>CM021735.1:58086786-58461445 GCA_011075105.1 Heteronetta atricapilla | reverse complement strand
TTTGGGGGGGTTGTTTTTTAGTATTTTCCTTAGTTCTTGCTTCTTGTCCAATATCGTGAAAAGTGTAAGACCATGTGTTTTTGGCATTAGGGCAATGTTAAATAAGCCTTTTCCACTATAAATCTTCCCTGTCACCGGGAGGGAGGATGATAAATTAGCAGTTAAAAGTTGTTCTAAGATGGGACTTGGTATGGAAATGCTCAGCTCAAGAATAATGAATGTCTTTTAAAGTTTATTTTCTTAAGTCTAACAGAGGTTCAAGTCATCAGATACTTGGCTTTAAAGATGCTTTTGTGCGGGGGAAAGTGTGTCTAATTATGGAGCAGTGCTTGATTAAAGTTTTGCGGCGCGTTAGTTCCTAAGGTGCAGCGATGGCTTTGCTTTCGTTTGAAAGTTCGCTCTCGAGAACTGTATTCCAGAGCCTTTGTGCGCGCGTGGCGGTTTCTGATAATTCAGATGGTTCCCCATGTCTCTTCTGAGTGTGCAGATGCCGGGGGCGTGCTTGCTGACGGAGCTGTAATCCACCTGGCTTCGTTTGAGACCATGAATTATCTTTTGCTCGGCCTGCTTGGATTTTCATTGCCTGGGCAGAGTTTTAGGAGGCAGGGTAAGCATATCCCGGTGATTTACTTACAGAAAGAGGGAAGGAAATGCACCCACCCAAAACTGCAGTAAAAGAATGTTAAGGCCGTTGCTGCAAACAGGGCTGGGCAAAGAAATTTACTGTTGGCTGTAAACTTGGACCATATGGTCCCCAACAATCAGACACAAAAGGCTTAGGTAAAAAAGGAGTTAATTAGGGCTCCTGGCTCAGCTTTGTTGTCCCACTGCCCTGCTCCAGGGAGGAGGAGGAGGGAAGCTGGTTTGTAAAGCTCCTTCCTTGGGGTTGTTGGGCTGCTCCAGCTACCTGCGGCCCATCCCAGCTTGAGGGAGAAAATGTGGATGATGCCTGCAGGCTGCCAAAAGCAGGGGCACTCCCTTCCCTCCCTAGTGGCAGCCAGCTGTTGCGCTGTCTCTGCGAAGTGTTCCCTGTGCTTGCCATCTCGGGGAGGCAGGGGCACAGCTCCAGAGCAGCCTCTGCATGGAGCTGCTGCTTGATTGCTGCTGCTTTGGCCCCTGAGGTGTGTTTGGCTTTGTTCATGTACTGCTGCGATCGTAGGTGGTGGTTGCTTGATTTTAAACTTTTTGGTTGTGTTGTCTTTCTGTCCACAAGAGGCTCAGGGAAAGTTGTCTAGGCTCCTTAGGAACACTGGATTCTTTTTCTCCTTTTCCCCGAGGGAGATGTGTTTATTTCTCATTTAATTTTTTAATAAGGCTCCAAAACGAAGGCGGCACAACAACGCTTACAATCTCTAGGCCCGGCTTTGTGTCGCTCAGGGGAGACGTCAATTCACCAGGTTGGGCTGTGGGGATTGTAATCTGCCCTGCACCCCGTTACGGCTCTTCCAGGGATTCATTAGGGGGTAAGTGCGTCCTTGGAGAACTCTAATTGCGGTGCTAACGGCTGCTAAAACGAAGGAACAGAGGTTTCATTACTCGCTTATTTATTTTAACGTTAGGAGCATTTGGAGTCTTGTGGCTGTCGGATTCACCAGGAGTTGGAAGTAGGAGCATCCCCAGTGAGTTCAGCGCAGTGGGGTCTCATGCCAGCACGTGGGGCTGGAGCCGTTGGAAAAAAGTTTGGAATCGCGGTGTTTCATCTCCTTCCAAGTGAAAGGATCTCTTGGCCTCCCGCTGCATTCTTCCCTGTAGTGTGGTTCAAGAAAATGCCGTTCTTTTAGGATGGGGGGGAAGCCCTGGAGACTGTGGAAAAGAACATTTAACTGCGTTTAAGCCAACCGAGTTTGAAGAAGTCTAATGAGAGGTAGGCAGGGAGGATCTGTCGATTTTTAACCTGTCATTTTTACTCGAGTATGTGGGAATTAAGCGTTTAAATACGTGTTGGATTCTTATTCAGCAAACTTTTTTCTGAACAATGCATCTTAAATCACGATACACAAGCACAGCAATGTTGTATTCAGGACTGCCGTTTGTAACCTGAAAGCTTGCTGCGTTGGATGATGGTGATGAAGATGATGATGATTTTTTAAGGCCACCAGGTTCCTGTTCCTGGCAAAGACGCCAGTGCTGTTCTGCAAGGCCCAGGGAGTTCCGTTCCTGGCCACCCGCCTTCTGCTTTGCCTGGTGCTAGTCCTGGCCAGCATCTCTGGGAGCACTCGAACTCGTTACCGTAGCAGAAAACTGCCTGTCTGGATCGTTCAGAAGCGGAGCCGCAGGCTGGTGAGCGTTAGCCACGTGAGGAGTGCTGCCTGAACCGTAGCGTGGTGCGTGTGGCTGCAGGCTCTGCTGCCCCCACGATCCGGTTTGCTAACCTGGCACAACACGAGCAGCTCTTCTGTCAGGTTCCTGCGGTGGTGTTTGCGCAGGATTAGTGAGCTGAAGTGCCTTGTGAATGGTTAGACAGGCGTCGGAGGTGGCACGAGGTAACCTGGAGGAACGGGCGTCCACAGGCAAGGCAGGACAGGGCTGGAGAAGGTCCCGCTGCGGCAGCGTTAACTTGGCTCGCGCGGCGCTGTGAAGCTGCGTGCCTGAATAGCTGCCTTATCTCGGAGAGCAGGTGCTCTGGTTTGTCTCCCTCAGTCTGCTTCTTTTCTTGTGACTTGCTGTGTCACGGCCCAAGTGAGGCTCCTGGGTGTGGATCATTGCCTGCATGAACAAATGTAAGTGGTCTGGGTGGGCTAAAGCCCAAAAACATCTCAAAAGTTGAGATTTTTTGCAGTGTGTAGCCCCCGAGCAGGAACTTTGTGTGGTCCTAAAAACGCTTGCTTTGCTTTCGGGACTTGAACAGTAAAAATTAGGTAGAGTGCTTTGTTCCAAGTGTTTCCTCTGCGTGAGCTGGGAGAAAAGTCGGGGGGGTTTTAACTCACGTTCATCAGAACCACCATGGGGAATTAGGCTAACTGGCGCTTGTTTGAAATAGTTGCATGATCGTAGCCCATTTATCCTCAAAGGAAGAAGCAAACGACTTTTATTTTTTTAGCTGGGTGTATTCCCTCAGAAAGCAGGGTCTTTTCCCCTGAATTCTTAGGGTATACAAATCTAGGTCATCTTTCTTCATCTTTCTGGAGTTATTCCTGTTTTTATTAATTGGGTCTTTGGACTCTGATCCATCCCATTACTCTTCCAGAGTCTCTCCAGCTTAGTCATGGGAGGTAATTAAATCATTGCTGAAATACCCAAGAGGTTATTTCCTTCTGCCATCCAGCTTTGACAGTGAATATTTGCTTTTAGCATTGGCTCTGGATCATGGCCTTAATACTCCTGTTGAAATGGCATTAGTGTTTTGGTTAGATTCTTCTTTCACTTTAAAACTTAAATATTTAGAAAATCTTATCTTTTTTTTTTTTTTTCCTATCGAGCTCGCACCGGGGATGTCTGCTTTGTAACACTTTTGTCCACGCAGCAAGGCTTGCAGAGCTCTAATCTTCATTCCTCATAAGCATTTCTGGAAATTTGAATTGTGGTTCTGCTCTGAAAGGCAACCTTGGCAAAAGGCAGGCTATTGTTTATGTCCTGGATCTCCAGCGAGTCAATTGAAAAGTCATTTTTTTTTTTTCCCTTGATTCTGATAATTTGGTCTGGCTCAGGCTGCAGCTCGAGATCTGAAGCAGGGTAATGGATTTGATGCCCAGCTGGAGGCGTCTGCAGCCATGCTTAACCCTTTTACCCCCCCGGGTAAGTGCATGCCGTGGTGGGTTAGGCAGGGTAAATGGCAGGGGGCCGACACAGGCACACGGGAAATCCCCGTGGTAAAATGAGTTATCAAAAAAAGAAGGCAAGCACAGGAGCCTTTTAAACAATGAGATAGTAGAAACTTTTTAATTGCACCTACTGCGTTATAATGCAAGCTGATAATTCTGTGGGTTTGTGAGCAAGAAGGACGTTTGACTTCTGTGTGGTTGCATTAGCTCTAAAGCGCTGATGAGTGCTACGCGTGGGTTTAACGTTTATGAAGTGAGGCAAATATCTTCCTGAGTCCTTGCAAAAGGATGTCTCGGATGATTGTGAGTTATTAGACAGAACTAACAGTGCCACGCACAGAAGTTGTGTCCCTGTGCTCTTTGTTTGAGGCATTGGTTGTTTTTTTTTGCCTTTTTTTTTTTTTGTCCCAAGGACAGCTGAAGGTAAAGTTTGGAGTAAAGCTGGGTCAGCGTTCTGGAAATTGAATCGAGCACTCCGGTGTTCAGATCTGGTTAGGAAATTAAGCAATAAAAAGAAGAAACCTTCCCCGATAGTAACAGACGGTGGGACAAGCTGCTGCGCTGGTGCTGTGGACACATTTCATGCTGCCAGTTCCCTCGTGGGCTCACTGACACGCCGGAGGCAGTGCAAAAAGGCCACTCAGGCACTACCAAAAGCCATAAACACCAGTCCTGAGCGCGGACTGGCCTCCGTAATGACAGCTACTTGGTTTTGAATGATGAGCAAGTAATCTGCTCTGATACATATTTTGGCTCCGAGTTGGGAAGCATGCAGATAATGATTTTTGCTGTTACCACAGTCCTGCTCCAATGAGTGGCACTGAGGATAAATACACCTCTAAGCGTTTGCAGAATCCCGGGCTTAATTGGAGCACCTTGGCTTCTTTAAAATTCCCCTGGCCCAGCTTCCCAGGCCCAAAGAGCGTGCTGCTCCTCGGCTTTTATTAATGCCAGGCGATGCAGCTGGGCTGCGAGTCCGTCTGCTGTGGTTGCGGAGATCTGCTGCCTTTCCTAGACAGCAAAAAGAAAGGTGAGGGAGAGGTTCGGTGGCGTTGGCACCTTGAGGTTTCTGAGCCACACGGGAGGCGTTGGATCTCCCGGGCAGGAGGTCGCATCACGGAGCTGCTGGTGGTGCCGGGGCTGGGAGGACGACCTCTCTGTGGGTCACGCAGACCAACGTGTGGTGGCTTCATCGTCCTCACTGGCGGTGTGTCGTGTGCCTTCCTAAAAAATGGGTGTCTTCGAGGGGATTAGGAGCTGAGCCCTAAGATAATCTTTAGCATAAGTAAACCAGTAGCCTGGTGTACAGAGAAGGGTTCAGGTTCTTCTTAGAGGAGCTGTCTACAGGCTTAAGGAGACCAAAAGTAAGTAAATTAGTCCTTACTCACCCTGGCTGGCGTCAGGAAGGACTGTTGGTGATGGTTGTGCAGCTGGATAACCCTGGGACTGATGTGCTGTGACCTGCAGATGAGAGGCTGCCTGTAAATCCGCAAGGTCCCCTTGTTTTGGGGGATCAACCATTAGTTTGGGGATATTGGTGAAAGGGGGGTGATCCTCCCCTTCTGCTCAGCCCTGCTGAGGCCACATGTGGAGCACTGTGTCCAGCTCTGGGTTCCCCAGTGCCAGAGGGACGTGGAGCTACTGGGGCGAGCCCAGAGGAGGGCTACGAAGATGATGAGAGGACTGCAGCACCAGATGGAGGTCCTGGCTCAATCTGAGGGGACACTTCTGTACTGTGAGGTGACAAAGCACTGGCACAGCTTGCCCAGAGAGGCTGTGGGATCTCCTTCCCTGGAGATACTCACAACCTGCCTGAATGCCGTCCTGCATGATGTGTTCTGGGTGATCCTGCTAGGTAGGGGGATTGGCCTGGATGATCTGCAGAGGTCCCTTCCAGCTTCATCCAGTCTGTGCTACGTTTGTGTCCTGCAAAGGGAGGGAGGGGTTATTTGGGACTGAGGGTGATGTGGTGCAGCCGGGAATGCTGTCAGCTGGCCAGTGCTGGAGCAGTTTGGGAGCTGGAGACGTCAAGCTTAGTCCAGCATCACTGTATTTGAGCCTTTTTGTTACCGGTCACGCAACAAAGCCTGACCGAAAATTTTGCTAAACAAATCCTCGATGTATATCCTGTTTTGTTCTGGGGAAAGGTGATCCAGGAAGGAACAGCAGATGTGGTTAGAGTTAGCTGCCGCCACGTGGGCAGTGTCCCGATGCATTCCTGCACAGCCCCTGTGAGACGCCTTCCTTGGGATGAGGTTAGGGAATGCAGGCTGCTCGGGGTCTGTTTGGGAACCTTTGCTGCCACCAGGCAGACTTTGGAAAGGTTTCTTTACTCTGGCGATGAGGCTCTGAGAAACTGGAATAGTTGGAGTGGAGTGGAAAGTGGAGGCTGGCTCCATCCTACCTTGTGGCAGTAAAGGAAATGGCAGAGGTATAGGGGAACCTGGCTGCAGACAGGGGAATGACTGCATGAGGACCTGAGGGAAAAGATGGCTGAGAAAGGACTGAGGAATATCAGGGAGGACTGAGGAAGAACTGGAGCCGCAGATCCACGGAGGAAGGAGGAGCGAGGCTCTGGGAGGACAGATGCGTGGGGGGGCTACGGGAGGACCAGAGGTAAGGACAGCGGGCACGTGTCTTGGTGGGAGGGATGCAGGTATAGGGTCGGATGCTATCCGAGCAAGGACGCTGTGCCTGGATCAAGAAGTCGTGGGTGAGGGGAAAAAGGAAGCACGCAGGAGGGTTTGGCACCGATGTCTGATTTTCCCACTTGGGGTCGGAGCACACCTGGGGTTTGAGAGGTGCTCTGCAGAGCCCTGGTGTTGGCCAAATTCCCGCAGCCTGGTGTTTCCTGGGGCTCTGCTGGTCAGACTGCCCCGCAGAAGTGCGAAAGGCTCCTGCCCTCCTCGGGAGCTGGGCTTCGAGCAGAGGAAATCCTACGGAGCGCTAATGCTAATCGCTCTCAAATCAGGAATGTGAAATTTGGGCATGCTTCAGGCATTATTGTGGCTTAATTTCTTTATCTGGTAACGTGGGGATAATGCTGCCTCATGGTGATTTTGGAGGAGGTCAGTTACTTAATGCTCGCTCTGCATGCCAAGGAAAACTGGAGAGAAGGGAAAAAGTAAACTTGTCGAAGCAGGATTTGAACGGGGCCGAATAAAACAAGGGCCGAGGCTAAAATGGCACAGTCTGCACACACATCAGTTGAGCGTCACCTCCCCAGAGGGCTGAAAGAGGTCCTGCCAAATTGGGAAGAGCAGCCCTGCACCTGCTGAGCTCCTGGCAGGCCAAGCGTGTAGCTCCAAGGGAAGAAAGGCAGTGCCCAGGCTGGCTGCCGTGCGGGCCTGTTGGAGGAACGGCACCGAGGCCTGGAGGGGCTGGAAGGGTGAGTGGGTGTCAGGCCAAGTTGGGGCATGGGGCCACAGCCTGGGTGCCCGCATCCTTCTTCTGAAGGGAGAGGTTCATCTCGGAGCGCCAACCACAAGAGGGATCAGGCTTCACTTCTGGCTTCTGAGATGGGATTTGTGCGGCTTGGTTATGGGTAAGACAAGGAGACTTTAATTGTCTGACTTACAGTAGCCTTAGAGTTAAATGGGTCAGCTGGTGTCTAGTTTATGTTCTCTGTCACTGACCTTTCTCTTGCTGTCAGTCTCCGCAGCAAAACTAAGTCTGCATTTGGCACAGTCTTACGTTTCTACTTGCAAAGCAGCTGTTATTTCCTAGGTAAGACCTTACTGCCCTCACTCTTGTTATATCTTGAAGTGGATAGTTCAAAAACACAACTGCATCATCAGGTGAGAACCTCTGGAGTCTGTGTTTGCTACGAGCCGGATCATTCAGATCCCACTTCTGGTGTTCTACTCATTCTCTCCTTCTTGAGCACCAATTACGCAATGGGCAAACATCTGCGAGGTCAATGCTGATCTGAAAGTAATCATTCATTGAACATGATGGGCCACAATCACGTTCTCTTACACCTAATTAGTCAAATTTTATTTGAAAATCACGTGGTTCTTACTGATAGTAAAAAGATGCAAAGCTGCCTGGAGGAGAATTGCCCCGACGTGGTTCTCTTTGCCCTGCGTCCTTCCTTGACGAATGTAGAAGCAGCTCCATCACTGAAAATTTAATGAAGCTTTCATCGATACAGCGCAGTGCCTCCGCATTCTCTGAAACGTATTCATATTTAATGAGCTTCTAATTCTAATTTCAGGTAACAGGAACAGCTGAATATAACCATAAATCTGATTTGTTTGCGAACAGCACGTCCCGTGTCACTTACGGTCTGTGAGGCAGCCATTGATGACGGCGTGGTAAAGCTTGGGAGCTGGCGTATGGCTCAGCGTCAAGCAGCTGCTGTTCCAGTTGGCTTTTGGCTACATTTGGTAGCTGGCTTCAAATGTTTTGTTTCAGACTTCTATTTTTTTTTTTTCATAAAAACCAGCCTCGGGAAACAGAAGCAGTGACCTTAAAGCAATGAGGCTGTTGTCTGAGTGACGGTTCTAAGTATTCCTGCTTCGTGGTGGTGGTTTTTTTTTTCCTCGGCCAGCCTAAGGTTAGTTTCTTAGTTAAAAAGTACAATAGTGGGAAAATTTTCTTGTATGTGTGGGAGAGCTGGTAATACGGAGCAAAATATAGAATTGTGTATAATTAATTACAGAAGATGGAAATAGTCTAGGAATAACTGTGAAAATATCCTACTGCCCTCTGGACAGTCTCAAAGAAGATTTCTGTGAAGCATCAGATAATGCTGCTTTGCCCAGCCCAGCCCAGCAGCCCAACAGGGCTTGTTTTGCTCTTGCTCACTGGGAGTGGATCGTAATGTTGAAAAGATGGTATTGTTTACCAAATTTTATGCAATAACAACACCTATGAAAGCGTAATGACATTTTCAATTAGAATAGGAAAACATTAACACTAACGCGCTGTTCTGATGACGTGCAAATACTTTATTGGTCTATCTGCATTATTTAATTTATGGTCCTTTTATTGGTTCTCATAATCATAATTGACATTTATCCATTAATATTTAATCTGTGCTTTGGAGGTTAATTGCAGAAAAAGGCCATACAGAACGTGATGCCATTGAATATAGAAACATAAAATTTAATAACCAGAACCATTCTCCACTACGTGTAGTACATGTAACAATACAAAAGGCAGCGTCGAGAATGGTATTTGCTCCACCCCCTTTAATCTAGTAAAGTGTTTTGTTTTATTTTAACTAATCTTGATTATTTTAATACCAAGAGAAATCTATGCTTGCACAGCATGTATTGGCGTCCTGATTGCTTTTGGCCGTTCATACTTTGTTGCATGAATTTCCTTGGTGCATTGCCTATCAGGGCTAATCAGGATGTTCTCCTGCATTTTTTTTTAATCCAACGTTTAACGCGTATTGTAGTGGCCTCGCATGTGGAGCAGGACAGTGTCTGCTGAGCGTGTTGCATGGGTGTTCTCTGTCAGGTATGTGTAGCAGCCCCAGGATTCTCTTCAGCCTTTAGCAAGACTTTACACCTGACCTTTGTGGCTTCCCCACAGAGAGGACCGAGAGGAGCTGCCAGGCCGGTGTCTCTTGGTAGGTGCAGCTCTGGGGCTGGTGTCCTCTGTGCTAGAGCACGGGCTCGCCAGGAGCCTCCGAGCAGTCACCTGCAGCCAGCAAGGATGGCTTTTGGCTCCTCAGCCAGCTCTGTCTTCCTTCAAGCCCTTGCCAGGGGAAGCTGCAGCAAATGCGCTGCAGCACGCAGTCTCTGCAGTATCAACGATGGACGCTTCCACTGAATATAGATTTGTGTGTTTCTTGAATGTATCATAGCTAATTTAAAAAAAAATACAAATTCCTAGTGAGAATTCTTGTTTCCTAGCCATGCAGAAAACAGTAGGACAGAGGGAAGAGCTGGGTAGCAAGACTTGTTTCAGAAGATGGGCTCAGATCATCAGGTGCTTGAATGCCAGCGTAGTCTCACTTGTGCAGGTAGTTCATAGGAAGAGTGAGACTCCTCATGTGACAATTACTTTCATGATCAAAACCATCCTATTTATTTCCAGTTTGTAAAAGTTAAATTCTTCTGTTAAATTAACATGGTGCAGTTTACTGCTATCAGCTTATCTTAAGTAAGGAATTTGTCTAAACAGAGTCACTTTTTGTGTTTGGCCTAGACTATTAACAGTGGAGAGTGAAGGCTGTTGAGACAGATAGGTTGGTTTTTACTTAAAAAAAAGTATATATTGTCAGGTCAAAGGTCTTGAATGATTCTCTCTCATCTCTACTTGAGTGACACCAGATACTTCAGTTGCCGGTCTGAAGCATGATCTCTTTTGTCTGGGTCAGCTTTTTACTAGGGTTTGTAACAAATGCACTAATGCAGCTTAATTTCATGATGGGAAAAGTGTTTTGTTTTTTTCCAAATTTGGAGGAATGTCTTTAGTAGAACTAATATTTACTTTCGTAATTTCTGCAGGTTTTTTTTTCATGTGCTTTAAAGCTGATTTGAGTGCTTTTGCCTGGAGTATCTTGAGGTATATAAAAATTGTACACAAAAGCTACATTCCACGTTTTGTTACCGAGTTTTGCTCTCAGAAGTTAGAAAATGCCAGAAGAAGGTTTCCTTGCTCGCTTTTAGCTTGGCTCCCCTGCACTACGGTAACACGATTATTGGCGTAGAACACTATTTTTCGTCTTGCAAGGACTTGTCTTGTACCGTATTCAGAGAACATTTTCATCTTTCTTTGATGAACCAGTTACTTACTGGACATTATCGAGCAGCTGTAATGAATTACAGGCTCATTATTTTCTTCCTTTTTTATGGTGCTAAAGGACTCTGGATACAAACCCTTCTGTGCCCGTGTCTGTCTCCTGTGATGTACAAGCGTACGTAACTGGTGAGAAGAGTAATCAGCATTTTGCAGGGATCTCTACGTTTCAGAAGTGTGCTATAAGGGGAATGTCAGAACTTCTGCCAGCTTCCCTTTGTTTTCAAACAACCTGCTTCCACGGCAAACAAAAATAGCCATTTGAGAGCCTTGCAATGAAAAGTGTTAAATTTAGTCTGTGCCGATCCTCTGAGCAGTGATCAGGCATTCCAGGAAAGGTATTTGCGTTTGTTAAGGTAATTATATTTCACCTTTGCCCTGCAGTATAGTTTTAGAGTATTTTAAAGGTTTTATTTTGCGTTACAGCCATGAGCTCAGATGATGGGTACGTTGAATAACCCAATGTTTGGGCAGCTGACCCGCAGAATCATCTCAGTGCTACCGCGCAATATTAAAACTGAAGGTTTGGTCCCAGGGGAAGGGAAACTGGGTATAAAAAGAAACAGCAGAGATTGAAAAAGCATGAGGTTACTGGGGGCATGGTATGTCTTTTTTTCGCCCCCGTTGTTTCATTTTTCTGTTGTGCTTTATGTCCCGGTTCCCCAAACAGCTGCATCAGCACGTCCGACAGGCAGCAAGCTGCGATGCCGGCGCAGGTACAGGCAGGAAACGGGGATAAGCAGCATCTTGGTCGCTACCAGAATAAGCCTGCAGCGTGGTCACCTCTCCGGGTATCTTTTCTGTGGGTCCTCTGTGTTTTCTGAGACGCTTTGGCAGACCTGCCCCTTTGTGTGCAGGTTTTCTCTCAGTATTTTTAAGCTGAATCACGAACAGAGAGGTTGCGCCTTGCCAAGCGTCTGTGATCGTGTCTTTTGAGTGGTATTGTCCCTGCTTGCCCTTGGCTTCTAGAAGGTATGAGCTTTGTGACTGGCCTCGTTAGTCTAAAATATTTTCATGCTTTGTACATGAAGACGACATTGCCCATGCCATGTGTGAAGGTGACAGGGAGAAAGAAGATGATCGGCGGCTTGGTAAAAACAAAAAACGACTGGCCTCGTGTGGTGACTTCCAGCTGAGTCTTCGTGGTAGCTCCAGCTAATTGCATTCAAGATGTCCCCAGCGTCACACTGCTGGCCCAGTCCACGTGTTCCTACCCCCCTTTTGGCACTGAATGGTGAGCCAGTTCAGGGAGGTGATCCAGTTTGGGGTCTTCAGCTGCTTTCAACTGGATTAGCTCCTTGTACTGCACCCGGGCAGCTGGGCTGTTTTGGGAGCCCAGATTTAAAAGCAAAATAAGCTACTGTGGAACTAGACCGTACCTTGCATTGTGTAGCCTTATGCAACGCTGGGAAAAATAAATACATCTCTCTATGTGATGTTCACATGCTTCATAGTTGCAGGTTTCAGCAGTGTGCCAGGAGAACGGTTGTCCTTGTAGCAGTCGTGCAGCATGAGGTAGCCACGGAGGTATGTGGCAGCCATGCAGAAAAAACCTTTGATCTTGGATGATCCCACACAATTTCCCCAATACATACTGAGGGAGTTAATTTGTTTGCTTTACTTGACAGCCTGAACATGCAGAGACTCCGTTTTTCTTTTGCTCAAACACCGTATAGCTTGGATTTGGATTTAGCTTAAACAAATCACAAGGAACTGCCTCTTCATATTATGTAAAGTTTATGTTCCTGAGAATAAAAGGATCACTTCTGGATTACCAGAAGTGCTGCAATTTGAAAAGAGCCGTGCTGGGGAGGATACAACTTTTCTCCTTGAGGTGGGACGAGATTTTTCAGGTCTCTTTGTAGTCCTTTCAAAGCTCTGGCAGGGGGATTCGGTTTACCCTGGCTGTGTAGGATTGTCCCTGGTGTGAATGAGGTGCTTGCAGGAGGTGCTGCTCGGGAGGACGGTCACTGCACAACCCATACTTCAAGTGAGTGATCTTCATTTGGTGTGTTTTTCTTCTATGTGTAAACGGAACAGAAGGCGATGCAGAGCAAAATGTGTTTTGATGGTGCTGGGAATGGCCACAGCGTTGGTGTTTGGTGCATCGTAACTGTCGTCACCGGGCATTATTTTTGCTTGCTTTTCTAAAGCAGCTTTCACGTTGGTGGTAGCCAAAAAAACCTTTGCAGCCCCAGCTCATGATAGTTCTGCACAGGGAAGGGAAATGTCCTTGAATTAGCTGTAGTCTGAAAAGCAAACAACTTTGAGGATAAAGTGTGAACAAGAAAAGCAGAGTTTCATCATGACTTGCTTAACACAGTGTCCCATGCTGAAGCGCTTGCTCTGTTTAATGCGTTGTTTTTTCAGGAGTTGCAGGGTGGGATGGGGAGTAAAACTGGTGTTAGAGCTTCCAGGAGTGTGGGTTTAAGCAATTACATGTGTGGTTCTTAATCTCCATGCTGTTCTTTTTCGCCCTTGGACTGGAGTAGGTGGGCTGGTGCCAGGGAACCTTTGTGCCATGTCAAAGCTCGTGTCTGTAGGTCCGTCTGGGTCCTGGCCTGGGAAGCCATCCCGCAGCTTTTGTCTGCCCTGCGCGCAGGTGGAGAAAAGGACGTGGAGAAGTCAGGCTCCCATCGGCCTCCTGAAAGCACTTTGTGTCCCCAGAGTGCCAAACGTGGGGTCTCTTCAGCCGATAATAGATGCCATGCAGGTGAGTCAGCCTTTTGTGCTGAGGTCCAGGTGCTTGACTTATTTTCAAGTTGGCATGCTCGGACACACTCTGGCATTCAGCGCGTTTGTAAACACTCCTGCAAGCTGAGGAAGGCTTTTGTCTTGTAACCGGTTTTCCTTAATGCTCTGGGAGGGACTGGCTTGACGCATTTTCCCCAGGTGGCATCAGCAGCCTGTGCAATACACAGGAAGCTTTCTGCAGCAGGGTGATCCTCAGGTAGGGCAGGCAAGGGTGAGCGTCTTTGGGCAGGGCACCAAAAACACAAATATGTGTCCTTGAGGCCCCAGGACAGGGAATGAAAGGCTCCGTGTCTCCAGCCAGGCCTTTGGGCCATGCGGTTCTGTTCCTGTGAATTTAATGGAAGTCATTCCTCCAGCACAGCAGACAGATGATACTTCTTGTTTCCCTGGTGGTGGAAAGACCCCTGCTAGTGGAAAAGAGCAGAGCTGTAGCCTTTTGTGCTGAGTTTTATGTCAAGTTTGGATTCTCACATCTCTGAAAGAGTGTTCAATTTCCCTTTAATAATCTATTATTCCTTTCTAGTCTTTCTTTTTGAACAAGAACTCAGGAATATTTATTTCTGTAGCAAAGAACCAGTGAGAAGTAGTTCCCGAACAGTTTACCACAATATTTGGTGTAGGTATGGCCTTGCTTCTAGGGTTGGTAAGAATCTTCTCAGGTGTCTGGATCTATTTTTTTATTATTTTTCTCCTTCCTGGGTAGTAGATGTTTATGTGTTGTCAGTAGGCCCTTGTCTTGAAGGCCTGATCTTGTGAACTGTAACAGAGTGGTTTTGTGCCTGATGATGCCTGTGGGACCGTCCCAATGAGAAATACGGAGCCGAGTCCAAAACATCCTTGAAACCCACCAGATATTGAGGGTTTGCTTCCCTGCCTTCCTTGACCTCCTCCATTCCCAGCGGGCTGTGAAGCAAGCTCTCCTCTCCAGGAGAAGTTGCCTGAAGGATTAGACTTTTTTTTTTCCCCCTATAGTAAAAAAAAGACCTGAACATATTCAACTTTTGACATGTTATGTCTGAAAAAAGTAAGTTACAACGTGTGTATAGGCTGCAAACAGTTGTGCAGCCAGTGGTGAGGCATTGAGTTTTAACATGCCTCTTGAGTGGGTACCCTGGGGATGGAAAAAGTGACTTAATTGTATATTGTCAAAAACAAAGAGCAACTTTTGGTATGGTCATTTAATGGACCATTTAGCTTCACTTTGAAACTGGTTTTGCTACAAGCTGCCGTGCAGGAGTCACACGGGTTTGCCTTTCAGTGTCAACAGTTTGCTGTGTAGGTGGGGGCACAGCGCAGGTGCTGGTGACAGTTTGCTCTGTTTGACTCTGTGCCCAGGGTGGGAAATGAGTGCCAGCAGAACCAAAACATACCATTATCTTATTAGCGCATTCACTTCTTCAGGCAATTAACCCACATTGCAGTTAAGCTGCCTTTATTATGCGCATTCCCACAGTTTTAACACTTTATGGGTTAAAGCCTAGGAGCAAGGCTTAATTCCACCCAATGAGTCTTGATAAGAGTTCAGTGTGATCGTATCCGAGTGATTTTAGGGGGACTGGCCTGAGAAGTGAGTGTGAGAACTGGTATTGTCGGGTCTTGGACCAGACTAAAAGGCCGCCAGGAAATGCCCTTTCTGCACGTGGTGTTGGAGAAGGTCCTTCTTCCATGGTCCTCCTTCCAGATGAAAGGTGGAGATGGATGTCTTGGTGTTCAGGTGCACTACGTTTATGTAAGGGCTGATCAGCAGGGATGTTCCCTCCCTGCCCCACATTTTAATAAGAACTACAGAAAATGAGCATGAAAGAAAACGTTGTATTTCGCAGGTGCCTCAGTCCCATCACTTGAAAGTTTTGCAGCCAACTGCTTGGCAGTTCTGCAGACTGTGACACAAATCGCTATCAGAGGTGATATTTCTGGGAGGGAGAGTTTTTTATGAGTAAGCATACACCTCCTTAAGCCACCTGAGTCATGCGATCTATTTTTAATACAACACAGTTTCGAAGACTCAGCATGTCAGGATGGCGGTGACAGGGCATGAAGCATAAGGTGACACGGGAAGGCCTCCGAAAAGGGGGGGAAAAGAGGGGAGAACCTTGTGTACGCTGTAGGGTCACCGAATTCGCTTACACGTGTATTTGTTCCTAGTGACCACATCAATCCCTGACGGCAGGGTTGCAATTTTGGGGCACCCCCCTCCAGCCTCCCAGGTAGGTAGATGACAAAGGGAGGTGGTAGTGGGAGGACGGCGGGTAATGGCTACGCTTCACCAGTACAAACAGAGGTGTTTTGCTTGCTGCATCGAGGCCGGTCGCTCTGGCAATGTGGCCTGCTCTCTGAATTTCCACGACCAAGAGTAGCGCGTTTTTCACTGGGCAATTTTGTTTGACTGGTTAATCCGTACGGCGGATTCAGGGCATGCTGCAGTGGGTGTCACCAAACTTGTTTTACAGGGTTTTCCAACAAAAACATCCAGGGTGGTGTTTCCTGCCCGCCGTAGGCCTATGCCCCGCGGAGGCAGGAGGCTGCTTGCGATTGCTTTTCCAATGCTGCCCTTGCGCAATGGCACCAGCGGTCACCAGCTGCAGCCCCAGGCTCTTGGCTTCTTCTCAGCCCTTGGCTGCTGGCTGCACGATGGCTCGTAGCCCACGTGTCACCTTCGGTATCCACAACCTCCAGCTTTCTCATGTTTGGATCCCTTTGGCTTACGTCCTTTGTGGAAGTAGGTAAGGTGATCGCTCTGTGGGGACCGTCAAAGTGTTTCTTGAGGGAAATGCTGGTGAAGGCTGGAAGGCCTTACACCTCTGTCCTCAATGGTGCCTGAGGTCCCAGGGGGTGGAAACAGATTGGATTGGCATCTAGATGAAAGTTGTGATGTTAAAGATGTGGGTTAATTTCAAGGGGATCATTTCAGGGACAGAAATATTATAGGAGGACAGCCTCACCCGGCTGTTCTGAAAGCTAGTCCCAAAGTCCTTGCGGAAGGAGCCTTGTTTGCTCAGCTTGTCCCTGTTGGACACTAAATGGCTGCTGGTGCATCAAGCGTGCAGGATGGGGCCCAATCTCTCACAGTAATATGTAATTCCCCAAAATGATGACAGTGAATAATTCACTGACTGGGATCTCTTTAGAGATTTAATAGTCAGGAAAACTTTGTTCTGTGTGTACAAAGTCTACTTTGGCCACCTCCGTAGTGTTAGGACCTGGAGGGATCTTAGATTTTCTAACAACTTATCCTTTGGGTTTTGGGGTTTCTGTACTGGGTCACCCAGGCTGATGGTCACCCTGGAATTTAGGGTGGCTGTTGCTTTCTTGGAGGGTCTGCAGAATCAAAAAATCCCTGGTGAGGTAGTTATTTTCCTTTGGGGATGGGGAGGTGGAAGAAATAAACTTGTTATCAATTTTTATGTAACATTATTATTTACATGTGTCCAGGAGCATACAAAAAAACCTCCCCACAACATAAAATTCTGTGTTCAGAAGCTTTCAGTCTTTTTAAGGGTGCATACACAAGGGTATATTCCCCTGATTTGTTTTTAATTTGCTTTTAGTGGTGCCAGATAATACCAAGCTATTACTGTGCGTTTTATACGGATAAGGAAATACTAGTCCCTGTTTGTCGGACCAGGAACAATGTTTTTAACCCAGCTGTGGTGACCCTAATACAACGGCGCTTCTGAGTAGGTGCGTGGGTCTCGTGTAATTACAGAGCAGCGTCGTGTTTATGAGAGAACCTGCAGCGTTGTCGAGTGCTTCTCAGCTGCTGTTTGGGTAAAACAGGTAGGCTCAGATGTTGTCCAGAACTGATCATCTGTACCTTGGGGTTGTTGTTTCCTTGTTTGCGGCTGTAGCCTAGGATAACGGTGGGTTTGGGTTGGCGGCGTGTTTCAGCTGCCTTAGAAAACGATGCCACGTGAAGTGTGAGTGGAAATTTTGAGCTTTTTTCAGTTGACGTTACACAGAGATTGGAGCGAACAAAAATATTGTGCAAAATGAGTATTTTTGCAAAATGGGCCAGCTCTGCAGAGGGTGGCAGGTGGGGTTTATGCTAAAACAGACACCTAAAAATACTTCTTCCAAGCTATTTCTGTGCACACTAGTAAGAGCCAAACGCAAGCGCCCAGTGGATCTGTGCGCTGAGCTTGGTGCTTGTGCATGGCAGGAGCTCCGTGTAATGAAGAACAGACTTGTGGATGTTTATCTTATTTCAAATCATTGATGAAAATTCAAACACGATCAGTTTATGAACACGGGGACGATTCAGCCATGCATCTTCCTCCCCATACCCTGTGTCTCTTATCCACCGCTGAATAACGGCACCGGGCTGTTCTGGTTTGTGTGGCTCGTGGCATAAAGAGTGCAGATATAAATACAAACAAGAACATAATGTATCTTGATAAAATAGATTTTTTTGTTTGTTTTTGCCTCTTTGATCCTCAATTATTATATATCATCTTGCTTCTCGTTCCCATGTCGTGCAATTGACTCTCCTCATCCCCTGCTGCTAAAGGAAGGGGATAGATGCATAGCACAATTTTATCCAGGATTAAGTAGTCTGAAACATGCTGCAACTTCAGAAGAACAGTTTGGGTTACCTCTTTGGCAAGTAACGTGTTTGCTTGCTTTGAGTCCTGTTTGATAACCTTTGAAGTTACCTCCAGCTTCACTGGAATAGGGCTGGGTTTTTATTCCCTGCAATCGGTAGGAAATGGTTGAGATGCCAGCGTAACTAACGAAGGTCTGACACGTCCTCCTTATTTAATACCTTCCTCTAGAAGTAGTTGCACTGAGTGTGACCGTAAGACTTAATTTCAGAAAGTTTGAGTAATGTTCACCAACTTAGATTAAAATAGCGATGTGTAATATGTTTTAAAATAGCATTTGCTGTTTATTTTTAAGCTCAAGGAAAAAAGTTTTTTTCAGTGATTAAATTTACAATGCAAAAATATGTTTCCTCCCAGGCTGTAAGTAGGTCAGGATCAATCGCAGCCTGACCTGCTCAATGGCCAACGTGGGATGTGGGGGAGGAGGGTTTGGTGGGCTTTCCTTTCTCCTTTTTCTTTAATAAGGCAAAATATATTTGGTTTTGAGACTTGTTCCACTGGCCACATGTTGTATTTTGTAGGGTATTTCAAGACATCCCTGAAATATTTATCACGCTGCGTCCCACTAAGAATGTAATCTTAAGGTCTCCACTGTTTATGAAGCACAGTCTATATTTTATCTCATGCTGAGTCAAGATGTGATAATGGTTGTTTAGGGATTATGTGAAAATGGAGTGAGGAATGACCCTTAAAAATTGGTAGGAAGTAGGAGATTCCCAGATGAGACTGGGGGGGGGGGGCGGAGCTGTTGGAATTGCTACTGTGGGGATTTTCTCAAGAGTATTTCCTTTGCAGGTATACTGAGGGAAATGAAGATTGGTGAGATAAAGAAGCTTTGTGGAAAAAAAAAATGCACTGAGATCTGTTTGGTTACAGAAACTAAAATCAAGCCTGTAACTAGTAATGTGGTAAGGCCCTTGGATGCTAACACCAGGAGCGCCAGCAGTGCCACCTCTCCTAAATAAGTGACACTGGTGTGACAGGAGAATGCATTATTTGGTTTGGGTTTCATACTTTACATCTCCTTCAACTATTTTAGGTTACAAAAAAACAACAAAAAAAGGTTTGCCAAAAGCCTGGTGCTGGGTTGCAGAGCTCTCTGTGTGGCCTGTGGCCCTTTCGGGGCAGACGTTCTGCAGGTTTCCCTGGACTGTCAAGTGCCTGGCCGCGTGGAAATGCAAGCAGTGACCCCAGTGGTCCCTTTCAGCCCTGTTTGTCTGTGTGAATTTGCTCAGCAAGCCGTGAATTGTTAGATTTATTTTTAATTTTTTGATATGAATCTGGCATGTGAAAGATTACCTCTTACGCTTTACATCTACATTTTCAAAAATGGAAATACACTTTTCACTGTTTGCAAGTGATTTTTTTCTTTTTTTCTTTTTAATGCTTGTCTTTTATTTTAAAAGATTCTTGCCCAGGCTTCTGTCTTCAACGATTAAATCTCAATGTGGGTGCAAGATGGCAAAAAATGTTCTTGAGTCTTCCTTTTGATGAGCTTTTTGCAGCCTACCGTTAACAGTAATTTAAAGTCAGCTCTGTAAGGTATTTAAGGACTGCCCAGAGATCATTCTTGCTTCTCTGACGTTCAGCTGTTTGCACTGTTTTAGTAAAGGCAACAGAGATTTAGCAAGCCGTTCTGTACAGTGCTTTAGGTCAGGAAATTAAGAATGGCTGAATCAATTGAAATTCCAGTAGGGAATTGGGGTATGATGTAAAGCTACCTACACCTGTCAGGGAAACCTGAGTGCTGTCTACAACAAACATACCACTGAGTCCTTACTATTCAAAGGCTGCTGGGGCCTTTTGTCTGCCTCTCTGCCAGCAGTTTGCTCACTAAGGCCGTGTTGGACTGATGGTAAGGAGGGCATGACAACTTGTTGAGTCACGACCACTGCTTTTTGCTGCAGAGAAGTCATCCTTCTAAACTTGTTTTACTTGTGAGCTAAGCCATGTCATAGCACAAGGCATATAGAAATATGCATCAGCTAATACATACTTTCTACCAGACATTCTTTATAATATGCTAGTAGTTATCCATATTATGTACATATTAAATTGCACGTGCTAGCTGAAATAAGACAAACTGGGAATACTTGTTCTCTCGTTTTCCTCTGTGCTATTGTATCAGCTGTTAAGGTCAGACAATCAGAATGGTATGATGAAAAGATGGAAAAGTTAACCCAAGTGAATCAAATTTGGATCTTGGAGACATATGCGTATCGTGTTTTATGACAGATAAGATAAATTAACTGGTTGTCAGTAGAAGAACATGAATCTGTGTAATTTAAGAAAGAGTGCTTTAAGATTGAGGGTTAGGAGTTATTTCTTTTGTGAGCAGAAGGAGCAGATGCTAGAACATTGTGCCATTAACGTTGTTTTAGAAGAGAAATAAATTCAATATGCAAAGATGCATGTAATATATCTATCTTCACCAAAATTAGCTTTTAAAAATCTTTTTTATTTTTCTTCTTCAGTCATTGTTCTCTCTGGCTTTCAGGATTCAGAACATGCTGCTAGGAAGATAGCTAGGAGTGGAAGACCCCTTCTTGGTTATCAGATATCTAATTACCTTTTGAAGACATCCAGATCATAAAATTTTCCTCATAAGCTTATTAAACTTCATTATGAAACTGACTTTTGCCCTGCTGCTCCTATTGGAGGTGGTTCCACGCTTACTGTTGTGCCTGGTTAAAAATTGCAATTTCCAGTATGAATTTTTATGCTGCTGGTTAGAGCTGTCGGTTTCAGTTCAAGTACCTTTTCTGTTCTTCTGTTCTATCTTCCCAATCTTGTGATCATCCTGGTTGCTCTTTTCTGCATTTCCAGGCTGAGCTCATCTGTCTTGAGTGTGAGTGACCAGACCTGCAGATATGATTTCAGTTGAAGTCTTGTCAGATCCTGGTGGTAACGGTCTGTCTGACAGCAGTAGTTGTTCTGATGCATCCTTGGGTTGCACGTGTCTTTTCCTGGCTACTTTGCGCTGCAGAGGGACCATGAGCAAAATTTTAATAATTACTATACTGGAGTGCCTTGCCTGCTTCTTGGTTCTTCTTAAACGATGAGCTCCCGGTAGCTTGGTGACTTTTTTCACATGCGTGAATTTTTGTTTGGTTGCGTTGCCTTCCATTTCTGCTGTGGAGGTACTTACTTGTAAAGTGATCTCATATCCATTGTTTAAAAGATTCTGAAATAATTACATGCTTTTTGGCTCTTTTATTTTTAGCAATTCTGAAGAATAGTTCTAATCCTTTGTCTGCTTCTGCACCTGTTCTTCTTGTATGGCTTGTTGTAACCGTGCTTTGGAGGTGGGGTGATCAGGTGGCTTAGGGTACCCTGAAATCATGAAGGACACTTTTGGGTTGTGTTCTGTCTCCTTATACTTCTGGATCAAGCTGAAATAACGTCATAAAAGCTTTGTACGAAGGAAGGAAAGGACAAAATTTAATAAACAGTGTTGTGTGTTCTTGAATTCAGAGCTTGGGAAGAGGAACAGCTCTTCGTGCTGTCCCACCCAGAGGCTCTCCCTGTAACTTAGTTCTGGGATCTTGTTTGGCTTGAAAGGGCCTTCCTGGGGCCCCAGCTCTGCCAGGCACCTTCAGAAGTTTGGTTTGCTGTGGTTACCTGCGAAGAAGCCTTCTTCTAGGGGAAGCATTTCTCTGAGTGTTGATTTGTCTTCCCTCAGGTGGTGTTCATGGCTCCCAGAGAGGTGGTGGGGTCTCCTCCTTGGAGAGCTTCTGAAGCTGCCTGGCTGTGGGCCTGGGCTCCCTGCTCTGGAGCTCGGGTTGGACCAGGTGGACCCAGAGGTTCCTGCCAACCCCAACCAGTCTGTGATCCTGTGCTGGACACTGGGGAAGGTTTTTTATTCCCAGAGAATGTGATCCCACATTGGCCTACGCCATTGAAGGCTGCCTGCTGTGGCGCTGCCCTCTCCCCTTGCTGCTCTGGCGCTGGTGCTCCTGTCACGGGCATGTCCGCAGTCAGGGGACCTGCTGTTGTCAAAACCATGTCAAAACCACCCTCGTGTCAATGCTGTGGCAGAAGCTGCCTGAACGGGAACATTGTTTGCAGGATGCCCTCACCTGGCTGAAGGCTGCAGTCAGTCTGGCAGCCAGGCTTGCTGGGGCCTGCAGTTTATTCAAGGGCTCTCCTGCTTCTGCTTCCAGAACGGGGTCTGTGAAGCTACTGAGGTCCATGGCACTGCCCTCAGTGCTGCTGGGCGCCTCACTGCATCGCCTGGTGCTGCACAGCCCCTCTTCAAGCTTCAGCTTCCCAAATGAGCGACCAATCCTTCAACGTGTCTGGCTCTCAAGGCCCCGTGGCAGCAGTGTGATGTGCTCCCTGCTCTGACTGGGATTTTATATTTGGCAACACGCTGCTGAAGCGTTCTCACCCTCGTTGCTCGTTCCGACGTTCACTTTGCCCTTTGCTATGTGCTGGTGTAAGCATTTGTGAGCTATGTGGTGAACCAAATGGGAGAGTTCATCTGGCAGCAAAATAACCCAGCAACTAACCATGTGGCTGCACAAATGTTTGTTTCTGCCCCGCAGGAGACGACAGCAGGGGAAGGAGGTCGTACAGCGGTGTGAAGGGAGATGAGAGCAGCAGCAGCAGCTTTGGCACTGGTGCTGGCTTAACCTGTGTAAATACAATTTGGGTTTTCCTAGGCTGAATGTACAAGCCCGAGGTTGCTAAGACTTCTGCTACTCGTGAGAATGGGAGCTGGTGTCTTACCTCTTGTTCGGCCACTCGTTTCCAACCGAAATGAATGACACTGTTTACCTAAAAATTATTTACCTGCAAGGAAATAGTTGACTTCCTTGTATCATAAAACACGATGTGGGCTGGAGCAAGCATGCAGGACTTTCGTGACAGGTTGTGCTTTCACAGTCGCTTCGAACCAAGCAAACTTCATGGTTCTTCCTTACATATAGCTCTTGGTGCCCTGGCAGTGTTTCCAGCGCTGTCTGGAACATGGAAGATGTAGCTATTGTTCCAGTAGACTGCTCTTTTTAGCTTTTTAAGCCAGTGTACGTGCCCCCACAGTGTGTCTCTGTTTTTGAATGGATTAAGGAAACTGGACTGTGTAGTTTTATGCTTAGGGTGAAATAGAAGGCAGTGCTCTTGGCAGAAATTTGGCTTGATTCCTTCTGAAGGCTGAGAGAGATGAGCCAACATACACAGATCATTCAACAGGTATGTCTACAAGAGATTGGTAAAGGTTTTGATTTTGAGAGGTCGTCTTGATTTTGAGCTTTAAAAAAGCTAACATGCTTCCCATTGAGACCCCAAACCACTGCTGTCTTTATGGAAAACTGTGGTCATGTGCCTGGTTCTCTTCCAGATGTGTGTTTTATCAACTTTATCTTCTTACTTTCTGAGATTAGATGTGAAATGTGGGGGGTGTCTTGTGACAAGCTATCAGTATTGTGGTCAGGATATCCCATCATGCCATAAATACCATTTTATTTTGTTTCCCTTTTACCATACAGCCTTATTTTCTTGTCTTGATTCTCCATGCCATTGCTGCACCACAAAATGCATTGAAAGAACAGAACAGAAGGTAGAGGCCTCAAGTGAAAGATTTGTCTCGACTATTTTGGGTCCCCAAAGCGTTTCTTTTTCTGTTATCTGTGTTGCATTTTTTTCACATGTGATTTCTGGTATTTGCAGGTGTTTCATAAGACCGAGCAAGCTTCGCTCAAAATACTTGGGTTGACAAGGTCTGCAGGCTCTGGGGGCAGGTCAACCCACACAATGGCGCACACGTTTCTCCCAAGGTCACATACGGATATGGGACTAGAATGGAGCAATGTGTCCTCTATGGAGTTTGGTGTGAGATCTTAAACTTGTTAATGATAAGTATGTTTGTCCTGCGTCTTGGGAGCCAATGGGCAGCTGGACCACATCTGAAAAAAATGCAGTGCCTAGATTTAAGGCAGACGTGGAGAATTTTGGAATTGTCTCCTCGGTTCAGGTGCACTGTGGGCAGCTACTAATCCTGGAAGCTACCAAGCTTGATGGTTGTTGAGAACCTGAAAAACTTGCAAAGGTTCTTACTGAAAGAGAATAAAACAGAATAAAAGGGTTATTGACATAGCTGGATAATTATTTTAGCACATGTGTTTGCCCAGTAGACTGTAATGGACTTGAAGTAGTTATTCTGGTACATTGGGTAAATTCTCTATCGATTTTGGTATGCCTAGTCATTGTGAAAACTTATTTCTCAATGCCACACAGCTGCTCTTGAGTTGTCAAGCATTGGCCTGTCAAGCATTGGCCTGTCACTTCAGCTCAATTGAGATAAATGTGCCACAAGATAGGTTTTTATTATTGTGTGCTTAATTGAGTATGCATTAGTACCTCGTGAAGAATCACTTTATTTAAGTATCTCTAAAATATTTTCTACATACTGTCCATAGTTAATATCATAAAAGGTTTTTCTCTGATTTTTTGAAGGGGCGTTGTAGAAAAAGAAAAGGCTCGTGTACTGAGTGAGTTAAGTTTCAGCTTGCTGCAAAATCCTCTTGTCAGGTCTAAGACACTTGAAATGGTTTTGTAATGGAGATGTTGAAACACAATGGGTGGTGGGAATGTTTCTGTTTATTATTAATTCACTCAGTATGTGTTTTTTTGCTTTAAATGCCAGTCATTCAGGACTGTAGTTCAACCACTACCTGGTCTGCTTTCTTTCTGGTAAGTGCGGCTGAGATGCACTGGTCTGTAGTGTTTGCAGGATGGTCAGGGCATGCATAGGGGCGTTTGGAAAACAGGGTTAACTGTGGCCGAGTGTCTTCTGAATTTTTGCGATGTCTGGGTTCATTTAACCTCCTCCTTTCTGCAATATGGAGCAGAACTCGTCTGACAGAACAGAAATGAAACAAAAGTGTACGCGTGCATCCTTTTCCCAAAAGATATAAATAGTCTAAAGGAAAGATTGTGTGCTTAGCAGCTTGGCAGATGATGCTGAGAACTGACATAATACAGATATAGACAGTACCGGAGCCTTTTTTTGGTTATGCTTTATTGTTTAAAGGAGAAGCTAAGATCAGCTCTCTGGAGCCTTGGTATTTCTGAAAAAAAAATGTAAATGTTAGCAAAGTGATCTCTGAGGTTTTGTCTTGCAGTGCATGTTACTGTGGGCTGAGCAGAGGGGGGCTGCAGACTGAAGATGGCTTATAAGCAGTGCTCTAAAAAAACTCATTTGTTGGTGGCTAGAATTGTGATTTCTGCCTGAAACCTGAAATGCCTTGCTGCTGTAACGAGCTGTCATCTCTAGATGGCACGTAAACTGCTTGTGAGAACTGCTCATGTACTAGTTGAAGATAGACCCATCATGGATTTTTCGGCCAAATAAGGTTTTGAGAGCATTTGGAGGTTGTCTCCTTACAAGGTGAGACCAGCAAAATCCTCATTCTTAAGACTGCACAGAATCTGAATGGCAGAGGAAGGAAGGAGCAACAGCATCTTCTCCAGGCTCCCTCTTGTGTTCTGTGGGCAGGGAAGGGTAGAGATGACCCAAAAGACTAGGCAGCTTCCTCAGCAAGTACTTAAATGAGGATTTCTAAATTCCTGAAGTTGAGCTGCGAAAAGAGACTTACTTTGTTCCCAGCTCCCTTCTCATCTGAGAGCAACTGGTCTCATAAGGTCCTTTGTTCCGAGGCTCTCAGAAGTGTTTGGCATCGTTGCAGTCCTGCTTCTTTTTCCTGTTTGTGCTCCCTGTCCTGTAATGTGGAGCAAAACAGTTGCTTTCGCTCAGATCCCATAGCTTCTTGGATCAGGGAGAGCTCATCACTGCTGCATGCTCGAGGAAGAACCTGCCTTCTAGGATGTGTCTGTTAGTCCCTCCGCCTGGTTTGGAAAACAAACCTGCGATGGCCGATTGCAAATAGTAGGTGAACCCTTGGCTATGCAGCAGAAAGCACCGTGGGTTATGAGTACTTGCTAAATGCACTGAAGGTTGTGAAATCAACAGGTTTGACAGCTGCTTGTTCCACGTTGGACCATTCATATCCCAGTTCAAAAATCTTTCTGCAAGATGCAGTTGTCTAGTCCAAGCTAAGCAAAAAGCCAGTGAATGTTCTTAGAAGCATCTTTGGTTTAAAAATCGAGATCTCTTCCTACAGTAAGCTTTCTTGTGTGTATTTTCTATGTTTGTTTTTCATGTTCCCTATCTATAAATCAAGGATCGTTTCGATTCTGTAAGTAAATTTCCCTCTGACATCAGAACTGAGGAACAAGTGAAAACACATCTCTTTTGCCGAGTCCTTCCCTTGCTTTTGTTTGTAGTTCGAGTCTTGGCTATATGTTGAAGTCTGTGTTATGTTTTTAATCTAAACTTTTCCACAGTAGAGAGGATCATTTGTTTTGCCTGTTACTTTAAATAACAGAAACATCTTGGTTATAATAGCTGGAAAAGAGGGTCTTGGGGATTCTAAATACTTGACTCTGTTTAATAATTGTATCTACTAAAAATAACCTTTGCAAAGAAGGGTAGTAACTCATCCCGTAATAATCCTAGTCAACAGCAAAAGCCATAAAGATTTTCTTTTCTGAAATGATGAATGGCCGCATATCTAAGTCCTGCAAATTTGTGCTATGCTCAGCAGAACCTAAAATTTAAGGAAGGGTTATGTAGTGCTCCTGCTTGTCAAAATCTTCCTTTGTTTTGTTTGCTCTGTTGCCAGCCGAGCTAGAAAAGCAAGTGGTGCCATCAGGCTACGCTAACGTTGTGAGCTGTTTTCATCCGTTCAGCCGTCCAAGACGCTCAACTCCTTGCCTTGATCCTTCCTACATGAAGTCTGTGTGTGTATGGGGTGAGGGAACGCAGATTTGGGCACAAACGTTTTACCCTTTGGAGGCACTTTGTCCAAAACACACATGAGGTTCCAGTAAGTGTAATTTGGTTATTAAATATCTTATTTTCTCTGGAGAAGAACTTCTGCTTGTCTTCCGCAATGCATCAGAAACATTTTTAGTAGGATCCTGAAGTCCTTGACCACTGAAGTGTATATACAGCACGTAGTGCTACTTGAGCGTTGGTGCTGCTGACCATTTAGAGGCTTTATTACTTGTTTTCCTCAAAAATGTGGCGTCGTTGTAGACCGCTTAGGCTGAGCCATTCGTTTAATATTTCATGGCGATGAAAAAGAAGAAAAAGACAGACCAAGCCAACGTCCACGGAAATGAAAGTGAGTGTACTGATATTTATTGTCCTGCTGTGGAAGACCAGGAGACTTTATTCCTGGAGATGATGTGACCGCTTTTGTTGGTGACATTACGAAGAGTCTTCCCCTGCTGTCTGCGTGTGAGTAACTCCCGGGGATTTTTTTTTAATCTTCAGCCAGGTTACCTGTTACCAGAATAAAAAGCTAAAGGTAATGAGGCATTTTAGGGAATGTGAGAAGTGAAACACAGGTCCCAGAGGCCGTACAACCTCTTTATGAAGATGAGAACCAGGAGTACCACACCAAGCGTTCGTTGAGACCTCATGTGGAGCTGTTCTCTTCAACCAGTTGGGTGAAGTTTTGACCAAATGCGTAGACTGATTTTCAAGCCAGAACACTTGTTTAGATACGTGATAAGCATCCGTGTTACATGTATGTGTGTGTAAATAAAAAACAATTGCAGACTTGAGGCCCTTTGCTGCATCTCTGCAGAGCCTTGCGGTATTGTTCACGGTCTCAGTGTGAGGCGCATCTTGGTTTTGTTCTGTGCTCAGCACGGTGTAAGGTCGGGGCCTTCGGGGGGTTTCTTCACGTGAGCACCGCTCTCCTTGCGGTTAGCCGTGGGCGGCAGGACCCCAAGGAGCTCGTTTGTCAGGAATCCTGCAGGTGGCTTTTTCCTTCGGCAGGAGTGAGATGGAAACGTGTCACCAAGCGTGCTTGCCATCGCTGGAAAGCATCTGCAGCTTGTGGGAAGGAGGACGACAGCTGTGCCAGGGAGCAGGCCTGGATCCACCCGACCGTGTGCGTTCAATCTGTCGGGAGGAGGCGAGGTGTGGGCTGAGCCCCGTCCTGCCCTCAGCGTGTCTCCTATAACCACCTCTGACTTCCAGAGGAGCCATGTGTGCATAAATACACGGGTGGACGTGCGTGAGTGAGAGAGAGACAGCTCGGCTGGCCGATGCGGGGTTCCCATAGTGAGATGCGGGCTCCTGTGTGTGGCAGGCTATTTTCTAGCCTTAGAAACACTGGGCCCCGTCTGGGAAGGCACCGCAGCACTGGAGTGCTTTTGCAAGGAGGGGTGTTGTCCTTAGTCAAGTCCTGTGTAAACTTGAAATGTCTTTGAGGGAAAAGGGGAAAAAAACCGAAGCCATTTGAGGTGCTTCTGTCTGTGCGAATGTCTCGCGCACGGAGCCCCGGCTCTGCTGCTCCTTAGGCAATACCACTCTGAGAAACAATACAAACACCTGCGCTTGGATCCACCTGCCAAGTTCTGGAGCCTTGCACTCCCTTCTCTATAACTTAAAAAAAGGGAGGAAGAGACGGGCTTTTTTCCCTCCCCCCCGGTACTTCGGTGTTGAGAGAGGTACACACAGCGTTGGCTGCCAAAACGAAGGAGACGGCGAAACTGTCCTTAGGTGCAGGGCTGCTGCGTGCACAGACTGGTCGGGGGAAGCAGGCGAGAGCCCTTCCCTTCCTTTCTCCCTCTCTCTCACTCGGTGTTGCTTCTGCCACAATAGTGAGTTACAAGATCCTCGTAGAGAAGGGCAGCTCCTGAGCTGATGTCCGGATGTATTCTGGCTTTGAGATGTAGTGTGCCAAAAGGTTTGATCTCTCCCTTCACAGATAAATCGTATTTAAATGTGTTTGTTCCTCTCGATAGAGGAATTCCTGGGCTGGAAAATGTCTAAGTAAATCCCAGGTTCGCTCCGCATGCAGCTGCGAGATGCATTATGAAACTGCAGTTCTGCTTCTGTTGACAGAAAAAACTGCACTTTTTTTTTTTCTTTTTTTAAATCGTAAGATACAATTGAATTTGCCTTGCACTTTCTCATCTTGCAAACAGAAGCTGGGCAGAACTAGCTGGCTCCGGCCAGCTCTGCTCTGCGCGTACTGCAACCAGTCGAGCTGGGAGTAGGTCGGCGGGGCGAGGGTTTTGTTTAAGATCCCTTGCAGCTGTGTCAGTATTGTTTCTCTTAAATTGTTTAGTTTTGTGCTGAGTTTGTGAAGGTGCGATACAGCCTGGCCCTTAATGTACAACTTGGCTTCGATATGCCAAAGTTATAAATAGACACCCTCTAGCCCCCCTAGCAGCAGGAAATGACTGCAGCAGGTGTTGTCCTCTGCTGGAAACTGGTGCTTATTAGTACCTAAATCCTTTCTTTTTATTTAAAATAACTAGCTTTCGTGTGTGTTCTCCCTTTATTTAATGCCCGCTGACTCGTTACAAGCACTGTCTTAAAATCTGCAATCTTCATTAAGGACAGAAGAAGTAAAGCCAGAAAGGTGGTATTGCCTGACTTGTGTGCAGCCTGGGTAAGGAGCGCATTTAGGTGCCATTTTAAAAGTCTTTGCAGAAGGCAGAGGAGAGCTGGGCACTGGTAAAAAAAAAAATAGTATTGAGAATTTTTTTTCATTCCCTTAGTTGTGTTGGGCTGGAGTTTAGCTCAGGCTTGCTGTAAGAGTTGTAACGTGGGGATAGCAGTGGGTGCTTGGAAGATCTGAAGATCTTGAGAAGCAAGAGCTGGTATCTCTGCTTGCACTGAGCATGGCACCGAGAACATCGCTGGGGCTTGCTGTGCTGCCAGGTAGTGCAAAAAAGAGCAAATAAGGATATTGCCTTCTGGTCCGTGCGCGATGGATTTGGCGGTGTCCATGAACAAACTTCCCCTTGACGCAAAGAACATCGTTGTCCCTGGATTAACTTTCAGCCTGAGCAAAGAGGCAGGGCGATAAAACGCTGTGGTGCTGCTGAGGTTGGTCGTTTCCTTCCTGCCCTGGGGGAGAGCCCTTGCTTCCTTGCGGTTGTTGGGTGCCTTTGGGAAGGGCTGCAGAGCCTGGTGTTACTGGGTGTAAAAAGGGAAAGAAAGGGGGGTTGCTATGTGTGTGGAAGCAACAAAAAAGGGGGGAAAATCCTCTGTGTCTCCCTTTAACGTGTCTGCCTTCTTACTCTTCCTTTCTCCCTCAGATGTGAGAGCTGCGTGGAGCTGCTGTTTGTGAGAGGGGCTGGGAACTGCCACGAGTGCGATACCCCCCTGCGGAAAAGTAACTTCAGGGTACAGCTCTTTGAGGATCCTGCTGTTGACAAGGAAGTGGAAATTCGTAAGAAGGTGCTGAAAATGTGAGTGTCACCAGTTCAAAGAATGGAACGTTAATATTTCAGGGATCATCGTTTCCAAAAATTGACTAATTCCTCCAGTAGTTGTTCAAAAACCTCCTCCCTTCTCCCCCCCCAAAAAACACCACCACCACCACGTAGCTTGACTCCATTTAATGTGGAGGGATTTCAGAGAACGTGAGTATGCAACAAGTGAGGAATGAAGTCTCAGCTTAGCCTAGAGGAATTCCTGCTTAGTAGAAAACCTGAGGTGTTTCTGTGTGGTGTACTTTTGGCAAAGACCTGCCTCCGAAGTGGAGATGGTTTATGTGTGCAGCACTACAGCCGCTTTCCCTTGGGGGCGGGGGTGAACGTGGGAGTAGGGCGAGAAGCAGGACCGTGATTGTTTTGTTGCCTGGGGACCTGTTCTGAGAATTGAAGGCTAGCGCCCTTCCGACTGAAAATGGACAAAAGGGAAGCCATGTTCACATTGTTTTCTACTTCACACAGCAATTGTTAGTGGAAACGCTTACTTACAAGCCTTGTGTCAGGCAGATTTAAGAGCTCTTGCAATTGAGATAAATTACATCTGAAATTACATCTCACTCCTTGTGGCCGTGAAACAACATTTTAGGAGGAAAATGAGCAGGCCAGTTGGTGCATTGTTAAAAGAAAACCTAATGGAATGTAGCAAACTTGGAGAGTTGCTTGTACAAAACTAAACAGACAGGTACACTGGAAGCTTGGCAGCCTTTGTCTGAGACTTAGCATGATGCTAAATGAATGTTATGATATTGCTGAGGTGTAGGGAAATTGTTTTCTTGGATACCAAGATGCTGATGTGGAAAGTAATGATTTTAAGGCTTGATTTTAAAGTCTACTGAAGCAAACAAAAGTCAAGCTGGAATGAAATCTACTTAGTTGACCAAACACAAAGCATATTAGATCAGAAAATGTAAAATATTTGACCCATTTGGATTTGCCAGATTAATTTTTAGTAGGCAAAAAAATCCTCCAAATTGGAATTTTGCTTGACTTCTCAGAACTGGATTTTTGTACTCCTGCGTGTCATGTATCTTGGTTTGCAGAGCAGGCAGAATCTCAGCTTTATGTCTTCTTGGGAAGAAAACCTGTGTGTCTTGACTTTCAGAGCCTGTCTGTGTTCTCACCAGACTTGTCCCTTCGTTTCTTTACTTCTTCCAGCTATCAGGAGCAGGATAAATGAGTTCTGGAATGATCTATTGATAGGGAGTAAGATAATCACGTAGCATTTCAGTTTCCTGCTGACATAAGCTTTCTGTTGTTGGCAAAGAACCAAACTCCCTTTTCTGATACTTGCAGAAAAAGCTTTTCTTGTGGGCGTTACTGTCGTCTCTGCCTTTAACAGGTTTTTCATGATGAAGGGCTGGCAGGGAACTACTATGGACTCATAGTCTCTGTGCCCCTGTTTACCTGCAACATTGGAAAGAGGATCTCCAAGCAGTGGGCACAGAGAGCGCTGATTTATACCCGACCAGCTCCTCTCCTTTATAACAACCGCTTCTGCCTCCTGTTAAAGACCGTGCCCTGGTCAGTTGTGGGTGTCACAAAGCACATTGTTGATAAAACTAGGTCAATACTTAATATGCTTGCAGCAAGAGCCTTGTTGAATTGAAATTTCATCTGTGTGTGTTATATAAATGCTTGTTTCTCTTTTCTCAAAGATACAATAAAAGAGAGGATGACTTTCCCAGTCTGAGTGAATATAATGATTTCCTGGAAGAAATAGAAGAAATTGGTAAGTTTTAATGCTTGCATTTTTTGCAGTGCTGTGCTCATGAGAGAGAGGCTTTTATCTTCTGACCTGACTGCCTATGAGCATGCCTAAGTTGTGTTTCTGTAAAAGGATTTATCATAGTGTCAGATGTTTATCTAATTATTTTTTTTCCTGTACGTTTCAATCCTATTTGCTGAGCTGTAGGACATCGTTAAGTAAAACGTTTTATCTGCCAGAGGAAAAACATGATTCGAAGAGGAAGTAGTGCTTTATAGCTGGAAAAGAAAGGCTTGCAGGCCATTGCCAGTGCTACACTGTGAAAGATTAAACAGAAGAAAAATTCAAATTTTCATTATATGCTTCCATTAGCTTTATCTACCATGACAGAAGCCATATGGTATCTTTTGTCATTTTTGCTTCTGCAAGTTACAGTAGTTGGAGCTGCTTTGAAGCTGATGACCTTACATACCACTGTGGTAGCGTTTTCTGTTGCTGTGTAGAAGAAGGAGGTTTAGGAAGAGACATTGATTTCTTTCTCTTTGGATTAGTTGAAGTAGAACTTTGCCCTTTGGAAAGGGACTATGTTGTCAACGGAGTTTATTTTCTTCTTTGTTAGGGTGACTTGTGATTTATGGTGATGGATTTTGCTTAGGAAAACGTGGATGTGTTCAAACGGGTGACTCCTAAAGGGTTTTTTTTTCTTGATTTATATAAGCTTCTGAGGCTTTTCTTTTTTTAAGTCCTGGAGGAAGAAGAGGTGGCTTAGAAAGTGCAAAAGAGGCAGTGAATGCGATTTGAAGGAAAACATGGAGATGCCACTCCCTTTCAGCTTCTCAAAGAAGCCCTTGCTCATTTTTGCACTGTGCTGTTTTGTAGCAATGTATCCAGAACACTTACTGCTGTGAGTAATGTGTCATGTTTTTGTTGGCATCAGAAGGCTGAGGCTGGAGAGCTAAATCGTGTGGCTGGGAAACACCAGGCACACTCATACGGGTCCAAATATCTGGAGGAGAGTGGGTGTAGTTCTGTTTGTATACTTTTTTGGATGGTGTATGGGAAGGAGGGAGGGAGTAGAAAGAATGGTTGCAGCTTAGCCAGACGATCCTGGACGAGGCTGTGTGCTCATGGAAAGGAAAACTGCTTTTTATTTATATAGCATTAAATACAGGTTTCCCACTTACTGCTTTTACACGGGCTTTTGGTATCTGCAACGAGGGAGTTGAAGTTTTGCCTGAAATTGCCTGAACCTCATCAGTTCCTGCAGAATGTTACAATTCTCCAGCTCTTGGGATTAGGCTGTTAAATTTCAAATGGTTCCAGAGCCTCTGATGGCAACTTGGTTTCGAAGCAGCAGAGCTCACAGCTGGTCCTCATAACCTTGTGAAGAAGAGGGAATTTATCTGTGATTGTGCTGGTCCTGCAAATGCATAACATAGAAGCTCAATAAATGGAGCTGTCAGGAACTGAAATTAGTTGCTGGAAAGTGACTCCTCAAATAGTAAAAGGACTAGGAAGGCCAAGTACCTCCTGGTTTCTTCATGCATCGGCCAGGGTGATGAGAGGAAGGAAGGGGTGCAGTCAGAAGGCTCTAAATTTTCACAGTCTATGGAGTTATTTATGATCTCCTAATTTCATAATCTACTGCTTAGGTAGATCCAGAAGCCAGAGGGCTGGTTAGATTCAAGAACAACGCCTCTAAGAAATTAAGCCCTGTTCTCCTTTCGCTGGTGATAAAGCTCCTTGCACGTATTTCCCTTTCGACCTCTGGTGATTGCTCCTGTTGCCCTGAACTCTTCTCCACCTGACTGGTCACACTACTGCTACGTACCGGACTTCTTCCAGCGTTTCTGCTGCGCGTGTTGCGTGCGGCATGGCCGAACAACGCGTTGGAGGCGTCTTCAACTCTGTGGGTATTTCAGATTTTGCTAGTAGAGACCAGTAATTTCCTTTTCTTTGTGTGTGTGAATTCCCCGCTCATTTGCGCACATGGGAAACTGGGCTGTGAGAAGGGAAAGAAAGAGGGCAGTCATGCGGAGCAAAGCTTTGCCTCGTGGGGCCAATGTGCAGCAGGTTGGCAGTGGCTGGTGGCGGTTGGTGGAGCTGCCAGCTCAGGAAGCCGGGCAGCAGAGAACCAGATTTCCCCTTGCTTCCCCCTGCTGCAAATTTCCATTTTCCTTTGAGAAGGACGAAGCGATAAAAAGTGCGGCGTTACCCCGTTTTCTCCTTGCTTGTAAGTTTTGTTTCTTATCTTGTTGTTGGGGTGGGGGCAGAGAGGGATCCAAACCAAGTGACTGCTTGGCAGAGACAAAATGTAAACATCCTGTATTCGTGTACTGCACGTGACCCTGGCACGATTCTGATCGTTTTTCCAAATGTTTCAGGTAGATCAGCTCCAACCTTTGCAGCGACTGCAGCGTCTCGTTCGATTGATGTATGGTCTCACTTGAAACACATTTTCCCCCTTCATATCAGATGTATTATATCTACAGACTTTTCTGTTTAAAGGAAAGTGTTGGGTGGTACAGCAAAAGAGGTGGGGGGAAAAGGTCAAACATTAGGGTAGTCACCTCTTAAGATTTCTATTATAAAGAACACATTTTTAAGTGGTTTAGAATGTAGCCACAAAATAATGCTTTGGGCTAAAATGTGTTATACAGGGCTTTAAATAGAAACCACATTTTAAAGCAGGCTTTCCCCAGAAGAAAAATCAGTTGGACAATTTGAGAACATTGTAAACAGTTTGTTGTCATTAACACTAGGAAGAAAAATAAAGTGAAAAGGTTAAAACCTGGTTTTGGGAAAGGTACGTGCAACATCTACTGGAATAAGGCAGGTCTGTGTCCCTGAGAGGGACAAGGTTAAACCTGCGAGAGGTACTGCAGGTTGCAGTCTCCGGACATCATGCAAACTTCGCTTGTGTTTTCCACGAGGTTTTCTTCTTCCCCAGGGTATCTTCCCAGCCAGTTTTTAAAAACCCGGTGTGAAAGCTTTCCAAAGCAGGGCCCGCCTCCTAGCCTGTGTACACACACTGCTTGGCACCGTTCTCCTGATACCTGAGTGAGGGCCTCTAGGCATTACCGCAACACGATTCCTAATAGTAATTATTGCTTTTTAAAACAGTACATTCAGCTTGGAAGGAGGCTACCGTGTTTGTGCCCTCTGGATTCCAGTATCTCATTGCCTCTCTGAGACTGTGCAACACCAGCTGCCTGGTGGCTTGTCTTGCTCACAACATTTGTCTTACAAGTGATCCTCGGATAGGCAGGATTTTATTATCTACGATCGCTTGTGGGTTATGTTGTTTATTCTTTGTGGTCTTTTGTCCTCCGTGTGTGTGCGCAGGGATGGTATTGCTGCTGCTACCAGTGGGAATAACTCAGCATGGAAAAGGGCAGCTTTATCAAAGGTCCGTTTCAGCCATCTCATCTGAACAAAGATTTCAGTGCCATGCTGTTCCAGCCAAAACAATCTTTCTTAGACCTGGTGGGGTTGAGGGATTTGAATCAGTCAGTAGTATGCCAGGGTGTTTTTCTGGAAAATTGTCGCAATAAAAGACAACTGAGGATAAACAGAAATAACTAATAATGCCTAACAAGATTTTTCCTGGCTTAGTTTTGGGTTTTATTTTTTCCTGACGATTATTTTGTAGTAATCCCAGAAATGCTGGTTGGAAGAGACCTCTAAGGATCTAGTCCATCTCCTCTCCCTCCAGACTGCTCTTCTTAAAAGTATGGGGACACAAGTAGGGCCAGACATGGAAAGCACCAACCGAAGGTGCAGCAGTAGCTTTGGACTCCCTGTGTGGACTGGGGACGTGGTTGTGTCTCCTTTTGTAGTGCTCTGCCCAAAGCAGTTGCTCTTCCACCAGTCCCAGTCTCCAGCTGGCTATTTGTGAAGAGGGTAATGGCCAAGTTGTTTGTGGTAGGGTGGGAGTTGATAAAGATTACTGAGTATCTGTTAAATTCAGGGCTGGTTCATACCAACAATCCGGCTCAAATGCTGTATTTTGCAAGGTAATCACAGGCAATTGTGTTCTTTTTTTCCCCTGTTAGGTGCTCCCTTGGACAGGGCAAGGGAGAGGAGGTTAGAGAAGTGTTAATGGTTTGGGAGAGAGAGCTGATTAACTTGTTGTGGTTTATTGCTTAAGGAGCACAAGAAAATTTTTTTTCTCTGCTTAAGAAATAAAAAATGGTCTTGACTACATCCCAGTGGAATAACAAATTTCATAAAGCTTACAATAATTTGTCTGTCACAGCAGTGTCATCCATACGCTGGCACATATATTATGTTTTACTGTTCTTTTTGTTCCTCTTTTTGCAATTGTAGGCATCCATAATTCAATAATGTCTCCTATAGGAGAGTTTGATGCATGGAGTGGCCATTCCTTGTGCCCGGTCTGTGTCTCCCACTAGCTGGATTCAGCAAGAAGCAGAGAGTGAAAGGTGGAGGCTTTAAGTGGCTTGTGCCTGAGAGGAGAAAGGATCAACACAGGAGCGGACTTTTGAGGTCGCTGGACTAATCATCTATCTTGGCAGAGAGGCAGTGTGCCTCATATTTGAAGAGCAAATATTTTAACACAGTAACATCACTGTCTCTTAAGGAGCTAGGAGGCGAAATCTCAGAAAACTTGATATATCTCAGAGGAGGGTTGGGTGGATTTCATTTGCAGTTGTGCAGCGGAATGACATGCACTCATAGTGCTGTATCTCTGGACAGCTTCTTATGCAATTATTATCCAAACTTTTGCCTTATTGTCCAAGCTTTTGCCTCAATTTTTCTTGTTTTCTTTATAATAATTAAGAAAATACTTTTCCATTTATAATAGGAGCGCACAATAAAAGTTTATGATTATTTTTTTTAAAGCAGCAAAGGACTCCCTGTAAAGGCTGAATTTCAGCAGTAGGGAGTTTTACCTAAATAGAATGAAATGTTTCAGGAAAACACAATAGTCTTCCTGTTGTACTTCAACAGATGTCTCAAGGCAAGTCAATTTATAAACCAACCAGTGTGAGATGGATAAGTAGATAAATAATTGTTGCATACAAAACAGCTTCTGTTTCTTTTCCCTGAAGGGTTTCAGGCCTCTTATATCAGCTTATGCTATATTTCAACATGGACAAAAATAAGTCTGTCTTCTCTTTGAAACCTTTTCAAACTAGCCATCTGCTTTGCCAGTCATATTCGGGCCTATACCAATGTTTTTTCAGGGTAGGTAGAACATGTGAAGTTTTTTTTTTTTTAACTCTTTCTGGTGCCTCTAGTTTTCCATATGTTCCCTTTTTTAAATATACCTGGAAGAATTATATTAAAAATAAATTTCTGGCAAAACCCAGATCAAACCAAATCAAATGCCAGGTAAATTGTGGAGGGGACACAGGAGAAAAGAAAATCAGTTTCTCAATTATCTTTCACACTAACTCCCCCTCGCAAAATGGACTTTACAATTGTAATTGTCAGGATAGAACAGTAAGAATCTGCATTCTCTAAATATTGATGGAGAGACGTTTGAAACTCATGAAAAATAAATTAGAAAACATCTTGGCAATTATTTTGGCTCGGTGGGTGGCCACTGATAACTGCAGCGTCAAAGAACACGGTTTGTTTTGCTGCTAGGATGTTTATTGTAGGAGGGAAGATAATTCTTTGCGTTTATTCAAGGACAGCTGCTGACACTGATCTTGGGAGAGAGACATCCAGGTCTTAACACTGTTCCCATAAAATGTAGCTCTTCAGTATGTTAAATCTTGAAACATGATCCGCTTAATGCTTGTTGAAGAACAGCAGCTAAGGATGCTTAGATGACGCTCCTCCTCTTTGATGGCTGCAAGTCAACGTTCAACGGGAGAAATCTGCTCTGGTCTTCGAGGTTGTAGGAAACTTGAATCTTTCAGCCTGCTGCTGTCCTACCATCTCCTCAGGTGACAGAGTAAGGCTGGCAGAGCAGAACCAGCATGGTGCAAGGAGATCCAGTTGCCGAGAGGATTTTACCCAGGGTTTCCAGCCACAGCAGGGGAACAGAAGGAGAAAGGGACCTTTCACCTTGCCGCGAGCAGAGCAGCGAGCATTTAAGCGCTGCCTACACAAGTGGATGTTGAAGATCTCTTAAATGCTGTTTAAGAAATAAACACTTGCTATATTGAGTAGCAAGATATACTCACTTCTGTAAGTAGTTCCAAATGAAGGCAGGCATCTGCCTATGGCTAAAACTTGCCTGCTTTCCACAGTATGAGTTTTAAGTCTTATGTTTGGTGGTTTACAAACCTAGGTTGTGTCTTGTTGAGTAATTAATGATAACTGAGAAAGGAACAATCAAACAAACAAAAAATCCTGACCGTTTCAAGCAGCAATAGTTGCAGAAACTTAGATCATCAGCTTATTGCTGGATTATTTTTAGAGAAATATCCATGATATTTAGCAGCCCAAAGGCATTTGGCATCTCATCTTGTTCCTCCTCTTGCACCTGAAGGTGGCATCTGGACATCCTGCTTAGCACAGCATGTCTCATATGCTATTTCTTTCTTGTGTCGTCATTGAAGAGTTTAGGGAGCTGGTGTGTGGATTTAAGCTGTAGGAAGTGCTGACATTCCCGTGCAGCTGCTGTCATTGCAGAGCCCTGGTTGTATGCCAGCATTTTCACATGACAATTCTTCTCTGCCATCATACTCAAATATGAAGCTGATTGTCAGCTGGAGACTGTAGGCTAGAAAGTTGGAGGTCAAATCTCCGCTAAAATACAAAAGATTTAGGCTGAAGTAATGTGTTTTATTAAGGGAATGCTGCCATATCCAGAAATTGTATGTGTATTGCAATATTAAATTGGAAAATGTTTGTATGCCTTCTGGAGAGGGACAAAAAAATTGAAATGGGTGACTTGCTTCCAAAAATCAAGGAGATGAACTCTGAAAGTCACAGGGCTCAGTGCATGGTGTCTTGGGGTTATAGTGATGCTCAGGGGCTCCACCTGAGATCAAGACACTGAGACAGGCACTGTGAGTAGCTATAGTAAGTAGATAAAGCAGAATATATATAGGAAAAAAGAAGCTTTATTCTCCTGCTTGTGGTCCTTACAGATGTGGTTCCCCCAGTGCAGAGGGCAAATGATCTGCCCTGGATAGTAGCAAAATTGGAAATTGAAGCCAGGTTTTGATTCCCGATCAAATGCTTAAAGCACAAAACCAGCCTGCTTCTCGGCTCCTTCTGAAGTCGGGGTGGTGGGGTAGGGGCTGGAGGAGTTGAGCTGTTTTGCAGGAGCCAGGCTGAATTAAAACATCAGTCCGTTTGATATTGCTTATTATTTGGAAAAGAGGAAAAATAATAAATACAGCATTTTGTTTGTTTGTTTTAAGGTTAGGAATTTCTCAACTATATCCCGCCTAACCCTTTGCTGGGGTTCAAGGAAGGGCTGAATACTTTTTGATAGAAATAAGAGAGCATTGCATCTGTACTCCTGGAAAGAGAGCGTTTATTTCCCATCTGTACACTTCTATTCTTTCCTTGCACCATCTCTGGCACTCGTCCATCCCCAGTTCAGGTTACTGAGAGGTTTCTGTTGACACCGCAGAGCACCCAGAGTGCTGCTGCCGGAGCAGAGGCGAGGCCTGCACCCGGGATGGACGTGGGACCAAGACTACCACTGCTTGGCAGTACTGAGGTGCTGTGTGTCTGCGTTGCTCTGAGCTGTACCTCACGGCTCTTGCATTTTCAGCCTTCCCCTTTCATCCCCAGTAACTGATCTCTGCTTTGATGTCTCGCTCTTTGTTTAGTTCCTCTCAGCTGGTTTGCCAGTCCAGGCTTTTTGAGGTTTCTTACCTAGAGCCCTCCTGAAAGTTAATTTCTGCCGTGTTACTTACGGAGAGGAGCAGAGAGGGAGGGATGTCAGTCTTTACCAAACTGAGATGTGGGCTGTTCTCATGGGTAACAACACAGACTTCGTGGTTCTTCCTTCTGTTTCTCTCTATTGGTCTTGCTTGTACTGCTGCAAAGTTACTTGTGTTATGTGCATAGGGTTCATTTAGCCCTAGTCACTTGAGAAAGCAGAAACAGAGAACTGAGTAAAACTCTTTCAGGCCCTGTGCTGGTGTTTTCACTAGAACCCCTCTCCCTTGCTGAGGGTTTGGCTCCTCACAATCCCTGTGCCATCGTTCTCTTGCGAGGGATTTATCAATGGCACTGCGAATTTCTCTGCTGCTCTAGTAACCTTACTGTAGGCATGTAACCAAAGCTTGCTGAGGTTCTGGGGGCGAATGCTGTATGTTTGTGGTCTGCAGTAGCTTTAGGGATGTGGGTGTGAGCCCAGCATCCGCTCTGGATGGCAAACACCAAGCGCCCTCGCAGTGATAATGGCTTTCAGTTGGAATTCACTTGACCCACAATTGAACCAGTGACCTGGAGGTGAAAGGCTCAGGCACTGGATCGAATTACGAGTCATCCAAACCATCTACATCTTTCAAGTTGTTCGTTATAGAAACTGTTCAATTTCTTGAGGTATATGCCATGCCATATGTAGATAATTGGGCATGTTCTGCTAAGCTATGGAGCCTGCTGGCTGACCCTGCTGGCTCATAATTACGTGAGATACAGTCTGTCACTACCAAGAGGTATCAAAGGAATGTCATTTAACCTATTAATCTGGATGCTTTTACAGACTCTTCATAATAAAGGTAATTGTACATTGGTGCCTTTTAAGTCATCAAATTACAGGAATTTTTTGTATACCTGAAAATTCAATCTCTGTGTTCTTTGTGCACTAGATGATCTCATGAAGTAGAACGGTTTAATTTCTAACCTTGTCTTACAATGTATGTGTTTTAATCTAACTTTGTTTTGCAGGAATAACTGTGTTCTTAGGTCTTATAAAGGTCAGTGTTTTACAGAGAATATCACGATTATTCATGTATATCCTTACCAGTTTCACACAATAGGAAGCAAAACTTGTATTTTCATCTGCTACAGATGTATAAATCTAAAGGAACATCACTGGTTTCTGTTGAAGTTTGCAGGGATTTAGCAGATTGTGTCTTGCTTTACAAGGCATATTTAAGTAAATTCTATTATTGCAATGTTCATGTCTGTTTCTGGAAGTGATAGAGAACATCAGTTGTATTTCTTTGTTGCAGTAGTGCACGCCAACCTAATATGTTTGTTTTCTGTCTTTCTAATATTTATGCAGTATTTAACTTGACTAACAATGTGGATTTGGAGAACACCAAAAAGAAAATGGAGATGTACCAGAAGGATAACAAAGAAGTCATTCAGAAAAACAAGATAAAACTGGTTAGTTCAACTTCTCTCCCTTCCAATTTTTATTCATTAGCTAAAGAATTAAAGGATGTTCAATGCGGAGCGCTTCTGAAATATCTTAAAAGCAAGTCAAAGCTGAAGGCACTATGCATACTTCACTTTGTATTCAAAAATACATAGTATGCTAATATTCTGTGATACTGATATTTAGTGCTGCTTGAAGAGATGAAATTGATAGTTGAAATGCAATTATCCTTTGTTTTGGAAAGGGCTTAGAAAGAGGGACGGACAGTAAAGTCTGCATCTAATACATCACTACTGCATACATGCTGGCAGTGTCGTTGGAGAATGTCCAGGAGAGACCAAGTTCATTCCTATACCAAGACAATCATTCCTTTCTCATCCGAAGGGAAAAGGCAATCCAGACGCAGACATTAGGAAGCTCCCAAGAGAGAGCTGTAGAACTGAAGGAAAGCACAGGTCTGGTTTATGCAAAATTTAAAATGAAAGATGTTGAAACAAACATCCAAATTTTTGTTCAAGAGCTGGTAACAATAACATCAGGAGTATTGTATACATGATCTGTATGCAAAACACATGGTTCTTTGAAGATGTATTCATTACAATATGGCTCAGTTATCATTTTGTTCTTTAAAAATAAACTTGCAAGCATTTCTTTCTGTAAGAAAAGTTTAATCTGTTAAGTATTTTTCTCAGTATAAAAATACACATTGTAACCAGTTCTTGAAGGAAAATGTCTGCTCAGAGTGTGACATAACAAGGTTTTGTGTTTGTATTCCAGTTGCACTAAGGACTTGCTTTCAAATCAGTAGGGGTGAAATCCTCGCTCCCCTCAAGTCTGTGGCAAAACTCCCAGTGATTTCTTTAGCACTAGGATTTCACAGGAGGAGATTGGAATCTGAAAAATGTTTGTTTGAACCTCTTCCTTTTAAAGGCAGGGAAATTTCCCTAGGGGTCCATCTCTGATCTGTTATCCCATGTCTGACACTGTGCAATGTCCTGTGCTTCAGAGCTTGAAGAGACCTTCCAAATCTTTGGCTACGTCTTGTTTTACGATGTAGGCGCAACCTCTAGGGTCACCATAATAACAGGGTGCTTTGCCTGCAGCCCACCTTCCATTCATCTACCTGACTTGCAGGCAGACATGCACGCACAGCATGATCATACCAAGCAGCACAGCAGTACGCCGTGCCCACCCAAGGCCCCTGGGTCTTTGTTTTCTGTACTGTACGGTCTTGTTGTGCTAGAGGCTGACTTGTGGAAGCTGGGCAAGCCTGCATGTCTCCAGATCTCCAGTAAATCTGGATTAATTTCTTTTTGAACAATTGAAACATAATAATAGGCTTGCCACAGTGGGTATTACAAAAACTGCATGATCTTCCCCATAAATTTACCCCTCTCCCAAAAGCTGAAATGGTGTTCTTTCTCTCTAGCTCTTTTTGTCAGATTCTGGACTGTCTTTACTGCTTGAATAGTAAAATGTGTCCTAATTCCTAGCTTAAACTTCTTATGGTCAGTCATTGTCCCTTCATTCTTGGACTGACAAGTAATTGTGTCCGCTGTAGTGGTTTGCTCCTGAGGAAACACAGATATTCTCGGTTGCTCTTGGTGCTATTATTATTTTTAATAATTTGTCTGTTTCAGTTTGAATCTGGCAGGCAGAAGAGAGCAGAATTGAAAGAAATACTATAGCTGAGATCTTAACTGCTTCTTATAAAGTAACATCATCGTCCCATCTCTGCTAGAAACACGTTGACACGTGTGATCCTAAGGTGGTGGGTCTCTTGTAGCACTGCCATACAAGAGGTTCAAAATCAACAGTGATCAAGAAGTGCATCACCTTGTCTCCTCTTTTCTAACTAGTGAATTAATGCCACCAAATCCATTGCCTGTAAGTTGTTTTCGTCTCTGTTCCATCACTCCTGTTGTCACCAGTGTCGTTCGTTCTTACAAATCCAAATACGAAGTTATTGAACTGGTCACCTCACGACTCGAATGACTGCTTCTTGTTCTTTCAATACAAGCCTTTGCGGTCTTGCTACTTGTATGCTAACCCATCTGATAGATCTCTGGGTTTGGTGCCAGACCATGTGGAGAAAAAGTTTAAGTACACATGTTAACCTAAAAAGCTGAAGAACTCTTGGAGAAAGGGTTCTTGTCATTCTTTTGTATTTATATATAAATACAAAATATTATTGTAACAAAATAATGATAACTAGATATTGTGTATATATATTAAAAAAAAGCACTCTGAGTTCTAAGACCAGCTTAGCTGCAGTTTTTCCAAACTTGTCGTTTTTCCTTAAACAGCTGCTGTTGGCCAGTCATAGAATAACTTTACTTTCTCCTTTGCTACTAGATCTTTAATTTCACTTGCTGCTTTGTTCAATCTTGAAATAGCTTTGTCCAGACTCTGTGGTGTGAATGTGTATAAATTTTCTGGATTTTGCTTTATTGAATGTAGATTTTTTTTCTATTTATTTTTTCCCATTTGCTATTTTGACTTTGTTCCAGGCTTCGCCATGATTACTTTCATTTCTTTGAAATCTTGAAACTGTCTAGGTTACCTTTAAGCTTGACACAACCCTTGCTGCCTATTGAGCTCGCTTGTTCTTCAGTGTTTTATTTGGGCTTCTGTTCAGAAAGAATTTGATCTGACTTGTGATAATTCTTCTGTCACTGCTGCAGTCGGATCTGGCTTAGGTTCATATATCAGTTTACTTATTCCTGCCTACAATTTTTCTGGACTGTTTTTTTTCAGACTAGATCTGTTAGCACTTTCCTACATTTTTTCTTTTGTTTTAGTGCAAAGTTCTTTTATATATAAGCATGGAAGAGGCTTAGTATGTCTTATCTGAGGTCTTTGTTCTGATGACTGAACTAACTAGATCCCTTAATTCTTAGAAATAACCTCAGTTAACAGTGTGAGGATTTTTGTTTGTTTCCTTTGGTTAAACACAAAGACAATCCAGTTTCAGTTGGTCGCTGGTTGGTGACCTGTTCACCAGTGTCACCGCTACTCACAGGGTACAGGCATCTTTGGCTGACTCAGGGGCAGGTGATGAGATTTGTCAGCTCATGCATCCAGAAGTAACTGAGCCTCCCTGGGACCCACCAGCTTGATCTGCCTGTCAAAGTGAGGTTTTTCAGCATATTCTGGCCTACATCACATCACTGTGCTTTCTGGTATAACTTGGGGCCTTCTAGTGACGAGAAAAAGATTTTGTTAAGCACTTGGCTGCAATATTATTTTGCTTAAGCTATTTCTATGGATTAATCATCCATTTAAATTCTATAAAGTTTTAGCACTCTGCTTTCTTATTTTGGGTTTCCCTTTGTTTCAGTGTTTCTGGGGAGGACGATTTGGGAAAATGTTTTTGTATGTTATGGTCCTGTCCCATCTTACCTGCAAACTGGCATTCTTTTGATTGTCTCTTTGGTACAAAGTTCTTCAGCTTTAATACTTTTTTTTTTTTCCCATCTGTTCTTTAGTCTTTGAGCCCTCCTCTTTTTTTCTTACACTCTGAGTTCCAAATAGAGTTGATATGATAGTTTACAGGTTGAAAGAGACTTCTTAAGAAGTAAATCCTGAAACAACAACTCAGTTCACTGTATCCTAGTAAATTTTTCTTTTCTACTTCCGTTAGCACACAAGTATTATCCAAGTCGTAGAAAAAATACCTAATTTCTGGGGAATTTGACACGGTTCATGCTTAAACATGTTCTAGTTCATAAGCTTCTCAATATTCAAAGATATTTTCTTCTACACAGTGCGTTTTGCACACAAGATGCAACTGATCTAGCAGGGTTGATCAGGGACTCTGTAGCGGAATTATATTTTCTGTCACCTACTTGCGGCTCTTGGAAGTAGGATATGTGGGAGCAATGAGCTAAGATATACGGAAAAGCCATTGCCATTCTCTAACATTTAAAGAGCCAAGACCTAGATGGATACATTTCCTATTGCAGCAAGGGGAAAATTAACTTTTCAACGCCTTTTATTGTCCAATGTAATCATCATCCATAATGACCTTTAAAAGGTAGAATTTGGCTACTTTCCCATCACTTGGTCTGCTCTACGTCCTTTGATGGGCAGTATAGCTGTGGGTGAGCTCTGTGTACTCAAGGAGGAAGGCTGCTGTGAGTGACTTTAATATTTCCATTTCAGACGCGGGAGCAGGAAGAGCTGGAGGAAGCTTTAGAGGTAGAACGACAAGAAAATGAGCAAAGGCGGCTGCTTGTACAGAAGGAAGAACAATTACAACAGATGATGAAAAGGAAGAATAAACAGGCACTCTTGGATGAACTGGTGAGTAACAAAACTGGAGGCTTTGAAGGCTCTGTAGCAGAGCAAATAGCAGGTATGTTTATATTCATCTCTTCCAGTTTACTGTGTAATTAACACATCTGCCCCTTTCTGTTTCCTTGTCTTGCCCATTTTGTACTACTGTTCTGTCACCTATCACTTACTGCAGTGCCACAAAGAACTCTGAACAATTTTGGTAACCCAAGAACTGGTGGGAGAGTGCTTCTGGGATACCACAACTAGTTCTGAATGGAATCATTGTCCAGAATGTCCGATGGTGCTTGGAAATTATAGGGAAAAACATTCTTGGCTGCTTCAACACAAAATTAATCCAGGATAAGATGCAGAACAGCTTGTTTGGATATTTAGAAGGTTTATTTCCTGGTTCTGCCAGTTGTATTTTTTTATTTCTTTCTTTCCCTAGTGATCTTCCACTTAAGGCTGTTTACTTGTTGCTGTTTGACATGCAGAGTTGTATTTCTGATATGTTTTTAGTGAGTGTAACCACCTAACAGCTTACTTAAGAGTTGATATTTCACTGAATATCTGAAGAAGAGCTGGTAAAAAAGTCTAGATTTCTACTGAGTTTGCCAATATGAAAGCCCCAGGCTTTGACTGTGATCCAGGATGGCTTTGCCCTAGCATAGCTGATACTTTTACTACTCCACCTCCAGCCTGATGTATAATGAATGAGTTCTGCCATGTGTTAGCCCATGCAACTGCTTACTTCTGTTGCCTTCAGCTGATGACAGTTGCATCTGCTGTGGTGAATGTCTGATCACAGAGTTTGAGGGGGTAGAGAGGAGCTCCGAAGTTGCTTCAGGCATAATGAGAAGTTCTAGCGCTGTTTGCTTGTTAAGCAGCCCTGAAATGCTGTGGCCAACCATCAGGTGTGCTGAAGCAAAGCAGTAATCAGGAGCTGCTCCATGAGCTCAGTCACCTCTGCAGTGGAGGAGTAAAAAACAAGGGACGGTATTCTCATGAGTTTCTTGAGCATTAATCATCGCTTTGAATCAGATCACCTAAATGATAGGTTGGGTATGGAACTTAGCTGCTCCTGGAAATGGTCTTAATCTTGTTTTTGGCTTAATTTGCTGCTGATTTCATTTGAAATGCGGTGATGCATGTGTGGCTATAGAGAAGCTCAGTAAATACTTGTTCTTTAAACAAGACTCACATCTCAGTTTTTATTTTTTTGTGTGTGTAGACATATGCATGCACACATTCTAACACCCACAGTAACAGTCAGTGTATAACATTGAAGCAAGTCAGAACAATGTACGTGTGTATGTAGTTACATAGTGTGCACTTTTATCAGTACATGGTTTAAAGCTGTATGACAGATGTTAATTCAGAATTTCTCATATGTCAGTTTATCTCGTAACATTAATTACTACTCTGTACTCTCCGTTCTTATTCAAGCTCTAGATGCTCTTCTACTTTTCCAGGAAAAGTAGAGTTCTTCTTTGAACCAAAGCAGAAGGCGCTGACTGGAAGAGAGAGCACTGATGTGTAATTCGGGAGTTTCTGGAGCTCTCCTGAAGAGCTGTCACTTTCAAAGCCAGGGGACTTGGCAACATTTCATTGGTTTTGTTGAAAGGAGCCAGTGTTACATACTTTGTAGACAGAAGCAGAGATAAGTAGAAGGGTTCCTTGAGAATCCTGCAAGTCTGTAACTTTGCATCCAGCAGTCTCTTCGCTTTCAAGGTGCTTACAGGCCACATAATTAGCAATAGTTGAAGTAATGGATCAATTCATAAAAGCTGCACTATTAATGCATATTTAATGTCTCAGAAAAGGGATTTTGAACTGGTTTCTGACTAACTTCAATCCTCCTCTAAAACTCTTAATTTACTAGAGATCAGTGTTGTTCTTTGACACAGCAGTTGGTTTTACTGGAAACCTATTTCACCAGATGGCTTGAGGAAAGAATGGTTATAAATAATCCTTAAAACATGACCAAAGTAGGTAGTTTTAACTGTGATTGCATATGTATTGCTATTAAAACATGCCTTAATATTCTAAAAAACTACAGAAAGGTGATTTTAAAGGCTGAGAAAGGAAACTGGGCAATTTTAAGTTATGTTTCTGTTTATGAAGGAGCACTGTCACCTTAGATTTGGGCCTAAACTTGTTTTGTAATACTAAAGGTTTATAAAACCAGCACCGAAGTGTTTGTACAATGACTTACAAAGTCTCTGGAAAACCAGCAGTTGTTAAACAAATAAACATTTCCTATGGTCTCTTAAATCCCTCTAATGCTGTGCTACAAATCTGAAAATGAAGCTGATCATAAGTAAAGCTGAAATGTGTGCTCTCTTTGACAAACACAGCAAAAGCAAGCATGAGAAGGAGCAAAGTAAGGAATTAACAGTTTAAAAATCTTTAATCTCTGCCTGCTCGTACTGTACCAAAATGGCAAGGGTTAAGTTTTGGCTGCAGTGGTACCGTGATACCAGGGACAAAAGCAGTGGCTTGGCAGGGTTGTGAGCACAGAGGAAGGGGGGAAGGCCAACATATCATCCTTAGATTTCAAATCTTCGCTTTTGGATGCATCTTCGCTTTTGGATGCACCTGGGGTCTGGAACATGCAGCTGTTGTGACCTGGCTCTTGGTGATTTTTTTCCATGTTTTTTTTTTTTCTTATTCCCCCCCTCCCCCCCCCCCCCCACCGGGCATTAAGAGAAAATCTGAGGCAAATTTCTTGTGTGGTGTGTAGAGATCTCGAGTCAGTCCCCAGGTACCGAACTGCCACTGGTGGACAGCTTGTGGGCTCGTAAGAGATGAGTGTCAGGACTGAGCACCCCCACGCACTTTCAAGAGGAGAATTTTGCTTTTGGTGCTTAAGCCCTGACTGAGGCCATCCATGGTTTTTAATACATACTTACTGTGCTATCATAGTGAATAAAGGCCTCAGTTGTTTACAAAACACCGTGTAAGTGCACTGTCCTGTTTTCAAGGAGCTTATAATTCGGCGAGTCCAGAGGAAGGGGAAAAGGCACAGAAATGTTTGGTATTTAAGATGTGCAGCAGGCTCTGGGTAATGGTCAGCCTGGGGAGGGAGCTCCATAGGCCTTGTAGAAAGGACTGGCCTCGAGGCCAAGGCTGTGAGAGCTTGGCTGGGAAGGAAGGAGAAGGCCAGAGTGACGTGCTGGAAAGGTGAGTAAGGCTTTGAGGGTGCCTCAGGCCTTGCAGGCTACTGGAAGAGCAATCAGGTGCCCTGGCTTCCAGTCCTGCTCTGTTACCTCTTGTCCGTTTTGCCTCCCACTGCTCAGTTAAGCAGATTTTATGTTGCCTTCATTATAAGTGACCCCTTTTACAATATAACCTCCCACTTGAAAAGCACGGCACCTTGTTGTAATTTAGACTTGCAGTCTCAAATGTATTTTACGTTTTATTGGAAGGGATGTGTGGTTTATTTTATTTTGTAACTCTCCAAAGGTGGGTAATAAGGGCTTAGTAAAATACTAAAGCACTTCCTTTATTTACTGTATAAACTCATCTGTATACAAAGGGTTATAGAACTGCTCTTAGATGTCTTCTGTGTTGTGGGACTTGCACTTACCTCTTTGAGAGCCTCTACTTCCCAGGTAGGAGCAAAATGGCACTGCAGCGCTTGACAAAGAGGCAGGTTTTCCCTGGGCCGTGGCTTAGCTTGGAAACAAACAAAGGGCAGGGTGCCTTAAAGAGGTCAAGTGTCCTCATTTTTAACAGAACCTCGGGGTTCTTGAGAGAAATCTTTCAGAAATGTTTGTAAGTGGCTTTGTTCGTGCTGTTACACGGTTTGTTTTCCCATACAGAAAATTGCTGGTATGGATAAATGCTTACAGGGTTGGATCTTTGATTTCTGTCTATTTCTGTGTTAATAGTTAACAGAAGGACTGTGTGCATGTCAGAAAGGACAAACAATCGTGAATGTGGTGGCTTGCTGGCACGGTGTTGATTTCCCACAGTTGTGTAATCTGGTTGCCGACCATTGTGCTAACGCGCAACTGTTGAGAAGTTAGTACAAAAACCGGCTTCCTTTCGTTATTGTGCTAGAAATGCAGTGAATGTTTAAGGAATATGAGAGGGTCAAATAAACCAGAGAATAATTCCCACTCTTCAGAATGTTTAATCTGAAACGTAAAAGAACCCAGCATCCTTAAACTCTGCTGCCAGCGAGCAGCGCCTAGGGTCTGCCTGGGTGGTTATGGATGTGTACGGTGTTGTGAAGACACAAACTGTCGACTGATTTATTTGTGGTCCAAACTTTCTCTCTGTTGTGCAGTAATCAGATCAGTAATTTAGGATTTTTAAACACCCTCCACATGGGACCTGTAGAAATTTCAGTAGGATCCCGTGTCTTACGTTATTTGTCATTCTGGAGCAGATCTCGTGAGATTTTCCTGCTTTTACTGCTCACAATCTAGTCGTAAGACAAAATGAGTGTAACAAACAATAACATAGAAGGAGGAGTGAGAGTGGGCAAAGTAGGTGTAAAGCATAACCAAGCTTTGTGATGACTTTGGGAGATTTCTCCAGGATACTATGACAACAGCAAGGCATCTCATGGCATTAAATACTCTCAACTTCTTCCTCTGAACTGTCTGAAGTTAATAAATAAATCCCAGCCAGTATATTACAGTGTGGTTGGTTTTGGTGAGTAGCAAATATGATTCATTGTTCAATATTTGCTTGGTTTGAGTGCCTTATGGAAAAACTCTGCACTACGGATCTCTGGGCATAATCCATTCTGAACTTCTTTGCTTTCAACTTTACTTTAGTTCTAGCTAGGAAATCTAGAGGAATTCAGCATGCATGTGGATAGTCGCCTTAGTTTATTAGCAAACTACTTGGCCAATAATTTTCTGACTCTCTCTCAAGAATGTAGTATGTAGGTGAATGTTAATAATCATTCTGTTGTAGCCTAAACACGAGAGTTTTAGCAGTTAATTTGCTTAACTATTCATTTTATTACTTTTATATATTTTTAAAAAATTGGCTGGCTTCCCTAAAAATAAGTTGGTGAAGGAGAAAATAAATATGCTGTTGGTTGCACTTACAATAGTGCCATTGTGCAAAGCAGAGCAAGGATCATTTCCAAACGGCCTCAGGTGAAATCTAATGGGAAACAATTTCAAACTGGTCTGAGTTCATTGGTAGAAAGAATGTGTCTTAGATAAACATCTGATCCAAGTTATACTACTTTGTATTATTCCTTCTCTGATTAACTTTTAATTTTTTAAATAATTTTAATAAATATAGTTGCGTTGGCTAGTTGGAATAAGGAGCCTGTTATATTGTCTTTAATGTGGATTCTATAAAAATGGTTGTTTGCAGGTTACTCTGATTTATGGGGTTACTGCAGCTTTTTCTTATTACTGAAAATGATCGTTTTCTGTAAACTGTTTTTCATACAGAGGATACTCAGTATTACACTTCACTGCTAGTGATGGCCTTTCAGACACAACTTACGGTTTTCAAGCAGATGCAGCATTAATTTGTATTTAGTTTGTTCTAGCATTCAGCTCTGTTATTCCTATGCTTACAGGAGAGCTCCAGCCTTCCTGCTTCGCTGCTTTTAGCTCAGCATAAAGACAGATCTACTCAGCTAGAAATGCAACTGGAAAAACCCAAACCTGTCAAACCAGTCACGTTTTCCACTGGCATCAAAATGGTAAGACTTGCTTCTTTCTTTTTTTGAACGCCTTTCAAAAGAGCCAAGATTTCCTAACATGAAACTTAGAGGTTATTTAAACTTGAGTCGCATATTATATGAAACAGATGAATTTCTAATTATATAATTGGAAGAGAACAGTCAAAGTATTTCATCATTCTGCTACTTAGAATGTATGAAACCTTTTCATTGCGCAGTTGCCCAAAAACAAGCTGTACCTTTTTCCCTGTGCAGTGGTGCTGTACTTTGAATGCTTTTGTCTCTCCTTTATATAAATGTTTTGGAAGTTGAAATTTTGGTCGCTCAAGACAAGACTGCACTCTCTTTACGTTTACTTTGAGCACTGAAATAATCCGAGTGTGAGACAAACAACGTGGTAATGGTTAAGGATGCTGTTTTCATTGCTCTTGGAATCTAGGAAGCAACAAGTATTTTTTTCAGATGCGTTACTTTTGTAGTGACAGCTGAAGATCTGTCAGCATTCCTGTTTTTTATCATGGCATGGTACAAGTACACATCAGCTGGTGTGTGGAAATGTTTAAAAATAAAATTCAAGTTTTCTATGGGGGGCTGGAGCTGGGAGTGGGAATTACTAATCTTTTTTTGCACCTTACTTGTCCCCTGCTTTTTTAAAAATCCCTGCACTTTTCTTAGATTTTATATATTAGACATGATAATGCTAAATGATTTCTTGAAAACGACCAACATTCCCTACCTCCCCTAGCAAACCAGAAAGTAAACGAAGCAAAAACCTTTGTATCAAACCAGTCTCCCATCAATTAATCAATTTGATTTGTCAGGGATATCTGTGCTGTGTTCATTGTTTCTGTTTCCTCCAAAGAGTTTACAGTATAATAGCATTTGCAGCTTGCATTTCCAAAGTGGTGTCAGCTCTTGCAAACTTGTGCAGATTGTTCTCTTATGTTTCTGTAGTACAAAACATATCTTCTTACTTTTTCTGTCTTTTTTTTTCTGTGATATTTACTAGACAGATAGTGTTAGGTGTTCTGCTTAAAAAAATATTCTAACTGAATGCCTCTATTTTATCTAGCTGTTAGAATATATTCTTAGATTTTTTTTAAGAGCTGTTGGTCTTTCCAGCTTAGTTTGGAGGACTAAGTTAAGTAGCACATAGCGTATGCTGCACGATGAGGACAGTGGAAATACTTTCCATTGCATTTGTAAATGGATTTTAAATCGTATTGTGTAGTAGCAAACAATTCGAATCTGCAGCCTGAAGTAAGCTTTGTTCAAAAATCATAAAAGACTTGGATGAGGAGATTTCTAGCATTGTGACATTTAAACCTTAGCATTTGGAATAAGAAGACATACTCCAGGTAATTGATCATTGCTTTATTGGTGTTCAGAAGGTGTGAGTAGAAGACTAATTTTATTTGTTCAGTCCCAGATGAACCCTCCTCTACTGACCACAGCCTTAGATTAAAAAGACAAAAAAATGTTGAGCATTTAAGGTTAGGAATATTTGAAGATTGTGACTAATGTCTTAAGGAAAATAGATTACATCAAGGAAAATTGATTTTGCACTGATAAACCTACAGGTTTGGTGGAGAATGATGACTCTCTCCATATTTTCTTTATAGAGTGCTTAATTTAATTATTACCTGACATTGTTTTTTAGAATTTTATAGAAATGGCATTATATAATAATAACAATATTGATATTCTACACACTAAATGAATTAACTGGCTACCTTGTAATTCCTAAAGTAGTTGTTGGTTACCACAGCATGGGAATACTTCTGTGGGTAAGTACAGAAGGGACGGGGAAGGACATGGTTCAGTGTTTGGAAGCAGATGATGAATTTCTGTGGATGACATGGAAGCTGGTGCCTTACAGGGCATTTCTGAAAATCTGGCCTCCTCTGAATCAAATGTTTTAATATGGCTAAATGCAAAATTATAAATAGAATAATAAATAATGGGCTCTGTGAGGAGGATTTGGAAGTTTAGCTAAGCACGTAAATGAATTTGACCCTCAACCACAGCATGTGTGTAAGCCTTGGATATATAAATAGTAGTGCAGCAAAATAGGAAGGGACTGCTGAATGCAGCGACGGAAAGCCTCGTGCACTGAAGCGCTCTGCTGACTGTATTTCGAAAGGGAAAAACGTAAAGACAACAACTAAAAGCAGTGAAGGTTCATCCAAAGGTGGTAGGATATGCTTTGTACTTTGTTCTGCCTCTAGTTCATGAGAAGGTTAAGAGATGACTCAATGTACATTAAGTACCTCCTCAATGCAGAAAATGCCAGGTCTGAACAGCACAACAGCAAATGTAGCAAGAACCAGTAACCTTAGTTAAACAAATAGGAACGGACGGAACAAATGAGACCTTAAAGTTCACAATGTTCCAGTGGTTAGCTGGCCCCACTGTTAATTGAATTGACAGTGGAATGTGATGAAATCTCTAATTCTTGATGGTTTCAGATCAGGAGTGGGACGCCTTTTGAAAGTTCCTGTAGTTGAATGCAAGTTGTTCAGCTCAGTATGGGGTTTTGTGCAAAGCAACAGTGCTCGTCGTGTAAGATTTAGTGCAGTTGTTGATCCAGTGACGGCGTTGGGTGAATTCCTACCTTGAGGCTCACCTTATGAAATACGTAAAATGTTCCAGTTGAGTTTTTCTAAACTTCTGAGATGCACAGTCCATCTGCTTTGTTTAATTGTACACTGAAAATAGGTGGAGCTGGTAGAGCTTTTGTTGTGCTGCTCGTCATGGGCAGCACTTCATGGTGCTCTAGCTTTGTTCCTCTAAGCCATGGGGTTTGCACTGCTTATTGGTGGGGCAGCTTTAGGGTATTATTGTGATTTATATATATATATATACATAAAGTTGTAATTAGTGCTCTGTTTGGCTCTATAGTTGTGCAAACAAACTATTGTTTCTGTGAGAATTTCTTTCTGGGCTCACCAGTAAAGAGTTTTGGCATCATGCAGATAGTGCACGACCACGTATGATCTTCCCCAGTGTGTTTATTTTTTCCTAGTAGTTTGGCCGCTGACCTTTGCTGGTGGATGTTTTTCCTTAATTGTGTTCAGAAGAAAGGAATCCAGATAAAGCTAGCCGAGATGCTGGCAAATCCGGAGCTGGTGTTTACACAAAGGCTTTACGTGCCAGTTGTGGCAGTCCTTGTTTTTCTCAGCTTGAACAGAAGTGGTTTTCCTGGGATGGTCTTGGTCAGAGATGTTCTTCTGCCTGACTGATAATCAGACAAGTTTCTCCGTTTCTGGATTAAGAGGCATGCCCATTCTAGTCTCCCCGGCTCAAGGAAGTTGGCTCATCTAAGCTGTCGTGTGAGTGCTGTGGAGTTCCTGTGCTTACAGGGGAGGAGGGAACGTCTGCAACTGGTAAGCTAAGCAAGAGCATCCCCTATAGCACGAGAGAGACAATTAGATCAGGGAGGTAGGGTTTCCATCTTTGCTCTTCCTTTTGTTAAGCTGTTGGTTCTTCTCCTTTCAAACAGGAGCTGCTTTTTATTTGCGTTCTACTGGATCTCATTAACTTCTGAAATTTATTTCAGTAAATTACGTCTTCCATGCGTGAAGCGTACCCACCTAATCAGTCAGTTTGATTTAGCCTCTCTAAGTGGGGGAGAAAGCACTTCAGAGTTTTCCGCTCATCATATTGAGGAACAGGCTTTTAGCATATTTGAATATTTAAAATATTAGTCTTATTATATCTAATCTCAAATTAGCTACAAAAGAAATTATAATAACCTTAATTATACTTATTGCAATGGTGCTGAAAATGCTTCCTGTCAATGCACGTACTTCACATTTTAGTACTAGTCAAAAAGAGCAGAGGTTATAAGAAATGAATGTCGTTTTTAGCATTTCTATGGCTTATTGGGGTGGGCAAAACAAAGGTAATGTTTGGGAATAGAACCATTCCTCCATTTCTTGGTGAGCACAGTGACCATTTTTGCTTGGGAGATGGCTTTAACTGGAAGCTAATTTTGAAGCTAAGAGGTGCTCTTATGCATTGCACGTTAATGGCAGCTTGCAAATGCAAGCGAGAATCCATTACGTTACGGTAATTCTGGTTTTCTTTTTGTGCCTCTGGTGTTTGCTGGACTGTAGGAGCCTTTTGGTGCTTGTAGTTCTGTGCTTTACGTTAGCATTGTAGTTAAAAATGAGTGGAAATCTTCATTTAATTCATTGGAAACCGGGAACGTGCACACCTTTGACTCAGTTATTTACACACTTGTGAAAGTCTGAATCCCTCAGACTGTTTTGAATGCGTGCTGTCTTCAGCCTTTTTCAGGCTGGATGCCCTGTTGCTTCCAGTTTTATCGTGTACTTTTGCTCCCTTCCCCTTGCCTCCTGGGGGGCTTAGCCTCTAGTGATGGTATTCTTGAAGTAATTTCATGCAGTTCAAAACTCAATTACCTCTAATTGGATTGCCCAGATGCGCAGGAAAAGAACAGAGGTGTCCTCTGGTCCGCCACCTCTTGGGAGAGTTTCCCTTTTGCATTTTGTATCCAAATACCTCAAAATTAATACAGTGCATCATTGACTGTTCAATCTCTGCCGTGGGTTTGGTTTTATTACTTCATGGCAGTGGCAGTACTTATTAATAGAAGTATTAGTGCAGAGCGCAGGACATGCTTCGTCATTACCAAGATGGTCATTACCCCGCGAATTTGCAGCTTAAATAGATGTGGCGGGGAGGGAGGGGAACCAGATGCCCGGAGGCGATGTGCTCGCCCAGGATTAGACAGCAGACCAGCGGCGGAAGGCGGAATAGGATCCAGCCCTACTGAATTCCTAACCTGGTGTCTCTTCCGCCGAGCCGAGCTCCATCTCCTGTCAACAGCACCCCTGAATGGCAGCAAATTAAGAGTGAAATATCTGCTTCAGCTTCTTCCCTGTCTAAATCACAGCAGCGTCGTTGCATTTAACTTTGTGCCTGTCCGAGTGTTGTCAGGGTTTTGTTCCAGTTCTCGTAGACTGAAGCTAGTGCTAACTGGGAGCCAGGGAGGGAAACTTGCAGCCTGAAGCAGCCGAAGCTTGCGGGAGGGAGCAGTCAAATCAATATTTCACCGGAATGAATCTGTGTCAGACACAGGATGTCTAGGACACCTCAGGAATGCACGTTACTACTAAGCTGAGCATAACACGTGTTAGGGAATAGATTTTTTTTTTTTTTTTGCAGCGTTACACTTGCAGCATTATTCTAATGGGAAAGAGTTCTTATTTTACATTATGTGAAGCTCTTTCTTTTAAAACATTGACCTCATCAGCTCAGGTCAAATTAACTGTTCTTCGTTATTGCCTTTTCCTACAATATTGCTTCCTGTGCAAACAACTCTTCAGCGGCGGCTCCTGGTTTTCAGTCTGTTTCTTTTATAGCTTGTGGAGCAATTATCCAAAATCCTGTTCCAAATGCAAAAAAAAAAAAAGTCTTTCAAAATACCTTTTTAATCAGTTGTGCTCCTTCAAAGTTGCCTAGACATATGCCAGGTACTCAGAGGTAAGTGAAGTGAGCGCAGCGCTGCTGTTGAGGCTGCAACTCTTTGGCAGCTCCAGCGAGTGCTTTGCCATCCCCTCCGTGTGACAGGGAGCCGAGCTGTTTCAGCCTCCCAGCTTTACTTCCCAGCCTTTACTGCTCTGTTTTGTTTCGGTTTTTTGTTTGTTGTTTTGCTGGTTTTACTAAAGCGCTTTTAGAATTTGCCTAAAGTTTAAAAGATAAAATAAAATCCAGCCTATTTCCTTCCCTCGCTGTTAGCTCAGCTGGTATGTCTTTAGGCTGAGACACCTCAGATGGAACTGATTTCTTTGCAATCTATGCCAGCCTGACTTTAATTGCTATTTTGTTTTTAATCTTCATCAGGCTCCTACTATGCTTGTCATTTTTGCAGCTGGGTGGAATAATTCCCTTTTCACAAGATTATGTAGTTTAGGATCACAACGTGGATTTTCAAGAAGTAGTGAAGTGTTTAGATGTATGGATTCGCTCAGAAGAGACGTGCTCGCTTTAGAGAGCGTGCATGGAAAGGTAAAATTTTCAGTGACACTGAGCGTTATCTAGACCTCCAGCAGGAGTCAGTGGCTGAATCTATACTATGAGGCTGCCGCATTCCCCTTGCAGTCACGGTGCCTGCGGGTGTGATAGCTGTATCCCAGCTCAGTGCTCGGATGCACCGGGCTGGGCAGCAGTCCCACAAAGCAGCTTCCCACTGCAGAGGAAATGCAGATGTGCTGGTGCTTCCATGCAGATCTGTGGTGCTTTCCAGCAGGTCTCTTTGTGAGATGCTGAGAGAAGCAGCCCTGCGGCCAAACCGTGGAAGCTGCTTCGTCAGAGTGGAGAGTTTAGAGGGGTTGCACATTTAGAGGGCAGGTGCATGTGTACAGCTCTGCAATACCAACCCTGTTAGTGAGATTCTGCAGTTCCTGAGCACTTCCTTGTCTCCCAGTGAGAATATTGCATGCTGCTTTAGCTTTGAATTTTTGTCATCATTAACAATAGCTTGTTTTCAGCAATGAAAATTGCTGGTGAGGAGGGTATCTATTTCTGAAAAGCAAAAAGGGAGAAGAAATTGTGGCTGCTGGATCTGAACCACCTCTGACAACACTGATACAGAATTCAAATATACAAGTAAAAGGACACCAAAACTGCTGAATGGCAGAATTCAGTTTAAAGGTAACAACCTGGATTTAGCAGTGATGCAGAGTCCTGTGACCACATGCTGCTCACTTAAATCTCATAGGATTATGTACACAATATGCCTGCGACGTCTGAGTGGCACGATGGAGAATGATTAGCAATAGTAAATATATTAGTTTCACTAAATCTCTAAGCCTGCTATTTAAAGGTGTTGTGTTAAGATTCGAGCACATACATGCAGAACTGTGCTTAAATATTTGAACTTTGTTTTTGAAGTGTATGCCAGATACACTGCATTTAAAAGTGATCTATCATCAGAATGCTTCCTGTGCACTCCAACCTGCAGACTGAAGTCTAAAACGTTAAATTGGGTTCTGGGCTTACCGTGTAATTATTATTATATCAAAGTGTGTAAACATTAAACAAGTTATATTCACTTAATGTTTCTCCTAATGTAGGTAAGATTTTTTTGGGGGAAAAAAAAGCAAGGCAAATGATATTATTTGTCATTTATACAGTGCTGGCCTTGGAAAAGGAGACTGGATTTTGGAAATGCAGTTCTGCATCTCCCTGTATCTTTTTTGCAGGATTACTGTTTGGAATATTTTAGGAAAGATGCCATGGTCAAAATTAAACAGTTTGGTGCACAGACATAATCAGAACCACTTGTCCCAGTTCTGTTTCATGGCAGGACTCTTTTATACTGCTCCGTTAGAATAAATATTTGTACATTTGCTTTAAGGCTCCTCTACATGGCTAAGGCAGCACATGTTTATATATACATATAGTATAAATAGGAATTGGGCCCATAAGTTTGCACAGCTGTAATGACTGGAATTCAGTAAATGAAATAGTGCCAAAGCTGTTAATTGCACAGGAGAATTGCAACGAGACAAATGTGTATGTTAGTAAAGTTGGTGGCTGTAGCCAGCAGCGGAGCACATCTACTCTTTATCTGCCTCTTTTTGGAATGGAACTGTTCTTTTTTTTCCTCCTGTTTGATTTATGTAATTGCTCAAGGGCTTGCTTGCCCCTTTGCCGTCAGTTGCAGAAGTACGTCTGTGTGTCGGGCAGCACGATGTCTTGGTGCATGAGGAAGGTTATTTAGGAAGAGGCTCGCAGGGAGGAGGCTGCCAGCTCCGCTCCCCTGCCCGTCCTGGAGCAGGCACCAGGAAAGGGTGGCGAGAACTGGCCTCCAGGTCCTCCTGTAGGTGCCCAAATTCCATCCCCACCGGCAGCCAGACCTGCCACTTGCTACAATAGCACAAAGACACGTTGTAAACTGATCTAAGGCAAGTGTCACTTAAATCAGGCGGAGATCTTCCCATTTCTGAGCCATACATAGCTCTGAAAATGCTATTGCTTGAGTAGGTGTTACTGTGAGCAATAAGGAGAGATCTGACTGAAAGAAAGAAGGTGGCTGAGAGGAGAGTCCAAAAAAACAGCTGGCAGGGAAATAAAGAATAATAAAAAATTTCTCAATCATTGTTTGTTTTGGAAAGATCATGCTTTAAGCACATGGAAATACTTTACACGTTTGAGAAGTGCTGACTTCCTACATGCCTTGTGAAGAAACAGCAAATCATTCATATAATGTAAACACATTTATAGATTGTTCCAATATAACTTTTTTGGTGCTGCTGTTCTTTTTAACAAGATACAATTTAGTACATATATGCCCTTTTGATGCTCTGCTTTGGCTGAGAGTTGCATACATCGTGAATGTTCAATATTAAAGTTTGTGCTGAAAGAACGGTGCAAAGTTACCGAACCACATTTTTTAAAGCAAAAAAAATATGTTAAATAGTGGTGCTTGGTGCACTGTTTAAAAGTCAGCATCCCAGAAGGTAGGGATAGGCAGGAACAGAAGCAAATACCTTCCTTGTCTCAAAGTGTGAGCATAAACCTATCTTCAGCGTCTTGTTAGAGATGATACTAAAAACTAAGAAAGGCCAAAGTTCCGCTGAAAGGGTGGACTTTTAGGCCAGGGAAGAAAAAAATGAATAAAATAAGCAACTTTGATGCCAAAATTATTTGTGGAATTGGATAATCATAGTGCTGGGTGGGGGGCAAAGGGTCATGAGGCCTTCTCCCTGCTCTGAGGTGGCATCCATGAGGCTTCAGCTTGTCCTGCCAGGGACTTGGCTGACCTGGTCATAGAGACCTCCTAGGATGGAGGCTCCCCAGCACTCTCTGGTACTGCTTCATTGCCTTTGCTTTTACGTTTTAGGGGGAGCTTTGTAACTGTGTGTTACCTTGACGTGATGGCAGTCTATAGGTGCAGAAAGCAGGTTGTTCTGTGCCTCCTTGTAGAAAACTTGTTATGTACTTGGAGATGAGGTAAGAGGACTTCACAGAACTAAATATTGTAGAATTTAGATCTAGAGAAATAGTCCAGACATCTAATAGTTGCTTAACAATAAAAGAATTGATTGCTTTTGCAAATCTTTGATAGTCTGTCTCCAGTCTACAGACTAGATGTGAAATATATTTATCAGAGTCATTTTTTTCTTAGGAAAAATCATTTAAAGAGAGAAATAAGAGTATTTAGGGAACTGTAGTAATAGCAAAGAAGGATTTGGAGCCATTTAGGCAAGCTGGAGGAGTGAATTTGTGCACAGAACGTGTGATCTTCATGCCATGATCCCATTTTCTTAGCACTTGTTTGCATTTGTGAAAACACTCCAGGTTTGCTTTTAATCTTTTCTTCTGTTGCTGCTGATCAAAGCAGTTTTGTGTCACTCCTTGATCCTCTCTGTTGTTTACCTGATAGAGGGCTGGTGGTCTGGGATGGCAGAGCTGGGCTAATGGGCTCGCAGATTCCTCTGAGTCAGCTGTCAGTTGGGTTGTGTCTGGTTTTGAGACACTTGCCTGTTAGGCACAAGTGTGCAGAGTTATCTCACAGATCAGTTTTGTTCTTGGCTACTCCATTTCTTAGTGAACTAGAACTGTTTGCTGTTGTCATAAAGCCTATTCGCCTTGCAGCCTGGTTAGAAGATCTCCTGTAGGCCTTAAGTTTCTTCTTTGCCTCTTCTCAGGGCCTTCTTTAGACAAGTTTTGGGTAACTACGGCCTCCATCTGGCTTTGAAATTCTTGCCAGAGTTAAAACGTCGTGTGAGGAGGGAGGGCCAAGAGTAGTGATCGTAGTGGGAGGAGGTCACCAGAGGAGATGTGGTGGGTTCACAACTGAGTCCTGGTAGCAGTGCTTCTGAGAACTGAACAGCCTCCTCTTCAGTAGAGAACTGAAAAACAAAAAGTGCAGGAACTCATGTGTTGAGGTAAGGACAGTTTAATAAGAAAGAAGGGTGAACAAAACAAAACAAACCCAAACAAGTGATGCACAGTGCAATTGCTCACCAACCGCTGACCGATACCCAGCCTGTCCCTGAGAAACAGAAGCCCCTCCAGCCAATCCCCCAAAGTTTTACTGCTGAGCACGGTGCCATGTGGTGTGGGACATCCCTCTGGCCAGTCTGTGTCAGCTGTCCTGGCTGTGTCCCCTCCCAGCTCCTTGTGCACCCCTTGCTGGCAGGGCAGTATGACAAGCTGAAAAGTCCTCAGCACTGCGTAAGCACTGCTCTGCAACAGCTAACACAGCGCGTTATCAATATTGTTTTCATCCTGAATCCAAACCATAGACCCATACCAGCTACTGTGAAGGAAATCAACTCTCAGCCCAAACCAGGACAAGTGTTTTGGCAGTCCTCTGGCTGGATGAGTTCCCGTGTAAGAAGTCTGGTCTGCAAGAGCAGCAGCATTGTGGGCATGTGTAGATGGTTTTGAATGTGACGCCCCATGTACTTCTTAACAAGGGTTCTGGCTGTAGGCAGGGGCGTATGTGCAGGACCTCTGTGCCCCACAGCATCTTCTGTTTTGATTAAATCCCTATTATGAGATACCCCATTGTTACTAATATATCAATCCTCCACAAGAAGGAAAAATGCTCAGCGTGTTGATTAAGGTCATGCTGGGTGTGCGTGCGTTAACCACCTTATCTCCACATCTATGCTTGTACCTAAGCGAACACAGTGGACAAATGACTGCTTGCTACAAGGTCTCGAAGGAGCCAACTTTTGAGCTTTAAAAGAGCACATTTACACAAATTAAAAGTAAATCTAAAAATAAAGATGTGTTTCAAAGGTGTGTTGAGGGTGTTAGTTTTCAATAGTCAGTAGTCATCCAAGGTGCACTCATTGTAGTAGGGCACTTGCAGTGAAAGATATTTTGGATCAAAGAGACGATGTTCTCTACCAAGAAGACTTCAATAAGAATTTTCCCAAAGAATGTTTGTTCAGGTGCGGAGGGTGGGAGAAGGGAATATTGTTTTAGGCAATCAGTGTTGGACATGAAAAGGTGAATTTCCCCACACATGCCTAGTCTGGATTCAGTGTGTCAGTCAGGGTGTTGCTGGAAAAGAATATTGTCAGCACTGGATACTAATGAAAGAGGTCATCCTTGTGAAGAAGTGCACTGACCTCTGAAAGTTTGGCTTGTCTTTATTTTTCTTAACTTTTTTTTAAAGAAGAAAAATGTAGATATGGAATATATCAGAGTTGAGAATTGACTATTGGAGTTTATTGTTCCAGTTGCCTCACAGGTAACTCCGTATTTTGGGGAAATGGGAGGGCCAGGCATGCCTTGTGGCATGCGTTATAACTCCATCAGAACGGGTGGCAGAGCAGTAACATCCCCAGCCTCGTGCCAAGGGGATACTATCATGGTGTGAGCACTGTCTTTTATGCAGGCTCTCCTTTAGAATATAAAATAATCGGAAACATGGAAACAAAGAAACCTGCTCTGACTCACTCAGACAAATGCACGCAGTGGTATGGGCAGGAAGCGGAGGGACAGAGAGCACATGTGGAACCATCCATCTAAATTAGCTGGACAGGGGCCAGGAACTTGCAACATTTGCAAGGATTCCTAGGAAATCAAATAATGGATTTGTGTAAGTAGAAGGGTTCTCGTGGTATTGTGGGACGGTGAAGTAGATCCTGGACAAGGCAGACCATACACTTCAAGGTGGTGCTTGGAGAATTTTTGCAGAATGGTGGAAAAAGGAAGTACAGGTAAGTAGGTTGGAGGGAAAAAGAGTTTAGAATGGCGGGCTGCCGACAGGAACAAAGAACCACGTATTGTTAGGTCTGAGGTCTGTTCTCCTGTTTCATCTCTTGAAAGAGAGGCATAAATAAATGCAGTGGTATTCTCTTCTCCAAAGCACAGAAGGAGAACCATAGAAATGTGATCCTCTGCGAGACTGTCATAAGCAGTACTCAAGTAAACGAGACCTTATGCTCTGTGCTGCGTAGACTTGCTGACAGATCCAACCGGGATCGATGTAGGCATCGGAGCCTTGCCATCGTTAGGCAGTCTTTGGCGCCAGGGCTTGGGGCTGCCTGTGTTTGTGTACCTGAGGGCATGAGTACATGGCTAGCATAAAAAGAAAAGCCACGTGTGTCCAAGAACATATGTCAAGATGCCCAGCTTGTAGTGCTGCCCTGCAGTAGGCCCTTGGAGTTTTGATGAGTGTAGCTTGATGAATAATCGATCTGTAAATATTCAAAGAAGATTCTGCCTTTCCACCGAGTAAGCAGTTTCTGGAAGAGGTTGGTGGTAAGGATGCTGGCAGTGGCACCAGCACTAAGGGTGCTGGCAGTCTGCTTTCATTTGGAGCAAGATTTGAGCTAGCTCATGACTACAATCCAGAAAAGGGATAAGCTGAGGAGCTTTATTGTAAGGATTTCCCACCAGCCACATGGACGCCGTAACATAGATATTGGAGGGCGGCTTTTTTGTCTTCTTGATAGAAGAGAACTTGGCATAGATCTTCAACGTCTATATCCTGATGCTTAATGTCTGTTGGCACTGTCTTGGCTGTGCCTGCATACCAAGGATTCCCTTTTGCATTTGTTCCCACTGGAGCATTATTAGGGTTATACTCATTGTGTGGGGAGAGGAAGATGGTTTGGGTTGAGAGGTGGTTTAAGGATGTTCAGGGGATTACAGTAGAAACTGTCTGCCTCCTTCATCTTCAACCATTCTGTTTTCATTTATTCACCCTGTGTGTCTCTTGTGGGATGATGTCTTGAGCTCGAATACCCCTTTTAACTTATGTAGGATCTGAAGCCTACACAGGATTAGGCCAAGAATTTATCTCAAATCAAGCAATCCTAAAATCTGTTTGGAATAAGGGATAAAAAACACCTTGAAGGTGCAATATATACTAAAGCACAGTGTTGTCTTAGTTTAGTTCTATTGATAGCATTGTATACAGCATTTGCTTAATGCTAATTTTTAACCTAACTTTTATCTGGTTAGTTAAGTGAATTTGACATACAAAATTAAACAAATACTAAATTCTTAGAGCAACAAAAGTATTCCTGAGGAGTGTTGTATCCATTTAGCTGTTGGTTTCTTTTCAGCTCCATGTAAGTAACTTTCTTTGTAGCTGGTTTGCCAGGTACAACCTTGGCATTAATAAGTCTGTTAATCACCTGATTGAAAACCTTGGGATTTTTTTTTTTTAAATGGACAGAAATAAAATAGTGGTGGTATCTGTGCTGTTCTGTTGGTCATGAAGAACAAGGTACATCCATAGCTGCATTTTTGTTTTTATTTATGAAGAATACATGGCAACTGCCACTTCTCAAAATGTGAAATTTGTTGATTAGGAAGAAGTCTTGGTAGAACTCAGGATAAGTAATTGTTAAATTCAACACCTCATGATCATGCTGGTTTGCCGCGCTTTATTTTCAGGCTATCTCTGGTCCACCTTAGAGGTGGTATCAGGTTTGGAAGTCCATGAGTGGACTGTGCCTGAGGTAGCAGATGAGGACCTACAGGTAGGAAGTGAATTTAGATGGTAAAAATTGTTGCTGCATTTTCTGTTAGAGAAACCTCAGTCTGCAGTTCTGGAGCTGTGAAAGTGCAATATGGACCTGGGAAAGGTGGGGTGACAGTGTGTTTTTTACTTGTATTGGGAAGTCTTCACTAATCGTGCATTGTCATTGATTTTGCTGGCAGAAAAGGAGGAGCAAGAAAGCTAAGGAATGGCCAGCTGAGAGTAGAGGAATGGGAGAGAGACCCTATACCTGAGGTAGCCCATGGGTTAATGTGTGTGTAAGACCGGGAGAGGGATACAGCAGTTCTCTGTTTTTCCAGTCTGAGGTATGTCTGTGTACATTGTCACTTGGCAGAGGAAAGGAGCTTTTCAGGGGAACTGAGAGATTTAGATCAGGGGGCGTTTGTTTCGATCAAAGTTCTTCATTTCCAGTTGATACCAACCGACTGTCAGATAAAGCCAGTTTGAACTTGCATTTTTGGACTAGAGTATGAATACAACTTTATTTTGGGTGTTTTTTTTTTTTTTGTTTTGGTTTCCCCACCTTCCCTATTAGGACAAGTTTTGTTGAAGAATTAATTAGGAAACCATAAGGAACGTGGATAATGTGAATGATACGGTTACTACTCTGACTGTTACAGCAGATTGATTGAATTTATAAACTCTGTCACTCTTTATATACTTGTATATTTTTAATTCAATTAATATTGATTTTTAAAAAATTTTTTATTTGCATAAGGACATGCAAAATATTAAACTAAGGCCATGGAAAATAACTTTGACAAAGCTTTCTTACTCCTCTGGAATCTAATTAAAAACCCGCAAATGTTGTCATTCATCATTTTACCATTGGAGTGTATTTCTTAGGGAGACAGTCTAATATCCTGCAGCAACTTCATGGCATTACAAAAATAATTAATGGACCCTTTTAGGGCAGTGTATGCTGCTACAATGTGGAATAATACTTCAGTGTTGTAACTGAATGGCGTGCTAGGAAACACTAATCCCTCGTGTATAGTAACAGGAAGTATGAATATTACTTATTAATGATAATATAAAACACCTTAGCACACATGCTTTTTCTGGGCATGTCTACATTTTTGTAAATCACAGTGAATTTTAATTGCAGAAAATTGGTGAGAAGAAAGAAGGATTTGTGTAATTAAGGGGATCTGCTTATTTAAGAGCCTTTAGAAGTTGTAAAAGATAGAACTTCTCTGTATGAGAGGGATGGCTGTTGTGCAATAATGCCCCTTCATTCCCCTTTCATAATAAATCTCAGCAGAGTATTCATCTAAAGGGCTGGATGCCAAAAAGAACAGGTTCGACTTGTCTGTGAGGATTTACACCACACTAAAATGCACAACTGCTTTTGTAGAGGTCATTGTGAAGGTCACAGAACTCGCATGCACTGCTGAATGAGAGCAGCCTACAACAATAGTGTGAGTGGTTGGACTGTGTGAAATCAATATTTAAAACCTCGTATGAAATGTAGCAATAAGCTGGAATCATTAAAACACATGACTTCAAAGCATGTACATTGTTTTGCAAGAGAGAAGTGCTCTCTTCCAGGAGTTTGCATCTCATACCCTCTGCTGAATGTCACTCCTAGATGAAAGCATAAGATTTTTCTCAATTCCCGACAGTTAATGTTGAAATAACATAGTGTGTCTAGTATAGGCACTCAGACCATTAACAATTGTATCAAGAGGTTTTCTCTGTCCAGTAGAAAAAAACATCATATTTGATATTGATGTTGAAGTGGATCTAGTTACCTGAAACTTGCAACACCTTGCTTTCAAATAAGGTCTGAGTTAGCCTGTAGGGTCACTATGTCTTTAAATAAAAGATGATGATCATTTCAAATGGCAACCAGCCATTGGTGGGGTTTAGTGCAGAGATTAATTAGTAAACTTTGGAATGCGCTACAGCAAATGCAGCTGATTGGCAATAGCATGTGGAGCAGCAACTGGTGGAAGGCCAGTGCTTCTGAGCAGCAGAGGTATTTCCAAAAAGACTTAAGAGTGCTGTGATGTGTTATTCTTTAAATGGAACTGTACTGATTGCATTGAACCACTGTTTTTCTGTGTATACAGTTTAGTAAATACAGAAATTAAAGAAATCTGATTGTTAATTTAGAAAGAAAGCAAGTTTTCTTCCATTGTTTTGATGTGATTAGGTGCATCCCATATTGATGCCCCGGAACATCAATTTACAGAGGATTGTGGTTTGTCCGCATTGCATTTTGCAATTTTTTCCTTTACTGTAAAGGCAAATGTCATGTGTACTGCCAAATGCTGAGATATTATTTATTCAAATAAGACATTAAAGTAAATACAATTACTTCAGTGGCTATGGCAGTGAACGGCTTCTATGGTCTACTTCTTAAAATGGTATGGATCACTGAGGCTGTTTGTTTGATTTATAATTGTTTGTCTTCCTTTAAATGATTTAAAGATATGATTAGAGAAATTTGGAAACTCTCTCTGTAAATTAGCTTATCTGAGGATGCTCAATCTATTTGGTATGAGTAATGAACCCAATTACGTATAGTCCCTAGTGGGACTATTTTCTCAGTTTGTGCAGACCAAGGAATTGGGGCCCAATTTCTTGAATAAAAATTAAGATTTTTTATGTAAAAATAAATAATAAATAAATAAAAATTTTAGAAAAGCTGCTCTTGAGAGAGTAGTGGGAAGCCCTGTATACCTCTTAAGATCTTTTATATTATACTAGTTTTCTTGATGCCCACCTTTGGTTATAGAGGCATGGTCAAGCATCTATTTATATAATCTTTTTAAAAAAAATCCTTATGTCAGTGGGTGTTTGCTTCAAAAATGGCCCAGTAATCTGGTAAAATTCATCTTACTACACATTTCCTGAGTACTGAGCAAAAACCTAACCTCGAGGACTAGCTGCCATTATCACCGAAATAACCACTTTAAAATTACGACCCAAAAACGAAAGAGTTGCTTGGTCACATAGGATAGGGCTCATCCTGGCCCTTTCCTAGAAATCCTGTAAGCATGTGCTTTAAAATGAGGCAAGCGTGTGCTCCTGCTGGGCCGGCTCCCTGCTCCGTTCCTTGTCCTCGCCACGTGCGGCCTAGTCCCTGTGGCCCGCTGAGGGATCATGGCGGCTCCGCGGGCTGGGCCGCTGCAGGTGCCAGTGGCCAGGCCCCGACTGCGAGCCGCCGGAGGACACGGAGCCGAGGTTGGGGTTGTCAGGGCGCTGGCTGCTTGTCTGGAGGCCTGTTTCTGCAAGCCTCAGCTTCCTAGGCCATTGTGTTTATTGCCATAGGTAATTGCAGCGAAACGGATGGGCTCGGTTTACGCAGTCACGTTTGGGCTTGCTGGGCGTTGTCGGACCGGACTCGCCGGCCGCCATCCAGACAAAGCGACCGCTGTGGGGCTGCTCCTTTCGCCTCGAGAGGCTGCTCCGGTGCTTAAAGCTGGGTGGTTTTCAGAGCTGGATCAACACTGCTGAGCCCGTGTCTAAGCCCCAAATAGGTGTCTGGTGAAATTCCCTTATAGCAAGTAGATTTGTTGGCTTGATGTGCCTGTAAATGAAACCTGCACATAAATCCACACACGATCGGGTCGTTAGAGTCTTGCAAAACGTGCAGTGATAGCGTTTGTTAAGAGCTGTTTAACTCTCGTGCTAGATTATTTGTGTGTATATGCATATGTAACAAACACCCCCGAGCAAAAAAGCAACTCATTAAGAATGCCATATCTGAACACTGCAATCAGGTCCCTAATTACTGAGACTTTTTTTTAAACTAAATCCTCTGTGTGTATGTACAATATACACATCCAAGTACATTGCAAGGCATTATAAATGATTAAAAGCAAACTGTAACCCATGACAGAAACAAATGTAGGTACATTCTGTGATGCATTATCCTGGCTGGACTGCCGGTTTGCTGTGAGTCAACTGGCTGTATGAATTATAGGGTGCGCTTTGTATCACTGGACGGTTGCCTTTTGGTATTGGTTTAAAACTAAGATATGAAAGAATGAACAAAGTCTGAATTTCCTCCTCTCGATAGCACAAACAGTCGCTGCAGCTCCCTGCTTCTGCTAATGCCCCGGAGCTGGCTGGCACGGCCGCTCGTGTAGCCGAGGCTGGGGATTAGGCAGTTTCGTAAGGTGAGCTGCTTTTAAGCTCTGACAGTCTTTTTTCCTTGTAAATCTCAGACACACCAAGTGCCAATGCTCCATCCTAGCAATGAGCGTTTCTACAACACAGCGACGGCTGTGAGAAGGAGACGGGAGAGAAAAGTTGATGCGGTGTTGTGGTGTAACTGCAACGTGGGATTAATGTGAAACCGAAGGCAAAAATATAGTTTTCACTTTATTGTTGGTTGGTAAAAGTTTATGTCCAGAGCTCTAGGGCAAAGCTGTTTAGGCTGGTGGTGGTTTAAGCTGTTTGGGTTCTTTTAAAAGCTTTTAGATATGGACTTGCTACCTCTTGCTGAAAATACAATTTTCGTGAGAGTTGTACATCTTACCTTTCTCTCTTGTTAAATTTTGGACGCTTAAATCAAAAAAAAACAAATAAGAAAAATCCCACCCTGGATTATCAAGCCCAGCATGCTGAAAGCTTCTTGAACAGCTTGCCTTGGCGTGAGAGAATTAACGTGGTTATAGCCCAGCAGTGAAGGTGGCTGGGGAGGAGATGGAGAATACCCCGCCAGCTGCCTGCACTTGGGAAAGGAAATGCAACAAAATATTATTATTCATATGAACTCTAGGCTTTCTGATCTGCTCCCATGGACTTCGCTGATACGGTATCAGTTACCCCCATGCCTGCAAGAACGGGTTAGTGTTTCATGTAATGAAGTGGAACGGCGGTGCAGATGCGCAGTAGCCCACTGGTGCTGGATGGATGGCTTCCAGGTAGATGGAGGTTTTAGGCCGACTGGTTTACGAGGCAGCTCTTCGTAGTCGGCCCAAAAGCAGCTCGTGCTGGTGAGTCCAGAAGTGTGTGCACACACTTAGTCAGTCTCTTGTGTACCTGTGTGATTGTACCACTGATTAGACTCAAAAGGCTTGGCAAATCCTATTTGTGTGGGAAGGTCGAGTGCAAAAACTTGCCTAATTTACTTTATTTAAATCAATATAATCCCGCTTAAGGCATTTTGGAAAGCACATCTAAGTGAACGGTGTTTTAAGTTAACACAGTGTCTTTCGTGTTCACAATAAAAGCTAGTTTCATTTGAAAAGGGTGTGCTTATGGTTACCTTACACAAACTTTTGCCATATTAAATGTGGAAGGGCTCAATTCTCCTGCATGCACGGATTGTCTTTTGTGAAATTTGTACTTAGAAGATTTAATATCCTCAAGTTTGCTTTATGATCAGCAATTCTTTGAACTCGCAAACAAAGTGTGGATAACTTCAAATAGATATTTGAAGTCTGATTCTAAGGAATGCTTATGTTGATTTTTGACCTTACAACGTGAAGTTTGATCTCTGTCTTAAAACTGAGTATTCTAGAGGAAATGTAAATACGATCTGGACTTTTTAGAATCTATTTAAAATCTGTTCTCTTAAGCTTTGGGAACTTTATTCTGGATATTGTGACAATTCAAACGATGGATGTATTCCTGCTCACAGAGGCCCTGGTTCAGCAGTTGATCTCTAATCAGCAAAGCTCACTTGCAGCCTTGTACCTTCGGAAGGTGTAGGTCTGTAGTGCTTTAGACTGGAATATAGCATTTTTTGGTTATTGTGAAGCTCTAGAGAATAGAGAAGGGCTAACGGTGGAAGCTGACTGAGATGATTTAGAGTTTTATATAAGCACATAAAGCTGCAAGTTGTCTTGTTGTGTTTGGTTTTGAAAAGCTCTTATTAACTACTTTGACATCTCACTTTTATTCCCAAACATCTGCTTTAGATTGTTTGCCATAAAAGTGTAAGAATTAATCTTGCCCTCATTTTTGTTATTGCTACCAGAAACCAAACTATTTTTATTGCTTCTTGTATAGGGATTTGGACTTGATAATTCAGGCTTTAGGAGAAAATAAGTTTGTATTTTTTTTCTCTCCTGTAAGCTTAACAGGTAAAGTTAATTAAATTAAAGTTTTTAAGTGCACAAAGATGTTAGGCATGGCTTGCTAAACTGTACTGTAAGCTCTACGTTGCTTTACTTGGCCCAATATTTTGAGTTTTAAGGGAGTTCAAATGATCAGCTCCTTTTGGTTTGTTTCTCAGAACAGCAGCTGTCCTGAGCCAGGGTGAGACATTTGCATCATCTGTGGAGAGCTTCATTTTTATTTTCCTGTATGGAAATAACATATGAAAGTCAAAGAAATGAAAACTTTCCTATATGTTTAGCCCTTTGATTAACAAATGCTTTTAATGCTTACTCTTGGGGCTTCCTTTTTCTTGGATTACAGCTCGTTTGTGTTTTTTTCACCGAGAAGTAAGAAGTAACCACGGCGTGCGATCGCAGCGAAAAAGCACCCTGCTTTTGGGCCGTTTCCTCCTGCGTGGTGTATCACTGCATTTCAGGGCGTTCTGCTGATGTGGGTTCATCCAGTAGTTGTCAGCGCTTATCTCCCCTTCTACAATGGAAGTGTTGTTTTTCAGGCAGAGCTGTCTTGGTATAAGCCTGTAGCAGGAAACACTCATGCAGCCTCTGTAACTTGCTTGAAATCTGACGTTTGTGCTGCAGTTGCTTTCACAGCAGTCTCCTCTTTCAGAATGTGTGGCGACACTTGCCTTTTTTTTTTTTTTTGTACTCAAATACAAGTGTTTTAGCAAAAGGGCTCATGAAGGAGCCCGCGAATGAGGTAAAACAGACGAAGCATCTCCTTATATTATAAACAGATAAATAGGATTTTTCTAGGACTAATTGGAAAAAAATGTGCAACTATATTGCAGTTTGGCTGGCCGGTTTCTATTTTTCCTCTTAAGTGAGATTGTAGATTTTTCCCAGCAGGAACCGTTCCCTTTTTGCTTGTGCTGTGGATGCTTTGGATGTTTCTGGTTATCGTGCTTCGAGGAGCAACACAGCCGGAGCCCCCGTAGCCGCAGCGATGTGGTGGGGCCGTGGCAGGGCTTGGGTGCACAGAGGGATCTTTCTGCAGCGCTCTGAGGGTCGGCCAGGGCTTGCAAACAGAATTGGATCCTGTGAATTTCCGGGTATCCTGTCCTGTGCTGCTAATATTCAGGTGCTGTTGGAAGTGTGCACCATGTGGGAAGCTGTCATGTGTCTAATTCAGGTGTGAGCATCATTTTGATGTAGGCAATACAAAACTTGCATGGGAAACAAAACCAACTAAACCTCTCTGGAAGGACAAAAAGCATGTTTTGTGAGGATCTGTGAAGAACACGGTTGCTTCTACCCCAGGGAGTATTTCATTTAGTTTGACAAAATTAATGTGTATCTTCACAGCAGTGCATGAGTGGTGTTAGATTTGCAGTGTTTCTTCCTGTCACCGCAATAACCAGCTCACGTCTTCTCGTGCTCTCTGCATGCAAATAAGAAAAAGGGCTAGAAATAAACTACTTTCCACTTTATTCTAAAAGCGATAATTGCTAAGTATGTTGCTATCAGGTTTCAGTTTGCATTTAAAATTTATAGTAAGTAGTCCCCAAATACTGTGCAGGAGGTACCACGTACTGCAAATGCCTGGTGATGCTCTCTTCATTTTTCTGCTTTGGACTTGAGTTATTCTAAATGCCTCCTTTTTATCTCTTTGCCTGTTTCTGATAATTCACTTGGACTTTCTCTCCTTCTGATTTTCCTATTCCATTTGCATTCTTCTTTTTGTCTGCTTTTACTGCCCTTTCCATATTTTATTCCTTTATTTTGTCCCCACGGCTTTAAAAACTTCCATGCTTCCTTCTGCCAGAGTTTTATCAAGTTTTAGCAGTCCCTCCTTAAAATCTAGCTATTCAAGGAATCTCACTTGATTTCTTTATCAGTCAGACAAGCCATTCTGGTTGGGGTGTTCTGCAGCTTTATCAACATTTATCTGGGTCCAGGCTCAGTGAAATAGGGAATATGTCTGATTTTCACACACGGAGTTTCTCATCCTCTGTAGACTGAGGTCAGCTTTCTGTTCGGTTTTGTTAGTTTATGCAGCCTTTCTTTTTAAATCATCCATCAGGCTCTACATTCCTTAAGAATGATATTGTCTAGCTGTGGATATTTGGGTCAGGGGGAGCTGTTTTAGGGAATCCTAGGAAAGAGCAGGCAGCGGGTACAGCGAAGTATGGGTGTTTCTCAGCTCCTGCCGGGTTCACCAGTAAAGCAGCTAAGTTTTGCAAGTTCCATTGTTCTCCAGGAATTCCCAAATTATTTTCTTGCCTAATCGAGGAGTCCTATCAGCATAACGCTCGGCTTTACAGCAACACAACAGGAACCCCAGCAGGTTCAGCTGTACCAAGACTGGAACAATTGCTGCTGGTTGGTGAGCGATGCGCGGCTATTGCTGTACTCTGATCTCCGCCGGTATGTCTGTCACTCTCTAAAGGTTATTTGTTGTGATACACAAAGTGGCATTTGTCAAATTGATTTCTGTTGCACATCCCTTGAAAAATTAGGCCCTTAATGTGGGCATTTAAAACCGTATTATATTAAGGCCTATAATCCTGTAATTAGACTGGCTACTGCAGAGCTTACGCTTTGCTGAGAGCCAAATCAGAATGATCAAGGCTCCAGAAGTCTGGTGGTAGAAATGCAACAGAAGTTTCCTTAATTCTGCTTAATGCTGTAATACTGACAGATCACGCTGGGAAACGGCACGACAAACTGAACTAACATGGACTCTGAGCCACCCTTAGTGAAGCCTCTCGACGAAAAATAGAAAGAAGATGCAGGTGTACCCTGCAAAGGGCAACATTGAGCCCTGAAGCCACTGTGGGAAAAGGAACAGGTGAGCCGATGGCGAGGTTTGCACTCACAACTGCCAGGTACCCGCGTCCCCCACAGCAGCTGGTTGGGGCATGGCTCTTTGGTCCAGCTGGGAACGCCAACCAGGAATCGTGCAAGGCAGAGGAATCATGCAAGGGGGCCAGGGCAGAAGGCTCAGAGGAGGCTGAGCTTCTGCTTGCAGCACTGCAAACCACGGAGTAAGTGTGCAGGAGCTGAGGCCGAGTTGGGAGCAAAATTGAGAAATGAGCCCTGAAAACCAGGGGGTGACACGTGGGCTCATTAGTTGTGTGAAAATGCCGTTGTGTTTTAATTCTCTGTTTTCAGAAACGGTGCTGTCTTGTGCACGGTGCCGTCCTTTGAACGGCGACGGAGATTTTGAGGAAAGCTTGGCAGAGCTCTGGAGTCTCTGCCGAAAATGAGCGCGTGACTCGGTCCTGCAAACATCCAGACTATCCCCTGGATCATAACTGTGCTTCGACAGCTCGCTGGGAGACGACAGGGGCAAACAGGCAGCGTCATCCACTGATGTGAAGAAAGGGCAAAAGCCTTTTCTGTAAAGAGTAGTCACTAAATCCTGCTACTGGCACCGACCCAGCAGAATTCTCTTTCAGCGTATGTGATGGACGTAGGCTTTCTGCTGAGAGATTAGAGAAACGTGGCTTTTGGGCAGGAGCTTGAAGATAAGTCTGGTCAGGTAATTATTTATGTCAGAAAGTTGTAAAAGGAGAATTTTGGAGGCAAGTATAGCTGAGCACAGGCATGGATGTGGTTAATTTCCCATATACAGGTTTTCATGTAACAAATCACATATGTGACCGTCTTTGTCAATGACTTCAGTGGTGCTGTTGATCTCTTGCTGTATTTCTGCCATTCGTAAAGAAAGCACATTTTAAAAATCCATTTTGGCATGGAAAATTCAATTTACTGCGGGGGGAAAAACCTAAATCTAGTCAGGTTGGTACGAGGCATCTGAAATCATCAGCCCCCAAGAGAAGCGGGGTGTGAATCTTTTATCTTCACCCTGCCACATGTGGTCGGATTCTGTTACTGAGATCGATAGGAAGACTTAAATTGATCCTGATGGTTTCTGTGTCATATCATTTGTTCTTTTTCTGCTTAGTTACTGGGATATCCCCGCAGCGCTTCTCGTAGTTGTGTAAAGAAATTAGATTTGTTGTTGGTTTTCGAAAGCAGAAGGAAGAGAGCTTGGTTTCAGATATTTAAGTGCTTGGAAAAAAACTCACCGGCACAGGAATTTTAGGCTAGGGAATGGAATTATGCATTTTAGTTTGACATTTTTCTTGTTTATTTAAAAAAGCTGTGGAAGACAGGGAGGGTAAAGGTTAAAATAATATTAACTGAGCCCTCCAAATCTATCAGTTTCATTCTCCTTTTCCTGAGTATTACTGTAGTCAAACAAAGCCGTTAATCAGAATCAGATAGCCGTATTAGCGCTGCTGACACGGATGTGTCAATGGTAAGTGGGGAGGGTGGGAACTGAAAAAAACAGCTTTTGGCTCCGAGCGCCTGGGATATTTGCATTCAGATTGTTCTCTAAGAAACTGTGTTACCACCAAAACATCTTTCCAACACCTGAATTCTGTTGTGAGCTTAAAAGGAAGATGGTTTTCTAAGAGAGCTTGTACACAAAAATTCAAGGCATCTGTAGTACTGTTTTAACAGCCACTGGTAAGTGTTGGGGTAGTTGCAGACTGAAGTGACAGTGTATCAGAAGGGTGTCTTCGCTTCCCTCCCCGCAGCAATGGAGCCAACGCTTGGGATGTGTTTTAGCAGAGCCGTGCCCTGGCACCGTGCTGGGCACGGTTTCTTCCCTTCTGGCTGTACAGGGAGCACGACCCGATGGCAAGAAGGTTTACCCCCAGAGACTGCACTGCTGCAAACTGCCTTTGGGAGACGTAGCACAGATCTGCTGTTGCTGCTGCCAGCGTGTGCGGTGTGTGCTCCTAGCGCGGTGATAGCAGACCCGGGTAAGTTCCTGAGAAATGAAAAAAAAGCAAAAAGATCAGCTTCATCGTCTGGTCCGGCCACCTCCAGCACAGAAACAGGCACTGTCTGGGCATGTTTTAATGACCCCAATCTCTGGCTTCTGTCTCTTGCCTGGGGATGTTTTTGTGGCATAGCTGTTCCTCCTCTTTCCCCTACTAGTGCATTTTTGGTGTTGTCATTCTCCTTTCCCCTCCTCCTTGGCACTGGAGATTTCTGAGAAGGCTGCTGGTTGTTTTTCTTTTCGCTGCAGAGGGACGGGGTGAAGGAAGGCGGCGTGGTCTTGGAGGCAGGGAAAGCGAGAGACGGAAGGATGGGAGGGAGCCTCAACGCTTCACCTCGAGCTGGGATTTCTGGCCTCTGTGCTAAAATAACCTCCCCTGCTAGCGAGCAAACACCGATACACCTGGTGTTTGCCAAGCCTCTGTGTGAGAGGTGCACTGATTCCCTAGCTCTGGTGCTCTAATAGCCTGAAGTGGGCTCTGATGTTTCCTAAAAGGACCTTCTTGGATTTTACTGCCTTTTTTTGGGTTTAAAGTAAGCTCAGTGTCACTGCAAGGGCAGCTCTTTGCATCTGTGCATATAATCCTGTTTGTTTTTTTTTTTTTTTAGTTAACACCGTGCTGCATCAGTCTGAAACAAAAAGTGGCTACTTTTCCCTTTCTTGTTCTTTAAACTGAGAGAGAGCTCAGACAATGCATCTCAGCGAGAAGTAAATCAGCCCACTTTAATCAGTCCCTTGTATTTGTAATGCAAAGACATGATCCCCCCTCTCCCCCCAGTTTAATCCTGTACTCCTTTAATCTCAAACCGTACAGTACGTGAATGGAAAATCAGTTGCTCGCAAATCCACTGCTGTGCGGTCTTTTAAATAAACAAAGTTCTACGGATAAGCAAATGCCTTCATTCTAATTAGCAGTGTTTTTTGTGGTTCCATACATTCCAAAATGCAATAGGCAGCTACAGTGCCTAAAATAATCCCAGAGAAAACACTTGTATGCCGTGAAGATAGGGAGTGGGAGGGAGAAGAGGCAGGAAAATCTGTTGTCTGTGTTCTTGGAAACCTTTTCTGTCTCCATTTGGATGCTGTCAGTTTCTTTTACACAAACATTACAGCGTTCGAGGGGAATTAGAAATACTTACCCGTGACCACAACGTCAGATCTCAGGGTTGTCAGGAGAAAGTAATGCAAAAGCAGCAGCTTGGACCCGCCGCCTTCATCTGGGTTTCAGCGTGCTAATAAATGTCTCCTAATGCTGGAAGGAGGTAAGGCTGGCTAAGAGATAAGGCCGGCTGTCTAGGTGGAATACAGAAAATTTATAAGTCTTACCTCATAGATGTGAAATGCTTTTTGGATCTGGAAAAGTGCTGTGTAAGTCCGAAGTAACAGTTATTGTCTCATGTGATGTCTCCGAATTACACAACAGCTTCCCCTGTGTAGCAGCCACTTCTGAAGTGGCTGGGGACCTCAGCGCAGGCACAAAAGGGAGATGCTGCTGGGTCAAACGGCTTTTAACTGGACCAATTGCTCAGACGGAACCTTTTAACTTCACCAAGGTTTGTTGTAAAAGCACCTTAGCCAAAACAGCAGCGCGAAGGGGAAAGGCAGCATTATTCCGTCGGTGAACTTTCACTGGTTTCCGTGCCAGCTTTCTGCGCGGATCCGTGCTGCACTGGGCACTGAGACCTCCATGTAACCTGCGTGGGGCCGGAGGAGCAGGAACCCAGCCTGCCTAGGAGCCCGCCCGGCCAAGCCCCAGACTTGCATGGCATGGGGTCGGCAGCGTCGATACAGCCAGCTCCTACCCAGAGCTGCTGTGCTCGTGCGGTTTGACCGAGATGCAGCCCCATTCATCCGGGAGTGTATGTTGTAATTCCCATGCTTCCACCTAGCCCTTTCCCAGCTCAAGGAAGACTAAAGGCCAGCTCGTAGGAAAAAGCCTTCACCTACAGGCCAGACAGCGGTAGGGCAAGAGCGGCCGCCAGTCGTGTTTTTTCCCTGTTGCTAAGGAATCTATTCCACGTTGCCAAGCCCATCAGCTGAAGCTGTGATTTGGGGAAAAGAAAACAAATGAGCCGTGTCACACAGCTGCACGGCCTCCCCGAGGTGCGGATCCGCTGCTGGGCCAAAAGCACTGCCATGGTTTTTGCAGAAGCTTGTAGTGGATCCTAAACTTGTACCCTGGCCCAGGGTGTAACAGAGACAAAGGAGACAGACCCTGCTTTGACACTGAGCTGGATAAGCCCGAAACGGGCTGCCAGTATTTAATGGTAAAAATAAGTGCCTAGGGGATGTGCCTGGACCTTTGTCATCTGAAATCTCTGAGTCTGGATCGGCTGCCTTTCCACAGAAGGTGCTTTGCCTGAGCTGACAGTCCTAGGGCATCCTCACTGAGTGGTAAAAGGTATTTTTTCCCTGTAATGCAGACACCAGTGCCTGCCATGCTGTTGACACGCTGACCAGTCAGCCTCCCAGCGTCCACACGCAGCCCACTTGCGCTTACCAGTTGGGCATCGTGAGAGTAAATAACTCATGGCGATCCCTTCTGGCCTCTGGCACCTTGGGAATGCCCCAGAGGAAGACAAAGGAAATATTTTCATCCCATCCAAGCAGGAGTCCCCAGGCGGAGACGGGCATCTGCAGCAACAGAGGCGGTAGTGGGGCAAGAGGCTGGCCATGAGCCCCGTCCGTGTGTCAGGAGCCCTCCTGCATCCCTTGGCCAACGTCAGCAGAAGTTGCTCTCATTAAAAAAGTGTTAGGAATGCATCACTGGCAACTCTGCTAACAGCGAGCAGCTGTTCTGGTGATGCCCTCCAGAGATGTGGCTCCTGCAATCTGAGCTGTTCCCTTTTTCCACACACAAGTAATTTCCAAAAATATTTATCATGGTTTTGATCTTTGCCTGAAACTGAATTTTCTTTTCTATGGCTGGAACAAAATTCCTCTGGATTTGGAAAGACTGAGGCTTTTCACTCACCAGATGAGGGTGTTCGCGTAGAAAATGATGAGGCATCTTTTCCCTCCAGTTTGGCCAGAGATGCAAAGCTGGTCAAAGCTTTAAATCTAACAGTCTTATTTAAGCATTCAGTTCTTACGCTGGGCGTTACGTGCCCACATCGGGGTAGCTACGAAGTACAATATCTTCGTGAGCTTGAAAGATTGCAGAGCGACAATGGCTAGCAAGATAAAAAGACCTTAAGAATATCACGAAGCGGTGTCGGTGCTGAATTTCTAACCTTGCTTTTCCTACTTTTTTAAAAGCGTGGTCGCCTGGTTTTAATGCCGCAGCAACAGCTAGCGGCGTAGAAATAGCAGCGTGCTGTAGCTTTGCACGTTGGAGTGACTCGGGGCTGACTTGGGAACTTTCTCCACCGCGTTTTGCTCTTGAGACGCTGCCACCGCTAGCAGCAGCCCCTCGGGGCTCGTCAGTAGCGCAGAAAAAGGCCCCGGCTCTCTCTTCTCATCACGAACACAAAGCCTTTCCAGTGGGGGATGCGAGCTGCTTTTATTTCAGCCCAGCCCCACGATAGCACTTCTCAAGGACTTGCATCTTCAATTTTCTTACCCACTTTCTGCAACTCCACGCAGAAATATCCATGCTACTACTTGAGGAAGGTCATTGTCCTCGACCAGAAATTTAATCAGCGGCTTTCCCTTTCTACTATCCCCCCCCCCCCCCCCCCCCCCGTTCAGTTAATTTTAACCCAGTGTCCCACATTAGGAGCCTTTAGCTCCCCGTTGAGGGAGCAGATACGTCGGGTGGCCCCTGGGAAATGAAGCTGAGGAAGTGCTCAGCAGCGTTAGCCCGGGGTGCGCGCAGCGCTAGGCCGTGGCGAGCTTCCGATGCCCCGTTGCAGACCAAACGTCCACGCAAACAACGCTGCTGCTTGCCCAAATGCCCGCCTTCTGCAGACGTGAAGGTCAGTGTCTGGAGGGGAAGCCGGGCCGTTTTGGGGGAGATCATCGTGGTCTGTCTTTTTTGCTGCTGCTGCTAATTTTTGTGAGCACCATAGAATACAGTAGAAAATTGAAACTGTGTGAAAGATCAACAAATCAGTGTAGAATGTCATGCAGCAACATCTGTTAACTTTTGGCTCTGTCTCATATCCTCCCGACCCCTCCTTCCCAGCCCCAAGTCTCCTGTTTTGTGAGAGCTTAGAGTGATAGGGACTTGGGGGGGGGGGAGAAGTCTAGCTGTTTCTCAGTGGTCTGAAGGGCTTGCAAAAGTACCAGCTGGAATTAAAATTTCATGTTTCTGTGTTTCTATATTTTTAGTTATGAAACAAATGGGAATTTGCTGAATGAATTAATTGTATTGCGCCGTAAAAGTCGTATCTCGAGAGCCATTATATAGGGGAGTTTACAAAGCCTGCAGAGGGAAATGAAAGTGGCTTCTCTTTCTAATTAGGGCTTTCAGGAAATCATTGATTACAGAATCTAATAGGCTTGCTCAGGGACATTTGTTTGATATTACTTCTGATAAATGAAATTTTTACCTAATAATAATTTTACTAGTGGCACTGGAAGCAGCTGCTTGCCCTAACATTGAGCTTGCCTTCAGTAAAACTTTCCCCTTTTTTTTTCCTACCGTATCCAAATAGCTACAGCTAATGAAACGTTAATTCTAAACTGTAGACACAGTGCAAAAGTTTAAATCTTGAAGAAACGAGTGATGTAGTAGACAGTATGTCCTTAATGGGAAAGGTCTTTGTCCAGGCCAGCTTAATGGTGTACGCTTGTTCTTGCAATGCATTTAAAAAAGAAATCTAAACGAAACCCTGACCTGCTCTTTAGCAATTTTGACCGTATATTTTCTTTACTTTAACAGGGTCAGCATATTTCGTTAGCTCCCATTCAAAAGCTAGAGGAAACTCTGTACGAGTATCAGCCTCTGCAAGTGGAGACATACGGACCGCAAGTTCCAGAGCTGGAAATGCTGGGACGGCTGGGGTAAGTAACGCGGCAAGTTTTAATTCCCATTTCACAGCGCTGTAGCTGGGACTGTTACCATCTTCGCTTTGCCAGGATGTAGGGGCTTTTTTTTTTGTTTTGTTTTGTTTTAAAGGATCTTAATGAAATATTAGACTTCCTGCCCAACCAACCAACATTTTGTTTGGGTGGATAAGCTAAAATTTTTGGTCCTCAAGCCTTTATAGATCTATTGAGAGCTGGACTGGATTGCATTAGTGTTTTTAAGGTTGTCCTTGGCAGTCGTAGTGAAGTAGCTGTTCATTTTCAGTTGCACGGTATTAAAAAATAAATAAATAAAAATCTGGGGCCTAATTTACCCAGCTGTAAGCCAGTAAAAATATTAAAGTTGGGCCTTTTGCCACGGAAAAGGGTAGATTTACTTGTCGACTGCTGTCTGCAGTCAAACTGCGTTTGTGAGAAATGAAGCACAGAGCTTAACTTTGTCAAAAAGCATAATGCAGGGCTGGTCCAGCAGCTTGGTGGCATCACGGTGCGCAGCTGTGTTTGGAAGGGAGCCTGCTGTGCCTGAAATATAGAGGTTGGGAAGGCCAAACCTGATACGTCTGCTTGCTGGAGGGTGTTCACAGCTGAAGAGCCACCTGAAAATGCCCAAGCGCTGGGGCAGGGAGTGTCCCCAGACTGGTTGTGGCCGGGCTCCCAAGGTCACAAGCACCAACAGTGGCTGGAAAACGATGGGGCAGGGTGAATGTGTACAGTGGCAAGGCAAGAAAGAGTTTAATAACAATAATGATAAAAATGTTTTTCTTTGCGCCTATGGGGAGAACTGAAGCCAAAAAGTACTGCAGAAAGTTGAGACACTTGAGGATGCAGATTCAGAGACCACTGAAATCCAAACAGGAATCCTGTTTAGTTTGGTGGCACAGGCAGAACTGCATCTCACACAGAAAATGATTGAGGTAGATGAGCTTTTTTAAACAAATAAGCAACCTAATGGTGCTTTAGAGAATTCAAGGCTGTCTGGAATTGCGATTGTCTCCATTTTTATTGTTTCTTTGTCCTCCTGGTGCCTGTAATTTTTATTATCTGATATCAGGCTTCTGAGACCAAATATTAATTAGCAGTTTAAACTTGGGCAGAGCCAGATTCAGCCTTCACCACCTGTTTGGATGGAGCACAGCTGTGAGGGACCTCCAGGGCGATGGGAGCCTTGGGGCCCTCTCAGCCCTAACCCTTCTCCAAAGAGAAACAGCTTGGGGGGAGGAAGATGGCTTGTACCAGGAGAGTTCCCAGCCTCTGTCCCTTTGCGTGTGTCCCCGCAAGGTGAGTGCCAGCACCTGGATCAGGCAGGAACCCTGCCCACGGCTCTGCTCCGGAGGCAGCCCAGCACCTTGCAGGACAACGTGCCTTAACCAGCGCCGTCACATCGCCGTGCCTGCGTGCGAGAGTCTTCGGAGCAGGGTTTGCAAGCAGCACTCAGTCTGTTCTTGGAGGCGCTTTGACACGCGCCTCGTTTCACCCCTCTGAGCCCAAACAGCCCCGGCTGTCCGCTCTGCCCCTGCGGGTGGTGGAAGAGTTAAGAGCAGCTGGGTGGCTGTGGCGGCAAGGGGAGGCATTTGGTAAGGGGAGGCACGCGGTGCCCACCGGAAGAGTTCTGCCGAGTCCTGAGGCTGTTTGCAATTCCAAAACAAATACATCAATGCTGTGGGTTCCCAGCTGGTACGACTCTAACCCTATTCCATTGGGTGTCTGAAATACCTTAGCCCATGCGAGGCTATTCATTTATATATATTTGTGTTTCTGTGTTTATATGAACTCATGCGCATTTCCTGTTGATGAATGCTTAACTAATGTGGTTTTTTTCCCTGGTTTAGGGTTTTTTCAGGCAGCTGCATACAGCTGCCTGAGAGAGGCAGAAGAGCTGGGCACAACGTTAGTTAACCACTCCCGCTAAAGATTTTTAGTTTCCTCTTAATTTGGACTCATATAAAGACAGGTTAAATCTAAAAGAATTTGTAGTTTTCATTCCTTCTTATTCATCATGCCCACTTCCGTCATCTTTCTGTAAGAAAGGAAGAAGTTTTCCATGGTCCTTCCAAATTTGCGAGTTTTTGCTCAGTTTGACCATGCTGTCGGCAGTTGTAAAGTATAGCAGCCTTTCATGTTCTTGTTACTAATTTTGCAGATGAAACTTTGGCCATTTATTACTGCTAAATAGCTCCCTCAAATGTGCAGGCTGCTATCATCTGAGCTGCTGGAGCCAGACTATTGCAAAGACACTGCCAACCTGGAGACTTTCAGTAATCTGGAGACTTTGAATTCTCATCTGGCAGCATAATTTATTGACTTTATTTTTGGTAAGATACAGTTTATCTTCGAAACACCCAGCAGAATGAGCTTTTTGAATACTCAGATCTTAACCTCTTACCTTCTGCAAGACTTACCTTAGGTTGCAGCATGAACATCGCTATGTCTTTCTTGGTAAGCTGCAGTAACGGAGGAGACAGCTGGCAAGAAGGTTTCTAGCAAAGAGCAAGAAAAAGGGTAAATCCTTAAGGGATCATCAAGAACATTTGCTAGGATTTTTTTTTTAATTAAAAAACTAGCTTTATAAGTTGACTTGTATTATTTGCTCATCAGAATTTTAAAAAAAGACACTGTGCAGTCCGATAAACTGATGCTGGGCCCTCCCACTGCTCTTCTATTTGGATTTTGCATATTTTGCGAATAAGGAAATTACGTTCAAAATGTTTTTAGAAACTTGTTTTCAGTTTCTCCTGGGGCTGTACATTTTATTTTATTCTGTGCATGGCACAAAAACATTAATATCTATATGATTTTTTTTTTTTTCTGTTGGAAGTTCGAAGATAATGAAGAAAAATGCTTTTTCCTTTTTTTCTCCAATACAAATGAGCGGTGCTGTGTGCAGGGTTTTGTATCCTTCATGTCCCGTCCCATTCTTATCTGCCCCTTCGTGTTTTTCTTCTTTAAATTTTTCATATTTTTTAAAAAAGAAACCCACGGAACAATCCTGAGTTGCATGGCTTTCTAGGAGCAGTATGTGTCACACTAACTTGTAGGCAGTTTTTAACCTTCTGGCAGGGGGAGCGAGACTTTCTCAGCGCGACAGAGGTTCCCTTGCCTGTGTCTGCGGGGTTTTGGCAAGGAAGTCCCTCGATGGTCTCATGAACACCACCGGGTGTGCTACATCCAGGTTGGTGACGATTTGCTCTTGGTGGCAAAGAGCACGTTGGGTGTGCAGCCCGTGAGGCCAGCTTGTGCCCGCCTGCGCCTCTCAGATGGAAGTGGGGCTCCAAAGGAAGACGCGGAGAAGGCGGCCACGAGCACCCAAACCCACAGTGCTGTCCTTGGAGAAAAACGGGCTCTGGGTTCGTGGTCTGTTACCCATCCTGCAGGGAGGCTCTACCTGTGTGCTCTGTGATGGCTGGTAGCCCTGTGTCTGAGCGACCTTTGTTGCTGCTCCAAATCACCCAAGTGTTTGGTGACGCGTCGGGAAGTCCCCGGCTTCTGGGGGGAGTTCGAGGCAACTTTCTGATGGGGTTGTGTTGGGAGAGCCTGTCTGATGAAAGGCACTGCTGGCACTGCTGCGGCCACCAGAAACTGTTAGATCGGTCGTTTGACTAAACCGGGGAACCTCTTTTGGTCCTAATCAGTCCAAATCTGTTCAGCTGTCCAAGTCATTGCAAGGCTGTTTGACCTACCACGGCTTGCCAGGGAGAGGAATTGTATGGCTGAGAAAGACCAAAGGCACCGGGATGCTCAGGCATCCGTTGCTTTACCTCAGGTTTTCCTAAAAGGAACCAAAGAAGGTCTGTCTTCTGTTTTTTTTTCTCCTCCTTTTTTTTTTTTTTTGTTTTTGCTAACGTTTTAGCTGAGCACACTGAATTTGTGTGGTTAGAGGTCTGGAATAGATAGGATTTCTCTTACTGCAAAACAGAAGAAATGAAAAATAAAACAAACTCTGTCGTGCCAAGTAGTGAAAGAGCAGAACAGGATGGGGGTGGAAGTGAGTTGCCTTGATGCTGTGAATAGCTTTGTTGATTTAAAAATATATGCTTGTTATGTAGTTTTGATTTCAAACAAACAAACAAAAAAAACCCAAAGTTCAAAGTGATGTTTGTTTGAGGTCCTGAAAAATGTAAAGGCATTCTTGGGATTATTGGGACGCATGTAGAGCCAGCAGGAGCTGCCACGAAGCATTCTCACCGAGTGCCTAGAGCTGCCGAAGAGCTGCGCACAAGCTACTTAACAACTTACTGTGAATCAAAAACCTGCTTATGGGATTAACATTTTGGGAAAAGATGGGCAAATTTCCTGCTTAAAATTTAGGAGCGGTCCTTGCAATCCAAATCCAAAGACCTCTTCAGCACAGTGCCGGTCCTGCTCGCGCCGTTCTCACGGCCTAGAGGTAATTCACAGCTATGAGTTAAAACTTCTGTTAGCGCTCAGCATAAAAACCCTCAGCCTTAACAGAGAACTCTTGTCCCGGCCTTGTAAACGAGTCAAGCCTGCTCCGTTGAAAATAAAATAACGTTTGCCTGCTTAGCTTTGTCTGCAGAGATGCCTCCCGAATACATACATCTGCATATGACAGTTGAGTTTCCTCCAAAAATATCTGCTCCTCTGTAGGGAAGAATGGGACTTCCCTTTGATGTATCGACTTGTTTGCATCTCTAACCACATTGTTAGGAGCACGCAAGTTATTTAGTGTGTTGTTTAAGTATGATGCAAAAGTAAACGTCAGCTGCAAACACTAAGGAGGTAGGCAAAGTACCTTCTTTGTTAATTTAAAAGTTAAACCGAAGGAAAATGCCACTTGAAGAGTTGAGGTTCAGTTCTGATGGAAAATCGGAGCTCTGTAGGAAATTTCTACGTAGAATGAACATGTTTTAGCCCACTGTGCGTGTTCTAAGGAGCAACTGGATCGATCTGTTCCTTTTTTCCCTAGTGTAGGACAGCTCTGTCATTTCACATTTTGCGTTAAGATGAGGAGGCTGGATTTCATATCTGTTCCAGCTTTGTTAGCATTTAATTTTTAACCTTCATTTCAAGTGGAAAATTTCTGCATATTTCTGCATTGTACAGTGTTGTAGTGTAATTTGAACCACATGTAGAATTCTGGCACTTAATCCAGAAATGACTGGTGCAAGTTCTTTGCTGTCAATCACTGGTATTTTTTTTTAAATGAGGAATAGCGAGGATGCTCTCCAAACTATTGAACCACTGCTGGTCAGGTCTTTGGCTGGATTAGGTTTTGATAAAACCCTGTCAGTTTCTGTGTTGCGCACGACATGGTAAAATAACTGAGAATTGATTTTGAATGGGTGACAGGAACGCTGGGCTTTAAAAGTCGTAGCAGGTGATTTCTCACATCAGCTCACTTTGTGATTGGGGTATGCTGGTATTTCTTGAATCTTGGAAAAGGAGAAAAGCCACAAATGAAGGACTTATTTGGTCCGTCTTGGCCCATTGATTTTGAACACTGAGTTCATTCTGCTCCTTTAAATAGAATATAGTTTCTCAATAAGCTCAGCAGTCAGAATCAAAAGATTGAGTAAGAGCAAGGAAAGCTTGTCTTGCTTTGGAGTGCACCGAGAAGGCTGCGCTTGTTGTTACAGGAATTCTCTTGGTTACCAAGGCATCTGGTCTGAATTTCCCAGTGTCTTCTGTTGCAGGGCCTGATCCTCTCTTCTTTGAAGTCGATAGAAAGATTTCTATTGGCTTCGTTGACTTTTGAGTAAGACACTTAATGAAAGAGAATTGGCAGGTAAGAAGTGATTATTGCTTTACTGACACGATGCCATTTGCATATAGCCTGTTAAAGTGAATTCTTATTTGTTGATTATACCACAAGTAATTGAATGAAGACTTACGAATGGTGGTAATAGCACTCTGTGGGTACATTTTTTTTGAATAATGAATATGGATGAATGTGCTATCTTTTTCAGGGGAAGATGGAACAAGGAAATAGACCTGCGTCTATAATCTTAATTTGGTTTGATGTAGAAACTGCCTTGTATTGTTTTTGCATACTACAGGAATCCTGCAGGCTTCACCGTAAGACTTTGGAAGGATGCAAATTTAATATGGAGTAGGTAGATTAGCACTGATTTTTTTCCAACCGAATGGAAATTGAGCAAAGGAGCGCAGCCTATAGTAAGTCTGAAATCTTACTGTTTAAGAAATCAGCTTTCTGGCAAAAATGTCTATGAACATTTCAAACGACACCCTCAAGTATATGGTGTTTTGCATGGAGCTCTTCTGTCAAGGTCATTAGTGATTGAATATATTAAAAGTGGACTGCTTATGAAACAGAGAGTTTCACTTCCTGCCCGCCCACCTGTGGGTATAGTGTGGGTTCTGTAACAGTAAAAGGTCTCGGGAGGGTTATAAAAGCAGAGAATATGGAAAATATATAAAGAAACAAAGAAGGAAGCCTGCACACACCATGTCGTTTCTTATATTTAAAGTTGGCTGTAGCTGTATATGTACCACTAAATTAACCTCAAAAGCTGGCCATGACAGCAGAATGTCCGTGGTGATTGTTTTTGTTGGCGTTTGGCTTCAAAATTAACTCATCGATCTAACATGAGCCTCTGTGCTCAGAATACTGGCCTGGTAATGTTTTTTTACTTTTTCATGCAATCATGGAAAAAATATGTTTCTGCTCGAAGCAGTTGTCAAACAAGCTTCTTTCATCGACAATCAGACACAGGGCAGCTGAGTAAGGCTGTTTAGTCTAGAATAAATACTCAAGAGATTACAAGGTCGCTGTAGGAAATGTAATTATACCATTTATTCCAGAATAGTCTTTTTGTAGCGTGGGCTTGCGGAATACTAAATCATGCTGTTTATTAAAGTACGTGTCATATTAAATACAAGCATCTCAGAGCCTTAACGTAAGGAAGAAATAATTGTCTGGCAAACTACTACAGGAGTAACTAGCAAATATTTAAAATTGCTTCCAAGAAATTGGGATGGTAACCTTGGTTTTATTGCTGAAGGTTGGTAGGAGGCGAACCTGGAGCCCTCTCTGCAGGTGTAGAGGCAGTGCTGCAACGCAGGCAGCTGAAGCAGCGGCAGGCAAAACTGTCTGATGATAGATTGCAATGCGGCACGAGGCATCCTGCGAGTGTGTGGGCCAAATGCCCTGGGTTTTGTGCCCTTGTGTCTCACCAAATCAATGTCTTTTTACTACTAGCCGCTTTACTACATACCTGATGGTCTGTGATCTGTGATAGACCTTATCTGAAAGCCTTCCTCTGCTTTCATCCGTCCCTATATCCCCTACATCGGTATCATTTTCTATGTACAGTTCTCCCATGACTTCATACGTCTGCAGACTTCACCCCTTCCCTGTTCTCCATCTGCTTGGAAAAACAGATTTTTTGGTGGAAGTTAAGGATTAGACCTCCCAATGCTTCTTGGAAGTTGTGGTAACTTTGAGGCCAGTAATTTTTGTGCTCTGTGCTCTTCTTTACTTTGCTTTTCCTTCTTTGCTTCTCCTGCCCTCCACTGTGTTGCCTTTTTGAGCCTTTCTGACTCCTATGCATTGGGAACTGTGCAGTTACTACGAGGAAAATGATACATTTTGGACAGACAAGTGATTTTTTCTGCTTATCTCTCACTCCAACAGCAGGACAGCCTCAGCGTCCTCAGCTTTTGGGGCTCTTCCTAGGCCAGAGCCAAAAAAAGCTTTCTTGAAGCTCAGTGATAGGCAGCCCACAGAGGGAAGAATGCCTTAGCAATGAGGAGCAAGAAGAGCAAAGTCTGTCAAGTGATGGAGCGTGGGAGGGCAGGGCTTGAAAGTTTGTGGAGGACGGCTGGTGAGAGGAAGAGCTTCTCTTGATCGACATCTGAGAATCACTCTTGCTTTGTACTCCGCCGTAAGTGACTGCAGAGATGTGAAGTCAAGGAGTTGCTTTGGGGCAGCCTAGGCAAACACTTCCAGCTTTCTGAAGGGCCTGTTTGGATAGCCTGATTTTTAAAATTAATTATTTACTCTCAGATGTAATTGAACTACAAAGGCGAGGAGCATCCTGTTTTGAATTTTCCCTCCTAAGGCATTTGTAAAAGTCCATTGAGTGGTAAGAATGCAAACATTTTCGTTTCAAGAGGGGTGAGTAATATATAATGAAAACAGTTGGACTGAGTGGGACAGCCAGCGAAGCAGACCCCTAAAAGAGGGAAACAAAGCCAGGAATGATGCATCTTCTTGACTGCGATGGTGATAAACATAGCTGTCATACAGCCTTCCACGTTCATGTACTAAATGGCTAAAAAGATAATTAATTACAAGCTTCCTGAAATGGCAGAGAGAAACATGGGAGAGCCGTGCGTAAAGCTTCAAACAGCTTTCCAAGCTGTTGCTCGTGATTCTTCTTTAACCCCCTTCAGATAGCTCTGTTCAGCTTTATGCCTAGCGGGTGGTGTTTCTCACAGCGATCACAAGTCAACAATGTTTAAAGTTTGCCTGAAGAGCGCGAAGTGGTTGGAGTGAGGGATCTCCTCCCAGAGGAGGATGCCATTTGCCAAATTCAGTAATCTCATTCATAAATTCGATTCAATGTACGTAACTGATTTCACACCCGATATGATGGAAGGCAAGGTTTTTAAGGGCTGGTAGGCTCTGTTTGCTTCTTAGAAACCACCCTGATGATCCCCGGAGTAGATTAAACCAGAGGTATATTTTGGAAAAGTGGAACTGGAGGACTTTCCTGAGAGTTAACGGTATCCAACCACATCTGTTCACTTTTTCTTTTCTGGTTACCTTCAAAAAAAAACCACCAAAATTTAAGCCAAGTCTTACAAACCTATCTGAAATGGGGGACACAGTTCGTATCTCCCTCCATTTCAGCAGTTTTTGCATCCATTCACTGATTTCGGTCACAGTGCAGCAGCAGAAATTTCAGGGCTTTAAGCCTGTAGATGCTGCATGAAAAGGAATGGGTGGGTCTGGAGGGGGACCCTAAAAGTGCCCTGGCTGACAAAAAGGCTGCACGATAAGCTTAGAGCCTACTGAATGCCCGGGGAGCTGCATGGGAGTGAGACACCTCCTAAATGTCCTGCCTGGTGAAGAAAAGCTTCAGTCTGAGCTTGCAAGCACCCACAAGACCAAGCTGTCGGAAGCCAGGCCAAATTAGTTGTACATGGCACTACTTAAAAAGAAAGGAGAGGAAAACTGAAGCTCTTTGGATCTTTGAAATTGGAAGCCGTCCAAGGACAGGTAGAAGGTTATTAGCTCAGGCGTGTTTTGTATTTAGAGACTTGAGTGTGTTGGGGGCAAGGGGACAAAAGAGAGGCACCCAAGGCTTTAAAAAACCACCCACCCAAACACAGACCTCACAGCTGTTCAAGCTTTGTGTGTCCCTGAGACCTTTTATTCATCACGGACACTAATGACACGAGGTACTTTGAATTCAGAGCCTCTTAAAAGCCAGTGTTTGCAGGATGGTTGTCTGATCATTGAGAACTCTCAATATTAGTCGTTTCTAAGCGTATTCTGCTTTAATTTCAAATCAGTATTACGTTAAATGAATGAGATGTCACTGGGTTACTCGACAGCCACTCATATGCAGCTCACCAGCGATGCTGAAGCTGCCTTGTGGTGCCATTGCAGTGCTTTGACGTGGGCAGCAAACCCCCCAGCACAGCTGCTGAAGGTGTCGCTGCCGTCCCGGGGCATTCAGCAGCACCCACTTGAGCTAAAAAAAAGGAGGATTGACCCCCCTGAGTGCACAGCAATCTTTCTGAAGGTTGGTGGCACTAAACATACGCTGCAGAAGCGATCATGAACTCAGCATTTTTGAAAATACGCCTTTTCTTTTTCTCTCTAGGGTTATGTGTTTTGTGTCACGCTCTGTGGCTTTGATTTTTGTTTACTTTTTTTTTTTTCGGCGTGGGGCTACTTGCGGCGGGTTGAGTAAAGTACCCGCAATTAAGTCGGTTGGCTGCAGTTTATATATACACATTTAGGAACTGATTTTCATCATTTTGTTTTTAAAAGCTTTGGTAATGGTAAGTTGAAAACTGGTCTAGGTAAACAAACCGTGTTGTGTCAGGCTTCCAGAAAGAGCTGAGTTGTTCGCTTCTCGCTCTTCAAAACTGGGGTGTTCGTGTTGGGCCATGTTTGTAATAACGAAACAGCGGCTTGGACGTAATCGTGCTTCACAAGCGAACTATTGCTCAGGCTTCAAGGCAACGGCACCATGTTTTTGTTTCTTTGCCTAACTGGTATTAAATGTAAAAACATAAATCCTTTCCAGTGAGAGGAGAAGGGGAGATGGTTTTCATTTGGCATAATTTCCTGTGAGACGTAGTTCTAAACAAGGCCCATATTTACACAAGACAATACAGTTTTACATGTACTAGTATATCCAGCACGCTTTAAAATTGTTTAGCCAGCCCTGGGTATTAAATACCTTCACAATAAATGTGTTTAATAAAAGTAGATGAAGTTTGAAATAATTTTTGAATAATTTTACAGTAGAAACACCAGTTAAATCAACCCCATTGCAGTAATAAATGTCACAAAAACAATTAATTATGCTTGCTTGCCACTGCAAAATCAATTGTGTAACTGTTCTTTTAAAACTGACTTTTACATTACTAAATCCTAAACACTACACTTCTGTAACTTGTCAGAATCAGGTTTTGGTTAATAGATATTTTCAGTGATGTAATGGGAACTTCTGGCATGGAGTCAGAATATAATGGACTGTGATTAATGTTTTAATAAGCACTTTTCTTCTACTTATGATGCAGCAGTGAAATGGTTTCCTGCTTAGATTGATAGAACAGCAGGTGTGCCTACTTTTTTTTTCTTGAAGAAAGAATAAGTTTTTCAATTCTTCGCCTTGAAAATATTAAATATTTTTCCTTGAGTCAAATGCTGCTGATTTGGGTTTTTCAGTTTGTTTATTTTAAATCCAGCTATTGCTGATATTTGTCTTCTGGAAGTGGAGGGTGCCTTGGAAACCTTTTCAGTGCTTAAAATAATTGCTTTGCAAAAGAGGAAGCTCATTAGTTTAAAAAATAGTTTTGATATATTGATATTTTCTTCACTGAATGGATTTATTTAGAAATAGTGTTAGAGTAATTCAAAAGCGTGTGAGAACAAAGCATGGTGTTGAAAATATTAGCAGGTTAGATTTATTTTTTCAGTTGATGTAATACGCTTGCTTCATTCTTGGTTCCTTTTGCACTGCAGTGAGTTGTGTTTTTCTGTATTTTAAATGTTTCTGAAAAAAATAATTTTAAAAAAGTCTATTTTAGGCATTCTTTTAATGACCCAGCAGTTCAGATTTGTTTGCCTGTATAGGGCTCTGATATGCAGCTGTCCTGGCAGAGAGGTGGTGCTGCTCCTAAGATGCTGCATCAGGTAAGCACGTCCTCTGGGCTCTTCCTGATGTCAGGGGGTGGTTGCTCACTTCTGTCTGCTCTTCCCGTTTCCAACCTTCTGTTGGAAACGAAGTAGTCTCACTTCTTGCCTTCTCCTCTGCCCTTGCAGGTAGCTGCTGACACAACGGACAGCTCTTTGAGAGGCACAGGGCAGCTAACTAGGATTTATGTTAGCTACGCAAAGGGCAGCCACGTCAGGCCACCTCTGGTGCCAGCCCTGAGTAGCTTCTGTCCTAAATCACAGCGGGGCTGCGGCTCGCAAGGTGAGCGGGGCTGCGGGCAGTGTGTCGTGGTGTCAGGCTGGCAAGCAGGGATGCTCGTTCCTTGCTCCTTGCCTCCTGACTCCTGTCCAGCTTCCTGAGTGCAGGTGGGCAAGGCAGATCTGGGGCCAGGCTGCAGAGATGTGCAGGGATGTGCTAGGGGAAAAGGGCCAGTGACTTTCCCTCCTGGGAACGGGGCTGAGAAATGCTCGTAGCAGGGAGAGAGGCTGGACGGTAGCCACGAACGTGAGGAGTCAGGAGCCTCCTTGGAGATCTTCAGAAGCCATCTGGGCATGGTCCTGGGCAACCTGCGCTGGGTGGCCCTGCTTGAGCAGCATGGCTTGAGCAAGCAGCCTCCAGAGCTACCTTCAAACATGAGCCATTCTGTGAACTCTGTGGAAAGAGGAGGTCCCATCTCTTGGGTATTGCTGGCACTAATCCCTTAGGCACCACTCCAGGCACCTCTGCTCCCATTTCAAAATAGCAAGTGAGCCTTTCTGGAGGGATAGAAATGGAGCTGTGGTCCTGACTCCAGTGCAGTGACTCTTCTCTTTGCTCCACAGTCTGTTAACGTTAGTTGAGACTCATAAGAGGTAGTTTCTCCATCTCTTCCTTCTTTCCCCCCACAGACATGGGAATCGTACTGATTCCTCTGTTCTCAGAAGCATCAACCTATGCTTTAATTTTTCTGTCAGCTTTGGAAAAAGTGTGGATATTACCATATTCATATTTTTGTACTTACTGGGGATTTCCCAAAGAACCTCTATACCTTGATTTTATGCCAGCTCTGTGTACTGGGGTATCATCTGCCTTGCACAGAGTATTTGTATTTCCTTACTACTTTACACTGTGTTTTAGGTCTCCCTTAAAACGATTCAGAAGGTGAGTGCTGGCTGCTATCTTTATTCCCTGACACTTTTCCAGAATTCATGAGGAAATGCTTGTGCATAAAGCCAAAAAAAATCTACACCTCTTCTCCCCTTCCTGTCGTTAGAAGGTTCCCTGTCTCCTCCTCCTCTTTTCACATCGAGGCCGTGATCGATTGGGCAGACTTCTTTGCTCTGTGGTCGCTGATTCTGTTGGTTGTCAAAATGTATTCCAGAAATGAGAGAGAAGGGGAGATCTGGACTCAGAGGCCATCTCAAAACTTGGAAGCATAAAGGCTCTGCTGTTCCAGACTCTTCACTGTGCAGTTAATTTTGGAATGAAAAGTCCTGCAGATACCGAGCCTGCAAGCAAATCTGAAATAGGGAAAGAAAATCTTGCTGTCTTTTTTCCTCTTATTCCATGTAGGTGCATCCTGTTCACGTGTTCCCTGGCACGGCTTTGGCTCCAGTGTCAAAACAGCATTTTTAAGAAATTCACACTGATCTTGGTCGTGCGCTGAGGGTGACAGGTTCAAAAATAAGTGTGTGAATAAAAGTCTGACACGGGTCTGGCAGAGGGCATTTGTAGTGGCGTCGGTGGGAGCAGTTAGCATGCAGATGTTTCTGCGTGGCAGCAGAGAGGATGAGCAGTGTGAACAGGAGGAGTGCTCCCAGGCGCTTTCGTGCGATCGAGCAGTAGGCACCGCATGGCTCAGGGATGCTTGTGGATGTGGGTGCCTGAATGGCAGTCTCTGTGCAGCGAGGCAGTGCGGTGATGCTGCAGGCTGATTGTTGGGGTAAGAGGTTGGCCGAGTTACCAGGGACGGAGCTTTTCTGGGAGCTGTTGCTGGTTGACTTCCCTGCATTTCAAAACAGAAATGCTGAAAAACCATCCGGAGCTATCTGGTAAGATCAACTGCCCGTATGTACTGTGGTAACAGGATTTACAGGCTGTTTGCCCTGAGATTTTTAGATCAGAATCTGTCCCTAAGAAGAAAATCAGTGGCTCTTAATGCTATTTTTATCCCCTTAGAAAAATAACTTGTGAATGATGGTAGTAAGTATGTGGAGATGCCAGTACTATTTCATACCTTCCTTGTGCACGTGCACACCTCTTGTTTCAGTGGGAGCGATGGTGCCACCAATGTCACCACTAAACCATGTCCCTGAGCACCACGTCCAACCTTTCCTTGAACACCCCCAGGGACGGTGACTCCACCACCTCCCTGGGTAACCTGTCCCAACGCCTGACTGCTCTTTCTGAGAAGAAATGTCTCCTCATTTCCAACCTGAACCTCCCCTGACACAACGTGAGGCCATTCCCTCTAGTCCTATCACTAGTTTCCTGTGAGAAGAGGCCGACCCCCAGCTCCCCACACCTTCCTTTCAGGCAGCTGCAGAGAGCAATGAGCTCTGCCCTGAGCCTCCTGTTCTCCAGACAAACACCCCCAGCTCCCTCAGCCTCTCCTCACAGGACTTGTGCTCCAGGCCCTTCACCAGCTCAGCAGCCCTTCTCTGGACATGCCCCAGGGCCTCCAGGTCCTTCTGGTACTGAGGGCCCAAAACTGAACGCAGTACTGGAGGTGCAGTCAAATCTGCACCATAACCTAGGGCAGTTACACGTCTGAGCTCCTCGGGGACCTTGTTTTTTTGGCTCATTATCTGTAAAATGGGAAGGAATGTCTGCTTTGAAATGCCACCGTTCAGCACAGGGAAGTGTGTTCTCGGCCCAGAAGAGGGGACCACATCAGCTGGAATGGCTGGGTGGAGGTGTTGGTGTTGTTGAAGAATAGTGCATCCTGTATTTTGGCCTGCTTTGAAGGATGGTTATTTGTGACAAACCCCAGAGTTTTGTTGATTCATGACTTATATTTTGTTTTTATTCAGCATTTTTTGCCCTTTCTGAGGGCTCCAGCAGCTGAAACAGCACAGTCTTGCCACACAGCAGTTTCAGCTGAGTCTGGTGTTTGAAATGGCAACACTGCTAAATGTTTGTGACTTGTTTTTAAAACAGCGTTTGAGCTGCCAGTTTCCTTAAGAAAGCAAAAACAATATGTAAAGCAAGAAATACAAATAAAGGAGAGGCTTTAAAATACTTTTGATGTTTGAAACAAAACAAAAAAACAAACAAGCTAAACAAAAAGGGTTCAGAAGACACGCTAAATTTAGTGCTTTTTTAAATAATGAGAAAATGTCATCTAAATAAGTATGTGTACACCTACCTTCCCTTCACCTTCTTTCCTCCCCCCTTTTTCCCAACCCGCATCCAAATTAATAGATTACATTTTCTTTTAGTGAACTGTTTCTAAAAATTTTGCTTTTCCTCTGGCGAAGGGCTTGGATGCTCCCAGAGGAACAGCCACCACATGCTGGGGGAGAATGAGAGCTCCCCAAAACTCTCCACTTCTTTGCAAAGTGCTGAAGGCACTGTAGTGGCACTGTTGGTTTCCCACAAGAAGAGGGTGATGAAGAACAACCACCCTGGAGGCATGCTCCATGCACCCAGCAAAGCTGTAATTCCTGCTGGATTTATTTGTGTGTGTGCGTGCGCGTATATGTACGTCTGTGTATCATCTTACATTTACTAAATAACTCATTGCTATTATTGCTGTTGCATTATTAGGTGTTCCTGTAGGCATGTCAACACGTTGACTGTTTCAGCAGCTGCAGATTAAGATAGGTGTTTTGCCCCAGAAGACAGCAGGTACTGCTCAGAGAACTTACTACAGAAAAATGGTTTGAGCACTGAATAGATGAAGGTGACATTTTCTGGGGCAGCTAGTTGAATGAGGAGTCTGTCTTGCCAGTTTTAATGAAATTTAGGCCCTAACTTGATTTGAAAAACATACTGGCTAAGGATAATAAGAGCAGAGGAGAAAAGGCGTTGGAAATGTGGTGTTAGCATAAAAGGATGTATCAGTGCATGGGGCACAGCAGCAAAGGCACAGTAGATGGAGGAATAGATGGAAGATGCAGGGAGGGGGGTCAGATCTGTTCCTATCACATTTCCTGTATAGCCTTTGTTAAATCAGGTAAGCTAAAATCCTCAAAGGCAGCAAAGTACCAAATACCTTTGGAGTTTGGCATCAGTCCATACGTAAATCCTTCTTTTTTCCACCTCCCGTTCCCCGGCTTGGCACTATTTTGTGTACATACCCACCTCCCAGGCTTCAGAAGTAACTGGAGCTCGTGTTTTCTAAGTTGGCCACTGCCATCTCTGTCGTTTCCATTATTAATTCATTTATGTAGTGCTGTGTCTTGTGTGACCTATGTTCTTTGCTCCTGGCTGCATGACCTTTGCTATTAAGCTGTCTGTAGTAGGAAGAAGTCAGTGTTAGTAAGTGCTACGGATTAATCTGAATAATTTATCTGTTTTGCCAGCCCCCTCAGATTTTGTGACAGCTGCACGCTTTACAAGCAGCGATTTTTATATCTTCTTTCAAATAGTAGATGAAAGTTGTTGAGTATCACTGAGATAAAATGAGATCCCTGCAGGGAAAATAGCTCATCAGATAACAAATGCCCATTTATACTTATTTTTTGTGATCTGTCAGTGCAGACTGTGCTTAGATATATTTGAGTGTAGCACCTATGAAATAATTCTGCATATGGCACTTTCAGGAAAAAACAAAATCCAACCTGTTTTAGGTACAAATCTAAAGGTGAGCTTTATCTTTTGTTTTTGTTGAGGTGAGTCACCGAAAGATGTGTTGGGTCTTGGGAGGAAGAAATTTGAGACCGTGTTGGCTAAACAAATGCGTAGGGCAGCGTGGAACAGAGTCACCAGCAGTGCGTTAAATGGACATGGCACGCAGTGGGAGCTTTTGCACTCCAGTGGGGTTAAAGGACAATAACTCAGATGTGAAAAGATAACTCTGTTATGTGAAAAGATAACTAAATCAGGAAGAAGACCCATAGCATTCCTATTGAAATTTTACCTTTTTTTTTTTCTTGGAGGAAAAAAAACCTGTATTTTTTGCGAAAGTGAGGAATTTGCATAGATACAGATTAAAACCCTCTTGTAAAGAGTTACAAGGAAATAGTCTAAAAGCTCACTCATGGTAAAGCGTGGGGCTGTGTTTGAGACAGCTTCCAGGGCAGCTTGGACTTGTCTGAGCTCCTGCGTATGTTGGAATAATGCAGAGGTGGTCTGGCAGAGCCAGCTCGGCTGTGTTTTGTTCTTCTGTGGCTCCAGCTAACAGAACCTATGCAGTACGAGAAATTCTTCGTCACGGGTGGGATTGAGTGCCAGCATCAATTAGCCTACAGCAGGTTTGTGTGCCAAACTATTACTTTGAAAACCTCCGTAGCAGTTGTGGCAGATAATGCAGTACTTCTATGTAGCTGCTTTAAGTGAATTTACTAGAGGCCTCATTCTCCTGATGAGGGAAGTCAATGTGGTCCCTTGCTCTCTTCCCTTAAACCACATTAGCAAACTGTCAGATGTGATAGTCTGCACTACCTCGACCCACTCACTAGAAATTATTAGTTCCCTTTCGCTAGTAAACTGACTTTATTCAACACCCTTTTTTTTTGCACCAGAACGTCAGAGGGGTTTTGGTGAGTAGAATACAGCTTTTAATTTCAGAATGGAGGTGTTCTCAAAGAAAAGTGGCCACATTTATCCTGCAAGGTGCTCTTCTTCTGCTTGAGGACTTCAGAACCATGAGACGCGGGTCCGCAGAGCCCCTGATGCTGTTCCCAGTTATATATCCAGTGAGATCTCCCAGCTGCTGCTGGGGAGAGCTCAAGTACTGGTCCAATTGCTTTTAACAGCCCATGCTTGGTGGAAATCCATTTCTTGTAAGCTTTTTCAACACCTGCATTTACCTACCATGCTGCCATCTATTCATTTGTGTTTTAACTGAAGAAACGCAGTAAGCACGCTGTATGTGTTACCTTTCCCTGCTCTGCTGCCTTTAATTAGGAGGTTTATACATTGCTGTATGACAAATGCAAACATTAGATTGGGGCTAATGGGAAATGAGTCTGGACTTGAGGAATAGTGACCATAAAACGTGATGAGATCTGGCATTTGGTGTAAGAATGCCAAAGGGTGGTATGTCTGGTAATCTAATGACATCACGTTGTACGATGCTGCATAAAGCACCAATATTTTATGTATTTTTTTTAAATAAATAAAAGCTTGGTGTACCATCCAGTCCCTATTTGTGTACAAACACAGATATACCTGTTTATGGCTGCATGTCAAAGCAGTGAGCCACACTTTTTCTTATGTTCCTCCTTATAAGAAGTTGTTTTTATATCTCAATAATATGAGAAATTAAGCACTTTGAGAGCACAAAGTAGGGAAATCACCTTATTTAAAATTACCTTACTTAATTTTATACAGACGTTTATGATGATTGAAGACTAAATGATTTTCATAATGAAATAGCAAATTGCATTAAAAAGTTAAAATGATTTCAAGTACTAAGATGCATTTTAATATTCCAGGGGAATGTACCTTACTAATATAATAACCACTTGCAAACGTCTTGCAGCTTTTTGAGTTAATGTAGCCATGGAACTTCCCTTTAAAGCACAGCAATTTCTTTAAAACCTGTTTGATCTGTCAAGTAGGTGTAGAAGCTTGTGTCAGGTGCTAAAAAGATAGCAGATTCGGCTCTGACAGATTATACAAATACAGGGAAGGTAATTGACTTAGCCAGGGGAGAAAATTCTTCCTCCCAATTATGTCAAATGCCAGACAGCCTTTTAGAGGTGGGGAGAGAAACATGCCTTGAGGACGATACTGACATAGAGCTTTTCCAGTGGGTGCTTTCTGTGCTTTTTATTTACTTATTTTTGAATTTAAGCTTTCAGGGATAAAATAATAAAAGGAGCTAGCTCAACTGCATCTTTGTTTTGGGGTTCTCTGGCTTCATGTACCCATTGCCCATCTGTGGTCCTCTAGGACTTCTGCCTCCATGTGTGAAGATATAAACTTGCAGAACACTGTGAGGCAACGAAGTCCTGGACTTCTTGTTTTTCTTCTGGTTTTAGTTGTTCTTTTGCTTCTTTGACTTCACATTGGTATGATTTAAACCCCTTCAGAGGCTATGGATTTCTGTCTCATTCTGAGCTTTTAGTATTTGAAAGGCAAAGGAGAGAGGACTGGGCTGCTTATTTTGCTCTTTAATCCCTGCTCAGGACTGTAGTTTGTCTTATACATGAAACTGCCGTTTTTCTGTTCCAGCACCACATGATTCTCTTATAGAAGTTCCCTGTCAATGGAGGAGGAGCCAGAAAGGCTGCCATGGTAGGGGTTATTGTTTGAGGGATAAAACTCAATTCTCTCCGCACCTTTTCCTCCCTCAGTTCAGTTTCTGAGGGAGGAAACCTGCAGCAGGTTTTTCCACTGCAACTCACAATAGGTGGAGTTGCCCAGAAATGATGAAGCCAATCAAAAGGGATAGACGTAGGTAACTTTTTATTCCAGATACCTCCTTCCGAGATTGCGATGTGTGACAGATAATGCTGATGCACACTTGTATATACAGACACATGGCACATCCAAAACGGTATCTGCAGTGCAGTTAAAAGGGTCTATGCCTCTGTGATATAAAGCTCGTGTGTAGTCAGACTGGGTGACCAGACTGCATTCCCTCTCTCCGGTAAGTACTACAGGTTGGCTGCATGTTGCAGAACAAAGATAAAACTGTTGCAGGAATTGAAGTTCTTACAGGCTAGGAAGATAGGTGACTGTCTGCTTTGCGTTAGGTTTCTGTCCACTGGGTGGATTTCTGATTCTGAGGGTGGTTGCACTTATTAAAGTTGCAAGGTGATCAGCGTTTTTCCGAGGATGCTGGTAAATCTGTTTATATTTTATGAGGTTGTTTTTTTTCATACTAGATGCTGTACGCTGATTGAAGGGTGTGTGGCAGAAAAGTCCACACTGCAAACTGCTTAGAAGTGGAGGATGACATCTTTAAAAATAAAGAAATTTCATAAGATGTAAATGCAACAAGCTGCTCAGACTGGCTTATATTTTTCTCTTCTGCACTTGACTCTCTTCTTGCTAACTGTGGCAAAACTATCACAGCTTTTCATTGTTTTGGTTTCTCCCTGTCAGTATAATGGTTCCAGCCCTTTCAGTGGCAATGATCTCCATTTACTCTGTGGATTCCAACTTTTTACTCATCCTTGCATCTGGTTTTCGTGCTTTAAAAGTACAGATATTTTCAGATTGACACAATATTGATCACAGTTGCATTTGTTTAAATTTGAGGTTAGTTTACACAAGTCAGCAATGAAATTTAATGTGGCACTCTTTTGGACATCAGGCATTCATTATCTTTAAAATCATTTTTGAGAACTTTATTCTGCCGCTAAATGTGTTTTTATTAAAACAGGCCCCTTAGTATGCATAATTTACATTTGAAATAATGGTAAGTTTATTTTTTCACATTTATTGGAATGTGCTTTCACTTTAGCTAAACAACATTCTATTTGGGGGCATAATTTTAAGAATTTTTCTAATTATGACAGCAAATGTTGTAACATCATAATTATGCCATAAGCATTCAATATTTTTCCATCATAAACTGGCTGTAATCCCAGTTCTGGAATACAGCTTTCTCATTGCTCTCGTCTCAAGGTGAAATTTTGTCTACAGAAATGATTTGATAATAAAATCTGTCATTTGGGTTAGTTACATACCAAAGCAGTTCAAAAAGAAAAGTTTATTTTTCCCTCCGAAGTCGCATTTTTTTATTTTTTGTAAAGAAAATTTGCTCTAAGAATTATATAAGCCAGCAGACATTTGTTTAGAAATAGACTTGGTTCTTGTCTCCATTAAAGTAGCACTCAAACTGTCTTAAACGGCAGTTAATGAAACCAGCACAATATATAAACGTACCTGTTGTGGTGTGGATTTCAGAACAGGACCTGGAGATGTACCCAGGGAGCAGTACTGGCGCCCACATGGCGTAACCTCTCCAGTGCTGCCTGGCTGATGGGAGCGAGGGCACCCACAGCAAGTTTGCAGGTGATGTGAAATTTGGGAGAGTAGCTCATCACCAGGGGGTTGTGCTGCCCTTCAAGGGGACCTCGACAGGCCGGAGAAACAGGCCAGCAGCCATCTCATGAAGTTCAGCCAAGGGAAATGCAAAGTCCTGCACCGGGGAGGAACAACAGCTTTGGAGAGAAGGCCTGGGAGCACACCAAGCTGACCGTGAACTGGCAACGCGTCCTTGTGGGCAAGAAGGCCAGCAGCCTCCTGGGTTGAGTTGGGCAGAGCAGGATGAGGAAGGTGATTCTTCCCCTCAAGAGGGACGTGGAAACGCTGGAGCGATCAAGGACTTAGGGCGCCAAGAGGAGAGGCACTACATGAGGAGAGATTAAGGGAGCTGGGGCTGTTTAGCCTGCAGAAGAGAAGGTTCAGGGGGATCTTATGTGTAAATACTTGGTGGAGGGCAGGGAGTAAAGGGGACAGTCAGGTTCTTCTCAGTGGTGCCCAGTGAGAGGAGAAGAGGCAAAGGGAACAAACTGGAATACAGGGAATACCATTAAAAGCAAAGAACCAATTTTATTGGGAAGGAGGTCAAATGCTAGAACAGGTTGCCTAGAGAAGCTGTGGAGTCTTCTGCCTTGGAGATCTTCCAAACCTGACTGGATGCAGCCCTGAGCAAGCTGCTCAAGCTGACCCTGCGCGGAGCAGGGCCTGAAGGGTCTCCAGGTAGGCCTTCCAGCCCCAGTGCTTCTCTGCTGTGGTGACCTTTATGGCCATCTGTTCTGATTGTGCACAATGGTAGCTTCAAATCTCAGCATCAGGATAAGTAAAATATCTCTTTCTTTCACATCCAGCTGGAATCTTCCAGAAAGTCTCTGTCAGCAGAGACAGCTGAATCTTTGTAGTTACTTTTTGCAGAGGTCTCAGTGGTTGTCCATGGAAGAAGTCCACAAGTTTCTAAAGTGGTGTTGTGGATGCTGTAAGGCTTGAGTCGCCATCGGGTGTGGCCTTGCTAATGTGAAGCTGGTGAAGTTGTGCTGATGTACAGCATAATGAGTGATACAGCTGAGTCAACGTGAGGTTTCAGAGATAATACAGTTTTAAATTGGCTTTCTTGTTTGTTTACCACGTGGTCAGTTTTATACTTTCTCTACTGAGTTTGAACATTCCAAGGAGAAAGAAGTGCTAAACTAAACAGATACATCTGCTTGTAAAATGGGAGCAAATTGTCCCGCTGGTGTCCCTGGAGCCGTCTGGCTCCCATGTGCTCCCTTCTTTGCTCCTGGACAGGAATTGCTGGGGTGAAGGGAGCCCTGGGGTCACGCAGTACAGCTGTTCGTGTCTGAAGCACCTTTCTGTAGTTCATGTTCCGGGTACAGTACTGAACTTGAATAATGCAAACCAGGCAATTAATCCAGTAGTACTGTCTGTAGCAAAGCAAATGGTCTTTGTAGCAAAAAGCAAGAGTTTGTTGTGCCTTTGATCTATACAAAGTGCTTTGACGTGATGAGATCATGTTGGTGAAGCACTGACTGGTCTTTCCTTGAATTTTGTATTTAACTTGATATAAAAGGAAGGAAAACCAGAATTGAATATTTGATTGTTGTGATAGTGAATTTCAGTCAACAGTTAGCTTATTCTTCAAAGATCCTTAACAGGACTTGGTATTGCAATGAGATATTAATTACTTCATTATTTTTCACTGAAAATTGATGTCTGTCAGCTTTTCAGTATGGGGCAAGTTTTGGTTTCTGGATCAGCAATACAGACCACTGGCTTCCTTTTCAAAACTAATTCTCTTTATTGGTGTATTTGCCCACGTGTCTTGATTACCCTTCCAGTTACTACTAAAGAAGATGTGGGAAGAAGAATACTTGTTCCCTGAAGGTTGCTCTAAAACGGTCATTGCGTGTACAATCCTCGATGAATGAAGTATTTCCATACACCATAAAACTTTATCTCAAAGAAAGACTTGAGAAGTTAAAATAATGGTAAATATTCTGTAGACTAACTCTTGCAAGGGCTAAATAGCCTGGCCTTGATCCAGGAAGGCACTTAACAATGTGCTTAACTTTAAGCGCATTGAATATTCTTACTGGCATGAGTGAAAAATCAATGAGACTGCTCACATGCTTAAAATAAGACGTGTGCTTAAGTGTCTTTCTGGATCTCAGCCAGAGCATTCGGCATGCGAGATGTACTGAACTCTAATTGTGGGCAAAAGCTAGTAGTGTTTCATTTTGCTTGTCTTGTGTGTTTCTGAAGAATTCATTGATATTGTCTGTGTTTATTTTAATTGGCCTCCATTTCCCATCTAAGCCCTACCAACTCCAAAGCACCGGGAGTAAAATAGATGTGCAACTTAGGGTTGTCAAACAGCTTGTCAGGGATAGTACTTAGACTGTATATATTGCTATGGAGCAGGAACTGAACTTCAGAAAAGCTGGGAAAAGATGAGGTGAAACATGATTGTTTTCTTTGGTAGCCAAGGTTTTAATATAGAAAGAAAATGAAGAGGAGAGAAGAGAAGTGCTGGTGACACATCACACCTTTTCAGTTAACATAGTTGCTTCTTAGGAAACATTAAAGAATGCAGACAGATGCATTAATAATCTGCTGGCAGTGGCTGTAGCCTTGGCAAGTAGGCTTTCCTACCTACTATTGATTTTTCTGACTCTCAGACAGCAATTTGCAATGGGTGGCTTCATCCTTAACCCTCGGAATGGGCAGTCAGATGAGTCGTCACAGCCAAAACAATTTTTACTTTCTAACCAACCCCTCCCGTTTCTTCAACAGCATCTTTTCCTGCTTAGATGACAATTTCCACTGCTGACAACTGCAAATGATAAAATACAATATTTAAACACAAAGAGCCTCCATGTCTAGAGGTGCAAAACAACCCACTGCAACGCTACCGAGCTCTTCACTGGCACCAGCTGCGCTTGCCGAACTCGCTCCTCAAAAGCTCTGTAAACCGAGGAAGTTACTGGTTGGCAAATGTAAAAGCAGTGGAGCCACGGTGATCTGGAACAAATCTTTGCTGTCAACTCTAACTTTTCTAACATTTTTCCCTCACCTCTTTTTGATTTTGAACATCTAGACGTTGCCCATCTTCCACTTGCTTTGTTATGTTCACAGCTTCCTCCTCATACCTCACATTGACATTTATTTTCTTTCCTATCCAGGTTGCCACAGTAAATTCTTCTTTATGTACTGCCTTTGAGTTGTGATTGATGATGCTTCTTCACCTGTCTTTTTTGTTTGTTTGTTTGTTTCTGTATTTTAATTTGCTTCAGACTAGAAGAGAGAGAAACTTAGAGTAGATGAAAAGAAAGTGACCAGAACAGGAGAAAATCAAGCATAAGCATTTTTCAAAGGGACAAATACTTAAAAATAGAAGAAACCAGTTACACATGGAAGATTATATGTAATTACAGAAGTATCTCCTGAAAATGTTCCTCTGTGAATGAGCAACTGCTATTTTTAGGAGAGCCCCTTTGCTCTTGAGCACTTGGAATGGATTTTGTAGGTTGTTGGTTTTCTTTCAGCTGCAGGAGTGTGTTTTGCTATACATCAAGCTTGGTTTCAAGTTGTCTTTCAAGGTAATTAGCCATATAGTTTTGTTGCCTAGTTGTCCTTGTGGCCATTTGTCTTTAAACTGTGAATTCTTCTTTTACTTAAATTAAAGCTCGTCTGTCGTGTACAGAATTTCACCTGAATTGAATTAGATGTGATTCAAGCTTCAAGTTCAGAAAGTGTATTCAGCTTCAGGGATAGCCAGCAATGTTTTAAACGGTGAAATGATACACAGTGAAGATGTCAGAGCCATAATTAGAACTGAAATGGTGGTTGGAAAACAGTGTCTTTTTTAGCTGTTTTGCTTTCAGCTGTTTTTCACTTGGCTTTTCTAAAATCTGCTCTCAAGCTTAAGCCTAGGTCTATGAGTGCCTGTGCTTGCAGGTGTCTACAATGTGACAGAGCCTTCTGCCACCTAGTGTTAATGTGAGTTCTTTCCTCAGTAGGGTATCACTAGATAACTTATTAAATACCATTACTGATTAATGAGAATCCCCCCACAATTACTAAGCGCTCCCTGCAAACATTTAGCGACGCAGTTTCTGCACCAGAGGGTTTTGGAATCGATCCGATCGCCATGCACAGCTTCTTTTGGTATGTTTATTGGGGGTGCAGTTTGCAAGGCAGGTCAAACTGCAAAATAACCCATGGAGAATTTCAGTAACTTTGAATGTCACTCCTGTGTAACAACCGCGCCAGCACTTTTCTCCCCCAGGTGAAGCTAATGGGTTCTGCCTAACTCAGCACACTCCGGCTTTGATGTCCATGCTCCTGCTGGTTCAGGAAATTGTATTAGACTGAAAATAGCAGCAGAGAATAAAAAATAATTCAACAAAAATTATATAAAATAAAGAACAGTTTCGTTTAGACACTTAACTCATTGTCTTTTCAGAAGAGTAAAATGAAAATCTCCCATCATCACAGCTCTTTCCCCTCTAGAAATTCCACCAGGGCACAATAAAGAAGGACAATAAAATCCAGAGAATTACACCCAGATTTCACAATTGAAATGTCAAACTTAAAATAGAAAGATAGCCTTAATGAAGTTTTATATTTAAGCCAACGAATAATGGCTCCTACCCTATGCTGACAGAAAGATACTGCTTAGGATTGAAGGACCGTGGGTTTATTTTTTTTCTCCTTCATTCCCCTGCAGAAATCTTCCCAAGAGAACAGAGCAGCTCCTTCCCCTTCTCCCCTCCACCTCTGTGAGCTGTGAGTGCTGTGTGATGCAGGCTGGGGCTAGGTGCTTCCTTTCCAGGTTGTCTTTTAAGGGAGCTCGGCCAGAAGGGTGCACATGACTTAGGCAGATGCTTCTAATTCTTGGCCCAGCCATAGTTTGGAGGATAAGCCCTCGCTCCTAGCTCCTGCTCTCCTCTTTTTCTCTCTCCCACATCTTCCAGGCCTTCCTGAGGAGTAAATACTGGCATGGCAGGGAGCTGTAAACTTGATCCTCGCCATCAGTTTGAAATTCTGACCTGATCACAGCAAGGAGAACAAGAGGCAGAGGGTCTCATGCAGCAGAGCACCAGTCAGCTGCGATGCCAGGCGAGCTCTTCTTTCTCACCTTGTTTTGACCTGAACGATCTCAACTTCTTTAAATAGTGTCATTCAAAGTACAGTCTGTTTGCTTTTGACATTTATGCTTTTTAAATACTGCCTAAAGAAAATAACACCGGGTTCTCCTTTAGCTTGTTCTATGCTTGTAGTTACTCATTCAAGGTAATTATTAGGTTTGGCTGCTTACCTATCTGATCAGTATCAGAGGTTAGAAAAACGTCTAGAAATTCTTGTGCATCTTGTGCTGTTTTGTTTCTGAGTCACGTTAAGCTGGAAATACCATGCAACGTGAATTCGCTGCCGCTCTGTCGGAGCAGAGGATGCCGCATCGCAGCGAAAACAGAACGAACCGGCTGACCCAGGGAGGCAATATTTTCAAATTGAGGTCATACACATTTCTGTAGTTGTTCAGATGGTTTATTTTTTTCCATCAGAAGTGATCGGGGGGCAAATCTTGTTGCTGGGGCAAACGCATTTCCTGTGTCATTTTCGTTCGCTCTGTCCTTTTTGCTGATGGGGAAAAAGGAGATGTTTCCTGCCTGCGGAAGCCCAGCCTCCTCTTTCCTGTGCTGGATCAGTGTCCTGCAGCACCGTCTCAGGACAGGTTGGTGGAGGAGGCAAACAGGAGGAGAGCTCAGGGCTGAGGAGGCTGCTGGCCCCTCTTACTCTCCAACCCACTTCCACCCCTCCTGTCTTGCAAAGCTGGCACCTGCGTCACCCAGGGGGCTCTGTCCTGTCCTGCTGGGACTCAAACAGTCCTTCAGCCTGAAAAGGGGCTCTAGAAGTGTGCCGGCCACTCTATTTTGCAGTCCTTGGCAAAAAGTTGTCCCTTCTGCCTGTGGCAGGCTGTCCCTCGCGCTGTGGCAGCGCCGCGGCCGTCCTCGCAGCCTGTTGCCACAGAACCACGCAGCAAGCCAAAGGCACCGAAAGCGGAGGAAAAAAGTTTCCATACGTCCCCGTCCTTTCTGGAGGTGTTCCTGACTGAGAGCTCTGTTTGGAAAGAGCTCCGTCTGCTCCATAGCTGCATAATTTGCACGGGGCTGCTTCAGGAGGAATCTCTTTCATGTCACTTACTCAAAGCCCCAGTTCATCAATATGGATTGCTCGTCGGGCACCGGGGGATTTATGGCACGCGGTGGGGTGTGAGGAAGTAGAGAAAAAGGCAGAGAGGGAGGAACAGCGGGGAGTTTTGATCCTAAAAGGAGAACTCGTGTGTCCAGAAAGAACTTTCAGAATAAAAGCTGTGTTCTCTGCCCTTGCCTGCAGAGGAGCTGCCAGGAGGTGAACCCAGGGAGGTGGCGGTGGGGAAGACACGGTGATGGTTTTTGGCCTGAACTTACCCTGTCCTTAAAAGAAAGATAAGCCTGTGGAAACGATGCTGACTCGGGCAGCAAGTTTCAAAACAATGGTTAGCTTCCTCAGAGTAATAATTATTATTTAAATATATCCACGTTCTTCTGGTGCCCTTTGTCCTACCCGTAGCCTGCAGGAGAAAAAGCAGAGTTGGGGCTCTTGGAGGGGAAATGAAAAGTCCGCAGGCCAAGCCGTGCCAAAACATTTCCACAAGGCGTTAAAACGAGTGGCTTTGCTGTTACAGAGATGATGGTTTATTGTTTTTTTCAGCCTTTGAAGAGCAAAATCTGAAATGATAGCTGAGCAGAGTCCCTCGCGTTCAATGACATTCTTCTCAGGGTCAAGCATGAGCGGAGCCTGATTTAGTCATAGCCTAAATGTAGCTGCAGCCCCGCAGTCCCCGCGTGTAATCCACACCAGTCATGCAGAGCGAGCGCTCTGCTGGATTCCGGCGAGGGCTGCAGTGTCCTTGTTACGCAGCGAGGCTGCTCGAGGGTGTCAGAGCGCTTACTGGCAGTTGTTTGAGGGGTTTCTGCGACAGCTGATTGATTTACTGGATCTGGAAGTTCAGACCTGGAAACCCGAGCGAGGGAGAATGCCTCCGCGGCAGCGGCGAGGCCGGGTGTTGAGAGGACAGACAGCTGGCGGGTGACCTCGGGAGGATGACAAATGGGGGACCAGGTGCCCCGCTCAGCCCGGGGCGCTCCTCGCCCAGGCGCGAGTTACGGAAGTAATTCCTGCGAAGGGAAGGCTTCCTGCGAGCAGCATCGCCCCTTCTAGAAATAAACGGTAACCTTTTGTTGCCGGCTAAGCGTGCGGGGGTAATTAAGTCAGGTGGCTGTTATGGGAAAGGATTTCAGCACCAGTCCTTTCGGTTTGAAGGGAAAAAATGGCCATCCAAATGGCCGTGGTTTTGCATTATTTGGAGGCGGCGTTGGATGCTGGCAAGGGATGGGTGGTGAGCAACAAGAAGCAAACTGTTTACACCACCTCATCACTGCAGGCCCTTGTCTAGCACGTATGGAGCCATTAAAAACGACTGAGGACGTTACAGAGAGGAAGGGTGGGATGTGAGGAAGCCTCCAGACAATTAAAGAAGAAAAAGTTAGCATACAACATCTATAAAATATCCTTTCTAGAGTCAAAGCATGTGAACAAAAAGAACCCGGGGAAGCTTTAGTTTTTATCTTTGCAAAGGCTTAATGGTTTGCAGGTTCTGCTTTCCATTTCCCATTTTTATTTTAAAACATGTAGCTGCGTGCTAGAATGGGAGAACTTTAATAATTGCCTTGAATTTGCCCTGTAACAGCACAGAAATCTGTGAACAATGCCAACGTTCACCAGGTGAGCTGGTGAAATGGCTCCAGGTGAGCTGGCGGTGCGGCTTCTTTCTCTGAAATTTGGTAATTGGTGACTGCGGTGTACTCGGGCTGCTTCAAGTTTTCTCGTTGTTTGCTTTAAAAAACCACAAACACGGTACGGCTTCTGTCAGACCTTTAGCTTCTCAAAGTGCTTTCAAGATTCCTTACATTAGCTCAGGTGCCTAAATTTGTGACAAAGATATGGAATTCTGCTCCCTTGCACTGCTATTGACATTTCCTAGACTTAAAGCTGCGTTGCACTTTGGCTGGAGTGATGCTGTCCGGTCAGATGCTCAGAGAACCTGATTAAATGTAGCATTTCGTTATTATCAGGGTTAATATGCAGACACCCACAATTTCTGGGCTCACGTGAAGTACAAAATGTGTTTATTGAGCACGCTCTGGATTTACACACGTGAATTCGTGTTGAATGTAGATCTCCAGCTTGCATAAGTCCTCGGTAAAGGAGCTGCACTGAACTGGGTTAACATGTTTCACGTGCTGCTGCAGGTGTAAGTGCATCTGTAGTTCATTTGAAAGTGACACTAGGTGGGGGCTGTGTATGGGGGGTCACGTCCCATCGCAGGGTGCTTTAAGTCCGTAGTGCTTTATGTCCACGGCCTTCCTCTGCATGAAATATTGGCACCTAGGCTGCTGCCTTCTTCCTCGGACCCTGCAGTGGGACTGGAGGTGCCTAAAAGCAGCTGCAGGGGCAGCACCTGCAGAGAGCTCCGTGCGCAGCCTGCCCCTGCGATCCCGGGGCTGTCCTTCAGCCGGCAGCGTAGAAAATGCATAGTAGGGCAGGGTAATGCAAAGCTTTCTTTTTTCAATAAACCCTTTTCCATCATTAGTTTCCTGTCTTTATACTTGAAAGCATCCCCTTCTTTTAAAATCACATCAGGTAGTTTCTGTGGGTCAGAAGGCATTTCTCCCCGTTTCTTTGATCTTCATTTCTCCCTGGTTTTGCATCTTACCTTCAGGCAGGAGCACTGGCTTCTCAGTTACTCCAAAGGCAAATGTTTATCTGGGTGTTAAATAAATGTGAGTACCTGATTGTGGTCCTGTATCTGTTTAAAGCCCAGAGCGCCGGTACAGCGCTCTGAAAATGCAGGAGAACCAGGTGCTCTCTGAAATTTTTCTCTTTAAGCCTCTACTAGAAGAAGTGATGTTTTTTTTCTTTTCAGGATGCACTCACAGGTACTGACGATTTATTCTGAGGTAGCTGTCACAGGAAGACGTTTCCTCCATCCCATCCCCCCATGTATTAGCTTGTCAGTGGAGATGTTTGGTCTCTGGAGCCTGGATTTCATCAGAGAAAGAGGAAGTTTTCAGGGAAAGTAACACAGGAAAATGTGATTCTGTTCTCTTCCCCCCCCCCCCCAGGCTTTTGTTTCTCGATGTCTAAAAGAGGATGGCTTCTGGGACTTTGTGTCTTTGAATTTAAAGATATTTCTGCTGCCAAGTTCACAGTTGTACTCACCAGTGTCATAGGTAATTTGCAATAAAACCTCCGATAGAGGTAATTAGCTATCTCTTCCAGTTTATCTATGTGCTTCACCATTAAAAGAGGAAACGGTTTATGCGAAACATCAAATAAAAGTGCCTCACTTCTGATGTTAAACACTCCAGAGATCCCTTTATGGGCCGCTGCAGCAGCTGACCGGGAAGGATGGCGGAGCCAGCAGCTCCGAGAACCTGCACGGGGCTGCCGGCACGTGGCTTGGGGCTGCCAGCATCCGAAACGTTTGCCCTTTGATGTAAGGGAGTGGAGGAAGAGAGGGGGGATTTCTGCCTTTGGAATCAGCACCGCCTTTATCAGAGACAGCTGTTTCATGGCTACTGTTACTTTTCTAGGCTTTGCCTTCCCTGCTCGTGTCCGGTAGCAGACCTCTGTGCTGCTCCACGTCAGCTGAGGCGTGCTGTGGCAGACCTGTGTGATTTTAATGGTAAAGAACTGTGCTTCACCACGCACCATGGAGTGCAGCTCCTGTCCAGAAACACCGACAGCATTTGTAGCAATTTGATACTCAGAAAAACCAGATGGAAGAGGGTAAAAAAGAACAACTTGAGGACCCGGATTTCTTTTATTGATTTGGTAGGTGTTTTTTTGGCATCTCTACCGGGAAGAATTATCTCTGGTAGAAAGTTCTTCTCTTTGAAGACCAAAAACTGAGGAATAAAAGTTCTAGGAACCATGAACTCAAACTCCCAACTGAGAGGATTTTTCCTAAACCTTCCTTATAACAAACGGGAAGACACGCGGGTCAATAGGCATCTGACTCTGAAGGGTTTGTTGCAAGGTGAGGACTGTAACTTCTCCTTGTTCCAGAAGTTGTTTGAAGTTTCCCTCTAAGTAATGAGGATAAAAAATAAGCATAGGCCAGGTATAGATCTGTTCATTTCCGAGCAATTCAGAGGAGCTCCTTGAAATGTCATCAAAGGTAACGTCTGCTGGAACCGCCTGGCTTGCCCGCAATTTGAGCAGGGCATGCAGCAGTGAATTCAGCACCCTTTGTGCTGGGTCTGGCACTCATCTGACACCTAGGTAAGCAATTTGAGCTCCCCAAGCCCACAGAAAACTAGCTTAGGTAAACAATGTTATTAATAATCAAAACCCAGACTGGCTTATTGAGCTGGTGGAGCTGCCGCTTGCAAATGGGATTGAAATGTTGCTGGGGTTTCCAGGCCATCAGCTCTGCAGCAGGCGGCTGCCTGCCCGGTTGCTGCTGCTTGCAGCAAACCCCACGCCATGGTACTTTGTTCATTTTGTTGACTTCCTAGTCACATTCAGACTGAAGCAATTAAAACAGTTACGCCACGTTCATCAACCAAATGACGTCTTGGTTTCTCGAGACAGCCCCGAGCCTGCTCCTTTCCAGAGCACGATGCTCCCAGTTGAGCTGTGCACCAGATTGCTGCCCCTCGGTCCTTGTCGTCCTGGGGGACCCAGGAGAGGAGCAGCTGATGGTGCAGGGCCTGCAGAAGGTTTGGAGTCGGGCTTGTGAGGAGCTGGTAGCTGCTTTCGGGTTGTGGTGTGTGTTGCGACAGGCGGCGCTGGCTGCCGTTCAGGCAGGGATTTCTGGCACCGGTAACAGCTTGTTGGGTTTTTAAGGTCTGAATGTAACGGTGGTGCCCAAAGAGTCTCTGTTATGAGATGAAGGATTGGTTTTTGACCCTGGAGGGTTTGGGATCAGGTCTGCAGCGAGTCTGTAGAGGGATGGATTGCTATTTTGGACCGGTGCTTTGAGCAGCAGCTTTGTGCCTCGTGGTTTTGTGCTCAGGCACTGCGACCTCTGAGACGGGGAGAGCCAAGCTGCATCTGACTAGCACCTAGCAAGGGCCAGTTACTGAATGGATTTCCGAGGGTTATTAACTGAAGAACAACAATGAACGTGGTTTGTTTCATCAACACGCTTTGTTTGGGCTGCGTGGACTGACCGTGTCACAGAACTGGATCAAACCAAAGCGGAGGTGAGCGGAGAGCCCGGTTCTTACCCGCTCAGCGGCTGCCGAGTAACCCCGGCCACGCGTTCCTCACCAACAAAAATCCCCCAGAGAAGATCCGGCTTCTGGTGCGCATCTCCCATCCGATGACACCAGCGTCTGCGAGGCGTCTCCGAGTAAGGCATCAGCAGCTTAGCGTGGGGACTTGGTAAATCGGATGAAGACGCTGTCTTCAGGAAGAGGCAGGGGAGCAGCGTGTGCTGCTGCCCTGCTAATGCTCGACGTGCTTTTCCTGCAAGTATTTTGCTTGCTCCCATGCAGCCAGTACACGGTATGTAAATGCTCAGTCTGGAAAACAGCCCAGATCTCACGTCTCTCCTCTTGGATACTGCAGATAACGAACAGTAAATCTGCTCTGTGGAACAGAATTACATTATCGTTCCTTCCTCAAACAACTTGTGAGTGATTTTTCTTTTCTTCACCTCCTTAAAGTGCCGCACAGATCCAAAAAAGAGTGAAATCTGTCTGCCAAATACACAGATTTGCTGTGCTCTGCAAGTACCTTCAACAGTGCATCAGCAGATAGAGCACTGGGAGTGTGTTTGTCGTGGGGAGATAAGGGATGATTGTGTGAAACGGCCCCGAACACCGGTACCTTAAAGGGGTTTGGTTGTGTGGGTGGAGGGAAGTACACTGGGGCTTTGGGCTTGTCCTTTGGATTTTTTTAGCTTTGTTTTCTTGTTTGATTGCGCTGTTTCCATCCTCCTTTGGTGATTTTGGAAGCCTTTCCTGAGTAGGACCTGCAAATGGAAGCAGAGCCCCAGAGGTTCTCCCTAGGACTCCCTCCGTGGAAAGTGCCACCAGGACGGAGGAAGGTGAGCAGAAATGTGTGGCCCCACAGGGAGCGGTGCAGGCAGAGCACAGCCGTCCCACTCCCTTGGCACGTGGTGTGTTCCAGGTGAACCCTTCTTCTCGTGCTGCCCCCCTAAAAAAGCACCAAAGCTTACACCGTGGGCTGTGGGGGCTGCATGGAAGCATCCACATCCGTGTCCAGCCCAGAGAGCTGAGCCGAGGTTATCCATCCCCAGCTCCCCTAATACTGGGTCAATAACAATGGTCTCATGGTTCCTGCTGAAAAAAAACAGACCATTTCCCTTTCTTTGGGTCGCAGAGCAGCCAGCGGGGCCGGACCGGGATGGGAGGAGCATTGGGAGCCCGGTGTCAGCACTCGTTGCTGCGTTTTCTAACCAGCCCTGGGGAGGTGTCCGGGAGAGCCTCCTGATTTACGCTCCCAGGTTTATTTAAGAACTGTTAAGGAACATGTTTTCTTGTACCTCGCTTTCAAATACAGTGAAGTGAATGCTGTATTTGTGGCATTTCCATTTTAAAAGGGAGGGTGCAGAATATTTTATCCTGAATATTAATATTCAGGAACCAGGACCAATGCAGCGTTGAGGCTGGGGGCGATCTGGGAGCTTGGCCTGGCTCCTGGGAGCCAAGATCTCGGGAGACCTAGTAAAACAGTCTAGGTAAATCTGAGCAGATTAAAAAAAAAAATCATTCTGCGTGCCTTCAGGGGTGGACTGCCCCATGGAGCAGCGAGAGCGTTTGCTGGTGATCTCAGGTGCTGCTGTGTGGCACAGGGCCCCCTGGCTTTCCGAAACGGCCGCGCTGAGCGGTGCTGAGGCCGCCTGTGCGGCGGTGGAGTCACAGCTCTGTGGAGCTCTCCGGCGGTTCCGGTCATCCCTGATGAAGTGACAGTGACACGGCCTTTGGGAAAGGGAAAAGACGAAGGGAACCCACCCCCAGGAACGGCCAGCTCGGTTCCGAGGCTCCGCACCCAGGGTAAATTACAGCTCTCCCCTTGAAAACAGGAGGCTTTCTTTCGCACGGCGATGAGAAACCAAAGGTCCGAAATGAACCCCCTTAAGGCTCATGAAGAACAAAAATACGACGTGTTTTAACCCCCGTGAAAGGTTCATGGGGAAGATCAACACGGAATGGCTGCAGCGAGGGAGAGGGGCTGCTCTGGGCGGTGCAGGCACCGCGCTGGTCGGGGAGCGCGGAGCCGCGGGGCAGGGAACGCACAGCTCTTCAGCCCGGTGCACAACTCACAGCGCAGGCTTTCTGTAACTGCAGTTTAGTCTGCCCTCAGTAAAAACACCTCACGTTAAAAAAAAAAAGCGTGCACCAGAAAAGCAAACCTCTTTTTCCTGGTTTCTGCTTATAAGATTTACAGGTACTTAAAATAAACCTATGAAAAACAGACCCAGCGTGCTGGAATTTGCTAACTAGTCAGAGCAATTACCTCCAGGTCCCGAGACCGAACTGAGCCTGCCTTTTGGAAGGAAGACTTGGCACGCGCCTCTTCCTGGTGCTCTTCTAAAGGTGCACGTGAAAAGCCGTGCTGACCTCTGCCAGAAAGCCCAGGGATCCAGCTGCGGGACGCTGTGATGGCAGGGCAGGAGCCGGGCGGCACAGATGGGGGAGCTGCGTGGAGAAGCCAGCGAAACGTTTCCTTCTTGTTGTGTGGCTTCAGCCCAGCAGAGTCTTGCAATTGCCTGGTGTGCCCCAGTCATTAAATGGGCCCGGAGCATTAATTAAGGATATTTAACGAGAAGAGAAAGCCAGCCAGCGGTGCATCGTGCTTGTTTCGCAGGAGCAAGGAGAATTAACGCCGGTCGTGGTAGCAGAAGTTGGTCTGAGCCTTTTGGGCGCTGATGGCTTTGTGCTGCTTCAGAGGTGGCGTACCAAGTAGCTGGAGGTGCTGGAACACCCGCACATCGCGCCTTAATACGAACCTAGTGCCTTGGTTTCAGGTGACCCAAAAAGGAGAAACAATAGGCTCTGCCTTTCTCCTCCTTGGAGTGATTTGTAAGAAAAATAGCCAAAAACACACACCCAACCTGTGTCAATAGAGAAACACAAACGAATCCCCTGTTTTCTCTGGGCTATTCCAAGTGTGAGTGGAAAATGAAGCTTGTACCGTGAGATAAACATGACAGGAGTGTGATGGGGCTGTGATGGGGATGGGTTTTATAAGGCTCTATGGCTGGGAGGGTGGAGGTCATTTCACACCAGCGTTGGGCAGGAAATTACTTGTTACAGGCAGTATCCCTTCATCGGTCCTGGCTGGGGGAAAAGGCTCCCGTTTCCCACAGCAGTTGTAAAAGGCTTTTGGGAAGGGTGAGATGTTCCTCCTAAAATACTAGGGGACAAGTAACAGGAATGTGGAATGTTCTTTTTTTTAAAAAAAAATCAATCAGATGCATTCTCCCACAGAACAGGAGCGCTCTGCAGACTGTCTGTCCTTACAAATTGAGATCCCAACAGCTTTGCTGTTAGGTTTGTAGCTCCCCTTTGCTCCGAACACTGTCAGAAGCGGGTTTCTTCCCCCGGTGTCGGTGTCCACACCGAGGAGAAGCAGCGCCCCGGGAAGGCCCGTGCCATGGTGAGGTGGTACCGGGCAGCAGGGCTCACGTACGCGCGGCCACAGGAGGCAAATTGTGTCTCAGCTGTAGCATCCTCCTCACTGCAACTCAGAAACGCTGCTCGTGTCCATGCCTTGCGGTTATTAAGTCCATGAAATAGTTTTAAAACTGTAATTAATCATTTTTAAGTAACCTCTCTTTCTACGCATTTATGGCATCAATAGGTATGACTGTTTATTATGCCTTACCTATAAAATCTGACCTGTTTTATATACTCTTTATGGAAACAATGTATGGTCATAAATTAAAAGATGCAACTGTTTGGGATATTTTACTGGTGGTCCTGTATTTTCCTGCCAGAAGTGCAGCTGGTTTAGGTTTCTTGGGATAACATTATAAAAGGCTGTATGCGTTTTGCAAGTTTATGCTTGAATTGCCAAGCCAGAGGTGGAATGACTCAACCTTCCCAGGAGCAACATGTACCAAGTGATGAATCAAAACAGCTCGCTGAAGCTCAGTGGCTTGCAATGCAACTGTGAAAAGCAGTTCTCATTTATGGTATTTTCTCTGGTGCTCAGAACTTGAGGCACTGTGTTGATAGTGCTAAGCACAGCCTGTGGTTTTTTGGGTTTTTAACCATTATTTGGTGGGGTTTTGGTGCAAAACTAGCTGAGAACCCGTTTTTACGTTTGTCTTATGGGGGATGCAAAAACTGTAGGGCTCCAGCGTTGGATGAAAACGTTGAAGCACCGCCGAGCAGACGCCTTGGAAGGGAGCTCTCAGCATGCAGCGACTGCGTTTGGGCCCTGGGAGCGACGGGAAGCCGAGGGCCTGAGGGAGCAGCAGCCTGGGGGCCGTGTTTCAGCTGCACGTCATTGGTCTGGCTGGTGTGGGGGAAATCAGACGGCTCCGCGAGCTGGCCGTGATGCTTAATGAGTGAATGGTGGGGTTTGGAGGGTTTCTTTTAGCCAAAACGTCGACAACAGCCTCATACTGCTGCAATCGACAACAGCCTCATACTGCTGCAGTTGCCTGGTGTCGGTGGGCTTACTCCAGATACCGACGGGCCTGGGAGCAGAAAGTTCAGCCCCAGTTCTTTCAGTGCCGTGGCTGTGCGGCTCGCCCGAAGCTCAGCTGTCAGCTCCAGCACTTCAGTGGGACTGAGGAAAGTTCAGTACTGACACGTCCATAGGAGCCTAGCAGGCAGCTTCTGTCTCCGTGCTTTCTCCCAAAAAACAGCCTCAGCCTTGCCGTACTGGAACCGTGCAGGTGTCTGATGTATTTGTTTCTGTGCTAAAGTACTGCTTCTCTTTATTTTAGGTATCTCAACCACGTGCGAGCCGCCTCTCCACAGGATCTTGCTGGGGGCTACACTTCCTCCCTGGCGTGTCACCGAGCCCTACAGGATGCTTTCAGTGGTCTCTTCTGGCACCCCAATTAGCCAGCGTCCGCCCGCCTGCGATGAAGGGACACAAAACGGAGCGGGAAGCAAGTCAAGCCAGCAAAGGTTGGGTAAAATTGCTGCCATCTGCACAATGGCTAAGCTGCAGTCACTTTTCTGTGTAAAACCAGCTGTGTTTAAGTGTTAAAGGAGCAACAAAAAAAGTCTACAGGAGAGCTTTGTAAAATGGTAGGTGCATTTTTGCGGAGCGGGAAGCTCGTTAGTCATGTGGCACTTTGCTGAGGGAGGCTGAAGCAATAAGCCACATCTAATGGAAGATGTGAATAACTCAGCTGTGTATGTTTGAGGTTTAAAAAAATACACTTGTAAATTTTTTTAAATAAAGCCAGACATTTTTATTAAAGTTTGTGGTTTTATTCTTATTGCAGGGTTTTATTTGCACAAGCATTTAAATGCCATTTTGATTATAACATTTAGTGTCAATATTCAAGCCTACATTTTCTTCCCATAAAACTCGTTTCCCCAGCTCAGGCAAGTGGGTTTTTCCTCCTGCCAGCTGGATGAGACGAGAAACCCTGGAACTGTGCTGACACAAGTGTTATGTAGGATCCATCCTGATGACACTTGGTTGTTACCTTTGACTGGAAAACGAGCAAAACCTTTAGCCGCAAGTCATTCAGCTGTGTTCCTCTAAAGCCATCTTGGAGGCCTTTATACAAGGCTAGTTCATTGAAGTCATCAAAATCGGTTTATTTTTTCCCTATTTAGCTCCATTTGCAACTTTTCTGTCAAGTGTTTGGGATCTTTTGGCAGGAGCATCCCTTTGTCTGGCTTTTGGGATAATCCTTCCCACTCGAGCTGCTGCTTTTATCCATTTCCCTTTCTCTGAAATGGTGCTGTGTTGTGCCCAGAACAGCTGCTGACAGGTATCGCTGCGCACGAGGCTGAGGTGTAAACGCCATAGTAGCCTGCGGGCACGATCAGGGGCTTTGTCACCACTGCGTTGTTTGGGGAGGTACAAGAGCAGCTTTGGAAACCTTTGTGAGAGGCGCTGGAGGAAAGCACGCGGTGTTAGGGAGCGGAGAGCACCTGGTGGGCTGGAGGTGAGCCCCACTCATGCTCTCAGAGGGGCAGTGAGCAGTAGGCTGTGACATGACTGTCACCAACAGAAAGGACAAAGAGGTTAGAGCCGTCGTGATGCTGTTTTGAAGGCCCGAGGAGGAATGCTCGGGCAGGGGTGGCAGGTCAGGGAAGTGATCTGTACAGCTGCTTTCACCGTAGTACTGGTGAGTCATGGTCACCCCCCTGCCCCCTTTGATAAAGGCACTCCAGCAGTAACCGAGCCACAAAAGCTTGGTCCAAAACCTGGGGAAGGCTGTGACAGAGCCCCTGGGCTGACCTCACCCACACGTTGGGCGAGACCCAGGACAGCAGGTCCCAGAACCCAGCGATGGCGCTGAGCAGCAGGGCCAGGGAGGGTGAGGGGCCCGTGGTAAGCGTTGCTAGGCGGGAGCGCTGAACTGGGGCAGAAGGAAAATATCTGAAACCGAGGGCGATGGGAGTTCTCTGGCCAAATAAATTATTTGTGGTTGACGTTGCCCAACAATAGTTTGGATGGGGAAGAAAACCAAATCAAAGGCAGAGGCTTTTCAAGTTGCTGCGGAACGCAAGCAGCCAGGCAGCGAGATCATGCAGGGACTGATCAGAGGAGCAGCCAGAGCTGGGGCAGGGCTCGGAGAAGAGAGGCACAAAAGTCAAAGAGGAAAAGCTCTGAAGGTGACAGGCCCCATCAGCCACGTGCTGGTTTTCAGTCTGGTGCTTTAACAGGTGTGTCCCTGACCTGCCAGCGTGCAAATGGCATCAGAGTCTTTCCCGCTCTACCTGCGGGCAAACACTAAGCTAGGAGCCAACTAATCCCCAGCTAAATCCCTTCGTGGTAAAAAGCATGCATTGCTCCAGAAGCCCAGGAGCAAGTATGCACAGCTACTTGTGCCTACCTGAGGTCAAGTTTTGGAGACATTATCTTGCTTACACAAGAGCTGCTTGAGCATCTGCCAACAGTAACCCAATACGCTTAACCACCAAAAGCCTTTGTCAAAGAGAATCCCATTCTAAACCGTAAGTGCAGGGGCCACAGACGTCATCTTGCCAGGCCCTGCAAAATACAAAAACCTGTTTGCACGACGAACTGCACGTGTTCAAAATAGCACGGCTACAAAACAACCCGGCTGTGTCACTGAATTATCCCAGGGTGTGAAACAGGAGAGTACCAAAACACTGTTACAAAAAAGCAGTTTTATTTTTTTGAGCAATCCTGATCTGGGTACTGATCCCACAGTTAAACCAGTAAGTGCGGGAGGCAATGCTCACGGGGAGAGCTGTGACGTGTGCACTGTGCATCTCCGCACCTCAGGCGGGTAACATTGGTGTTCATCGAACAATTCAAGGGGCAGACCAGACGTAACCTAGGTGTACCCTACACAAACTGGTAGTGTTGTCACCCAAATGCTGGTCTTCAGCTCACTAAGCTTTCTTCAGTAAGATCTTTGCTCGTACACAGACGCTTAGAGGCTGGTTTTTCTGGAAGAAAGTTAGAAATTATGTTAGTTAACACACAGTAAACAGAACTGAACCACAAGCCATGCAACACTTAAGGGGTTTAACAAGAAGCGATCAGACTTAAGATCAGGATTAACGGTCACAAAGAAAAGTGTTACAGTTACCGTGGGAGCTCTTTTCTTTACCAAGTGCCAAAGAAGACTTTCAAAAGACCTGCACCAAGCTACATTTTGACCTGCATTGCAGTGCTACACGGTAACAGCATTAATACACCAGACAGACAAGGCAGGACCGGCCTGACAGCCCGATGGCACGCAGGAGGGCTGTTCCTCACCTTCAGCAGGGCAGGGCCTCTTGTACAGCACATCCACTGGAACCTGGAAGCTAATGCACAGCATCTCCTTGTTCGGGGCGACGTTCCTCACCAGGTACGTAGAACAGCGCCCATCTAGGGAGGCTCCCAGCGAAGCCTCGGCCCGTTCTTGTATCTCTTTGGCTGGGTTTTCATGTTTGGAGAAGCCGTAGCAGTGCACCGTGGGAAGGACAGCAGCGCCGCAGGGCTCCCCGACCAAGAGGTGCCTGAAAACATCCAGAAATTCAAGAGCCGAAGCTGGCAAGTTCATGACTATATGGACAGCGGGTTTCTGCTCCTCCTTTGCAAGCGTGAGCGCTTTACTAAGTTCTTCTCTTACTGGCCCCAGGAGGAAGTCTCTGCCATCCAGGTTGAATGCTTTGATTTTGTTGTCTACTTTGTTTAGCTTGCAGTTGTGCAGAAGCCATTTGTAGGATTCAGGGTTGAGATCATTCGCAAACACGACGCACTTTTTCTTCGCTGCTGGGATAGCAAAAGGCCCGATCCCAGCAAAGACATCAAAAAGGACGTCACCGGGCTGTAAAAGCTCAACGATACGGCCATGCTCTGTGGAAAGACGGGGGTTCCAGTAGACTTTAGCAAAGTCCAACTCATATGAGATATTATTTTCTTTGACCTGAAAATCCAAAACATTTGGTTAAGTCTCTGTATTCAAATTCCAGACGTGTTAAAGTAGTATCAGTAACTAAGACTGCTAAAAACAAGGTGCTTTATCAAAAGGAGAAGTGTACATTGACATTTGTCCCATTAATAGTGTACAGACATCTTGTATAAACAGGCCTGCTCATCAGAAATAGCCATCAGGAAAGTTCCAGCTGTCAATCCAGATGGCTGCCTTACGCATGTCTTCATCACCAGGTGGAAATAAAGCAGCAGCTTCGAATGACCGTAAAATAAAAACCTGAGGCTTTCCAAAAGCTTTGTGGCTGTCTGAAAACTCCTTTATTGGAAGCAGATCTTGGGAAGACGCCTCAAACCTTAGCAGAGCGTCTACACAGTTAGTAAGTGCCTGAGAATGCTGCGGCACGAGAACGGCAGCACTCAGCCAAATTCAAAGCCGCTGGGAGCCAGTTGTGCAGCCTGAAAAAAATTCAGCACTTTATCTCTTGGGGTGACGGAGTCTGGAAACAGAGACAAAGCCAGATGAGACGGCCACTGTGCTAAGAACAGAGCTACAAAGCAATGGTGCCTGTTCAGGTGAGAGTGGGAGGCAGGATAATGCCCACTTTGCTCCAGCACACTCGCGTGGTGTGACTGCAGTAACTTACGGTCCAGATCACCGCAGCGTTTTGCTTTGCCAGCAAGGAACACGCTGAGGTGTGCTGGCATTCCCCCGCGCACAGCCCAGTGGGATGCCAGATGTGTGCGTAACGAGCTAATATCATCTCCAAAATATTTGGTTGTCCCTTCTGACCTGACAGCTCAAATGCCTTTTGTGTCCACACGCAGGCTGTTCTTTGCCACCGAGCTATTCAGCTTTTTACTTTTTATCTCCTATTTTCTCTCCTAAAAGAATAAAACTGCTAACGGCTATGAAAGATATTTTTTGCTCAAGCCAGCGGCCAAGGTTCCAGCTAAAGACAAGAACCCCAAGGGAAGAATACTTAGCAGTTTAATAATGCTTTTCACATGAAAAATCTCAAAATAAATGCGATGAGGTTTGTCCTCTAGCTGTCAGAAAAAGAAATAGGATCAGGCAAACTCTTGCCAAAGTTGCAAAGCCAGAGAGATTTAAGTACAAGGGCTGATAAAATTAAGAAACGTGTTTTTTTAGATCAAATCCACTAAATGTTTTAGCCTTGGAGTGAGAAGTACCCCTTCAAGATTGTAACTGGTTATCTCAGTAAGAAACCTCTACTTAGCTGCTTTCACATGTTATTGAAAATAGGCTGTGAGCTGGGAAGAGCCCTTACCTTCCTGATCCCCATGTCTGTGAGTTTGCTCGTGGCAGAGCAGGACAAAAGAAACAGAACTGCCAAGTCTCGCGCTCCAAAAGGGGTGTGAGGAAGGGCACCGTGCAAATGAATGGTGTTACCGGTGTCTCTTCCTCACAGCTTTCCAGTACGTCTTCGGCTTTTAGCACATCACATTTAAAATAACGGGGAAAAAAAAATCCTGTACCTTAGTGACCAGGTTGCTCTCTCCAGCGAGCACTTCCATTTCAAAGTTTCTGTACGTGCTGTCAATGATGCTGGTCTTATTCACCACACAGGTGATGCCTGGGTTCTTGTCGATTATAACCTGTCCTGAAAGAGAGGGCACAAGGTTGGTTAGGGGACTGCAGCCTCTTAATGTCCTAAGAGATACCAACTCGACAGTCTACAGTCATATTTATAAAAGTAACCACGTTTTAGAACAACTTCCCTCTAATGACTGCAGATGTTACTAAAGCACGTACTTTTCCCTGATCCTATGCTCAGTGTGACCACAATTACCGTAAGAGGAAAGAACTGCCTTTTGTGTGCAAAAGCTATTTAAAGTTAAAATGTAAAGCAATGAAGAGTGCTTTGAAGTTTTCTTTGCACAGGTAGTAATTCATAGGTAGAATACTTGTAGAAATATCTTTGGAAGCAAAAATTACTCTTCTGATCCGAGTTCTTTTACCTACCTATCAAATGTCTGTAAGGGAGCTGATGGTCTCTAAGATTGAAGTGAGCTATGTGACCAACGCGGCTAAAACCAGAGGTGACATCCTGGCCTTCAGGAAGGACCGCTCGGAGGATCTCCTCTGACTTGAAATTCTCGTAAGTCAGCTCCAAGTTATACCTGGACACCTCAGGAGGAACGTTGAGCTGCTTTAAGACCTCCTGCTCCGACTGTCCCAGTGAGAATTCTGGGACTTTATGAGGATCCAGTATAACAAGTTTACTGCCCTCATCTTCGGGATCCTCAATCACTCGCTTTAGCCCGGGCCGCTGTAGGACCGCGTGCTTCAGGGACTTCATCAACCTATGTACGATTTCTTTCTTTACTTTAAGAACCGGAACAACGACCGTCCTTTTGAAAGCTTCTCTGTTGAGCAGCGTCATCCCACGCACTTCAGGATGCGGTGAATACAGTTCGGGGCTGCCGTTATCCTCCAGGGTTTCGCGCATCGTACAAAAACTGCCTTTCTGAGCTAGCGCGAAGAGGCCAGGTATTCTGCCAGAATGTTGCGCCAAGAGCATCCAAAAGGCTGGAGATGATGTATTTGATGCAGCTGTCCTAGAATGATTAGTTTTCAGTAGTCTGGCAGAGTATCCAAATCTCCACAACGTCCTAGAAGAGAAATTATTCATTTTATAGACATTATGTAATCATTCCATTAAAAAGGCTGCAAATCACATGGATTTGCTGGTCTCTTAAACCAGAATTTCCATTTGTACCGAAGAACCCACAATTGTTTTGTAAAAGCTCTTTATTGTAAATTATCCCCTACAAATTTCTGTCCTTCTGCAAACGTATTTTTAAACTTTAACTAACTTGAAGCAGTGAGATAAGCCTCTCCTGCCAAAACTCAATGGCCTCCCTCTACTCTAGTAAATGCAGTATTAATCCCAGCAAGCCAAATAGAAAAAAATCTACTGTCTTGATCCTGTTGTTGGATCTCTTCTGATAAAATGCATTACCAAGCAGCGGTTGCTAGAAAACAATTATTAGCAATAGTGCTCACAGTTGCTCTTCAGCGATTCCTGCCTCCTGTAGCCCCGTGTAAGGGGTTACACGCTCTGTAGTGGCTTTACTTCACGGACCACATCAGCTGGCAGCAAGACCATGGGCTAAAGGCAGAGTTCTGCTGGTTCGGGAAGAATTAATAACACCAGCTCAGAGACCAAACCGTTCTCCACAGCTCATCTGTGAGCACGGTGACTTGAGCAGCAGCTCCACACATCTTTAAGTGTTTCCTCCACTACAGAGGGTCTCAGGGCCCTGCCTTTCTCTCTGGGCAGGGACCAACAGCACCGGCAGCGTTGGGGCCTGCTGTTTTCCCCGACTGCTCGGGCACTTTGCTTTCAGCCCGAGGGCTGACGGCGACAGCCCAGCTCCTGGCAGCGCGCTTCTCCCTGCCCCGTCGGCTCACATCCAAACGCCGCATTCCCCGCGGAGGGCCGGGGGTGCGTGGGGAGGGCCTGCCGAGGCCCCACCGGGGGCTGCGACCCCCAGACGGCGGCGAGGAGCCGCAGCCGCTCCCCCAGCAAGGCCCGGTCCCGGCCGCGGCCTAGGCCCAGGGCTTCCCCGCAGGTAGGCCGCGCGGTTGCCATGGCAACCGGGGGTGGGAGGGGGGAAGCCGGGGGGAGCGGTAGCCATGGCAACCGCGCGACCGCCACCTCCCCGCCCTCACCTCATACCGAGCCCCGCCGCGCGCGCCGGCGCCCCCGTGACGTCATCGCCGCCGCGCGCACCGTGACGCTAAAGCCTGGCGGAGAGGGAGAGGGCGGGGTTTGCGTCGAGGCCCCGCCCCCATCCGCACGTAGCCACGCCCCCTCTGTGCGGCTCGGCCCCGCCCCTCCCGGAGCCGCGGTGCGGGCGGGGCCATGGAGGAGCCGCGGGGGGCGCGGGGCCGGGAGGGGGGCGAGGGGGGCGCGGGGCCGGCGGGACCCGGGGACGGGCACCGGGACCTGGACCTGGATCGGGAATGGGACTGGGACCAGGACCGGGAATGGGACTGGGACCAGGACCGGGAATGGGACGAGTCCGCCCCGCTGCTGCCGCCGCAGCCGCCCAGCAGCGTGCGTGAGAGGGGGGCGCCGGGAGGGGCTGGGGGGGGCTCGGGGCAGGGGTTTGGGGTCGGGGGTTTGGGGTCGGGGTTCGGGGTCGGGGTTCGGGGTCTCGCCTCACGCCGCCCTGCCCTTCCTTCCCCAGTCGCCCCCCGGCTCCTCCTTCGGCTGCGCGGTGCTGAACCTGATGAACGCGATCATGGGCAGCGGGGCGCTGGGCTTGTCCTTCGCCATGGCCAGCACGGGCGTCCTGGGCTTCAGGTGAGCGGCGGGATTCATTACGGGGGGCGTGTGGTTAATTACAGGGGGCGGGGGCCCAAGGAGCAGCGAGTACCGCGTGCTGTGGGCATCCTCGGTGAGCTCCCATGCCTCTGCTTCAGTTGCTCCCATCTGGCCCAACGTGAGCGCTGCCCAGGCACTGGTATTTGCTGCTCAGTGGTGAGTTACTGGGTATTTCTGCCACTGCACTGTGTATTTACATCCTCCTGCACCGATATATTTATGTCCCAGCACCGCCGTGCTACAGAAATGGGCCTTTGGGAGCTGGGCGCCTGCCTGTCCCAAATGCATGAACCCGCTGGTGCTCCCGGCTGCGGGCACTGGGCTGGGACTGGGCCGGGGCTGTCAGCTCTTCCTGCCTTCTGCTCACAAACCTGGCTTTATTTCCAGTTAGTCTTTGTGTTTCTGTGTGCACAAGTTCCTGTGTCACGTCCTCGCTGCGATTTGTGTGTTGTCTTCACCCTGGGCGGTGTGAGAAGCAGCGGGGTTTAGCAGGGGTTGGGACAGTCAGCGACCAAATGAACCACAGTCAGCAAAGAAAAGCCATAAAATGAGGAAATCGTGTCCTGTGATACACTGTTGGCAATGGAATCTTTGCTGTTGTTTAAAAAAAAATGCATTGACCTGTAAAAACGCCTTAAATTTCACCCTCTTGTACTTTTAGCATCTTGCTGCTGATTGTTGCCAGCCTTGCCTCTTACTCGGTGTTTCTTCTGCTCAGTATGTGCATTCAGACTGGTAAGTGGAAAGGATTTATCTAACAGTCATCTCTGAAATTTTTCCTTGCCTATAGTACAAAGACATGAACCCATATAATTATTATAATTAACAACATGCTAACATAGTGCCATGTCTTCGCTGCTGTTGAAATAGGTTAGATTTTTAATGATTGCTAATCGCCATACAATTGTAATTTCAAAATGTATTATAAAAAGGAAGTGCAAAACTGTCTGGTTTCTAGATTTTCAGTTTTACTTTTTCTCAAAATGCATCTCTCATCTTTCCAGAAAGAGAGATTCTGTATGTCTGTAGCAGAACTGTTTCAGTGCCAGTTGGACCACACCATTTTGGTGTGTGGTCGTCTCTATACGTGGCTTCACTGTTGCTTTCAGCAAAGTAAGATCCATAAACAGCCAACTTGCATTACCCTACTTGTGTAGAACTACTCACCGTTCGAAATGGATACCTGTCAGGTTTGGTAATCAAACTGAGTTGTTATGATTCCCATGGCACTCTGTAGATGTGTGTTACTCCGCATTTTTGATACTGAGTGTGAAGTCTTTGCAGCCCGTAGTTTGAAATTGCACTGCTTTGAGAACGTCTAAAGAATAGATTTCTAATCTGCTGCTAGTGTTTTAATTCTTGCTTGTTAAAAATTGTTACTGAAACAGCTGGCTGGTTCCTGGAGTTCTAGTATGCAGAGATGTTATAGGAGGAAGTCTCCATCTCTTCCAGTCACCTGGTTATTGTTTCTGTCTCATCTGTTTTCCCCTCTTTTCAAAGGTGGTGGGAGAAAGCTTCCATTTCTTCCTTCTTGGCTATGTTTTCTATAGCTAGCTTTGGTCTCAGATGATTGCTTCCTGATTCTTCTTAGATCTGCTGCTCCTGTCTTCACCTGTTGAGTGATCTTCTTCATGCATTCTTTAAAAAAGTCTTCAGAGGTAGGGCTACTTTCATGTACGATACTGTTGGCTGTTTGATGATTTGGGACTAAGTCTCTGGCATTGTTTATTTTTTCCCCTCTTGGAGCTATGCTCTTAGAACAGATTCAAGACCTGAAATAAATAGCTAGAAAGAGACATTTGAAAACAAGGGAGTTTGAGATAAGAGGTGGACAAATACCACAAAAAAATGATCTGAGGTTCTGTGTTACTTAGGCACTAGGTAGTATTGAGTTATTATCTGGTAAGTAATAAGATATCCTTGCAAAAGAACTGCTGGGGATAGTGCAAAGGAAGGAGAGGGGGGAAAAAACTGAACTTAGAGACAGATAACACACGAGAATGTTTTAACTCCTTTATTGTCCAAAGGCAAAATTCTGCCTTCAGGAAGAATTTTTGAAATGCATAAATCCAAAACCAAAAAAAATAATACTGAATGACAGGGTAAAGTATTTATTTTGTCAGAAATTAGCACCTTATGGTTAATAATTGGTTATCACAATATTGACAGGTCATACTAGCACTAGAACTACGTTAAGATAATCTGCTGGCTTTATGACCCTCTCTGTGTGTTTTGGTTTTTTATTTGAGGGGGGGATTTTACTGTAATTTCTGGAAATTATTGAACTAATTCCATGTTAAATACTATTCCAGAATTATGACCAGTTGTGCCTTTGCAAAGTAAAATCAGTATAAATGCTTGCTTCCAAAGTAGATAACTGAGCACTTTTTTAATATGTAAAACATGCAGTTTACATATACTGTGAACAGTATTACAATATTGAGCCTAAGTCAGGGCAAAGAATTAGGGATCTTAGTAGTTTTCTATAAAAAATGAGCTTGGAAAATTTGATGGGTGGAAGGTAAAAAAAATAAAAACAGTTTAGGGAGTGTTTGTAAGCTATTCATTCAGGTATTCAAGCCATAAAAGTAATCCTAGGAAAGAGCTGACATATAAAATACCTTCCAAAAAGGAAGCCTTAATTCCATTTTAAACAGAGATCGAAATTTATTATGCTCAAGCATTTTAGTTGTAGTTTTAAAACAAAGAAGTGCCTTCAGTTTGTAAATGATGTTGATCTAGAGTGACTTTGTCAAAGTCAAATGATTTGTGTGGACCAAAAGAATGAGAAAGCTAATCCTGCCATGTGTAAAGTGTTGGGTTTGGATTAGTCAGTTTTCTCCCAGTGTTAATTCAGTACTACATAAATTGTTTTAGGGTTTGGGCTGACAAAAGCTAAACTCATTCAGTAAAGTAGAGGAATTGGGAATTTAAGTGGGATGTATTTTGAAGTTTTGTGGCTTTTTTTTTTTTTTCCATTTTGGAGGTAGTCATGAGATACTTTCCAATTTCACTTTGGGATTAAATGGATAATTTCTTTATGGCATTAATAACATATTAGGAATTAAGCCAACCAGGCAGAATGTGTTTCTATCCAAAGTTCCTAATATTTTGTTCCACGTATTTTTGAAATTACAAAAGTAATGTGATTAAGACTTCCTCAGTGTTCACAGAACTAAATTGATGGCAAAAACAGTAACTACAGAAAATCCTCTCCTAAGGTTTCATTTTGCTCTTTTGCAATCGTGTGGAAACTGTTCTCTCGTTATTCTTAACTCCCTGTTTGTATTTGTTCCCATGCGGTAAAAGCAGCTCGTTTCTAAACACATTTAAAAGTTTGCTGATACTTGATGCCATTGGGAATGGCCTTCTAAAATGCTATTTTTTTTTTCTCGTGATCAACTGCTTAGTAAATACACACAAAGAAAAACAGGGTAAAATTTGGTAACACATCGGTTGTTTGATTGTATCTGCATATAACTTAGTGTAACAGCAGACACAGGGGAGTTTTCCAGGTTTTTGCTGTGAGCAGACTCTGGCTTATTTAATTTTGTCACTTAATTTTACTTTTTCATAGCGTATTAATGTCAGTCATAGAGCAGAATGTGGAACATCGTCCTCGACAAAGTCGTGTGAGAAGATGAAATTTCATTTTTTTTCGGTAGTGCATTGACCTGACGTGTGCAGGACTTAGCAAAGGGACGATGCCGTGGCTGGCAGTGTGAGGGTCCGGTCCTGCCATCTCATCCTGCTCCTGGCCTGGGTCTCCCAGGTCTCGTTTCGCTTATTTCAGGGCAGCTTTGCTCAGGTGTGAAGGTCTGCCCCGAGCAGCTTGAGTTGCAGGGCTCAATTAGGATGCGATGGGAGCGGGAACAGTTGTGTACCAGGTAGAAACCAGGGAGAGAAAGCGAACATTATGGTGATACAATTACGTGGTTTTGGGATTAATTTTACCCTGTGAGGCATTTACAACTCTGGACCGTTTTATTATATACTGAGAAAGGGAGGGGTGTTTCTTGGGGACCTTTCATCTTTGTGCTATCGCTGGAGCTTCTAATAACAAAATGCAGAACAACAATGGAGGGCTTTAACAGGACTTCCTCCCTTCTGAAAAGGGATTGTTTTGAGTTACCAGCGATATTAGGAGTGAGCTTCGGCAAAAGCTCAACAAAAGAGTACAGGAAACCACAGCCTATTTCCATGTAATTATTTAAGTGAGGTGCAAGTAAGGGCAGGCATTTTGTTTTCTTCTGTTTTTGTCTTTGCTTTGGTGTGCTTTGTTTTTTTTTTTTTTTTATAGCAGATTTCAATGCAGGAAGGTGTTTACCTTCAGCTGTCTTGGAAATGAGTAGCGTCGAGTTTTTAAAAGCTGGCAACGTGATAATTGATGTTTGTATTCATAGAGAGATGAAAACAGCTTTTCTGTTATCGTCTTCATTAAAAAGCGAGTGCATACTTAACAAATGATAGCTTACAACTAATTGTTGAGACTAATTTCAAAATTCTTCATCTGCAGTATCACTTGCAGAAGTTGTTGGGAGAAGGTAATTTGCTGCCAGCGTAGTAGTATTAAAAATAATAATGCTATTTCTAATATTAAATTGAATTTCGGGAAAAATCTGTGAATGATTGAACACCTAGTTGTATTTTGTAGCTGGAATGCAGGTGTATGTAAAAGCTATTTAGTAAATAATATCAAATACTCTCCAAACTTGATCCTGAACTGTGATCTTTTAAAAAGGGAAAAAAAAAAAAGGCAAAACTGGAGCTCTTAGGTGAATTTGGAGTTAGAAATATTTTAGCTTTTTTTTTTTTTCCTCATTAACAGCAGTCATGTCTTATGAAGACCTTGGCCTGTTTGCATTTGGATCAACTGGAAAGGTAAGTGTCCAGTTTTATCTGTGTGTTTTTCTTATCGTCCTCATACTTCCAATATATACAACAGTTCACTGCACAGCCAAGATATACAGGTGAAATACATAGTATAATTAGTGAAGTTCTAATACAACTTTTAAGGAACTAATGGATTTTTAAAAAAACCTCTTTGTTACCTTTCAGTTAGTGTTTGTGGTCTATGGAAGCCTGAAGATTAGTTAAGTGTAAAATAGACATTTCTTAAATGCAAGCTTTTGTGCTGCTTTCCTGCCAGTGTGTTCACTTTTTAATTGTGTTCATAAACGCGTGCTCACTGGCTTTATCATCAAGTTGGCTCCGCGATCCATTTCAGGTTGGTTATAGTCCCGCTGTACTGTTGCTATAAATCATTAAGAGACGCTTAAGTGATTTACTGGTGTTGTTTTAGTGTTTAATAGAGATCTAAGATAAGTGTTTGCCTTTCGGGTAGTTGTTACAAAATAAATAAACAAGAATATATTTTGTGCATGTTGATTTCTTTTCTTTTTTTTTAACCGTTCAGATGAACATTTCTTGTTACTTTATCTTACGATAAAAAATCATTAAGTATTTTTGGTATAAGACTACTCAGCATGTAAGCCAAGCCTTTTTAGTAGTGTTTACTTATCTGTTTTTCTTAACAAAGTGTTGCCCACTTACAGTGGGTACACAGGAAATACTAATAGTGAATACAATACATTTAATAATGCGACTACTATGCTCTATGTTTCAGTTGAATGATTCTAAAAGCAGGCTTACCATGCAGAAATGCAATTTTAATGGTTATCTAAAAAAATAACCAAACAAATATTTTAAAAAAGGAGTTTTGCTTAACAGACCAGAGTTTGATTTATTCTGTTTTAATGCAACTGAGAATTAAATCTGAGCTACTAGGTGTAAGACTTCCATTAGCATTAATAAGCAGATAATGAGCTTAGTCTGTGTGGATCAATATTTATTGATCAGAGTTAAGATGTGATCAACATCAAGAGAAGATAAATCTTGATATTAGCAACGTACTGACCCAGAACAGCAGGGTCTGTTCTGTACATGTTAACCACAAGCCACTTGATGCAGAAGCCATAGAAATGTAGAGCTTAAAGAAGTATTAAAACGTGACCAAGTCTGCCCCTGCCCTGAAGTAGGGCTGTTCGTGGCAGGCATTTGTTGAATCTGTTACTCCGTGCATATTTGATGTTATTGAATGAAAGAGGTTTCACAGCTTCACTGTGTAGACAAAGTCAATGATTTTTATTATTCTCCCCAATATTACTGTTTAGTAGCTCAGTTTTAAGAACTACCGAGTCATTTCTTCTAAAAATATCGTCTACTTGTCTGTTTTCAGTGTGATGCAGAGCAGTCCATTACTGGAACATATCTAGGCTGAGAAGCTGCTGTTTCGATTAAATAATAAATCAAAGTTTGCTAAGCTTTCCCAATGAACTGATGTTTTTTCTCTCTTGAAATATCTGTGATATTATGCATTTATCTTAAAACAAGTCTGCAAAAGGGAACGCAGTAAGATGGCTAACAACCTGACAGCAGCAGCAAATGCAATTACCTGTATTTTAAATCAAGCACGCCTGTTACTGCATCCTAAAACAAGATTTGTCATTACTGTGGCTGCTGCTGATAGTTTTATCTCAGCCTATTTTCTCTACTTGCAATCTAATAACTGTAAGTCATAGATGTGATCTCTACTTCCCAAATGCATTGCTTTTAACTGGCTTTATTGATTTTTTTTTTTTTTTAGACTCTTCTAGTTTATCACAATCACTCTGAATTCCAATCCAGACCCTGAACTTTCTTCAGCTTAGTTAGGTGCAGATGGCATGGTTTTTTTCCTTTTTTTTTTTTTTTTAAAAAAAAAAAGAGAAGTTGTTCTTACTTTTCTCTCATCCATGTTATTTGCTAATAATACAGCCAGACCACTGCAGGACATTCCTTGAACTGGCATCCTAGATTGACAGTGAGCTACTGGTAACTGCTCCTGAAGTAAAGCAGTTATTCAACCTTATGGTGATTTCATGTCAAAAATATTTCTCCGTGATTTGTGAGACTGGAGATTCTCTGTCATTGGAATATTGCTGATTCTCCCTCTCCAAAGGCATGAAGTATTTCTTTCCTCTATTGCAAATGACAAGACTATATATTTTTTTTGCTGACTTGAGCTTTCAATTCGTTACATATCTGATATGTTTTCCTAACTGATCAATTGAAAAAATGGTGATTCTCCTTTCAGATTTTATTCAAAAATAACAATTTTGTTTTTCTTCTCATAGCTGTGGCTTCATTTTTTTCCAAGCTGACTTCTGGTAGCAGTCTTGTAGGAAGGTCCTGTTACATAATGAAGAACAGTGGGTAGAGAAAGAAAAACTGTGCTATTCTAGATGATGCTGCTATTTTAGAAATGAAATGAAAACAACACTGGGAAAACTTCAGACACCACTTCTAGGGTTTTCAGTTGGGAGTTGGCAATTGCAGAGATTCAGACAAATATTTTTAATGGCCTATGGTCGCTTCTACTTCTATATCGGTCCAATGTGAATAATCAAACACTGAAGAAAAAGCAGTGTCTGTCCACAACTTTAAAAGAATAATGACGTTCATGACAGTTAAATATTCATAGTTACTCGGAGTGAGGAAGTAGCTTGCATAAATCTCTGCTGATTGCCATTTCAGAGGTGAACGTCAATTAGAATGCACTTGTGTGTTTTCAGTGACTTCAAACCTCATCTGCAAAACAAGCTTCACCCTGTGGCTACTCTTGTTTTGTCATCTCAGAATGCAAATGTGGTATTTCAGGAAGGTTTTTTATCTTTTTTATTCATTTTAGATTGCATTTCGTTACGTGTGTTATAAATCCTTCATTAAATAGAAGATGCCCTTCCTCTCAGTACCAGTTACCACTTCAACAAATGGGCTGTTTAAGATGATACATATGTTTTATTACTTCAGTAGACATAAGACTTTAGTTATCTTTTCTAAAGAAATATTTTTTTTATAGGTCCTTGTTGCAGCTACAATAATTATCCAGAATATAGGAGGTAAGAAACTTCATATGCTCAATTTTAACTGAAAGGAGTATAATCTCTCCAGTCTGCACAACTCCACAAATGTCCAAGGCACTAACTAAATGCGAATGATTTTAATAGTTTGATTAAAAAGATGGAAGACTTGCAGAAAAGGCTTATGTGATCATGCTAAGCTCAGGCGCTGCAGTCATGGGGTAGATGGGGAACTTGGTGGGGGCTGGTTTGTATGCCTGGTGCTGACTGCATCGTGTGACATGGAGCATGTCCATCAGAGCCGGCGTTGCTAATTGGAGGGGTTGATGAGGCATAATCTCCTCCCTGCTCTTCTGTGCATTTTTATCTCGTAGCTGCGTTTTTTCATTTTTGCTGTTTTGTTTGTTTCTTTTGTAAAGCACTGATTAGTTTTAGAGACTTCAGTAATATCAGAGTGCTTAGCTGTGGAATTCCAAATCTGCTTTATTGTAGAGGCTTTCCTTTTTGGTTAGCTCAATACCATGGGCTTTTGAGGCGGGGCGGTGCATGCTTTGGTTTGCTCACTTTTGTCATGAGGGCTGATAATCTAGAACATCATATGCTGGGTTCTCCAGCTCTATTCTTATTGTCTTCCTTTGTGCATAACAATAAAATAAGACCAGCTGTGTGTTCGTTAAAATAATCATCTAAGCACTTGAATTGTTACTCAGGTATGTTTGCATAGAATGCTTGAGTTACTGAATAGTAGCACCCTTAGAAATTAATTGGCTGAAAGTGTTTAACAGAACAATTTCTAATTCCTTTGGTTATTTCCTTCAGATCTTTTGGATTCTTTCTTTAGATGAGGATGCTGTGTGAAAGCCCCCTCCTTCCCATTCCCCACACCACCCCTAAGATACACATGTTCACCTACCATGCCAAAAGGAAGCAGCCTTCCAGCACTGTTCTTTCCTTCAGTATCACCTATCAAGCCCAGACAATTCAGCGATCAGTGTTTGTTGTCACTACATAGCGACCTAGAACTAGACCAAGTTACTGCTTGTAGGATAAAATTGGAATCCTTTGTTGTATAGCAATAAAAACCGCTTAATTTAAATGGCTGTTAAAAACCCCAGCGTTAACTTCAGGCAGGAGTGAACAAACTAATTCCAAGGTTAAGGATTATCTATTCATATGGGTTTTAGAGATTGTTCTGTAGCAAGAACACATTTCTTAATTTCCTTTCCTGTTTGAGTGGACCTCTAAATAAACAGTACTAGACAAGGAGGGATACACAGTGCAGGTTCTGGAGGCTCCGGGATCATGTACAAGGCTCTGTGGTCAAACGAAATATGACTCTCATTTCTTCCTCACGGCAGTTCATAACCTTCTCGGTGTCATTTTTAATAAAATTCAGTAACTGTGGAGGCCCAAACTAGTGTCTGCTGGATATTATCAAACTACTTACTCTGTCTTCTGCAGCGGGCTTCTCTGCCAACAAGTAGGGCCTGTTTTGCCAGCCAGTGGTTTTCTGTTTAACTAGTTAAGATGGAGGTTTGTGCAAGTTGAAACTTCTCTTTTAGATATATTTAAGTGACCTCATTTTAATGGAAGCACTCAAAACTCTTTTGCTTCTTCTGTTCCTAAAGGCAGTGTCTTTCATGCAAGGCAATGCTAGCACTTTATGCATCCTCTGCATTCGTTTGCAGAATCACTTGGTTTTGAATGCACTGAAAGGAGAAAGCTGACTTGCCTTTTTTGAACTGGTTAGAGTTGGTAAAACCAAACCATGTTCCAGTCTATCATGAAGCATGCTCTGTGAAAACATGGGTTTTCACATGCAACTTTGGCTTCCTTGGCACCTTCCTCCATACAGGAGATCTATTGTGCTATCGTTGCAGGGAGCTGTCACAGCTTCTGGTTGGTATTTAGGTTTCTGCCTGGGGTCAGAGCCCCCAGCTATGGTGTTTCTCTCCTGAACAACTTCCATTTTCCCTTCGGCAGAGTCCGAGTTAGCAGAGCAGCACTGTGGCAGGAATGGTCGTTGCAGAATAGTCATCTTCAGCGTACAGGCTCTTAAAGATAGGAGAGATGAAGAGCTCATCTCACAGTGAGCCTGGGCTGTTGAAGAAATGCATAGAAAGAAAGGATTTTTTCTTCTAGCTCCTTCTACAGATTTTAAATGGGAATGGTGAAATTGTGGGGTGTAGTTTGTCTGGAATGGGAGCTGTGCTGGAATTAAGTATAAAACTTATGTTCTTTGCATTTTCTGTAGCACAGTTAGGTGTTCACCTCTTTTTTTGTTGTTGTTTTATGTCTGTTTGAAGGAAATAGCAGCACTGTGTCTGTTGGGCAGACTTCCAGACTCTGTCAACATCTTTAATTTCAGAGTAAGGCTAAAAATAAAATTGTTTTCTGTTACCTCCTCCATCATCAGACCTGGGTATATTGCATCATATAGTATCTTATTTCAAAAGTGATTGGAGAACATGAAATAATGAATGATGATTTGTGATTAAAATAAACGACTTTACTAGGGTCATTGTCACTAGCAGCATCTAGTCTTGGCAGTTTTAAAGTTTGGTCTGATCACTTCTTAACTTTTTGTATGGAAGTGATTTGCATTTATTTGTGCCGGGGAGAGCTTTTTAACAATCATTTTAATACAGTTATGCTTTCTAATTTGTCATCTTTGCTTTCTTAAAAAGAAAACTTGAATTGCGGGTTTGCATTTGACATCCTAATTGCCCACACTTACAGCTTTGTGTAGATAGGGAAGCTGATTTTTCTACTAGCAGGATATCCAAAGGGGGAAGAAAAACACATTGATTTTGTACAGCTACAGGAAAGCAGGAGTTGTCCAAACTTAAAATAAATCTTAAAATACCTCTTTTTTAATTTAATTCAAATTCATTGCCTGAAAATTTCATCATGTATGTCTAACATGATCACTCAACTTTCATGCAGATTTTCAGCCGTGCTGGAACACTTTAATTTGTGTTACTTAGATAAACATAACACATACCAAAATCTATTTAAGTACCAAAGGTTAACTGAGGATGTATCTAGAGAATGTGTTGACTTTGCAATATCCAAATGTGAACGGAGGTCATCTTCAAAAATACTGTGATTTAAAGGCTTCACTGAATTCATACAAATTCTTAGCTTAGATTTTAGAGAGATTAAACTTTGAGAATATTTGTCTATCTTTCCTTATGTGTATGTGTACTTGTTCCTGCAGTACAGATGTTGTTAATAAGGGGATAGGTTGAATGGGATGGCCAAAATTACTCGTTTTGTATTGTTCTATTTGTCAGTATTTTGGCCCAGTCCAGCAGCCCATTTGTCTAAATAACTAGTGATGAGTTATGTGAGCTGTCTTCTTCTCTTACGAGCTGTTTAGTGTGACTGTAGGATTACAAATAGGATGCTAAAAGGATGACTGCCAAACTGCATGCTACGAGGCCATTATTTTGTTTATCCCCTCCTCCCATCCTGTTCACCCCAGCTCTGTAAGTGGAGTGATCTAAGCATCCACTTGTTGCCTGCTATGCAGAAGATCTTGAAGGATTTTGGATCTTGTCATTGCAGCTTCTGAGCTCAGAGAGGGCCCTTGGTGCAGTTGCACGCCTGGAAGCATAGAAGGAGCAAGGGAGGCTGCCATGGAAAACACTGTACGTGGCTCTGCGCCTCTTTTATATAATCCTTCCCAGGAGCAACCGGATTTGGACCGAGTCCCTGCTATTGTCCTAACAGCGCTGTGCTTCTAGGAAGTGATGGATGAGGCGCAGCGGGCCAAAGCCCTGGCCTGGCACCACGCAGGCCTTCCCCTGGCCTGGTCGGGGAGGTCCTGCGAGCTCGGTGGATGCTCTTCTAAGGAGCAAGGACAGGAGTTTCTCCTCCTAGAGCTGTGGCTGCTGATCTGTCTGAGAAGCAGGGCAGCCCTCACCGCCGTACCCAGGAGAAAATCTGTAGGAATCTCAAAACATAATGTAATGAAGTTGGAGAAGGAATTATTTCAGCGAGGCTGGTGGAAAATGGAGACAAACACAATAAAGCGTTGCACAAGAGCAGCTCACAATCTGTTGCCAACACTAACAAATCTTCAGCACTGAGGTCTAGCAGGAAGTCTGTGGAGAGTTTTACAGCATACTTCTCTGGGCTGCGGGCTGGTATTAGCTGAAGGTCGCTGCTGTCGGGAGATGCAGCTCGTCACAGAGCTCCGGGTACTGGTGATGCACGGAAACATAAATTGAAACTGCTGAGAACATGAGTTTAATTATTTAAAATTTATTAGCAGTGGGATTAAGTGCAACAGCAGAACATGTGGTGCAGCCGTGTAGTATAGGTGGTCTGTAGCAGGATATTTTCTTGCACGGCGCTTTCTTTTTTTCAGTTTCTTGCAGTAGGCTGAGATGCACAGAGCTTTCCTGCTGAGGATCAGCGCAAGTAACTGGCCTGCTTTGGCCTGTATCCAAATGAGCCTTGCAGCTTCTCTTTGGATCCACGCTTCCCAGATAGCAACCCTAATTTTACAAAGAATTGTAGGGTTTCTAGTATAAATAGAGTTCAATTAAGTGTAATTTCTCTAACCGGTGCTTCCAGATTTCCTTTCAATGTTCGGCAATTACCATGTACTCAAAGGTACACGATTTTCTTTGTAATAGTCAGTCTTGAGGAGAAACGCTTGTGCCATACCCCTCCAGCACTGCTGTGTCCGCAGCTCTGCCTGAGCGCTGCAGGCAGTAAATATAAGCTCTGGGATTAGTCCTGATGGGAGACAAAGTTCTTCAGCTGGATTTTACGGCCCATTAATACACTCAACACGACGGACAGCCCATGGAAACCCTGCTCCGAACGTAACCAACCCTAACTATATTGCATCCTTAAGTCTGGCGAGCTCATACCCATCGCATGGGGCCGTGCTGGGTGCCTGCAGCGCTCCCGCACCACCACCTGCTGGCCTTGCCCGGTGCCTCCGACCTCTCCAGGCTGCTTTTTGCTGTTTCTTCTCTTTTTTCTGTTTTGGAGGTGGACACTGAAGTGCTTGATTCCTGAATTTGCTTTGGGTGGGGGAGGTATATGTGTGCTCCCTGTGTCAGTACTTGCAAGTGCTCTGCACGTATTTAAAAACAACAACAAAGCAAACAAGAAATCAAATGTAACCAATGACCTTGTTTTACCAAGTTAATTGGACACTTTTGTGCTGCCAGCTTTTTTTCCTCAATGTTCCTCGGTTCTGCAACTTCATTTTAAATGTATTTACAAGATTTGTCCCATATGTAACTGGAGCAAATATTTTGAGAGAATGAGGGCTATGTTGGAAAACCCTTCTTTTTCTAATCAGAGTACAGGACTCTACGGACTGAAAATAATTGAAAAGTATAAATCATGAAAGAATAAAATACAGTTCTCAGCATGTAACAAGCTGTATCATTAATACCTTAAGAAATTACTGGGCTTCCATTAAGTATGGAAAGTCTAATTCTGTTTTCAAACAAACTCAGTGTTTGCTTTCACAATGCAGTTTGCTTTTAACCTGAAAGCCTAATTATCCTTGCTGTTTAACAGTGAGGATTTCCAGTGCAGAGCTGCCTTAATTAAGGGCAGGTTTGTCTGCTCCTGTACTAATTTAACAATTAATGACCCGTGCTGTTACCTTTTCATATTGCAGTGAATGGTTGTTGGAAAGGCTTGGTGTTGTAGAGAATATTAACCCCGCTTTAAAAACAAAATCATAACAAAAATCCCAACCTGAAGCTCTACTTTGAAATATGAAGAGCTACATGGAAAACAGTTACGTTAGCATAAATTAAACTAGTGAAATTTTACTAAAATAAATCTGCTGTCTATGAGTTCCCTGAGGAGTAAGAATTAACTTTTTTTTTTTTTTTTTGAAGCTTGCCATGGGTAAGTTTCCAGTGTAATTCAGATAAAAGCTAAACTTAAAAGAAAGAGAGAAGTAGGGGAGAAAAAATTCAGCAGGATGGGTGTCATAAAGGGTAGAACAGTGAAGAAGTTGACGACCTTTCTGTTATCAGAACTTGCTACATGAGCAAGCATTCCATCTTTTTCACACACTGAAGTCTACATTTCCCTTCTATAAAAAAAAAAATAAGAAAGACAAATGTTAAGCGTCCGCTAAGAGGAAATCCTAAGAACAATGCATAAAGTAATTGGGAAACTTCTTGAAATTGAGTATGTGGGGGATTCATTGCGAAACAAAAACATAAGAGCATGCTCCTAAGGATATATGATGTGGGGGCCAAAATAATTGATGGTTTTAAATGGCATCCATGCATCATTCTTGATGTTTTTTGCAGTTTGAATTACTTACAAGGAGCTTGATGCAATATTGAAATGCTTCTGATCTTGCTATTCCATTCTCATTCTCTGACTGGAGGGAAAAAAAAAATCAACAACTTGCCCAGAATCCAGTATTTTGCTCTCTAGTTTCACTTTCTTTCTTGAAATCCTTTCCTGTTGTCCTTTTTGTCACCCTGTCCGGATCAGGGCATATTCAAGTTTAAACAGCCTCCGTTACCAACAAAGGGAGGCACAAGCCCAAATGGATTTGTCACAAGCGGTTGCTATGAAGGATCCAGCTCTCCTTGGCTCGAGCGTGCTGTGACCGATAATGTTTATTCTAGTGCTATTTCTGTCTCTCGGCCTCTATTCTTTTCAGTATTTGGGGGAAAAGCAGGGATCTTTTTGCCAGAACTCTTCAGAGAGTTAGACGGTGAGCATTTTCATTTATCTTAATGATCTGTAGGCATTTGTGAAGAATCTCCGTCTTACTCAGTGTTCCCCCAAGATGAAATCTAAGATTGCTCTGTCTACTTGTCCCAACTCCCAAATCAGCACACCTTTTTTTAGTAGAAGCTGAAGAGTCAGCGTAGTTGTATTGATAAAGCCTATTTTTACCCAGCCCCTTACCTTCTGCATTTGGAGGGCAGCCTGGTTCCATTTTTGCACAGTTCTTAATAGCATATTTGCATTGACTTAACATGATAAACTAGAGAGGTAGATTAGGAAAAAATAACCAGAACAGTTAGATTCAGTTCCTTCAATGAAATGAAGAGATTTATCACCAGCCATTTTCTAAGGAAGGACTAGCTTACATGTTTATGCATAAGTTTAATGAGTTTAATGTATGTATTTTCTTGTGTCATTACTGTGGATTTCAGCAACTGACCTTTTTTGGGGTAGGATAATAAAGTGGTGTTTGTTTGTTTGTTTGTTTGTTTTCCCTGGGAACCAAAAAGCCAATCACCTACTTGATTTAAGACCGGGGCTATGCCATAAGAGGTGTTTTGGGGATTACCTTAAAAACAACTTTGGCTTCTCTTTAGCAACTAAAGTTTTTTTTTTTTTTTTTTTTTTCTTCCAGGTGGTGGCCCATATAGTTAGTGTGAAACAATAAAACAAAAAGGACATTTTGAATAATGCATGTATGCATGGTACATATATTTATAGAGAGCCATACCTGGTGATGGCAAAAACAGGTTATAACATAATAATGAAAGTTGAATGCAAGTACCCTATTTTATATTTCACTTTTTTTTTTTTTTTTAAATCAGAGTCAATAATATGTTTTTGGAACACAGTAAGGTGATAAGTGTTTTAAGAATGTAATTTGTGCTGAATACTGCAGAATATTGGCTTCTGTTGAATTCAGAAGTCCAGACCTGCATAGCTTTCCATCAAATAGCTCTTGGTGTATACTGTCAATATGCAAAGTCAGGACGTAAAAAAATAGGAAGCGACCATATTGAGGGTGCTCGTGTAGTTGGAGCCTGCACCCGTTGCATCTGCCTGTTGCTAAAATCTCAAGTTACATCACTGTATGGCTTTCATTTTGCAGGAAACCTGTCTCATTCAGTGGTAAAGATAGGTGTCTCATCTTGCAAAGAGTAGGTGACATGAAGAAAAACTATCATTTTTGAGTTCAGGGGATGAAATGGGATGCAAGAGCAGTAAGTTCTGCTCTCACATTACATACACGAAAGGGGAGCAAACCGAAGGGAATGTTATTCCTGACATTTGCTATTTTTTTTGAGCACTTCTAAAGAATAATGTAGATCTAACACTGTTTTTTTTCTTTTTTTTTACGTGATAAAAGGTGCTTTAAAAGTTAGCCTTTAAAATGTTACAACTATTTTGCAAGTGACAGGAAGTCAGTATTTCAAAAATGGAATAAATCAAAGCCCAAGATGGTTTTTTTGTTGTGTTCACTTGTGCCGCAGTTTAGCCTTGTGACTGTGTAATCTCTTCCTTCCGTTTTACATCAGGACTGCCAAGGGTAGTTGACATTTAATTTTTACAATATAACTTGACAGGCTTTTGGTCAAGGTGGGTATCAGGAAGTTAAGTAGAGTTTATTTTTTGCAGTGGAAATTTTTTTTTTTCTCTGGCATACCGTAAGCACTTTATTCCTACTGGAGATATTTCAGTTGCTGTGTCCTTTTTCAAGAAACTTCTCTGTTTTAGTTTCAACTTTAAAAACAATCAATGTTCTGGACTCACTTTGTAGTGAAATGTATCATTTATAATGTATAATTTATTATGTATTATTTATTCATAGTTTATAGAGTGTCGTAGAGTGGTTAGTGTCTTTTACTTCTTTCATGCTGAGCAAAATTTCAAGGATCTGTTTCTCATGAGAGGTACAGCTGCATTTGTAAATTAAAAAAAAAAAAAGCAGGATTTGACTTTTTCAACTGTATTTAGTGAGGGCATCCTGCCCCAGTTTATTTAAGAGATTCGTTTCTTGTCTGAGCATCAGGCTATAAATTACTTTTTTATTTATTGTCTTCATCTTATAGAACAAACAGGAGAAGATAAACTGGCAAAAAAGAAAAAAATCCTACTATGTGAGATTGTTTCCCATATGCACAGAGAGAGGAAGAAAGATGCATACAAATGTTTAGCATGTGCAAGTTCCTTAGTGCATGATTGGTTCCCTGCTTCGGAGTGGAATTCAGTGAAATAGGACTCCTCTTTTAAAAACAAAGAGTAAGTGCACAACAAAGGATAAGTGATCAAATGATTAGCCAGAGGCTAATAGGAATGCAAGGGAAGAGTGACAGATTGCATATTAGGAGGAAATCTGATCTGGAAATTAAATTGAAGCTTTCTGCAGCTGAGCCTGCAAAAGAACTAATTTTAAAATCTTTCTCACGTGCGTAAAGATATAAAAGTTCTGAATTGCTTGTGTAAAAGCAGTGTATAATACAAGAAAGAAGTCTAAAGGATAAATAAAGTTGAATTAAAATTTAGAGGAATTTTTCTCTTTTCCACACGCAATATTCTGAAAATACATCTTTGCTCAGGGTGAAATATGTTTCTGCCTCTATCTTTAGCGTGAGAAAGTGTGCTAGTTTGCTTACAAATTCTGGTGATGTAGAAATGCACATGCTGTAAAGGCCTGCGTGGTTGAATCTCCATTCTCCAGTATGAAATAGGGGGAGTAAAATCAGGACAGCAGATAAATACCTCTCCACCAACAAGCAACAGCTACATGTCGACAGGGGGATATACCCAAATACGAGAAAAATCAGAGCTTTTAATTATAAAGAAGTGAATATTTCCTTATTTAGTGACCTAGCAACTGTTTTTAATTTAACCTTGCGGTAGGTAGATGTCACTCTGTATTAATACAATTCCCTTACTTTATGGGGACTGCAGTCCCTTTCTTCAGATTTAATGTTAGCTGCTGTGGTACAGCCATGTCAGAGTCCACATATTTTCCAGGGTTAAAAACACTAATTAAAAAACAAAACAAAACACGCTCTTCAAAAATTAGTTTATGGAAGTTTGCTGTCTTACTTTTTTTAAAAAAAGTTATTATTTTAATACGTTAGTAAATACAGCACAGTAAAATTCTAAAGAATTACTGAATGCAGAACAGTAAAATCTGAGTGCAACAGATTCATTTTTGTCAAGCTTTAAACTTAACTGAAGGCAGTTGTAGGCATGTTGCTAAAATTACTTGTTTCTGACTGATGGAAGTTTTAAGTAGGCTTTGATATTTGTTGAATCTGTAAAACTTGATGCTTTGAGTGTTTCTCTGCTGGTTTCTGGGTCATATGAATGCTTGATGTTTATGTAAAAGCAAAAAGTGAAGGTATCAGGTTAGTATCGGTTGTAATAAAAGTATTAGAACTCTTATTTAGGCCTTTGATCATTTTATGGAGTGAAATAGAAAAATGATACTGTGAAATAGCTTTTGGATATATTTGTATGCATCGTTGCTTTCTTATGAGTAGAAACATAAACAATTAATCGCCATTCCCTTCAGAGTTGCTAACAATTTCTCTTCATGTTCACAGTTCCTGAAAATCTATGCATGCAATATATGCAGAACCTTTCAAGTTCTGTTATTGTGTTTAAACTTGTCATATATTTTTTCAGTGCAGCAGCAACTGAACAATAATAAAAACTGAGTCTTTATGAAAAAACTGTTTTACTGGTAAACAAATCTCACGATTTACTCTCATCATTGTTAACATCTAATAAAGAGTAGGGAAGGAGAAGTGCTGCAGCCTTCAAGTCTGTCTCTGGCTTGTAGATCTGTACTCCTAGGTAAAGAGTCTGTCCTGTGTTGTGTTGTTTTATTAGTCCCTTGTCTTCTATTTTCCTTGTTTCGAGGCTCACATCGTAACAGCCTCTTTGGAGGCATTAGCTATCATCGGTACAATACTCAGGGATTTGCAGCTATTTTTAAAGGAAGCACATGAGAAAATAAATTCTGACCCTGGTGCCATGGTGTCTAATACGTGGCTGAGATGTTCCAGTCGTGACCATGCTGGTTAAACCATGCTAATTGTTACAAACAGAGATACCGGTATTCCTCTACTAAATCTGCTCTGCTTCTGTTTGCAGCTATGTCATCTTATCTTTTAATTGTTAAGTCTGAACTTCCTGGTGCTGTTGCGGGCTTCTTAAGTGGAGACGAGAGTGGGTAAGGAAAAATGCTTCAAACCTTATATATTTATCTTGAAGAAGAAAGTGGCTCAGGGCTGCTGAAGGAGATGGGTACTGACACTTCCCTCTGATCTCACATGCCAAAAAAATTAGTCGTTTACAGGAGTTCTTGGAATAAGAAATGTATTTGGCATGTGTAAACCTTCTGCTGTGCGCACAGAGAGTGTATTTCTTTCCTCGTAGTGATTTCCCATCAGACGACCTTAAAGTCAGTGGCAAAACTCCATCTAAAGAAGTCTCCCTTGTGTAAAAATTTAAAAGGGGAAGCAGGAGGGGACAGGAGGGAGAGGAGGAGAAACATTTAAACTGCTGTCATGTTATCACTTAAAATATTTCAAAACCACAGTACAAAATCCAGCAGACATTTAAATTTAAATATTTTGTTGTCTTGCTCCAGTAATTGGACTTGCCTTGGGAAAAATGCCAGGTTTCCAGACTCGGTTTATAATTCCTTAACTTGGCTCTCAGTAAAGAAATTATTCTTCGCAACTGAGCTATAAAGCTGTATGTAATGAGTGCGTCCCTCAGATTTCTATTAGAGCTGTCGCAAGAAATCTGTCCTGCGCTAAAACAAACATTGCAGCTTCAGCACTGAAATATCTTGTTCAAGTTGTTCCAGTGCTGCTGTCACTCATAACAGTGTATCTTGCACTGTGTCGCTGCAGTTTTTCCAAGCTGCTATTTTCTGATGTTTTGAACTCAAAACTTTCCCTGGACTGAAACTTGGTGAAATTCTGTAAAGGTTGTGTGATGCTTGTACTATACTTGAATGCTGAATTTTTAAGTTGAATTTAGTTTTTAAAAGTTACTTTCATTCAAATTATATGTTTCATTTATATTTTTTCATTTTTTATTTTTATAACGTAAGCTTTGAAAAATCATGTGGTGGTAATCTTCCTGCCCTCCTTATACCCTTATAATTTATATTTAGTAGAGGGCTTTAAGAAATGATTAAGTTTCATGTGTATATGTCATTTTTAGTCTGTTAATGTATCTTTTCCAGCTGTGATAGTCATCAGCATTTCATTTGGGTTTTATTACCTGCTCCTTCAAAATTGCACTTTCAACTCCCTTGTTCATACGGAGGGGTGTTGAGCCTGCTACTGTATCCGCTGGGTGTGTGTTCCCATCCGACCATTCCTGTATTTTTAGCATAAAATATCACTTAACTGCTCTTTCTTTAATTTAATGTCAGCTCTCTTAATGCAAAGTGACTTTTCCCTATAAAAATACACTTTTAAACAGCTTATGAGTGCTCTTAACAGGTAGAATTTGGAGGTCCCACATGCTTTGGCCAGCATACATGCTGGCCAAAATACTGTTCTGTCTAAAAAAGGCAGCGTAAAAGACTCTTTTATTGAACTACCTATTAGGTAATGCTCCCACCAGCGTTTGGTGTTATCAGGGTCCTAATGCAGATCTTTGAGAGGAGAGCACTGGTGAACACGCAGACAGGTTGCAGTGGCTGAGCCGGTTACTACAAATGATGTGAGCCTCAGTAACTCTCACTGTGCTGTCAGCACTACCACCACCCATACTTCTTCCTTAGCTGAAATTACAGTTTGGGAATGAAGCTCAATTTTGCATTGAGAAAGAGCTGAAATTGTCCATAGGAATACTAACCACAGCTCAAATGGTAAGTTAATTTTCAGCCAAGCTCTTGTCCTGTTTCTACGTCTGTTACTGGGAGTTCTTCCATTGATGGATGTTCTTTGGACACAATTTGACTCCTCTGTTCATTGCCCTAGCAAATAATTCAAATGCAGTGGTCAGTCAGCACTCCAGCTGCATGGGCAAAGCCGACCCTCCGTGTATGCCCACGTTCAAATTTCATATATTATGTTGCTCTATTAGTTGCCGTGATGGATCGTAATCTTTTGTTTCCATGCATTTCTTGATATGGAAGATCAATTCTAATAACAATTTCATGATACTAGAGTAGCTTTTTGCCAACAGTGATTTTAAATAGTACAAAGTTTTCCAACACGAAGAAGTAATCAGTTATCAAGCCAAAGCAGCAGTTTATGTATGCAAAGGGCATAAATCCTGCCTGCTTTGATTAAACTGTTTTAGCTGGCCCACTTGTTTCCAGATGTGGTTGCCCAACTGCTCTGGTTTTAAGTCAGTATGGCATCTGATAGGCATTCATTTGGGTGCAGAATTTGTCTTTAACCGTAGTTAGAATTTATCAGATGTGTCAGTTAAACTATCTGTGAAAAATGGTTCGTACTCATATGCCACCCCAAAGCATGCTTTGAGGAAAGTCTCCTAAAGAATGTTTTGCAAATTGAATTACTTTTATAGCTAAAGGTAAGCAGGTGTGCATGTTTGAAAGGATCGGACCCAGTGTGTAATACATCTTCGCATCTTAATTAAAAAACAAAAGCATACGATATAAACACTTGGTAATTGAAGCTGAGATGTTTCACTCTCTCTGCATAACAAGAATTGCACGTAGTTTTGATGACATGAACATAGTTTCAAATGAGGATTGTGTTAAAAAGTTGTAATTCGTGAGCCCTCTGTTAACATTTAATGACCCCGTCAGGGGGATATGATTGATGCAATTAAGTTGTCTTGCTTGTGTGTTATATAATTGATATGGACTGAGAGTAAGATCCTAATTTAGAACATATGAATCTCTTGTCCTGTTGCATTCAGGAATGAAATTAAAGCAATTTATAAATGTCTGCTTTTAGTTAAAATATGGGGGAGGGAGAAGGAACATCTGCATGCCAAAGTATTTTCAGTAGAGGCAAGGATTTATATTCTGAATTTCATACTTGGAATGTGTTTATCATGTAGGATTATATCTGCAGATTAAACTGATTTTAAAGGAAATATAAACACATTTATTCTGCCTTTGGAAAATAAATATATCTCTACAATGGTATTTTGGGAGAAAATAGACACATTTTTTGATAACCAATACCTGGCCCACTGTTCTGAGTGGGTTTTTTGTCATTGTTTTTTTTGGGGGGAGGTGGGGGGCAGGGGAGTAGGTTGAGCTCTTATAAATAAAAGAATTGGATATTTTAAAAGTACACACAAAATTATTTTTTTCTCCTTCACATCACCTCACTGCAATTTTACTCTCTCTTCTTTCCCTTCCACCACAAATGTTTTATTTATTTATTTATTTATTTTATTTTATTTACCATAAAGTAACCCAGATCATTTTTTTCCTTGGGCCTGTTGAGTTCGTGAGCAAGTATGGATCTGCTGCATGTCTTGAATTGGGTGACTTGAACTGGAAGCCTCATGTGTACATATCTGAGGCATTTTAGTTACCTTTAAGCATAATGCAGCATTCCTTATACTTTGCCTGCTCTTCTGTTGCTCCTAATGTGTACATCCACCATACTAGAAAGAAAGAGAAAGTTTAAAAATGTGACCCGTAAGTGTCAACAATATTACTTTCAACAATATTATCGATACTACAGCAGAGAGTTGATCTTGGCAAAGCTGCTTTTTAACTGTAGCAGTAGCACATGTAGGCTAGTAATATATTTTTTGAAGAGTGGTGTATTTAGAGTTATTTTTAATATAGGCATTGTCACTTAAGAGTTACTTTGACTCAGAGACAGGCAAGATTTCCTCAGTCTTGAAATTCCTCTGTTCATTTATATTCCATATATTTTTTTAAACAAGTGACACAAGTGGTTGGCCACAACGTATGACAGTCGTTGTATGTGTATGTGGTAATTTTTCTTTAACACAGGTGTTACACTACTTTCCTCATGATAACTTGAGGTGCTGCCTGTTTATTAGGTGCTAACCGTATCCTGGACTAAATAAACTTGAAGGTCAAAGGCCAAGGTGTTTATAGGTAGTAAAGTCGGAGGCTGATGTGCAAGATGTTTATCAGTACAGGATATGGTGGTTACCAAGTTTGGGGGAGCCACCCTCAAGATGTTTCTGTTTCTTAACAACTTACGCATCTGTACTTTCCTCTCAAGATGAGATTTTCACTGCATTAAGACTTAACATGCCTCTGTGGTGCTCTCTATATGTATGTTTTTATGTATAAGCGTTGTAGCAGATTTCGTTATAATAATTTCAATTTCTTTTGTCCCCCAGTTGTTGCAACAAATGAAGGATCACTGTGCAAAATTAAAAATAAGAAGTCTGGTTTTTGTTGCTGCTCTTTCTCATTTTGCTTCTGGACAGCAAACATTTCAAATTACCTGAAAGCTGATTTTTCTTGTAGCTTTCCCCTATTATTTGAACCCTGTGGTGATAGGAATAATGAAACTTGGGCAGAAGGGAAAGTTGCCGTGTTTAGAAAATGTAATGGAATTTTTAAAACAGTGGGTTGACTTTTGGTTAGTTAGCTTTATGCTTCATACCTCTTGGAAATGTTGAGGAACTAAGTCATGTAGGAGTGATGAGCTGAAGGGAGGTTTTTCAGTAAGTGGGATTTAAAGTTGACACTTCTAGTAATGGGAATAGACAACTTGGTGTAATCCAACCTGAGATACGTGTAGCACGTTGTGTAATCATTTCTATTGGAAATCCGTAGAGCATGGAATACTCATGGCACTCTGATCATTGGTTTGAATAAAGGCAGGGATTCACCCACTGTGCTGCTGAGAAATAATTTTGCACACATCAGACCCCTGTTCCATGCAGACATTTGCCTAATGAGCATTGCCTGCCGTGCTGCTTTGTTAGGGGATGGTGCTCTGCTTCCTTACTATCTGGGAGCTCTATTTTACATCACAGTACAGACACTGGGGATAATAACTTGTGCAAATGCACCTGAAACTGGAAATTATTTATTTTTATCCTAGAGAATATTTTGTCTAAGTTCACAGTTTTAAAGTAAACATGCTTTTTAGAACTCATGAACTTTGGATCAGTCCTAAGTAGCTTTTCCAACAGGTCCTGGTACCTTGATGGGAGACTGCTGCTACTCATTACTTCGGTCTGCATTGTTTTTCCCCTTGCACTTCTTCCTAAAATTGGTGAGTAATTAAAGGAGAGAAGCGAATATTATTCTACTTTAGTAGCAATTACAATTGAGGACTTTAAAACCTTAATGGGTTATTTATTTATTTTAACTGGCAGGGGGCTGGTGATGGCGGGGACTACTTAAGTTGTTGTAGTATGTTCTGCCTTCCAGCCCTGCCTAGTTAACCTATTACTTGGGTTGCAGTAGTATTTTGTCTGCAATACTAAAATAAAATCTTTACAGCAGAACATTAAAGAGCTGCATTTACTTACAGCATGCCATTAGTGGTAAGCCAGTTCTAATTCTGCCCTACAAAACTACATAAATGATCTGTGACAGGCAGTTGGAATGTTGTTATTCTGAGTCCTAAGCCCCAGATACCAAGCACTGTAATAGAAAACATGCCTAAAATGTAAAGCTTTAGCTGTACATTAGGATCACTTTCCTTATAAATTCTCTTTTATTTTTACTGTTATTTTACAGGCTTTCTTGGCTACACAAGTAGTTTATCATTTTTCTTTATGGTGTACTTTGCTCTTGTGGTAAGTTAAAAATCAGTGCACAGCTTATCTATTTTTTTCCCTTATTGTTTAAATGTTTTCATAAGTCTGTTTTGAAATGAATTGTCTTCCCTTCCCCCCGTTACATTTTATGTAGAATTCAGAGTTTTCTTTGAGTTCAGTATGTGCCTGCTTGGACAGATTACGTTTGTTTTGCTGAGGCATGGAAATGTGTATGAACTTTCAAGCATGTGAAAAGATTTAAAATAATTATATTTTGGACTGGTAAATGTAACAATATTTTTGTTTTGCTGACAGTGCAGTGAAGGGAGCTGGCACATGTACTTTTGTTTCCCTACTAGTAATGGAATAGAATTCTGTTTTCTTAGCTTCTAACTATTACTTACTTCAACTAGCGTAGAAGAAAATTTAATATACTCCAAATAAATTAAATTTACATGTACAATGGAGTGACAGAGTTCAAAAAAAGGCAAGGAAAACTAGAACTTCATTAAGGCAGTTTACAAGATTCATTAATACGTCAATGACCTTATTCTTCTTTCCTGCTGAAAGGAAAAGTTCTTTTCTCTGAGCCATATGGGTTTTTTGACCCTGATGTTCACCCTCTCAAGGCCCCCGTGAGGTAGATGTTTCCAGATATCTGAAGTGAGACCTACTAGGCAGATCTAAGAGGAAAAATATTGCACTCTTTCTCCTTTTTACAGGGAAGAAGTATGTTAATGCACGTGTGTAATATGCAGTACAACCATGCAACTCACGCTCTGTCATCTAGGTAGAGAATCAAGAATCCTTTTTGGGAGCCTGGAAAAATGTTCCCCCTCTCGCCTGTCATTCTGGCTTGCATTGACTTGCATTTAATACCTGTTTTACAAAGGGATAAACAGAGTTGAAGGCAAGTTGAACAAACATGCCATCCAGGAGACCAAGGCAATCCATTAGGAACTAAACCATGTGATAAAACCAAACTTCAAAGCTGTCAAAACATCTCCCTAGGGTATCCCTGGAGAGCTGCAGTGTTTGTAGGACCTTGGGAAGTATTCTTCCAAAGTTTAGCATTGAGGAGCAGCCACAGCCTCTCCAGAGCTAATGGAAATTCATTTGTAATATTTATAAATTACTTTAACTTTTGACCTCTTTCCTAAAATTTATCTTAAAAAAATACACAAAAAACACCACCAAAAGCAACAACAAAGTTCTAACTGCAATGCTGAAATAGGTCTTGGCCCAAAGCTATTTGCAAGAGTTTTAAAACAAGTCCGATTCCTATATTTCATTGTGAATTTGCACAGATGTCTGAAGAAAGCTGTTCTAGTGCACGGATGCATTTGAAAGTAATTTTGGGCTCAGAGAAAGTAAGTCTGTAAACAAGGCTTGCATGCGGACATGACAAGCTGTGATGATTCAAGCTAGGGTTTAGGTTTGATTCTCTGTAAAAGAAAAGCACGTAGGGAGTTCTAACTAAGGAGGACACATTTCTTATGAAATGGTAGAAATCGTACGTTGACTTTGTTGTTAAATGACAAAGAAGGAGCCACTGAAAATCTAATTGAGGTAAAAAAAAAAAAAAGCTGTATTTAAAGAAAACTAATGCTATTCAGAGTATTTTGTCTGACTTCAGATACTGAAACTCAAAGGAATTAACTGTGGTTTAGTTTTTGTATCTAATTGCTTTGAAGTGGGTGATACGTGCTGTTGAAATGGTGTTTTAGTTTGCACAATGTTAATTTCTGTACGGCAGATATGCATTAATTTATTCCAGAGGAAAGCTGTGTTAGTCATATGGAAGTAATACAATCATATTTTGCATATACAATAACTCTACGCATTTTCAAGTGCATACCATCTGTTAAGCTTTTTGCCAGCAAGCCACAGTTTTAATACAGCATGCAGAAAAGGTAGGTGCTATAGACAGCACGTCTGGGTCACCACGGTCTGGTGAGTGCACTAAGTCAAAGGGCTGGAGACTGCTCTTGGGCTCTGCTGTGGGACTTTGGCAGGGCACACGTCTCCTGTCTGGGCTTCAGCATCTTTTCCTGTAAAGTTAATACACTGTTTATAGTCTTCACTTGGAAAAAATGAAAACACTGAGATGAACTGATGAGGAAGAAAAAACACATATGTATGCAACTATTAATTGAAAGCCAGATTCCGTGAGGTCCTGAGCACTTTCTCTTGTTTCTGATTGTTGAAAACCTTCCTGATGTGAATCCTAAATGAAGAGGAATGAAATGTGAGCATTGCAATTTTTTTATTGCCTTCCCCCTTGTTGCATTGAATATTGGTGAAGAGTAAAGACAGATTATTTTTTCATGGAGACAGCCCTATTGGTAGCTTGTTCAACAAAGGTGTTAATGATTCCTGGTGGTATTTTTCTAAATCTGTTGTTTACGTTCCCAGAACAAAATGTGAGGCAGATTGGGAACCTGCCATGAGTAATGAATGATCTTATACACAGAGAGCTCCTCTTAGCTCAATGCAGTTAGTACTGCTGAAATAAAGGGGTTCCTGTTCTCCCTCCATATGATACAAAAAACAACACCCCTTGAGAACGTTAGAACATTTTGAGACCTCTGACTTTATTTTTAGCAGTGGTTTTGGTGTGGGCTGAAAATACCCTGTTTCCATTAGAATCTGTATTTAGGTTCTCATTTTTAAAAAAAAAAAAAAGTTTAAACCAAATGTTTGTTATACTCAAAAGACAATGTTTAGATGGAATAGGCTTCAAGTTCCAGAGGAGGATTGTCTGTGCTGCCTGCACGCCTGCTCAGCTAACAGAGCTGTGCTGCCAGCTTAACAATCTCTTCCTGTTGGCGACTTGATTAGAAATAAGGAGCATACTGCAATCAGGAATCCGAACAGATTTGAATAATTAAGCAGGTAGGCAAATAAAGTTACAGATCTGAAATGCATCTAGTGCATTGTCTTTTGTTTCCATTTCAGTGTGTTCTTAATCCATATCCATTCCATTTTAGAGGAATGTTCTCCAGCCTTTATGGTTGGCTTTTCTCGTCCCCTCTGACCTCTGCAATATTTATATGTAAGGTTGCTCGTTGGCTTGCTGGAAGCCCTGCACCCACGCCCACCACTGCCAAGCACAGCTTATTCCCCCCCTCAGCTCTGTGCAGCTTTTCATCGCTTAGGAAGCCTATTCAAGCCTTAGCCAGAAATCTAACAAAGCCTTTTACTTGGGAGCCTTCAGAATCTCTCCTTTATTTTCCCTGTCTGGGTACCTTTTAAATACACAGATCTCCTTGAAAAAGTATTTTGCCTTCTTGCTCAGCCTCATAAATGCCTTCAGCTAGCCAAGAGCCTTGGGCATCCTGGGACGGTATCCAGGGCTGTGGTGCTGCAACAGTCTGCATCTGTCTCTGAGCTCATCGCTTCTGCTCACGGTGTGAAAGGAGGAGATGAAGCAGGGGTGGCCCACGTCACAGAGGCATACATATGTGTGTGTAAAGGCCCAACTCATGTTTTGGTGTTAGGTCCTTTTCTTTTTCTTGTGCTCACTCTTTGGTTGAGTTTGTTGATGTACCGGCAGTGTCATCTTCCCTCTTCCACCTTTCCTCGGGTGGCATTGCAGTTGACATTGCACAGAGGGAGGCGGTTAAGCCAGTCAGGAAGCAAAGAACAGACCTGATACGAAGCACTGCCAATTTAGTGTCAGAAACAGGGTTGGAGGAATCCCGTTTTCACTTTTAATTCCTTTTCACAAAGTTTGTGGAGTGCTGTTGTGCACGCTGTTTCCTAGTTCCATACCTTGAGTTGCAATTTGTTTGAATCCATCAATTCAATTTAAGTTGTGTGTTATTGCCACAGCACTCAGCTCGTTGTGTACCTGCTATTTCCATGCCCCCCAGTTTGTCCCGAGGTAGCATTCCCTTGCTTTTCTTGGCACTGGTGGCAAGAGAGAGCACCTAATCCTTGCTCTCTGGGAAGCACCACTTGGCTGCAAGCAAAAAGCAGATTCTTTGAGCCAGAAGAAACACTGGCTTCCATGTTATTCTTCTCATGAATCTGAGTCTTTAATTAAGTTTTTAATTATTTGCTCGAGGCTTCAAAAGAATTATAACCTCTAAAGCCAAGCAACTACAATAGGAAATTAATTAGGGTGACGAGAGCAATACAACTATCATTTCAAACTAGCCTCCTGAAAAAAGAGGTAACATTTCTTACTTTAATTTCCCTTTGATTTTCAGCACTGTTACTTGGCAGTCCCTAAACCAGCAGGGTGTAGCTAAAGCCCCAGTGACATTCTGGGACAATAATTGCATTTATTGTTTTTCCTTTGCTTTCTAGTCCAAACCATATGTTTCTGCCTTTTAAGATTAGCCCTAGGCTCTGCTCTATCTCTGTTAAGGGCTTGTCTACTTAGCGAAAGAGCCTGGGATAGCTAACACAGCAGCTATTCTGTATGGGAGGCAGTTAGTGTGGAGCACAGAGAGAGTGAATGTGGAGCACTGGTTGTATTTCTGTTAATGTCATAGCTCATTTCAGTACAGCACCTCCAGACAGGCAAGCCATAAGGCTGCCAGCTGTGCTCAGTGAGCAGCTGGATGGAGTGGCACAGACAGGCTTTTCTGTCGAGCCCCCCTTTCTGTAGCCCAACTACCCACTAGTCAAACTACTTGATTTACTGTGAGTGTAGCTGCCTGCTTTGTACGCCAACAGTCCATTATTACCTCTATGTATATCTAAATGTAACCTGATTTTTAGGATATCATTCATGCATTAAATATGGTGTTTTGCAGGTTATGATAAAGAAGTGGTCCATCCCTTGTCCTCTACCTCTGAAGAGTGCAATAGAACCTTTACAGGTAAAGTGTGTGCTGTTTTGAAGTTTTTCTAATTTTATTAATAACTGGAATGCTTTTTTTACATTAACGCTTTCAGAATTACTTATGTTTTAAATTCCTTCTTTTCTTAGCCATCGCAGTTTTACTATCAAGAAACCAAAAAGTTTCACGTCTGTGGTTTGGGCTCATTCTCTCATTATGTCATGTTTTTTGCATATATGTCTTACAGGTTTCAAATTCTACTGCGGACTGTAAAGCAAAGCTCTTTCATCTTTCAAAAGAGGTAATCTCTACTAACAATAAGCTAACTAAAGGGGAGGGTGTTAAAGAATTGGGGTTTAATCTCTATCCAGAGTAAGCTAAACTTCTGTAAAACTAGTTATAGGCTGCTGAAATATTTCCTATACCTACTGCCAAGCGTTAGCCAGTCTCTCTTTCTTTTTTAATATGAAGGCTGGGTGTCCAAGTTAGCATTTAATGAAAACATTTCGCAAATGTGACTGAAGTATTAAGTATAACAGATCCAGCGGTGGTCAGCCTCATGATGCAGCCAGATCAAGCCAACTTAATGTGCTGGAAGTCAGTGCTGCTTGACTGCATGCACACTTCCAGTTCCTTGAAGAACAGGTTTACTGAAACTGTCTGGACTTAAACTTCGTTTTTGCTTACCTGAAGCTAATTCTTCAGGTCTAATGCAATCTTGTGCATTTCACTGGATGCCAGCTTGGGTATTTGTTAATTAATCTGGCATTTAAATCATGTCACCACCCACTATGTCTTGCAGGAGAGGAAGCATTATAGGATCATGGAATCATTTAGGTTGGAAAATACCTCTAAGATCATCAACTCCAACTGTTCACGTGACACTGCCAAGCCTACCATTAAACCACGTCCCTAAGCACCACATCTACACATCTTCTAAATACCTCCAAGGGTTGGTGACTCAGCCTGGGCAGCCTGTTCCAACAATTCAAAACGCTTTAAGTGAAGAAATTTTTCATAATATCCAACCTAAACCTCCCCTGGCACTCTGGTCTCTGCTGGGTGAAGAGGAAGGGGAAAATAGAAGAATAAGTCTGGGACAGGCCTATAGCACATTGGAACTCAAGAGGGCTGCAGTTGGTTGCATTTGTCTGAAAGAACAAAATAGGATCTCCCCCCCCTCCCCCCCCAAAAAAAAAGGAAAAGAAAAAGAAAGCTTGGGCAATGCAAACATCAGACAAATGTAAATGTAGATCAAAGAAGAAATTTTGTTTTGACCAGAAGCATCTACCATGATGTTACAGCTTTTGGTCTGTCCTTTTGTACTTTGTAGAATCTCTACTGTATTTTGCCTTTTTAATTTTATCAATTGAAAGTGGCATTTTTTTTTTACCAGTAAGGGTCTTGTTGTAGTTTAGGTTATTTTATACTTTAATTGCTACTTGGCAATTAAAGTAAGCTATAAGAGATGATTCTTCTCTGCTAGTACAAGTTTTTGAAATAACATACCACTAATTGTGTGGTTACAACTTTAATTATGTAACTCTCTTAAAACTTCAGATGCTAAAGCACGTTATGTTTTCTGGATGCTGCATCCATTTTTTTAATGAAATAACGAGAAAATAGTGAAGTCAGGGTTAAGGGAGTCAATAATTTGATAGGTAGCTGTGAATATTGAAATTTAGAAAACTTCTTAGAAAATTTAATGGTTGATACACAGACTCTGGGGCAAATCCTACTCTTAAGGTCTTGGCCTCTTAGTTGTTGGCTTATGGACGTGCTGTCTGATGACCTCTCCTGATCATGAAATAGTAAGCTAGGAACAGCACCTGAAGAGATACCAGTTGAAAAGGTCCAGTTCTGTGGAACGATTCAGAGGCACCATTCTGTGTTGTGAAGATTTATCTTGAAGCATTAATACGGAAAAAATTTGTCTTCCAAGGCTTGTACGGAACTCTGAATTCATTCAGATAATTTTCCAACCATCTGTAATAACAAACAACCTAAAAGATGTTGTTCTTCTATTTTAGAGTGCTTATGCAATACCAACTATGGCCTTCTCTTTTCTCTGCCATACCTCGGTCTTGCCGATTTACTGTGAGCTCCAAAGGTAATACATGAAAACACATGAAATACATGAAAACAGGCAACATGAAAATATAATGGTAGCTTTCCTGCTATGTTTTCCCTAAATTAATCCTGAATATTTTAAATTCATTGCCATCAAGCAATGCAAACTCAGTAGCCTTCATGTTTTTGGGAGATGTACAGCTCTAGTCTGTACTGGCTTTTCCTCTCTTACAGGAGAGAAAAGTAGCAAATACGGTTCCATCAGCAATGTCAGTACATTGGCCTGGCCATCTGGAGAAAAAAGGTCATTTGCTAAGGTACTTACTAGTTAGTTTTTATTGCTGTAACTGAATCTGCATTTCACCAGATTCAGTGGATTTTGGCCCAGATTCCCTTCCTGTCTCTGCATATTTATCATCCTTTATAAATCAAAACTGTGATTTAAAAAAATAAAATACATTTATTTATATATATGTATATATATATATATATACACACATATAACTCTCTGACATGTCTAAATTCCCTACCACATGGGGACAGTGTTTGTTGTCTGCATGGAAAGTGCACTTTAATTGCAAGATTAAAAATACTTTAAGAAAAACAAGTGTTACTGAGAACACAGACTCAGCAAATAACTGTGGCCATAAATTAAGAATATGCTTTCTCATGAATGGCAAACTGCTATGTTTTTTTTAATAATGCAGATTGCATGGTGTTCAACGGTTCACATTAAACAACACTCAATTTCTTTTTTTCTTCTTTTTTTTTTTCATTTTAGTCCATCCAAAAGTAGAATGCAGAATGTAACTGTCACAGGAATTGGCCTGAGTTTCCTAATTTACTTTATGTCTGCTTTGTTTGGGTATCTGACATTTTATGGTAAGTATCTTCTCCAAGTATTCTCTAGAATGTGGGCTAACAATAAATGATGCATGCATTGTCTGAAGATCTTCAGGCTTGTTTATGCACTGATACTCTTAAATCCTCAGAAATCTTGGTCCTGTGAAGGCTTAAAGATATGCCTGGTACTGCAAAGTGTTACAGTCTCATTGACTTCTCAGAGTGTAACTGAAAGTCATGGTTTGTGAGAGAGATTTTGAGATCTGGTAGCAGAGTCTGCTGGTCCAGCAAGTTTGAGACTTCTCTTCTAAGGCTTCAAGCAAAATTCAGCATGTCTATTAACCCTGTGATATCCCCACCTGTTTTGTAGTCTCTAAGTAGCACTGAGGCTGCTGCCTTTTATGTAAGGAATGTGACCTCCAGCAAGCTAGCCCTGATGTCAGGGAGATGTGTAGGCTTGCAGTCATGTCTGATACGGCTTGGGTACAAAGCTTGTATTGCTTCCTTGTTTTGTTTTTGGCTTTTTACAAATTTATCAGAACTAGCACTAGCTATTTCACTCAAAATCTGCCGGAAGTTTAGTTCCTTTCCCGAAATAACAGCTTTATTTTAAAGGATTGCACAAAGTGACTTCTTCATGATACCTTTACTTCATGCACAAGGTTAAGACAACTCAGAGGACTCCAGAAAAAATAAGCAAGGAAGATAAGAAAATTAAAAGGGCTGAATCAGACAAAATTCCATCTAATTTTATGGCTTGACTTCAGTGGAGGGCAATGACAAAAGGCTGGTAAAGAATTAAAAAATTTTTAAGTGTAAGATATGAGTTGGTCTTCATAGTACACTCTTCCCACCCTCAATAAATTGTGTTCCATGTGGTTCCTCAGCCAGAGGTGGTATCTGTTTGATACATGTTCCGAACCAAGAAACACACGTTTCTTAGAGATGATGTTGACGTAATACTTGATGAAGTAAATATACCTTTTTATTTACCAAACAGAATAGTGGGGTTGAAACCCTCCCTACCAAATTCTACAGATACCTTCCAGTTCCATTTGCTATAGAGCTTACATGACAAGGTACTTGATCACATGCCAGCCTGCCTGGATTGGAATGAATAAAAATTCTTATAAGGACAGTAAGACAATAACACCGAGGTATTCTGATTAGGATTTCCCTCTTCTTTTCAGAGTGTTTTACATTTCTTGATCATAGCTTTGGGATAGTGCTCGACAAAGCAGCAAGAATGTTGGCTTTCAGGAGGTAGTAATTCCAAATTTCTAGGAAATTTTGCATCTTGTTTTCCAAGTATTAGTGTATATCTGACCTTAACTGTCTGAAAATGATCCCTTGATACTCAGAATCCTTTGAAAAATTACATGGGGAGTCTTGAAACCCCTAAAAGCGAATAGGCCACTGTTAACATTTCCTAATTCAATTAACTGTCTCCATATGATTTGTAGGAAAATAAAACTTGAAGTGCCACTGTGAGAGATTCAGGCGTCAGTGCAGAATAGCCGTATGTCTCCAGATGAGATCTCAACAAGAAGATAAAAGAGAGCCCTAGAAACAGTCCCAATTCCCATCACCTTCAGTGTCACAGTTTCTCTGGGGCAAGGTCTTTCAACTGCAGATTTCTAGTCTGTCTCACTGTGAATATTTCTGGTTTTCTGCAAGCCTGATTTCTTTTAGTAACGGACTCAAGAGCCTAAAACACCAGAACCAACAGTAAATGTCTGTAAGATATTACTTTTTTCCCTTGCAAGCTTCTGCTCCTTTTTTAACTTTCTGGTTGTCTTGTTTAATTAACTTACTTCTTTAAATAGAATCTGTTCTCTGTTCCTAAAACACCAGTCCAAGAAAATGCAAGCCATTTTATTTTAAATTGAAAACAAAAAAAAAGTTTCCTCTTTGAAATGACACATACTTCATCTCTCTGTGGTTCAGAAGTTTTATATTGCTTCCTGCGGATTTGAAACTTCATACACCGACTGGACTTTGGTGAAAATGTGGTCCATTCTGAACTCCAGAAAAGCATACGTAGTCAAAGGAGCAGGCTGCTTTCTGGACTCTGACTTCTGCTGTCAGCTTAGCAGTAGTGAAGCTTTTCAAGTTAAAGGGGCAAATGTCTTAGACAAAGGTGAAGGATGCAGGTGCTGATTCATCCCTAGCCCAATTCTGCCTTGATTAGTACAAAAGCTACTCTTGTGGTGAAGCTGTATGCATGGTATACAACACTGTAGTAATTCCACAGTAGGCTGGGCTTTGCAAAGCTAAATGTGCACGTGGTGGAGATCACAGAAGATTCACACTCTGAAGAAAATAGAGCTGTGATACAAAAGCTTTTGTGTGGTTGGTTGTGTTACCAACACAGTCCTCTGTTGTTCTTTGAGTGCTATGGGAAACCAAATTGTCAGCCTTTAGGTGTCCTTGTTTTGCACTTTGCCTCCATTTGGCATGGAGTAAAATCAGTCTCAAGTGTCGATATATATATTTTTTGTTGTTAGAAGTATCTTTTAAAAGTATAATTGATGCTAAATATTCTTCTCCATGTCATCCAGCAGTACACCAATATATATCTATATCTATATAGATACAGATATATATATATATATATATATATAGGCAGTGGATGCCCTAGCAGAGTTCTGAACATTTCTTCCTTTAAATTGACTTGCAGCTTTTCTTTCAAATCGTGAAATTTTACCTCACAGATCACTTAATGTTTCTGGAAAAATATAAAAAAATAATAATAATAAAAAAAAAAGGAAAATGCATTTTAGTCAATTTAGAAAAGCGAATTTGTTCCTGGTTTCTAGTTGAACAAAAAGAATCTGGTGTTGTCATTTTCATACAAACAGAACAAGTTTCACAGTACTGTATACTTGGCTTCATTTCACGTATCCTTTTTCTTTACCCGGCAAGACAGCAGACTGAGCAAAAAAAAAAAAAAATGTGTATTTCACACTACTGAGGATTTTTTTTACTCTTCAAATGGTACTTGCCAACAGGTTTGTACCGCATCTGTACCAAACCAGATCCTAACTGAGACAAGTCTCCACACTGAACTCTAGCAGCCTCCATGCAGGTATTTGGAGCCTAGAAAAGTGAATATGGAGGTTACGGTATTGCTGACATGTTAGGATTGGAAGAGTTGTGTAACGACTTAAGCAGTTAAGTTGCATTTTCTTTGTTTATTAGTGAAATGAAGGCCCTGCTTAAGTTTCAGGCCCTTTGTCAAGTGTCAGTATATCTGGTAGCCCAGGCTTTAACTAAACCCACCTTTTAATTTGTGAATGGTGCTTTTTGTTATCTGTTCAAATTTTCAAATATTTCTACAGAAAAGATTTAAGACTTGTGGATACCAATATCTGTGTGTTTTCTTTAGTTCTATGTGAGATATTTTCAGGAGTTTTCTAAACTTTACCTGTGTTGTTAGCTCATCGTTTCAAGTCACTAAAACTTGTCTTTTATTTTAAGCCTAGTTAATGTGGCAAATTTCAGTTAAGTTTAAACATTGCCTGAATAGTGAGTGGATTGAAAGTTTCAGAACATGTATCTACAAGGTTGGAATATCTTTTTAATATATCTTCCTCCTCCATACTTGTATCTTCTCTTAGGTAGCTTTGGATTCAGCAGAGGCTGTATAGGGTCTTGACTTTTGAAGTTTTTTTTTGTTTTGTTTATTTATTTATTTATTTTAAGTTTTCTCTGGGTTATGTATCAGTTAGAGCTGGTATATCAGTGAAGCTTCTGTGCACCCCCTCCCACTCTGCATTACTGTCAAGCAAAATGATCAATTTGTTTGTAAGCTTAATATGTGTTGCTAACTATTTCACTGCTAGGTCTCAGGTGATTAAAAAACAATTCATTTCTGTGTTTTTCAGACAAAGTGGACTCTGAATTGCTGCAAAGTTACAACAAGTACCTGCCACATGATACTGTCATCCTGACTGTTAAATTAGCCATACTGTTTGCTGTGCTTTTGACAGTCCCTCTAATCCACTTCCCAGTAAGTACTCCGAAACATTTTTAAGCTGGCATAAGCAATGGTAGCACTAATGCTTTGCAGACTGCAATATTTGAGTCACATCTAGTCTTGTGTATCTTATTCACTTGTCAAGTGATTGATCAAAGACCACATATTTGCATATGTTCCATGAGAGCTCCAAAATAACAACTAACCACTAAGCTAATTTGTGCTCTTGAGACAGATTTCAGATTAAAACTAGCCCACAGCATTGTTTTTAATTTAGAGAATTCAGAACTTCTAAAGTTTATTTAGTTTGATTTTTTTTTCCTCTTAAATTGAGTTTTGCTGACTTAGATTTTCCTTTCTACATGCACGCACACGCACACAAACACACTTACACTTGAAAACTCAATTTCATTGTAAATTGAAAACACATATTGACTTATTTCACCACTGGAAAAAAAAAATACGTTAGCTTATCAGTACCATGGTGGGTTTGAGAGAATTCATTCAGTTATGACAAAAAAAACACACACACACACAAAAAAACACTAAACAACAGTTAAAACTATGTATATGTAATTAGTGTATAGATTACATACAAGTTGGCAGCTGTATTACTTTGTAAAACGCATGCTCAAAGAGGGTCAAAAGATTATCCCCCAAACCTTTCATTGTCCATGCAAATAAGGAAATGTTCCTTAAGACTAAGGGCCCACATGATAAATATTGCCCCAATACTTGAGTTATTTCCATGCTACAGAAAGACAAAACTTCACATAATAGTTCATATAACTATTACCAAATTATTTTTGCATTTGATTTAGAATGCTCTTTCACATCTGAAATGATACAATTCTTGTTTATGAAATTGAAATAAGATTAAAATACATGCATTTCTTTACCCATGTAATGTTTCTCTTCCCTTTATGCAGGCAAGGAAAGCAGTATTGATGCTATTTTTCTCTCATCTTCCTGTATCGTGGATTTGCCATATCTTTGTCACTTTAGCACTGAATACAATTGTTGTTTTGTTTGCAATGTATGTGCCAGACATTAAAAACATGTTTGGAGTAGTTGGTAAGTTGTGTTTTTTTTATTATTGTTATTATTATTTTTATTCAAGGAATTGAGTATTATGATGAGCTAGTATATTTTAATCTTGCTCCAAGTAAAATCTTACTTTCTGTTTTTTAAAGGTTCAACCACGTCAACGTGTTTGCTTTTTGTATATCCTGGACTATTTTATCTGAAGCTCAGCAGAGAGGACTTTTTATCACCACAGAAACTTGGGGTATGCTTGTATTCCACGTGTGCTAATTATATTTAAAGAGGCTTATTCTAGAGACATCTTAATGCACTGTAGAGCATGTAATCCAAAGGGCAAAGTTCCTGTTTTCATTGCAGTTCGCAAAACCTGTGAGCATTTTCTTTTATCGTTCATGTTAGCTCTGCTGTTTCTGAAACTCCTTTTTTACAAGACCTCTTAGAGTAGCAGTATGTCTGTGGGCTGTACCGCTGGTCTGAATACATGCTTTTCCCTATAGTTTTCAGATGTCAACTTTTAATCCAGTTTCTCCTTGTCTTTTATGCATTACTCTGATGTTATTTGTGAAGCTGGGACAAAGCCAAACTGCATTTAAGTGAAACAGTGTTTATGCTTGTTTTCTGTGTAAGCCTTCTGAAAAACATGGTGATTTTTTTTTCCTTTATGGTTTCTCTTTTGGCACAGTATGCTAAGCTCTAGTTGGAATTTGTGCGGCAGCCTGCTTTTTTGTGCTGTAACTCTGCTTCTCTTCTTTTTAACCACTGCTCAGCAGAACAATTCTTTGACAGAGTCTAAAATGCCAACAAACTGCTTATACGTAGACTATCTGCTGTTCCTATGATTGACAGGGCTGCTCTTGTGTTGATAAAATAGGGAACCTGAAAGAAAATCTTGTGATGATGCTCTTCTGACCGTTTAAAGTCTTGAGTAGTTACAAAAAAATCAGAGCCTTGTTAGAAATTCACAGTCTATTGTATCTTGAACTGTGGTTTCCTTATTGTAACCTGGCTGTTCAGAAATATAAAGAATCCATTGTCATTTAAATTTTGAGTAAAATACAAATTCAGTTTCTTAATTCATTCAGAGCTCTAAATAATTAGCCCTAATTATGTTTTTTTGCAAGCAGGTCATTCTGATACTGTGAGCAAACTAAACTCTTCTGGGAGTTCCCAGAGAAACCATCTCAGGGCAGACATAGTTTCATTTCACCCTAAGCAGACACCTTATATTTGAAGACTGAATAATTGCAGCATAAAAGATTATTTGAAAAGACACTGTTTAAACCTGTCCTTACAGGTTTTTTCATCAGCAGTCATAAGCTGTAGAAATGTAAAATGCTTTCTTCAGTAAAACATTCATTTTTCTTTTTCTTTCTTCACAGGCATGTGCGTTGGTTATTTTTGGCATTTGTGTTGGTCTTCTCAGTTTAATTCTAATAATTTTCAATTGGATTAATCAGTAACAGCGTATTGTTGCTGTCTGAAGTGGGCTTCAGGAGGACATCAAGAACCAGAGATTTGTCAAAACTACTGAAATGAATGCTGAACATCCTAAAGAAATCACTGTCAAAGAAATAATCCTCTTTTAGTCCGTTAGTAATGTTCCTTCTTTAATCTCGAGAAGGAACTCTTCAGTTATTGCACAATAAGTCTTTGCCATTCTAAAATACTAGCTTTTAGTGATGTAATCATGACAGGTAAAAAGATCTCTTGAGAATTTCTGCAGTGAAAAAACAGTTTGGTGCACATGGTGAACAAAAGCAGAACCTTGAAATAACTTTTCTTTTAGAGAGAATGATATGGACAGATTTTATATCAATCATGGATGTGCATGCCACACATTATCCTAACAATGAAAGACTTCTGTTGCTTGAATAATGTCCAAAACTTCAGCCAGTTCATATTCAGAACTTCCTGATTCCAAATGTTTACCCTAATTTATCCAAATATGGATTCAGAAACCAAGAGCCTTAGCCCAGTTTAATGGGCACATCGTGGTAATTGTTTTCTTGAATACAGTTTTATACCTCTGTGTACTTGAATCATATGGAAGTAATTTTTAAATTAGATGCTTTTGCCCATCTAGCTTAATGGGTTTTAGTAGCATTAGGAAGTCTCCGTTTTCAAGTTAAAAATAGATATCTTTCAATTAATGTCTGCTTTTGAATATTATTCAATTTACCTCAGTATTCCTGCTGGTGGAAAATGTTTCTTTTTCTCTCATACTCCCATTTCCCTAGTGTTTCATGTTTGAGATAGAGCATATCGAAATGTTATGTACTGCTGTGTGTCAGAGGAGGCTTGGGCTTGAAATGTGAAATTCTGCCTGTGTCGAACTCAAAGGAAATTTTATGTTTATGGGACCTTAGTTTTAGCCCAGATCTCTAACCTTTAATGTACCCTTTTAAAATTATTTCTTGGCCTAATGGAACGTGACTGCAATTTTCAACACCAGTTGGGCTCTGATGTGTATGGTATTGAGTGCCTACCACAAAAGTTCCCCATATCTTCCACTGCTTTCATTCTACTAATATCATGGTAACCCTTCTTAAATTTGTTACTATCAGATGGAAGAGGATGGCTTTAAAATAGCCTAATCTCTTTAGAGACTGTGTGCCCTAAAGAAGTTAAGCCTCCACAGGAATGGCTTGTGTAAAGTTAAGAAATTAGAACTCAGACTCAAATGTCTTGATTTAGAGAGTGGGAAAGTTCTTCATTATTTCCAGATGCAGTATTTCTTTTAATTTAGGTTAGCACTTTTACATCTGAGAATTGGTATAAGACACAAACAAAACATAGCAAAGTAATTTATCTCTGTAATTTGGAAGCAGCAAGTAAGTGCCATTTATATAGCTTTTTTCTGTCCATAAGGTGCACAGTTAGTGCACCTTTCTCTGCCTAGAAAATTCTGCTGAAACAATTCTCTTAATATGTTGATGTACGTTTTATCATTTGGGATAGGGAAGATGCCCCAGTAAATGGGCATTCCTAACTTCTTAGCAGCGGGTCTTTGCTATTGAGCTGTAGTGCAAACAGATTACTCAACTCTTGGGATCCGTTAAGATGTTTTTCACTTCTGATGGATGGCCTGAAGGCACCCAGGTGGTGGTGGTGGTGCAGCTTGGTACTGCTTCAGGAATCCTTTGTGCCTGGGGAATTTTCTTCTACTCAGGAGCTTAATACAGAAATAGACTCGAGTGGTGAGGCACAGGCACTAACTCAGAAGTTTTGTTAGAATCCCCGTTCTGTAGGAATTGGAACTCTGTATTCTGGAAAAGATTGCAGTCGTTTTTATCACACAGCTTCTAGAAGAGGTTTCATGATGCAAGGTGAGCCATCTAAGAGTTTGTCGCTACCAGAAACAGTGTGTTCATGCTTGGCCAGAAGGTCACAACTACTTCTAGGGCACCAGCACTGGCAATTGCTCCTGCTCAGTGTGTTTAACTAGCAGAAAGCCCGTGTGACCAGGAGATGTGACAAGTTACCTGCCAAAAAAACTGAGTGAGCTCAGTTAGGGATAAGCAAGCAAGCAGTGGAGGGTGTGGGATTGCCTTTTTGAGCTGCAGCAGCCATAGATGAGTGTTTTTCTCACAAACCTCACACTTGACCTGCTGAAGCGAGCTGTGTACACAGAGCATGCCTCCACCTTGAGAGGTCTCTGGCCTCCTGGGATCGAGGGGTCAATCAGACAGCTTCTCAGCATTGTGTGAGTATCAGGGATAGAGGCTCTGCATCTTGCTTTTGTTCTCACAGTTCTTTTTCAACTCTGCATAACCAGGTAGAGCCACCTTACTGGCTGTGGCTACCCTCTAAGAGCTGTTTGATGGGCTTTGGGGTTCACAATAGGGGTGAACTAGAGGCATTCAGCCATCCTGGGTATCTCCTGGCAGTAGTGTAAGAAGCTAAAAATCTACTTTATTAAAGTGTATCTTGAGAAATCAATGATAGTAGTAGAACAAGAAATTATTTTCTGACTGAACAATAACTTTTTAGGAAAACAGGAGACGTGTCAATGAAGTGTAGGTGTTTTTTTCAAACACTAAGAATTAGGAGGAATATTTCTTAGAACTGGGAGGTTTTATGGAAATTGTTTGTCATTTATCATATGCTCTTGTAGCTTACTATTGAGTGGAAGTTGTAAGACATCACTGCAGTCACTCTAAACAGCAGGACTTAACAAAGACAATTCATATCATCTGTAAAGGTGCTGAAAGTTGACAAAGTTTTGCTAAGCCTTTGCTTTTACTTTCTCCTGAAAAAGCTGAGTCTTGCCCTGCACTGCAATCCTCTGCTCGTACCCAGACAGCTGGGTTTTGTGTGCATCATATTAAAAAATGGAGACTCACAAAATACCTGAAATAAGGTGTCAGTATTACAGTTGATCCCTGTAATGTTATGGAAATCACTACGATTGTTTTTAATCCGTGAGTACACAAGCCTGGCTATTAACATGTCCTGGTAGGTAGGCTCTGGAATGGTGAATACCAGTGTGTGAAGTTAATACACCGTGAGGATGAAGGGAAGCAATTTGCACCTCTGCTGGAGCTCTGTTATTACATTTTGGCTGCAGTACAGGAAGGATAGGAGCACATTGCTTTGTAGAATGCGTGTTATCTTCTACTTGAAAAGAGATGGAAATACTGCTCCTTTTAAGAAGCTTGGATGATACCAAACATAAGATGTGGGGAGAGGGGCAGAAAGAGAAAGGACTTAGAAAAAGGTGCAAGCATTTTCCACTATGAAAAAACAGAGCAAGGACACTATTTTTATCCTCTGAGTCTCCCACAGACTCTTCTGTTCATTATGGCTGTGTAAGGGTTTCTGTACCATTGTACACAAGCATGAGGTTTTTTGAGCTAAATGTACACACGCTTTCTGCTGACTCATGTACTGCTAAATATATTTTTCTTCTTGTGTACAGATTTTTTTGGCTATATTTCCACATTTCTAAATTTTACTGGTTCTACTTTATTATCTGTAGCCACTATTTCTGAACTCACTTGGCAAGGTTGCCTTTCCCCAGCTATACAAGAACAATGTAGAGATTAAAATTATTTGGTAGCCTTTGATTTGTTTTCACTCGTTCTTCTATTTGCATACCTTGCCAGTTTAAAAGCTGCTCATGTTTCAGATGGACTGTAGAAAGTGTGTCAACAGCATTACAGAAATGAGTACTGCAAAACAAGGGTTTTTAACCTGCCTTAGTATTGTGGCAAACGCTTGTGTTTTACTCCCACGTTTCTAAGCAGTTTGCATCTTAATACTCATTTTCATTGCAGTAAGTTTGTTTAAAATTCTCTCATGGCCCTGTGTAGTGGAAATTGAGACTCTGAAATGGTCCTGCTCTCTCTCTGTCACTCCTTTCCCCTTCCCTTCCATTTCAGTTTTGCATTAATGCCAGATCTGTGGCTCTGGGCAGGAGCGTGCCATGAGTTGAGCACACATGGTCCTTATGGGGGGTGCAGTGTGGGTGAGAGGTCTGCCTTTAGTCATGCCTTGTGGCTCTGGTTTTCACTAGGTGACTGCAGCCGGTCATTGCCAAAGGTCAGTGCTAGATGCAGGCAGGGCTTTTTGTGCCTGTCGTGTCTGTCCTTGTAAGAATTTGTCTTTTTGGAACATGGAGACATCTTAACTTTGTAACAGGAAGCCTGTGCTGATCTGGGGTTCTTAAATAATTTTTGTTACACGGAGTGTATTCAAGGTGCTGTATTTTCTGCCCCTGCAATCCTCCTAATGAGGACAAAAACGTGATGGTCCAAGTGAGCTGCTAGGGCAAGTGCTAAATCCTACCCAGCTTGTAAACACATTGTTTCCATGAGGGAGGGAGGATATGGGCTTGTACTTCATCACTATATGAGCTGTGTGTTCACTACTGGTGCTGCACAAATAATCACTTTGGTGTGGATCTGTAAGTCAGTGCTCCAAAAGTGCTCCAGTCTCATTTAAAATAAATTCCTAACATTAATTTTAGGATTGTTTGGAAATGAACCATTTTCTTTAGCATCAGCTGATGCACTTCCAGTATTATATAGGATACATGAGGACAGAATCGTGCCTGTTTTGGATACAAAGGATTAATTGCTTCGCCATCAATGCAGGTGTTTACCTTTCTCGTAAGGCAGCTCCCAAGCTCTTACTGAGCCAAAGTGAGGTTCAAAATTCTGAATCCTGCTAATTCAGCAGCATGAGATCTTTATTTGGCTTACGTTGATATTTGTATAAACAATAGAAGGGGATGGACGTTTTACCACTGCATTGCTTGCAAATGCTTGAAGATAATCAAGTTGTTTGCAAATGTCCCTACGGAGATGGAGATTAGTGTTACCTCTGTAGCGGGCATCCTAATGTGCTCTCAAAGATACAACTTACGATCAGCCCAGGAGCTAAAGTAACATTGATTGCTGCAGAACTCCTTTCCTAATTAGATTTAACACTTAACCCAAAATTGTTGTTTTACAGTTGACTTCAGTGTTGAAAGCGTTCATTATAGTTGTTCTGCGTACTGAGAAACCTAGAGGCACATCACTGCCTAATGATTGCCAATGGCAGACAGTTTTCAGTATTAAAAAAGAGCTGCCTAACTTCTACAGTTTGTGGTGATGCTTTTTGTGTTTGTGTTTCAGTAGTGCTCATTCAACCGTGCTTAATGTGGAGTTGAAATTCTGTTGAAAATAAAAAATAAAAATCATCTGTATGTTAAAAATGCCTAGCTGATGTCTGACCTGTGTGTTGTGCAACATGTTTCCTATTCTGAATTCCCTGTGGAATAGCTGGGGTATGTTCCGAAAAAGCAGAAAATAAAGAACAGTATTTGCATAACTTGTTTGCTTGTCATCTTTCCTTCCCCATGCCATGTGTGTAGCCTGCCCACTTAGCAAAGCAAACACAGTGCTGGGTTCTCTGCCCTTGGTTCCCAAAGTGCAATGGTGTTGCTGTTAGCCCCAGCTTGGGCTGTAGCATTTCTCTAGCTAGGGAAGGGCGATTTCCTTAAAGTCAGCAGTGCCTGGTTTGGTGTGTTCTCCTGTGCAGACTTGTGTGATCCCCACTCTGAGTGCTGATGTCTTGCAGCACCCAGCTTGCGATGAATGTGAGATGTGCTCCAGGAGGCTGCTGCTCATTGCTCCTCCAGGACCTGTCAGCTCTCAGTAGTTTGTTTTTAGTCTTTGAGCTATGTTCTCAAGATGTAAAGGTGCAGAGAATCGCAGTAGTCTTCCTCACAGGTATTGGTTTCATCCACAGCAACCCTGCCTCTGTTTTGCTCCTGTGAAACGAGAACCAGCAGCAGAGATGTGAGTGGCCACGGCCATGCATTGTGCCCTGTGCCAGTGCTGCCTCCAGCCGTGGATGGTGGGAGCCAGGCAGGGCAAAGCAGATGGAAAACTGCTTGTGAAAACCCATGTGGGAAGAGCATTTTTGTGCAGCAAGGTGAGGGGCAGCTGGGGAAGGCTGGGGAAGGCCGAAGAAGCACGTTTCTTTAAGCAGCAGTAGCAAGAGCAAGTAGCAGTAGCAAGATGGCTGCACTGGAAGGGCTCTGGAGCAGGGCCATGGTTTTGGGCTGTAAATCACAAAGCTCTCTGACTTCCATCCAGGCTGACAACCTGCGAGCACAACCCCAAGCACTCTGCAACGTCTAAGGGAATCCTGAATGAATAGGAGAGAAAAATGGACGAGCCTCATCACTATACTACTGGCTCAGTTCCAGAGCTGTGTGAATGCATGTGTGCTCATCGCACGGAAATGAACTTCAGCAAATTTGTGTTTACTTAATAACGTTTGCCCCAACTAGAATTGGTACCAAATAGCACCAGAGCTGCCTTTTTCAAGTGTGATTCAGTATTTTGTCCTGCACCACACCAGCTGCTTATACCTGTTCCTGTTGCTGAACGGGTCCTGTCCGGGCTTGGCATCTTGCTTGCCTCCAGCATAGCTGCTCGCATGTTAGTGGTTTACACAGCAGCCCTAAGATGCCAGGCAGCTCGCTGCACCTGGTTTAAATTTAAAGCTCGTTTGCACATGATGTCACACTTTTATTGTCAGCATGGCGAAGGTCAAGACAGTTCATTTCGGGAAGGCTTGCATTGTTGAGTCTTTACAGTGCAGCCATTAATGCCTTAACCATCTGACTTACATTTCAGTTTTCTGGCATGATGTAATCAAAGGCACTAGATTTATATGAAGAACAGGAGGCTGGTGTGGTAGCTAATCAACCCGGGTTGCAGAACTACCTTTCTGGAGACCAGGGTGGAAATGATCGCTCCGTTTTGTCATGCAGCAAATCGTGGGTCTGGCTGGAGGAGAGCTGAGAGGTCTGGAAGCTGGGTGGTTGCTGGAGGCTGCTCCTACCAGGCGTGCAGGGAGCACTGCCAGCCACCCTCCCAGGCAGGTTACAGGATTTACACCCGGGGACCTAGAAGGGACCTAGGACATGCTTGTTATGGCACAGAACCTGGAGCAGATGACCAGGAAAACCTCAGGCCCTATTCTCACCTCCTCAAGTTCTGCTCTGTTGTTTCATTTTGAACGTTGGTCCGGAAGCGGGGCTTTAAAGTAGTGTTTCCCCAGCAGGGTTTGTGCAGCCCAGGGCTGCGGATCTCCCTGCAGGAAGGGCTTAAGTAGGCTGTGTATTTTACAGCTTTGTGCAGATCTGGCACTGGGGATAGCTCACGGGAAGTGTAGTGAGATTTTTGCTTGGAGATTTTGATGAACAACTTCCACCGCTTTCAAAGAGAGAAATGACTGAATCCATGCCTTTTATTGTCTGCAGTTCACCTCTCTTTTTCCAAATGCATAAATTGTTATTTGATCCTTCAGACCTAACGTTTGAAAGGCCTGACCGCTGTGACAGAGTCAGCAGTCTGGCTTTGTGTTGGTGAACACCAAGCATGGAGACAGAGGCAGTTTGGACAACATCTGTGCAACGTGTTCCTCTTGAGCCCTGTCTTGGCGGCGTGGAGGCTAACTTCTGAAAGAACACTAGCCTCACCTTCCTTTGGTACCCGTTAATTGCCAGGCATTCAGCAGTCACAGGAGCCTGTCTGGAGGGGCTCCTCACCCCCATGTTTTAGGAAGGGTGCAGGGGAATCTCCTCTATTGCTCCCTGACCAAGTGCTGGCTGAGTCCTTCAGGGCTGGAGTTCAGACGTATGGAGAGCTGTAGGTGAAGTACCATGTGGGAGGCGAGGGTCACCGATGTGAGATCTTTCTGGAAGCCACTTTGCTTAAAGAGGTGGAGGTGGGGCTGCTAGAAAGCGCCTGAGCTGCAGTACTTCCCTAGGTGCCTTCCTCTGCCCAGGCTTGGGGGGAATTGCAGCCTTTCCTGCCTTTCTGATGCTGTGTATGTGTTAGGGTATGGGGCCATGGGCCAGATTTCTGTCAATGAAATTCATGGTATTTATCCCCAGGACATTGAGCCTTCTGCCTCTCCCCAGGAGCACTGTAGCATAGCCAGGCCCTGCTCACGGACCGCCACGTGCAGGGCGCTAACGATGAGGAAAGGCAGAGGCAGATACCTTCCCGTGGGCCGTGGCACTTGAAAGCAGGCCCCGGCACATTGGTTGGGTGCTGAGGACCGAGGCATTCACGTGGCACTATGGGTTTCATCAGTGTTGGAAGGGGCCAAGAGTGGAGGCAAGTGCCACTGAGGTGAGCAGGCCCCTCGCATGAGGCCGTCCCCAGGAGCTGCACAGTGATGGCCATGTTTAATGCTCGTCAGAGCATCACTGCTGGAGCCGGCTCCAAAATCGTTGTTGAAACGGCATGGTTTTTCCTTTTGGTATTTCCTGGCACAGTTTCCACTGCTGTTTACAAGTCGTTTCTTCTGGAACCATCTGAGCAGTGGGAACACTCATCTGGGCCTTTTCCAAGGGGAGATTACTTGAACGATGGTGGAGAGACATCGCCTCAGCCTGGCTGCCAAATGTTAGTAAATGTCATCTCTCTTGTCATTCCTTAATCTGACTGTTCAGTTTGGTGGGTTGGAATCCAAGGAATGACGCTTGCAAAGCCTCAGGCTGGAGATGCATGGAAATCATGGATAGATCCCTATTGCCTCCAAATTTTGGTATTCTGAAGGTTGATAGTTGACTTCCCTTCAGCCACCCAGGCCAGCCTGCTGGGGCAAGGGCCTTGCATTTGCCGTGTCTTTGCCGTCAAAAGAGAAATTTCCCCTTTTGAAATGAACCTTAGCGCCAAGAAAAGAATCTTTTAAAGATGTAATCCTAAGCATGGCATTGCTCTAGGCATAAAGAAATTCCACCTACATCAGTGTTTTGATAACTCAGCATCACCCATGAGGCTCCAGCTTCTGAGACTCAGGGGATGCTCCAGCAGTCTGCCAAATGGAGATCAGGAGGGACTTGGGGATTCTGGGCACATTTCAGCCCTTGCTTTGACTTGCAGGGTTTGGCTCTCCTGCCTTCAAGGAGAGTTGGATTGCTCCTTTGAAGGTGTTTGCTCTTGGGATCTTTCCCCTGTGAAAGAATAACAAAGCAGCTTTGGCTGTACAAATCAACTTGGAAGTGAGTTATAAAGTGCTTCCCTTCTATTAAAATTCCTTGTCGTCCCCCTAATCCCCACAGCACACTGTTAAATGAGCTCTTGAGAAGCTGAGTGCTGAAGTCACTTCTCGTGTTGCAGAAGGAACTCGCTTAACCGGGAAGGTCTAAAAAGCAGAGCCCCACGGACGCTGCCTCTACAAACAGGTGAGGTTTTGCTGGGGACCCCGAGAAGTTGTCAGCTCATGGTTGTCCCACGCTGCCCAGCATCAGAGGGTGACGGGTATACCCGTGGGTTGGTCCCCTGTTACCAGAAGGAGCCTACATGCCAAGGGCTTTAATGAAAGCTGAGTCTTCAGGATCCAACCCTTGAATCACTTGGATATGTCTGCAAATTTCAGGGGTTGGGAGTAGGGTGGTGGTTCTTTTAGCAGGAATTTCTGCCCTGGACTACCCCTGGCCATGAGCGATCCACATATGGGGTTTCATTAGTGTAAATCAGCCAAAGAAGTGCATCATCCCTCAAACCTTTAACGCCAGCTGGTGAGGGGCAAGTAGGAGGCCATCTGCATGTTTGTCTTCCAGCCTGGTGGATGCCGTAGCTTGGAAACCTTAATCAAGGCCCAAGAGCCAGCTGAAGCCAAGCTGGGTTTAGCTGGAGCCAGTGAGGTTCACAGGGGCTCCCTTTGCTGGTTGCTAGCACAGCTGGGCTGGTCCTGGAGTGACATCTGTGGTGGGAAGCTGGGGACAGTGCCCCCACATGCTGAGCTGGGTGTCCCTGCTGTGGGGACGGGGACTGGAGCGCCCTGCTCCAGGGCTTGGGCTGTGCCCTATGGGAGCGTGGTGCACAGCTCCGTGCCGCTCCCCACTGGGCGCCTGGAGGGGACACCAAGTGTGCTCACACCAGATGTTTCAGCTTAGTCAAGCTGGCATCATCTACCCCCAAAACAGCTCCTTAGAGAGATCCCATGGGCCGACCCCAGGCCGTCGTTAGCTTTGGGGGATGTGTTTGAAAGCATGTGGCATCAGCCCTGCTGTGCAGGGGGGCTGTGGGGTGGGGACGGGGACATCGGCCCCACTGCCCTGAGGCTTGGCAGCCTGCGCCTCCCCACATGCACGGTTGCCTGCTCTGCCCTCACCCCGGAGATGGTCCTGCTGTGGCGGCCTATCTCATGTCCTCATCCTTTGCCTACAGGGAAACCAGAGGAAATCCTGAGGTCAAAGCCTGCACTCAGCAGCTTATGACTTGACCGTAAACATGGCTCACCTCTCCACAGGCGATTCTCCCACAGAGCTGGGATGAGCAGGAGCTGCCTCCCAGTGCCGTCATGGCACTTCCCAGGCTGCTCCATGGAAATGCCTCCACCAGCATTAACTCTGAGATTATTTGAGCACTGCCGTGTCTCTGGGGGCCAGGCAAATCTGGCCACTGCAGCCCCCTGAGATGTGCATGTTGTGTGCACACAGGATGGCTCTGAAGGCTGCTCTCAGCCTGGCAAGAGTGCTTGGATCGAAGTCACCTTTGTTTCCAAGTTTCTTTACCATGTGGTTAATGCCAACAGTGTTTTAACTGGAACCACAGAAATGCCCAGGTTGCTGGAAGCATTTTTAAATGAGCCCGGAAAGCAGCGGTGTCGTTACCGAGAACTGCCGAGCAAACACAGAGTTCAACAGAGCAGCACAACCCTTTTTGCTTCTGTTCTCTGCAAAAAAAAGGTTGAAAGGCAAGGAGTGGAGAGAGCCATTTGCTGAACCTGCAGATCTATTTTTACTCCCCTGCTCCCTAATGTTCTTAGAATAATTTTTTTAGTGCACAGCAGGGTAGGAAAAAAATAGTGCTGATGGCATCCCTGCTATCCCCATTGTGCTGCAAGGAAAGATGTCAGCTGCTTTGCTGACCTGTCAGTTGCACAAAACTGCATTCCAGGTACAGAGGCCATTTGCTCATTGCGTTTTGCTTGGTGAGATGGCCACCAGGGTTTATATATAGACCCTGCCTGCCCTGCCAAGTTGCCTTAAATTCCTGCGAGTTGAATGAAAGCTGGAGGGATGAGAGAGGGGCAGCTTGAAAAATAGAGCTGCTAATCTGCCGGTGCCTCGGGGAGAGCCGGCCGGGATGTCCCGGCTCCCGGGGATCAGGGCGGCCGCGCCGTCCCATGGGGCGGGAGAAGCAGGTGGTGGCCCTGGGGCTGCTCCCTGCCCCGGGGTACCAGGGGCTCAGTGGATGAGGAGGGTTGGGAGGGATATTTATAGCGTGATGCAGCGCTAGGGGTGAGCAGCGGCTCCAGTGAGGTGAAGGGCATGAGCGTGAGGGGCAGCTCCCCGAGGTGGTGGTGTGCGACGAGCAGGAGTGCAAATATCCCAATGGTGGGGCCAGGGGTCTGCAGCGAGGTGCCCCACGTCCTGTTGGGGTGAGCCCTGAGCCTTCCATCGGTGTGTTGGGAGCTTAGCAGAGGGAACTGTGTGGGGCACAGCTCCAGGCCCCGGTGGGTGCTCCCCAAAGCCATGCCCTGGCTTGGCCAGGCACCACAGAGCTCTGCTCCTGGCCAGGAGCACAGCTACGTGCTCAAAAGCTGTCCTCTTGTCTGTATGAGCTGATTTCAAGGACTGCACGGTTTGCTTTGGATCAGGCCTTTCACATTATGCCAAACCCTCCAGCTAAGCAAAGTTTGGTCAGAGATAGCAAAACGCTGCACTTGCCCCCGGCATCACCACGGTGAGAAAAGCCCGAAGCAGCCCCAGCCCCGCAGCAAGGCCCACGTCTGCCCGGCACCCACTGCCTCCCCCGGGAGTTCGGGGAAGTGACCGGGGGCTGGGGGTGATGCTCGTTCTTATGCCTGCCCTGTCTAAATAAATGATTTTTCTTGTTGAGAATGCTGTGAACATCTAGGGTTCACATCTATTTTTTGCCTTTGAGCACAAAAGGTTGTTGTCTATCTAAATTCAAGTATCTGCTCAATACTAATTATGTACATTATGAATTAGCAGTACCTGGTGTTCCCGCAGAAGCTTTAGGCTCTAAGCTCGTGCCAGTGGATACCTTTGAAAAGAAAAATTCTACTTTTTGTGACTGTAGAGCAGAACTTGCACATACAAATGTAAAGCAAAGGCGTGTTCAGTGCATCATTGTGAAAACCCTCATGGTGCTCAACGCCAGCTCATGAACAGGGTGTGGGGCTGACTCACGGGTTCGAATGCTTGGATTTGGCCATGCTGTAGTGGCTATTTCAGCTTCATTTAAAGACAAACATTTGAATGATGAGCTGATGAAAGCAAGAGGGGAGGATGGCCTCAGTCCATGGTACGGGGCAGGGGATTACAGCAGGTCCTTCGATGGAGAAGGGAGCGAGCTCTGAGCAGAGCTAGGTGCAGCCCTCCTGCTGCATACAGGGCTGTGCCCATGTCTGTGCCTGTCCGTGTGGTTCTTCTGGCTGAGGCTGCTTCCCCTTGGGATGCTGGGGGATTTGGGGTGGCTATGTTTGGGTTTAGGGAAGATGACCACCAGATGCTTTTCCATGGGTGGATTTCACAGTGCCTTTGTGCACTGCACTGGGATTATTTGACTCTCCAGTGAAAGGTGTCTTGTAGGCTTTGTTTTTTAGCCAGTCCTGCTGGCAACTTTTCATTTCTCCCAAGGATGTTGGTGCTGGAGACATTAAACTGACAGAATTCCCCATCCATCCACATGCGACCTGCCTGCCCCCAGGTCCCTTGTATATGAGTGTCCAGGAGCCATGGCTTGGGTCCTCAGGGAAGCTAACCTTGGTTTCAGCTCAGATGAATTCCTCTCTTCCTCCTCCTCCAGATCCCAGCCAGGTCTGGAAGCCCTGAGTGGAGCACATCAGAGCTGTCAAAATCCACCTCAAATGAATTCTGTTGCCTTCGCATCCACAGGGAGATTTAGTTATATCTGTATACATCAATGGGCTGTATATGGTCCCCTGCAGCAGAGACTTAACGTCTGCCGAGGTGAGCACATGGGTCCCTTGAGTTTGGCCACGTTGAACAACATGGTCTTGTTGGTGGGGAGAGTGCTCTACTGCTCTGCGTGCACCCGAGGATTCAAGGAAGTGTTATTCAGACCTTTCTGAAAGGTTTGTCTCGTTGTAAAGGCTAACATTAAAAATTTCAAGCCCAGAAGCTAAACATCCCAAATATCCCAGGTAACTGAAACCCATGGAAGATGATGAAGTTTCTCTTGAACCAGGATGCTACTTGGGGGGATATTGCTGCTCTTGTAGCACCAGCAGGTACCATTGCAAAGACATACCAGGGTGCCATTGCCATGTCTTTTTACTCATTATTCCTTAGCTATCTCTTCTGGTAACTGTGTTGTAGATTATTTTGAGGGATTCCCAGTGAAACTCATAATGGTTAATTTATCAGTTAAAATACAACTAAGCAATAAACTTTTATGAAGTGGCCTCAGGTAAAACTGATGGTAGATTTTCCATCAGCTGATGTGACAAAGCCTAAAGCATCAACTGCACACCTCTGCTCACAGCATAAGTGAGTGTCAGTGGGAAATAGGACTTCTTTGAGGTACGTTTCCACCCTCGGTGACTGTGGCTGTAACTTCTTACACTTCAGTGTGAACCATTAGCTTTATCTTAAAAATCTTTATCTTCTAAGGAGTCTAACCATGCCCATTCAAACATCACTATCTGAGCTCTCCACCCAGAAGAAAATCCAATCTGTTCTTTGGTGCTCTCTTGCCTTGTCCAGTTGTGAGTAGCAGCACAACCCAACCACATTGCTGGGGCAGGACAGCTGAGGTTTGCTTGTCCTATGTCAGTGGGTTCACCCTGTAACCATGACAGGGAAACAGCTCCCCCGAAATCGCCAAGTTTGCTGGTAGATGGACACTTTGTACATTGGTGGTGTGGTGAGGTTGGTGCCCTGCAACTGGCTTGTTTAGCGCAATAAAAATATATTGGGTTCCTAAGATGTTGACCAATGGGTTTGGGAAACAGATGATTGATTCACACAGCTGAGAAACAGGGATTGTAATGTGTTTTGCCAGAGGAGACCAGTTTGACGGATGAGTTCATTTAAGGATTATGCTATAGATAGAGCTGTTGACAGAATGAATTTGTTTTTATTTTTCATCAGTAGGTATAACACAAAGCAGAACTAATTGGAAGTAGTTTCCTCGTGGCATCTGGTTGTGTTTCTTGCTTTAAGTCTTTCACACGCTGTAAAATTACACCAAGGGCTTTTCTTCGCTTCGATTCGCTTTCCAAGATTTCCATTGCTGCTTTTCAAACAGGTTCCCAGCGTGTAGAAATGGCAAGGAGTGCAGACATTAAGAAATGGTGAGGAGTGCAGCCAGGCTGTTGTTCCTGCTTATTGCACAAATCTTCTGGTTCACGTCACGCATCTACCTCAGCAGACACACCGGGGTGTCCTCACCTCACTGCTGATGGCAGAGCCGAACCATGACTGCCCTTCCAGGTATTTTTGATGGCATTTTAAACTATGACCCGTGCTAAATATCATTCCTGTACAGATGGATCTCTTTCTGCGTAAGGCCCAAACCTGGGAGGTGATTATGTTTGCTCTGGGAGGTGCTCTGAGGTTGAGGGAAGGTGTTGAGTTAAACTCTGGAAATAGCTTTTCGAGGCAGCCAAAGAACAAACCTTGGTGCTGCTCGGGGGATTTGGCTGGCCGTGCTTGCTCTCCCTGTGGGATGCCTGTGGCCCCTCTGGCTCGGGATGGGTCCTGGCCCCACATGGCCCCCCCAGCTGCTGGTGGCCCTCAAGGGATCTGCTCTGGGATCTCCCAGCTGAACTAATGCAGGCTGCTGGCGCAGAAATCTGGGCTTTGTGGTTCCAACCATTTGATATGTGGGTTTGGGCTTGGGGTTTTTGTGTGTATATGTGTTTTTTTTATTATTTATTTTTTTTCCAGTTGTGGTCAAATAAGAGTTTTCCAGAACTGACTCACACAGGGCCAAAGAACAGGAATGCAGCAAGCGCAGCCGTGCCTGCCAAACGGGCGGACCAGCAATTGCAAGGGAGAAAATATCCCCAGGATCCTGCCGCCAAGTCCAATACCTGAGGAGAAGAGTCCATGTGATTTCAGGATTATATTTCAGGCTAAATTCTAGCCTTCATTTGGCCCCAGACCTGAACTTTAAGTCCTAGCCAAAGCATAATCCAGATTTGAACACCGGCTATTGGCCTATCTCATCTTCTGCTCATCATATGTGCAGTCATTCAACAGAATCTGAAATGTGTTTTCTCTGCCAAGAGCCGTTGGTTTCCAAACAACTACATCAGCGCAGTGAGTGATGGAGTTTCCATCAACTGCTGTAGGCCAAATTCAGTCATCTGCATTCAGGTCTTGGCAGGTATAGGAACTTGGAGTTGTCACCGATTTTTATATAAAATCCTACTTAATTGTAATTTCTCATTCTGTGCTTTGGTTCTGTTAAAGCTCTTGGAACGGCAAATGAATGGGAGCATTTTATCTCTTCACTACCAAGATTTTTTGTTCTTTAATTGACCTTTAAAATAATTTAGTCTAGGCTTGGATCTGGGTTAAATATAGCTGGTTATTTTCACTCTGAGTATGTAATACACGAAAGAACCTAGGTATCCTTTGAATGTGTTTGGACAAGCACTGTGTCTGTGTGCAGGTATGTATTTATAAACATGTGCGCTGGGTGTACTAAAATGACACTTCCAAAATCAAGAACTTTCCTGTAGCGAAATATTTGTACAGAATGCAGTGTTAAGGTTCCAAAAAATGGACAGCCCAAAGAGTAATGCACTTCTTGGAAAGAAGCTTCCATGGAGGGGATATGGATTGATCCCTCCGTAGCTGCAAAGTGAGCACGGAGCCATTATTCACTATCATCTCATAAAAACAGAACTAGGCACTGCCTAATGAAGCTGCCCAATGGCAAGCTTAAAGCAAGGAAGAGGAAACCCGGTTCCATCAAGCTTCAACACACTGCAGAACACCTCCTAGTGGATGGATGTTGTGGTGCCTAAAACCTTCACAGGGAGGGAACCCCCACCTTTCTATATTCCAGGGCTGGGGAATATTTAGCTGATTTCTTTTTTCCTGTGTCTTTTACTCTGCTTCCAGTGTTAGAAACTGCAGGCCAAATCAGCATGAAGAGGAGTCCCGAATACTGGGGTCCTGGAGACTGGTCTCCAGCAACACCAACTCTTAGTGTTTTGAACGTGTTGACTAAAGCAGTGCCTTGAGTTCTGGGGACATGCTCGGAGCATGGATGAGGCCCTCGCTCCAACAATGTTCACTGTCCTGCAGGTTGCTCCGTTGAAGAGTTTGTTGGAGCAGGTGCTACTTCTGACAGCATGGTGTATCTGGGTGGCATCAAACTGGGGAGACTAGGGCTGGGTGGGGAGATTGAGATATTTTGGCCTGTTCAAAAGACATTGCTGGGATAGCTGCAGGGTGCTGTAATAAAACCTGAGGCTAGCTGGTGAGACGTTAGGCATAGTCATGCTTGTACAATCTTGTAGTCTGTAGGAATAGGGACAGATTCCTGTAAGCGGATGAATCCTCTGCTGGTACTCTCTATTTCTGATGGATTTGGAGACACCAGGAACCACCTGGGCAGCAGCATGTCAATACTCGGCCAGTGCATATTTGCATACTGTGTAAATGCAGTTATTTGGAACCAATTCTTACCTTGCAGCCCTTCACTCTCTGGAAAAAGAAGACAACACAACTGTTGAGCCGAATCCATAAAATTGTCTGGGGAACTGAGTGCTACGTAGTGGAGGAATCCTCTGCTTCTGAACGAGCAGCTTGGTTTGGTTCAGTGGAGGCAGCGGCAGGGCTGAGGGCTTTCTCACTCCCATAAAAACCAGTACAAGAGGCAATCTAGCACAGGGGGGTGATACCTGTTCAGGGAGCTGGTCCTTGAGAGGTGGCCACTGTCTTCTTGGTAGGAAAGCTTGGAACGATCTGAAACTGTGAGTGGAATCAAACTGAATATAATTTCACATATCTATATTCTCCTAAGCTTTTTATCTCCCAGATGTCACTTTTCATCTTAGGTTTGATACTGGAACAAGGCCCCATCTTTGCTTGTTTCAGGCTCATGCCTGAAGTGATGGCTTCTCTGAGGAGCGGGCTCCGGTTCGTCATTACGTTGCTGTTTATTTAGCCATTCAGACCGAGATTCCTATCTAATTGCATGGTGCATATGTCTCGAGTCGGTATAAAGGAGTGTCTGGAGTAGCCCAGCATTATGTCTGCTCAGCTTCCTAGGGCCTGCTCTTCTCAGTGAAAGTTATCGTAAGCAGAGCTTCTGGGGCCTTCCACCACTCTGGCCTGTTCCTGTGCCATCGCGTGGGACGGCACAAAAAGACAACCCAAATCCAGAAACTGGCCACAGCAATGAGATGGGTGTACTGCATAAATTCACTGGGAGCAAATGGGATGGAAGGAAAAGCTAAAAATGACCCTTTCTCAGATAGTAAAATGTAACTTCTGGTCCTTTCACCTGAGAGCCTGTGATCAGCAAAGACATCAAACCCCCCCCCTCCTTTGCCTGCTGCAGCCACTTCTCATGGGGTGGAAAGCACCATTAGCTCAGACCTAGCAGTGCCATTTGGCAGCTGTGGTGATTTACAGCAGAAAAGAAAGACTAATTGTCTGCAACTGTCAAGGCAGGTTCTCCAACTTAATTTGAAATACTTTTACTCCTCCAGATGATTTACTGCTCAAGCACGAGGTAGTCATTTTACCTCCGTGTTCTTCCCCCTTTGCCCGTGACAGACTGGATCCCACGCACAGTCCCCTCCCAGAGCCCTGGTGTCAAGTGGGTGAGATGAAAGCCACCCCATTTTTCATGAGCCCGTGTGAACGGTTTGTAAGCAGAGGACTGCGTAGCCAATTGCCGTGTCCATTTTGCAGGCACCTCCAGCATTTTATGCGGTGTCTGAATCTCAGCAGGCACCTCACGCCCGCTAATGGCTTTGCTAGTCAGCCAATCAATTGGTTATTTATGGCAGGCATGTCTCAGAATTGTCGGGTCAAGTTTTCCTACCCTTACGTATTTTGTTCAGAGGAGCACATAAATCCTCTCCTGCCTTTTGCGGCTTAAACCTTCTGAGTGTGAAACCAGTGGGTTACAGATTCCAGCAAGAGTAGTGAACTGTATTTTAAAGCTGTTGTTCTTCAGGCTCTCAGGGACTTGGGTGCTTTGGCTGAGTCATGAATCAGGTCACCCTGGAAGATTTATAGGCATTAAGCTCTCTTCTTGGTATCCTTTAGCTCTGGAGTCTGAAGTCGTAACCACGGCAATTGAGACCTCTCCTCTGTCCCAGTGTTTTTCTATTTAAGGTGCTCTTCTGAAAAGTCATGGTGACATCTTAATTGGGTGCTCTGAAGTGGGGTACAAGAAAGGATGCAGAATCCCTTTACTTGCAGAGTTTGATCCTGCTGCTCCAGACTTCTTAAGCCCACACATGGGAGGATGCAGCACTTGTGTAAAGTGAACTCTGGATCTCATTATTGAGCCTGTAAAGACCATAATGCCCCAGTTATTTGCAGCTGCATATGTCTAGGTGCTGCAGCAATATGATTCAAAGTTAACCAGAAGACTTCCCAGTCTTGAAGATTTAAATGCTGGCCACCAAGGAACAACTATTTAAAGCAGCACCTATGCTGCACTAAGGGCATCTAAGTCATTCAGAAGTTAAGGGGCAATTCCTGGGCACACCATTTGTAAGTGTAAGAGACAGGATCACACTCAGCTTTCTGTTCAGCCTATAGCAGTAACTTTGCAACATATACACATGTATAGAAGTGAAAAACGTCTATTGTAAAATCAAATAAGGGAAATTAAAATAAATCCAGTTTCCAAAGCCACGAACACTGTGTTACATGTCAGTGGCTTTAACAATGAATTGCTTACCAAAGGGAACTAGATGTAATGACACAAAGTGGAGGTTTTGTTTGGTCTCTTGTCAGAAAACAAGTCTTTTTTACCATCAGGATATAAGCAAATTTGTAACTGATAATAGCACAAATGTGCCTTGAGCTTTCAACATTTCTAGAATTTGGAAACATCAAGTGGCCTTGTCCCCAGCACATAAAACTAATTCATCTGATGATAAAAAAAATCTGACTATTAAAATGTGGACTGATTCACAAAACTCCCTGTAGAAAAAAAACAGGGACACCTCTCTATGTGTGGCTGGGACCTTGTGCAGAACAGCAAGTTATTTGTCTTCTTCCTTTTGCCAGAGCTCCCAGAAGTGCCTGGGCCTGCTGAGCAGCGATGGGCCCATTGCAAAGGTAAGCACAAACATGACAATGAGAATCCAGACCTAGGAGTCAATGTGCCTTGTTTCAGCCTTTCACACAAGCAAACAGCATCTGGTAAAGTGTCTCCAACTTCCTCAGTGCTCCAGCCCACGCAAGGCGCTCTGCTTGTTCTCAGAACTCCACGGGCTTTTCCAGCCCACCCAGACCCTGCAAGACAGTGATTTCTGGACCCTTTCCCATTGAGGAATACGTTCAGATCTTGACAGCAAGTATTCCAGCCCTCACAGGGTACTGTCTGGGTGACCACAGCACCCCAGGACATGTCCAAGCCCCACAGCGCTGCACTAGGGAGGTCACTGCCACCCTCGGTGTGCAAGCAGCTCCAGGGTGGCCTCCAGCTCTGTGTTTGCTCTGGAGGAGAGGAGGACAGTCTGGAGCTAGCTTGAAATGCACCGAGATTGAGTGGGCAACCAGTGGCCACATGATGCACTTGTATACATTCATTTAGGTCCATGCTCTGGAAATCATGAAAGTCCACATTCTTCGTGGTGGTGTCAGGGTCTTCTGACCAGAGGAAAGATTTCCACCTAAGATGACTCAGTACTTACAAGATATTGGCATTCCTCCGTTTACAAATGGAGACCTTAAACTTAAACTAGCAAGTATGGGCATTTGAGAGCACAAACTGAAACTAATGAGAAGATATAAACACCCAAGTGTTAACCCATGAGTGACCTCTGAAAACAGCTGCATGGGGAATGTGGAGCTTAACAAAAATCTTCCTGTGGCACTCATGTAGGTGATTTGATGAGCATTAGCAAAGATGAACCAGTTCTCGTTAGAGGGTGGCAATGCACAGACGCACACACATTTATAACTCCTTAATGAAAGTCGAGGCAGGCACCTGGAGAGGCTCAGGATAACAGAGGCTCCTTGGCTGTGATGTTGTGTTATCAGCTCAACGGCTGTGCGGAGAACAGCACTGTGTGTGGTGGAAGTTTTTAAAATGATTTTCATCAGCATGATTAAATACTTATTACATGAGTCAGCCATACGGGCTTCATTAAACCAGTGAACGCGGAGGAGCCTCCTCATCTGTTTATGAAAGCCATCTGGAATTGCAGATCGCTCAAAAGAAATAGGATGGATGTAGCACAGTGTGACAGAAGCCGAGCTCCCCTCGCAGAAGCTGCACGAACCCGCCATGCACTCCTCTCCCTGCACTTGGGGAAGGGGGCTTTAGTTTTCCTTTCTGCACATTTCTGGGCAAGGAATCAAGATCTGACATGACTTTGACAGCGTGACTTTAAATATACCCTGTCAGAGTGTGACACAGGCACCTTTTTCTGGTGGCAGGATATAACACAGCTTTAAAAAAAAAATAGACGCAAGCTTTTGCAGGGGAGAGAAGTGTACCTTGAAAGGACGGGCTTAATGAACTTTAACCAGCCTTCCAAGATCTTTATTAGTTGCCCCTTTATCAAATTAAATTCACACTGTGCTAGGCAGCTTAAGTACTGCAAGCTGATGCCATGTGCTAAGTGCCAAAGTAGGCTTTAATTGGCTGTTTAAACGAGAAGCGGGGCCCCGCTGCGCAGCACATGCACGTGCACACGCACGCAGCGGCGGGGCAGCCCCAAAGGAGCCTGGCTCACGTCCTTGCCCCACTGCAGCAGCAAAAAGAGGCACCAGATTTCTCTTGCACCGGGCTGGGGGGATACCACCAGGGGCTCTGCTCCTCAGTGACCACAGGAAAATTCACCCCAAGGGTCCCCGCGCTCCGTGCCCACGGCTGAGAGCTGGCGTGGTGGAGGGAAGGTTGGGGCAGGATGCTGGTGGTGGAGATGTCGCCCATGGAGTTCCCCAGAGCAGCAGCTCCGGAGCAGCAAGGTCAGGAAGCCTGCTGGTGAGCCTGGCAAGGCTCTCATAAAGATTTTTTGTATTGGTCACAGCTCGGTTTTGTAGATCACAAATTAGTCACAGATGTCAGCACGAGTATCCAGAGCAGTAAAGGTCAGGTGAAGATGAGAGGGTGCTCGTCCTTCAGAAGCATTCTGATCTGAAAAATAAACAACAGGGGCACCAGAGGCAACCCCAGAGCAGAGGTGGCAGAGAGCTCTGCCACTAGGATGGGGACCCTTGGCCCTGGCCACCTGGGAGGGACAGGCAGGGTTCCCACTGGGATGACCCAAGTGGGACCGCATGTGGCGATCACCTGCCCAGATCCCTGCTCTGACCCTTAGCGAGAGGAATGACAACCGCATTGCAGCGGTGTCTGTTGTAATGAGGGTGGAAGTGGTGCTGGAACTCGCTGCATTTGCACAGTTGCTTTCTGTTAACACACGGCCTTAAAAAATCCGATTGGAGAAGCTTGTTAGAGAGCTAGTGTTAACATCTAGCCCTAGCGCAACTAGGCCCGCCTGGGCTGCAGGCCACCCATGGGCCCTGCCCTCCCCGTGCGGCTTCATCCTCCCAGCCCGCTCATCTTCCTCATCCACCAATGCTCAGCCTTCGAACCCTCTCCATTCACCTGCAGCCATAGGGCCAGACAGCCATGGCAGTGAGGCCTCAGCTTGCTTTCCACAAGGGGCAATGGCTTTGAGCATCCCTGTGCTCCTGCGTGGTGGCAGCAGTGGTGCTGGGGGGACTTTGCTGGGTCCCAGCAGCATCATGGACCGCAAAACTCATTCCCCCCAACCCCCTTTCTCTTCTGTGAAGCAGAAAGTATTTGTCCACTGCCAGGAAGGCTTGAGACAGATCTGTTGAGGGCCCTTCCTCTGGCTCCCTCTCCCTGCTGCCAGCCCTTCTCTTGCCTCCTGGCCCCTCGCATGCCCCCTTCCTAATCCCTTCCCTGCTCTTGGATTCTCCTTCTCTCTCCCCTGCTGGCGGGTGAGCTACCCACTGCCCCACTACGCCGGCCGCTTTGGGGGAAGCCTGTCTCCTCTCTGCGGCTCGCAGCTGGTTTTATCTGCCCCCAGGGGATGGTTTTCATATGGCACCAGGCAGCGCGGAGGTGCAGAGGCTTCCGGCCCTCGCACTATCCCGCGTTCCAGCATTAAAGATAATGGGTACGATGGAAAATCAATGGAGAATATGTAACTTTATCCCATTCATAGCTTCATATTGCATTACGCTGTGGCCTTCAGATACATAAAAGTGATATACGGCTGAACTTGGCAGAACAAGAGAACACAGGAAGCAAATATCTTTGGTAAGGATCGCAGTCTACGTATAACCAAAGTAGCAAATAGGCCTGAATATCTTCTGTTTTTTTTTCCTTTCTTTCTTTCTTTCTTTCTTTCTTTCTTTCTTTCTTTCTTTCTTTTCTTTTTTTTTTTGGTGAAATTTCTCTGCATAATTATTCCAGTAATTTGTGAGAGTATAAAAAATAAATCAAGGCTTTGTGCATATTACAGATTTCCCTTGAGTGAGATAAAAGGGAGAGGGAAAGAAAGAAAATGACTGCTTGACTTTCCAGCCTCAGCCAGATGCCAAATCTGTCAGAAATACTGCTTTTTTGTATTATATCAGTGGAGGAAATTATTGCTGCTATTATCTGCCCTTTGGTCAGAGGCATATTCTGCACCTTGGCTAATGTGCCTTTGTGGTGCAGCCACCTGCACTTTTTCGAGGAGTTCATCTAATTACAGGGTAGATGAGTCAGGCTGCATTTCCTATGGGCTGTCTTCAAGCATAGGAAGTTATTAATACCGATTAGCTGAAAAAGTCCAGGTCTTCACCACGACGTTTCCTGGCTAATATTAGGCACACCTTTTATACTTTAAGGTGTGATGGCTGATAAGAACCAGCGGTGCTCCGGCCAGGGTTTTACAGGGGTGGGTGCGGCGTGGGACAGGCTGTCCCAAGAGGTTTTTTTTTCCTACACCTTTGAATGAATCCTAGCAGACAGGCTGGAAAGAGAGGGGAGAACTGAAAGTCGAGGGCGTGAGTCTCTTAGGAGATGGCAGGAGAGCAGCACCGCAATGCCTGGAAGCAGAAGAGAGGTATTGTGAAATTTTCCCTTCAACAGAAAGAAATATGTCCCCAAAGGAGAGCTGAGAGAGTTCCGAGGAAATGCTGCCGTAAGGCTTAAGCTCCTTGTTCTGGATGAAGATTAAAGGAGACTCAGCTATTTACTGGGAATTCAACAGCCGTGGCACAGAGCTAACAACGGGCACCGCAGAGCCCTGCTGGGGCAGGGGGCCTGGTGTCACCCCGCAGCACTTGGGTCTGGACATGCGGTGGGACACAGGGGGTCTCTGTGGGATTGAACCAGGCGAGACAGACCCGATTTCAGGTTTTCCAATTTGCAAACACAAGCTGGGCTGTTTGCCCCTTGCTTGTCCCATCTGAGCAGACCCCAAGGGCTGGGGGACGCTGGGGGTGTCTCAGCTTTGTGTTCAGGTTGTGGTGGCTCCGAGATCTCCTGTGCTAACCTAAGCCCTGCTTTTTTGTCATTGCTTTGGGTGAAGAGATGGAAAAGGGATGCACCACGGCACAGCAGATGGATGGATGAGTACACAATGGCAATGGTAAGCTCACCTCATGCCTGACCCATGGGTGGGGGACTTGGGGGCCTCCATCTGCCCCAACAGAGGGACCGGGGCTCTGATAGCGACCTGTGGCATAGCTCCAATAAGGCACCACCACGGGTGGAAGGAGGCAAAGCTGGTCCCACTGGTGACAACAACGACTTCACTGGTGTCACATGGAAAGTTTTCAGATGCTAAATCAGAAGGCAGAAAAGCGGGACAGATGGGAAGCACTACAGAGAGTTATCCAAGCCATGCAAAAGGGAAAGCACTAACAGCATCAGGGAAGAGGAGAATATGGAACACAGCCAGAAAACGCTTCAGCTATACGTGCTCATACCTTACAAAATAGGCAAAATAATGTAGCCCTAGCAAGCAGAATTGGAAGCCACAGGGACAGTGATTAAATACTTTAAGCATTCACAGAATAAATCTTGTATCACAGATGCCTTGCTGTTTTATCTTTTGATTTATTTCACTTCTGCAAGCCACAGAAAAATTGTACGTGATGGTTTTTCCTTTTCTGTTCCCGCTACTGAGTTTACAAAGCTTGCCAAACTTGGAGAACTTCACAGAAATCAAGAAGAAAAAGCTTCCTGCCTGGCTGGATTTTCCATTGCTTTCTCAGCTGTACCGTGGTGGTTACTCGGGTTTATTCTGCAACCAGAGGGTACCTCCGCATGCAGCACGGGCATGCGAGATCGGAGGGGTCACTGGCACACAGCACCACATCTGCTCTGGAATCTAAAGAAAATCGATTTGATGGGAAAGGACTGGATCCTCCTCTCACGCTGGGCAAATTAGGAATGCCTTCACTAAGGACCGTGGCATTGCATGAGCACAGGCTGGAGAAAGCTGGGGGAGCTGGCTGAAAAAGCCTTTTCTTGCAAGATCCCTCTGCCTTGTATTCTCAGTTGCACTTGCAGAATACATCATGCAAACAGGAAATTATGCTTCCTTTCCCCCTCACTTTCCTGGTTTAGATTTCAGCTCCTCCAGTCTAATATCAGCCAGTACAGATAAAGTTATTGTACAGTAAGGAGTCGGTGCTTCTCCAAAGTGTTTTCACAACCAGTTTTTATAGCATTATCCCTTGTAAAAGGCATAAGTATTATCTCAATTTTGCAGGTGTGAAAATCAAGGCAATGAAGTGCAGCAATTTGGTCATGGTGTTGAAAGGAAATTATGTTGGACTGGCAGCACTGAATTAATGTAACTTATCCCACTTCTTGACTGTAGACGAGAGTTAATACCGTCATGCTCTATAAATATCTGCCAGCAAGTATATGTGGGCTTAATATGAACGTAGAAAACCCTCGCCTTCCCCCAAACTTTGATCCAGTGTCTGAATGTATCTTGGTACCTAGTTTTCTTGCATTTGGTCTGAAAGCCATAACATGAATCAGACACAAATCTGGGAAAGAAGATTGCCAGAAACAGGGCTTCTGATGTCAGTGGCTGCTGCCCAGTTCTAACCTGCACTTTTCGTGTCTCAGTTACAGAAGCAATGGAAAATCTGAGCTGCTTTGGCCAGAAGCCTATCCTGGATCTGGATTTTCCCTTTCTCTCAAACAGTATGTGAAGTTACTGCTGTGCTATGCAACACAGAAAAGCAAGATACCCCCAGTTCTGACTGCTGGAACTGGGATGGATTGATTTATAAAGTAAAACAGCATGTACAGAAGTAGGCGAGGAAGGGGAAAAAATCAGTGAAAAGCTACTTCTAGGGAAAGAGGATAAAAAACCAAAGGGTAGGATTTCACCCTTAGTGAATTGTTTTGCTCAGGAACGTTTTAGTCCCAAAGCAAATCCAGAAACTGCTGAGAGTGTATGACATACGATTAGTATCTCCAAAGTTGACAACAGATTGCAACAGATTGAGCTGACATTTAGGCAGCTGAAGCCACATTTGCTAAGTTGCGTTTCACAGGGAAAAACATACTGCCTAGTGGAAATGCTGTGTTGTTGGGTGGCAGCTTGCTTTATTATTAGAGATGGCGAGGGTCTTTGTGGCATTTGTACTTGAAGTAAGAAATTTTAGGCAGCTTGGAGCTTATGGGCTGGGCACTTCTTTGTTTGCTTGCTTTTGTATTGCTTGGGTTGCTCTGTGTGCATATTTCAGCTAATGCAAAAATAGAGCCTCTTTTATTGCAACATTTCACAGAATTTTCCAGCTTAAATGAGCCAGTTTCCAAATCAAAAGGATAAAGCCTGATGAAAAATTGGCTTCTAAATGTGAAATTGTTCATTGTCCACATTCCATTGGCTTTTAAAGGAGAGAAATGAAGTATTTCTATTATGAGAGAAATGCACATTTTAAGGGGGAGTGTGGCCATCCTCTATTACATGGTAAAAAAATCTGTGTCAAATTGGGGAGGGTGTTTTTCCACCACTTTTACACACTCCTGCTTGCCTTATCCTGCTTGCAGAGTACAATTGTATACTCCCAGTGGCATGAAGGAAATGCTTGGGAATGAAAAATACCTTTGACTTCCAAACCTCTGCTCATCTCTGAGAAGCTGCCAGGTCTTGTGTTACTGGTGACTGTGTAAATGTAAGCGATACGCTGCTGGCCTCCTGGAAGCAGAACCGAGCACAGCCACCAGACCTGGTGAGTGCAGCCAGAGCCAGTGGTGGCTTTTCTGCTGTCACAGCACGGTGACACAGGGCCTGTCCCACGGCCCCAGTGCCATAATCCTGCTGGCACCTCCTGCTGTGCCCAGCTGCTGGGGGTCCTGAGCAAAGAGCAGGGCTGTGGCACTACGCTGCTTGGCAGGATGGGGTCTTGCCACCAACAAAACCCCTATGGTCAAAGGTGTCCCTGGATAAGACTAAGCAAAAAGATATCCGAGGTGCCAGCAGTCCCACAGGGTGCCACACAAATAGAGCAGGAGTTAATCGCAGGGGGGAGGTGTTTAGGACCCCTCTCTCCTTCCAGCTAATCAAGGCCTTGGTTATCCCAGCAGATTTCACTTTTCCAAATAAGGCTCAGAGTTTTCCTAAATATTTCAAAGGCAGATCATATCTCTGCAGGTTCAAACACTGATTCCTCCTGGCTTGAGCCAGGGTGACTCAGAGTTTGTAAAATGGAGCCAGGAAAACTGTTGAAGGGGTCTTAATTACAAAGCACGTCTCCCTTTGCACAGTTCCCCCACCCGCCAGGTGATCTCCTGATAGGCTATCCGTGACATGAACAGGGGGAAGCCCTGCAATGTTTTTAATGTCACGTATTCTCAGCCAGGTTCTCAACAAGGAAAGAGCAAGGTGGACAGGTTCGGTTAAGCAGTGTTTGGATTGTTTCCCAAAAGGGATACAAGACTAAGACTGTCAAGAGAGAAAGAGGAGTAGAGGGGTTGTGGAGGTGTATGGCAGTAGAGAAACCCAGTGTGAGACACAGAGTTTTGTTGTTGTTGCTGTTGTTGTTGTTTTTTTTGTGTGTGTGTTTGTTTCCTCCAAAAAACAAACTCAAGCTTTGAACCAAAGTTCATTCATGTATTACAACGAATCTACCATTTCATGAAACCACTGTGAAGTTTCCTGGCAATCAAGTGGCAGCACACACTTGGGCTCACCTATCCTCTATATTTCTGACTTGAACTTGACGTGGAAGGAAATCTGGTGTTAGCTGGTCCTCTCTTCCCTTTGCTGTGGCCAGATACACCTTCATTATGCCTTTTCCCAGTGCACTGCTTCAGCACAAAGAGCACCAGGAGGTGGAAGGGAGGACAAGAAGCTGTCCTGTGCACTCATTTATCAACACAGGCTGGAGACATCTTTCATCAGTCCTCCTGCTGTCAGAACTAACCAGAAGGTGAGCGAAGAGGTTATAGTTATTTAGTCTAAAAATAGATTGGTTTAACCTGACACACCTAAAAATGTTGTCTAAAAAAACCCCACCAATATATTTTCTTATATTCCTCCAGCTATATAGTGCTTGATAATGCAGAAGATGATACAGCAAATTAATTCCTGATTCTGCAATTGCTCTTCAGGAGCTGAAAAATCGCCTGACTAAGGTGATAGAGGGGTCACAAAGGACAATGGAAGTCAGCCTACTTGATGTGGGAACTGGGCCAGCTACAGAATTTGGCTAAAGCAGGATGTTTGTGGCATCTTTCTGTACCCATCAATAACTCAGAAGTGCAAATAAGGGAGGTTTTATTTTCTCAAATAACGCACAGTTGTACTGGAAAGAGAAAAATCCTCAAAGGATTTTCAGTTTAGCTGAACATTAGTCTAAAAGGCTAACTAGGGAGGAAGAACACGTATGGGTTTGCAAGCATGAACTCTATTCTATTAGACCAGCTTTGACAGTGGTGCAAAGACGCCAGGTTTTTTTTGTTTTTGTTTTTGTTTGTTTTTTAAAAAAGGTGAATAATATAGACTTTGTACAAGTATTTAGTACATATTCTGGCACTGGCTACTAACCTGAGCTGGCCTGGGAAGAATCAAAAGCTTGAACTGGAGAGAGAGGAGATGCCATGCTTGAAAGTGTATAGAAGCAGAGGAAATGTGTGTTCCTGGCACAGTGAGGTTGTCCAGGATGAATTGGCAATGGGTCTATTTATAAAGTCACAAGTGGGCTTTGACATTCAGTATCGGCAAAAGAGAGAGAGAAAAAAAAAAAGCCACTCCAAGAGACTGTGGAAGTGGTTTACAGGACATGACTTGGTCTTTGCAGCTGTTCATTCCAAGCAGCAGCTTTTGCAGAGGAGCAGGCAGAGCATCCTGAATGTAGTGCTGAGTGGGGATACTTGGTGGCTTGTGACTTGAAACACTGTTCAAGCCTTGTAAAACAAGAAAAAGTGCACTGCCACAGAAAGGAGGAGTAGTTCTTTTACAATCTGTCACTCTGCAATTAAAACAAACAAACAAACAAACAAACAAGACAAAACAAAACAAAACCAAACAAAAAATCACTGGCTGCGGGAAAAAGCCCTTAGCCACATGAAATAATCCAGAAATGAATTTCAGGAGTGCCTAATAGAGCTGTTCCCCTATGCATGGGCTACAGCAGGAGGTGACAGAAAGCTGAAGAGTCAAACTATGGGCAGTTTGGCAGTCAGAGGGGGTGCGCTGGCAACTGCTGGGAGCACGCACAGGTGGTGGATGCGGGCATGTGAGAGCAGGCAGAGAACAGGGGATCCAAAACTGAGCCTCTGAATGGTGTCAGTGATGGGTGAATCCATCCAAAAAAAAGGGCTTAAACCAGGATTAGGAGCTGGGTCTCTGGGGTGAGCCCACGGACTGATTAGCCAAAGTAGCAGAGGAATTACTGCCCTCTCGGAATAGGTTAGAGTGAGGAAAGGTGTTCACAGCAATCTGGTGGAAATTTCCTTTTTAGCATGTGGTGTGGGGCTGTAGGACGGCAGTACGTGCATCTCATTTGCAGTGCGTGACTCCTTTCACCCCCAGGGACAAAAGTAATCATAACAACTTCCTCCTGTGGTGGGTTTCCAAGAGACGAAAAGCGCAGCGTGGTTGAGACCTGCACGGAGGTTCGGGGAATCTGGCCTTCTGCAGAGCATGAATGGATTCCCGCTCGCCTACAGAGCATATCTGATAAACAGCAGAATTGTATAAAATGAGGAACGACTGCAAAACATGACTTGTGGGTTCGTGGAGGGGCACGGGTCGAAGAGGAAGATGGAGTGCGAGTAAATTCCCAGGATTGTCCATGGACTGGTGCCATCTGTACCTCTAAATGGGGAAAACAACAGTCTGAGACATTTTCTGAAAAGGCATAGGTGTTGGTGAACTGGCCCAGGAGAAAATAGGTACAGGCAGTAGGCTCATTAAACAATCACTCCGCCATTTGCAAGTAACAAAAGGAGAAGAGACTTTACAGACTACTGAGAAAATGGATCGACCTGCAGTCAAGCCCTGACCCTCATCCAGTTCTTCCTGTGAAATAAGATGGTGGCAGCAGGTCCTGAGTGAATGTTTGAAAGCTAACTTCAGTCCCTTTAAAGGAGGCTATTGCTTTCATGAAGTGCTTGGGGTGCTCTAGCAGATTCATTTAGGGTTTCCTTATGAGATCTGGAAAATGGGTGTTGGCAAATAGTGGTGGATACAAAAGACAGGAAGAGAAAAGCCCTGCCCTTGTTGCAGGACAAGGCTTACACTCATTTTGAGAGATGGCTTTCAGACTGAAAATGCACCATCCTCTAATAAAGAGGCTGCAGTGGGGTGTGTGTCTTTTGCCCAGCCTGTTGTATCTAGCTGATACCCTGATGCATACCAAAGCCTTTGAAGGGAAACTCATAAACTCTTTATAAGTGGTCTGTGATAAGTTCAAGGCAGCCCATCTGAATCATAAAGAAATGTGAGGTGCCCTGAAAAGAAATAATTTGCTTTTCACACGTTGTGGGGGAGCACACCAGAGATGGAAAAGAGCAACTCAATTTAAAACACAACCACAGCATGGAAACAACTGGGTATAAACTGCCCGAGAATAAAATTAAATTGGAAACTGGAAGGAGTTCTGTCCTGGATATGTTTTTATAGCAGAAGTGAGAAAGAGTTTATGAAAGAGACAGCAGATTCCAAAGAAAGAATAAATATTCCATGGGGACTCTCTGAAAAGACAGATGGAGCAAAAATAAGCAGGAAGATTAAAAATCCCCCAGGAGGTTTGTATAGGAGAGACCTCAGACTGGACTCACAGTATGAAAACATCATGACAAAAAATAGTGGCTGCCTGGTTATGCTTGCACCATTTGTAATCTGTCCATGCTCCTTTTCTCTGCTTGGTGTGGACACAGCAAGAAGCAGGGGAAAATGGGCAGTGCATGCTGTTCCCCAGGAAAGCAGGCTCCCAAGAGTTTGGTCTCAGGTCGGTGGTGACATAGCTGCTGTCTTCCTGTCTTCTCTGAAATGGCTCCTTTATTTAGCAGCAGCTGAAAAATATATATATATATATAAAATAGTAAAAACAACCATAGGGCAGAACATAGGGCAAATAGTTAGAAACTGAGTTGCCAGGATAGAAGGATATCAAGACATTCCCAGGACAGTTCTATTTCCTTTAACAAAGGGGCTGAAGCTATCTAATTGAGCAGAGTGGGCAAGACCAGCAAGGGAGAAAGGAAACAGAGCACACCCTGAAGCAGAATGAAGAACACTGGCTCTGGGGCAGGGGGGCCCCTCCAGCACGAGGCCCTATGGGTGGACAAAGCAGCAGCCTCCTGCTATGTGATCCCACCGTGCCCTGGCAAAGGGGGATCAGTTGGTCTTTCCTAAAAATAAATTAAGTACGGCAGTGAAGTGGCATCTGACTACAACTCAGCATATGTATTCTCTGAATACATATCTGAAACACTCTGAAACTATCTGGGTCGAGGGAGGTGACCAGACATCCACATGTGTGTACACCTGTGTTGTACTGACATACCAGCAGTTACAGGTGTCCGTATATTGATAATTTTAAGAGTTACATGCTACAGAATCACCCAATAACTGCACCAAAAGCAACACCCATTTTCTTTCAGCTCCTCTCTCCTCCAAAGAACATAAAAATCCCTCGCCTCTTGGGTCTGATCTAGCCTGGTGTGTGCACAGAGAAGGTGCTAAAATAACTGTTTCTTTTATGGGAAGGCGGGTTCCCAGTTGTAAAAGAGGAACATGAATTTCAGATGCGCAGAACAGCCTGGATTTGCTTTGGTTCCAATACTCCTGCTCTCTTATTCTTTGAACAGTCATTTCTTTTGATTCATGTCAGTTACCTCCTTGTTGCATCTCAGCTTTTTATTTCAGAGGACACCTTTTGTGGAAAAAAAAAGTGAATTTTGAAGTAGACTCTGAATATTTTGCGTTTCTTCATCCTAAAATTAATAGCAGGACATTCACGTCCTCAGTCTATGTGTATTCTCTGCATATGAGAACTCCCCTGCAAGCATCTTTCTACCCCCTTCCAGAAGTGGGCCTTGAGCAGGTGAGCAAAGCCTTTAGTTTCTCAGTAGCCTTGGGATCAGTCTACACTGAGTCCTGACCAGTGTGTTCCCTGGGTGTGGAAAGGATTGTTATTGCTTGTTGGGATATAACCCAAGCATTGCGCATAAAGCATTAAAAATGCATGATAAACCTCTCATTTGATCACAGGCATGTATCTGATTTTAGAAACCAGTAGAGCATGTAGTATAAATAAATAACCTTACTTCCTAGCATATTCATGTACTTCAAAGCACAGAATAGTGGTATAGCATTTTTGTTTCCAGAAATGAGATTTGCTGATAATGTAAAATCTAGTTCTCACCCGTATAGATTACTGCTTCACTTCAGAAATTACTGTGACTCTTAAGGTTCATATGTCTTGAGAACTTGGCTTAGAACAAAGAGCTGTTAAACAGCTGTAAACCTTAATGCAGCCACAGTAGTCCTCAAGTCAGCAGCCTGGAGAAGAATTGGAGCACATTTCAGGAGGAACCAAAGGGTTTGTCACTAACTAAAACCCAAGAATATCTTAAAACACCACACGGCAGTTGTTCAAGAGGGTGCGACTCCCACTAGCTGCCTTGCCAGCCTCAGGAAAGAATGTGTGTTGTGTTTGTGTTTGTTTTTTTAAATGCCACTGGGTTTAGCTGCTGAATGCCCTTCTAATCTCTGAGCAAGGGCTCCACTTTGGGGCTCTTCCAAAGCTGACACGTAGCAAGCCACTAAAGGGAACAGTTAAACTTTTCCATGGGATCAAACTTTTTTTCCCCTCTTTCAAGACATTCAGAAAAACAACCCCAAACTGTTATCCAGGGATTAAAATGTGGAATCTAGATAGGTTTTTTTTTTTTTTTTTTTTTTTTTTTTTTTTTTTTTTTTTTTTCAGCATTCCATGTCTACAGCCCAGACAGGAGCAGTGGCGGATGCAGAATTGCCATCACTTTTCCTAGGTCAGTGCCCCTGGGCTCAGACCACCTGCACAGCACCTGCAGGCAAATTATCAGAGGTAATTAGCCTGAAGATCTCCACCTGCTGTCAGCTTCCCCTCCTCATTCATATCAGACCCTGAGCTTTGACAGAGAGACTGTGACAAGCATTTTACTTGAAAAACAAGGGCCTCATATTTCCTCTGCTAGAGGTACTGGGTGATTTAGCTATGCTTCAGCTGTTGTTGTTTGTAAGGTGGACAGGAGCCTTAGGAATACCACCAGCAACAGAGAATGCTCTATCTCAGGTAACACAATAGCGCTGATATTCTGAATATTCTCCTGATTTCCACTGAGCTACCTTTGCTGTGTTCTGCGGTATGGACCCTGCTTTTTTTCCCTGCTGAGGAACCTGCTTTGCAGGGAGGTTGGACCCGATGATCTTTCGAGGTCCCTTCCAACCCCTACGGTTCTGTGATTCAGCTGTTCCTTCTGTCCCACAGGTTTAATCCATCTCTCTGTCTGCTGCAGGAGTAGTGAACTGGCTCTGAGGGTTGCACGTAGTGAGCAATGCTTGGCTGGGCTGCTAACTTCCTGTAGAATAGTGTTGGAGGTTGAAATCCCACTTTCCTGTGATGTGTTTTCCTCAATTTGACCTCTCTCAGGGGGCTGATGTGTGCACTGCTCATGGGACCTGAACTGAGGGTCTTCCCCATGACCACCTGAGCCAACCAAGGGGACGTGGCCCTCTTGTGAGGCCTTGTTTGGCTCAGGGGATGCATGTCCTGTATCAGCCCACATGGTGGGGATGCCCCTTGTCATAAGGCCTACTTTGGGCTGGGCTGAGGATGTTGTGTCCTGGGCCTTATTATTCTGGAGGTGGCAATGGCAGCAAGCCTACAGTCCCCATGATGCAGATTAGTAGCTGCTGGGGAAGAAATGTTCTGCTGAGCTTCGAGGGAGGAGGCCACACCAAGATGTTGGCTCCCCATGCAGTGTGTGTGCAGGGCCTTCCTCAGGGTGTCAGGGGGTTTTGTGCCGGAGGGTCAGGAACTGCTCTGGTATATCACCTAGAAGTGGTTTGTGCATCAGTGTTTGGGAACACTTGATTTCCCAACTCATCTGGCTTTTGGTCCTTGATCTAGCAACTACACCTTTTCAAGGGAGGGCATTCCAAGGTAGATTCCTGTAAGCAAGCAGAGCTCCAGTGTTTTTCTGCAGTGGCTTACCATACCATATGATGGCTCTTCTTTTCTGTAAGAAAAAGAAATGTTTAGAAACAAGCCCAAGCCACAGATTTCAGATCAGGATCCAGACTTTTTTAAAATACCCTGAAGTTGGGAAGTGCTTGCCCTAGAACAACAGTTGGACTGTGTTCAGCTTTCTAAAATAACTCTGCCCAAAATCCAGACTCTGAACCCCACCCTCCAGGCTTATGCCTTTTTATTTAAAAAAGGGAAAAGGGGGGAAAGAAAAGTTGATTTTCTCTCTCTCTCTTTTTTTTTTTTTGTCTAAAATTTTTACTTCACATTCCATATTTTAGTTTTGCTTTCTTAATAATTCCTGGCTGCACTAAAACTGATCTTTTTGACTTCTCTTGCCCTCTCAACCAGCAGCTTTCCAAGTGTTGTCCTTCAGGGGTTAAGCAAAGGAGGCCTGAGAGAAACTGCCACTAATTAATTTTGACAGCTGAAATCCTTGAAATTGCTATTGAACTTGGAACCTTGTGTGCTATTGTTCTTTGCTCCTCTGCTGGAGTTTTGCGTGATGGTGGTTTGGATGGAAACATTTTTGGGCAGGTCCTTGGAAAAACAATGGGAAAAAGCCCTTTTAAACAACCCTGCAAAAGCCAGCAATGGCAATACTGACCAGAATTTGCAGATAATTTCATGCATCTGAATTTGAAGGGGAGCTTTCCCCCAGGTTGATGGCAAGCTTCCACCTGTCCATCAGGGGCTCAGGGAAGGAGGGACCAAACTCCTTCCAGGCATAAGGACAAACTGATGGTGCAGCACCACATCTATCTGGGTGCCAGCTGTGGGTTGAAAAATACAGTATGGGTGAAATGGGTTGTTTTCAGCCTTGGAGTCATTTGCAAACTGTAATCTCGAAGGTGTAACCTATGGCAAGGTTTTATCTTGAGATACTCTTCCACCATTTTTCCTAATGAGCATAGCAGATCTGCAGGACTGTCTGAGCATTGAAATCTGTTTCTGGTTGTCTACATCTGCTCTGAGCATGGCACAGAGGGTGAATTTAAAAAAATAAATAAAGGAAAAAATTTGTTCTTGTGCACTTGTGAGCAATACTGGTTTTGGTCCTATACTTTTATTCCCTAACTGTATTAATAAGGTAAGGACAGACTTACAAAATTCTGCCATGCTATTTCAGCTTTGCTAAGGCATAAGGCTTGGGATCCCTTGATAGACACTCTTCTTCTTTGTGGAATAATTTTAAGCAAAGAGGACTTCTGGATTTGGCCCAATATTTTTCATCTGGGGAGTTACAGTTTTCTGGCCTTTCTAAATAAGAATACTATATCCATGTGTGTGTACTTGTGTCACCCAGTCCTTACTTAATTAAGATGATCATTAGATTCATATGAACCAAAGCAGAAATGTGGGACAGCATCCACAAGTTCTCCTCTGTCTTACTCAGGGTACATTCCCTTACCACCTTCTTACCCATCAGAGAAGTACTTCAGGAACCAAGCAGGATGTATTTGTGTGTTTTGTGCTGCAGTGCTGTTTGGCCAATCTCACCGTGCTCCTGCTGGGACCCATGAAGGCTGTCGTGCTTTGGAGAAATTAAACACAGACCTGCCCACCTACAGCACAGTGCTATGCCCTCTTCCCTACAAAGCAGCACCCCACTCCCTAGAACAAATGTATGTCCAGACATGAGAAAGACAGAAATGACTCTGCTTCCTTGGTGTTAGTTCCAGTACTAATCACCACAGCAAGCGGCACAGATTCAGAGAGTTTTGGAGTCTCAACTGGCTCTGGATGAGCTGTGTAGTAAAATAATAATAAAAATAATACCGGAATATGAATCCTGAAAATAATACCGGAATATGAATCCTGTAAATCACTGCCCATACCTGAAAGTAAAATTAATCTTTTTTTTTTTTTTTTTTAAAAAAAAAAGGCATTTAAGATTCATTTAGCTCTCTTTTTATGGCCAGCTTTTATGCTGTATGACCTGCTCTTCAGCTCCCAGAGGTTACACTAAAACTTTCATTTTTGATTTACAATTGCCTTGGTGAGACAGTCCCTGTGCTATTTCTATTCAGATGAGAAGCTCATGGAAGTTGTTATCAGAACATATTGCACTCAATTTTTTCTGATTTGGAGGAAGATAAAGCAGATCTTTGGAAGCCTCTTGAATTAGACTGATGTACTTTGGCTTTCTTTTAATTTTTTTATTTTAAAAAAAAACCTTTTGATTTGCATCTGTGATCATTCCTGCAAACTTACCAGACCCTTGAATTTATTTCAGCATGTCTGAATGGCTGACTTTATCTGCTTGCTTTGCGATTAAAACTATTGGGGACAGACCACAAATTCATGCTGTTTCTTTATAGCAGAGTAATTACAGAGAAAACTTTGGAAGTATATTTGCAACACAGTTTCTCTTTTTAATTATTTTTTAATAGGGGATATGCCCACTTTTTTGTATGTATACTTTATAAGTTTTTAGAAAGCTTATGGGGTTTATTCATACTTTAATGTCTGGCAAGAAATACTTGTCAAACTATCACTTCTGCTCTTAGAGACTCATAGATAATTCATTGTCTTGCCATTTGTTAACATATTCTGAGCTTGAAATCCCTGTCATGTACTTGATATGAATGTATCTGTAACTGGAAAACTTAATTTTCTGTGAAAATCTTAAAGGCACTTCTGACAGTACAGTCAGGACAGTGCACAGCTCTGATCATAATTTCGTGTTTGTATATAAGAACAGCAGACTGGGCAAGGGAGCAAACAGAAAAGGCAGCAAGGGCCCTGGGCTGCAGCCAGACGTGGTCAGAGACTGACCTTGAGAAAAGAACACAGAAAGGGAGAAAGAATAATGGTGAGTAGATGTTTGCGATAGGACCAGGTGATGTCCCACATGTTGATTCCCACTCTGTTCTGAGACACTAGATTTGGTTAATAAGGAGGATTTGAATTCATGAAGAGGCCTTGATTAGGGAGATGAAGAAGAAATTCACTTAATAATAATTGGAAACAACTTGTGAGATCCTGAATACTACTGAGCTGCTGGGAGATACCATGGCAAGGGCCAGTTATAGAATTTGAGCAGTATAGAACAATAGTGCAATTTCTATAGCACAGGATGACTTCATCCTTGTTCTCTTAGACCTCTTTTGTAAGAGCAGAATGGCCTGGGGGAGGCTGAGAAATACAGCCACTTCCATCCTCATGCAGATCGTGCTTGGTGCATCAGAAAGCACAAAACAGAACCAAGAAGGTGGCTGCCAGGAGTCACCAGTGTGCTGCTGAGCCTGCTGAGGTTTTACAAACCCCCTTGTGTGAGGTGTGGTTGGCCAGGGTTTCCCCAGACACACGTCCTACCACCAAACTGGTCAGGTTATAAATCCTCACGCAGACTGGACAGTGAGCTGTCCAAACCCATGGAAAAGGAGCATCAGCCTTCGATCTATGGTTGTTGATAATGGCTAGAAATGTCCACTTTAGCAAATGAGGTAAGTGTAAAGTTACTGTAAGGTGGAAAGCTTCCAAGCCGGATCCTGCCATGTGCCCCTGCTGGTCTTCGGCCTGAGACCAGGCCCTAGTGGCAAGCTCTACCCTGCAGCAAGTATTTACTGTGACGTTGTAGTCCCTCATGGTGGAAAAAAGGGTTTATGATGGAAATGATGATGGAGTATTAAGTGCAGTGGTGCTCGTGAGCGGCACAGCTATAACAACAACCTCAAACCAGTAAATAGGAAAAAGGCCTTCTCTGTCCAGATGGTGAGGCAGGCAACATAGCCCTACCGTACGCAACACCAGAGACTTTCCAAATCCTACTCCAAATCTTTTAATCCCTTCAGTCCTTAACGGTTCAAAATTACATCATCATTTCCTCCATTTCAGACAGAGCTTTACCCCTTCTGCCTCATAGCTGCAGTCTAATAGGGCTCATACTTCTTAATCTTAAATGGAAAAATGTATGTCAAGTCAAAATAAAGCGCAGTTTCTAGATCTCCACAGGGGGCGTGGGGGGTGTCTCATAAATCTGTATATGATTAAAGGCAGCTGCAGATTGACATGGACATTTTGAGCCTGTCAGTCCTTTGTGTGATGTATAGCTATTGCAGCAAGCCAGCAGCGGCAAGCTGAAGACAATGAATTTCCTGCACTTCCTAGTCTTATTGCCAAGGACCAGGAAATAGATGCCTAATCAGCCTTGAATTTGTAAAGGCCCTAACCTAAACCCCAGCGCAAGCACTGCTAGTTCTTGGCCTGGTCATTTATTCTAAGATCTTTCAATCTCTTGTTTCACTACCAGTGAATGTGGAGAAGTACACCGAATTCCTTTCTGGTAACCTGAGAATATCAGCTAATGGAAAAAACAAAAAGTGCTCTGCAACTATATTAAATTTTCAGTGTTTTTTTTTTTTTTTTTTTTTTTTTTTTCACTCCCGCCCCCAACTGGCTGATGTTAACATTTCTCTAATGTCTTTGAGATTATGGCGAACAGCTTGTGGGGGATGACACCCAAGCTCCCTGAACAGTTTGAGCCACATCCTCAGTTGGCATAAAACGATGCAGCTCTCCTTTTTATACCAGCTGAGAAGCCAGGGTACTGCTGCTTTTATTTTCAGCTTTGCAACACAGTTACTGTAATAAAAGTAAGATATTTAGAAGCTTTGCTCCAAGTGACATCATAAGTTAGTGGGGAGCAAGAAATGTGTTAGCAGAGCTGAATGGGGTGCTGTGCACAGAGGCCGTTTGGCACTAGCAGCCAGACACCAGGATCCGTGGAGATGCATCCAAGGACATGACCTTGCATTTTGTATCCTGTTTTCATGAACATCAGACTGCTCTGTGCATTTAGAAATGAAGGAAGAAAAAATAATGATGAAAACATACATCTGTAGCACGATGGCGTCTCTGATTATGTAGCATGCTTCACTATAAAAGTTGAGTGATTTAAGAATTATATTGTTGCCTATGAAGTCCTACCCATTGCTTGCCTGTACTGATGTTTCTAGGCAGGCAGCTCCCTGCTGATGTTAGAGGCAAGTAACAGGTATGTGAGAAACAGAAGAAGATGTAGCTGGTAGAAATTATCGCGTTAATACCTCCAGCGTCAGCACCACTCCTGCATTCAGATCTTAACATTTTGGCTTAGGTGTAACTACTTCAGATGTTTTCAGTCTCCCATGGACATTAGAACAGCTGAAAATTAGGATAAAACAGTGTCCCAAATGAGCAGTGAATGTCATGGCTGAACACTGGTTCAGGACATTAGCTTTCATCCCTGCTGAAGAAATCTTCCAGCTGGACAGATTCGACCAACTTGTAGCAGTTCAGAGCCCTCACCTCAGCGTAAAAAGAAAAGAACATCTGGTCTATGCTCATCTTCAGCTTTCCATGCTTTTAGGAAAATCAGAGAACTAGCTTATCCTCATCTATACCCTCTGCAGGACAGTCCCATATCAAAGGCATCTAATAAAGTCCAAAGCCAATAATTCCTCTATCAGCATGGTATTAAGTTTGAAAGATGGATCAACAGATGTCACTTTTCCTCCTAAATCTTGGGAAGGCAATGAAGCTTAGGTTGACATTACAATGCTTTTAAGTACGTGGAAAAAGCCACAAAGATAAGTTAGATACTCGTGTTTCCTTGACAGCGCAGGAGGAAATATATGCACATGCAAATGGCATGTACGAGGCAAGTTTATTGAGCTGAAAGCTGCATAAACAGGTCAGTAGGAGAACCTGAGATGAATTTGTAGCAGTAACCTCTTCCCAACTTTGGTAAATAGGCCCCTAAAGCTGGGTTTCAGGGAAGTACCTTCCTCTGCCATTCTCAGTTTGATTGTGGTCATGGAAGGAGAAGGTGCCACCCAGTCTGAGGCATGAATTTAGGTGTCCAGCAAACTTTGCTGGTGGGCTCTAGGGTTCCTTGGTGCTTGCAGGTTACAGAGTTGTCTGAATAGGAGTTTGAGGATCAAATTTGTGCCTAAATGCAACTCCCAGATCTCTCACAGGCTGTGGTAAGGATTCTTATTTTATCTGGGAATAATGGTATTTGGGGTCCAGGAGCTTAAAAGTTGAAAAGCTCCCACTGATATCACTAAGAGCTAAAACAAAAGGCACTCTTAAAGTCAAAAGGACTATAATGTCCTCTGGAAGAACTTTTAGAAAAGCTGACTCCAGGTTTTAGCATTTGCTAACTGGAAGGCCTCACAGTTTGTGTTTGGAGGGCTGAAAATAACTGCATGGAATTTGGAAGCAATCATTTCAGAAATGAATTCTTCAAAGGCGAAACAGAAGTAAAGAACCTGAAGATCACTTGTCTTGTATAAAGTGGGTAATAACGGCATTTTGGGCAATGTCCCTGCATTTTAACAAAGTTGCAATGCATATTCCAACCATCTATAGCATAAAAATTTTCACCTCACCCCAGATAGCAGGCTTGGCAGTAACCCGTTTCAGAACTTTGAAAGTGAGATTAATGAAGAAGAAGGTGTTGAGAAAGGGAGCCAGGGAAGTTGGGGATTGATGGTTTTTTAGCATGGACATCCTTGTAGCACTTACCAGGGTTTCCTGCTTTTAATTTATTCTTATGTTATTCAGCTGGAAAGAAAAAAAAATCTTATGCACTTCATTGGAACATGCTGGTCTCCAAGAGAGATGTTAGCTATTTTCAAGTGAGAATGGTTACCACTTGGCATCTATTTTAAATTTGAAGCACATTGGGTTAATTCATCCTTGTTTTAGCCTTCTCAGATCATGGGATTTCCAGTATGTACGTATGCATTTGGTCCAGGGTGCTCTGCCTCTTTTGGCTCCAGTACTACATGAGATTATATTAGTTCCAAATCCCCCGAAGGAGAATATTCCTCCTTGGGCACAAAGCCCATTCTTGCCTCTGTGTACCCCTGAACTAGGCTATAAGGGATAGGTGTGAACACTGCCTAGGACCTTTACTGATCATGTCAATATCTTTTTAGGTAGCACTTCGAAATAACTTAGTGGTGGGCTTGGTGCATCCTACCCAGATGTGAAGGGTCTGAGCCCCTCTGCACAGCTACCCGTAATTTTGAAAAAGAATTTAGCAAAAAGGATAAAATCCTGCCAACCCCTTCAAAACATTGCCTATAACAAAAGTGCCCATTCAGCTAGCGCAGTTATAGCACCTGGGCTGTTCTGCTGTCTGGGAAATGTCCTGCATGCCTAGACCTCCAGCCTGCCCAGCCTTCAGCTCCAGTTGGGAAATCTCCAAAGTAAACTGCTCCCTTCCCCTTCCCAGGTGACCCACATTCCTTGCTCCTGAGCTGCACAGAGCTCAGACGGTGCCCTCTCCACAGCAGCAAATGGTGCTGCTTACGGACAGAGGTGAGGAACCCAGCGGGCACTTTGGCGAATGTGATGTGGATCCCTCGTAGCAGCTTCATACGTGTCTGAATGTCACCGCGTAGCTCTTACTGTAGCACGATGCTGTAGTAAAATGAAATACAGTCCTGGCCAAGGAGGAGAAAGGGAGCATGATGTAGGGCCGGGGTGCACAAGAAATCTAAAATGACCCTCTGCACTGAACAGCACAAAAATCTCCCTCAGGTGTGCAAGTCTGAAGTGCCTCTGTGCACTGAACAGGTGGGAAAGAAGTAGTAACAGAGAAGAGCTGTTGTGTTTTGCTGCTGTTTGGTGAGATGTCCTGACCAGGAACAGAAACTGAACCTGCTATGTTTGGGGCTCTAGAATGGGATGTAGGAGATATGTGTGAAGTCTTGGGGGCATAATTTTACTACAGTCTTGAGTAAATTGCTCATTTCTTGTTTGCAGAAAGAGATTGTAGGTCTGGGCTTTTCTGTCTTGCCCTGGTAGACTTGAAGGTGCTCTGTCAAGGCCATAGTTTCTAATGTGTTAAGCAAGTTCAGCTGAGACCCTTAGGTGCTGCTGTAAGGCAAGGCAGGAAGGGCAGCAAAATTTAATGAGAGTCTCCCTCAGGAGGGAGGGAGAGACTTTATAGAGCTGAAAACTACTGTAGTCTGCATTGCCTGCAAAACTAGATTGAAGCTCAAGGTAAATATAATTTCTTCTCTTGTTATCTTTACTAAAGGCAAAAACAATAAGTTCTAAAAAATACTAAATGTATATCTAAATGACTCAAGATTCATAAGAAAACCAGTCTCCCATCTGGGAGTGTGCTGTGCAGTTTTCACTGCACTGGGCAGGCCATAACCCCTCAATAGGCAATACAATTACTCAAATAATAAAATTATGTTTAAGCCAGTGCTGATGATAATTTCAGGGGATAAGGATAATTATTCTGGCTCACAAATAAAAAACAAAAGTAGTTGAAAGTTAGGAGACAGAGCAAATGGACGACTCTGAATCCTCCCTCTATTGTTGAGCTGTACAAATCTATTGCTTTTCTAATAAATAATCCCAGCACAGAGCATTTTCTTGCCAATATTTTCAGCAGCGGAAGCCAAGCCAGAAGGTTCTGAAACCAACATATTGGCATGGGTGGTTTTTTTTCTCCTTCTCCTAATATACCATGGAATCTAGTTAAATATTTTTCCACTCCTTGCTTCTCTCTGCGTCTTCTGGAGAAAATGTGAGTCCTATTTCCTCATAAAAATATCTTAGCATTTGACAGGTTGGGTGTCTTTGATCCTGAAATGTTTTTGGATGATTTTTCTCCCCCACTTTGACTTTGTAATATAACGCTCCATAAAAAGTATGTGCATATATGCAACTTTAAAAGGGGATCCTTATTTGAAATTAAACTTTTACACCAATTAACCTCCTCCCAGTGCGCTATAAAGTGCAGTAAAAACAGTGCTCTTACAGAGACCCTTGCAATTCTCAGATTGATGCCTCCCTGGCTGTGGAACCCAGAACATCTGCTTTAAATTAGCTCTGATGGAAGGTCTACTTGTAAATGCATGACTTAATCAGCCTTACTAAAGTAAATGGCACATACTGTAGCAGAGGGTGCTTCAGAGTCAGACTCAAACCTGTCTTTCTTTTGAAGCAGAGAAGGGGGGGAATAAGGGGGGGCACAGAGGGGGCAAACTTTAAACCAAAGGCGATTTTTTTTTTTTTGTCTTTTATGAGCTGACATTAGCAGACGTGTGGCTGTACCATAGCCAGTCTAACTCCCAAGCAACATGTGCAGCTGCACAGGGAAAGCCTCCCTTGCTCCTCCCCATGCTCATACACCCATGCTTTCAGGCCCCATTTAGGTGAAGACTGAAGTTTATTTGTAGAGGTGTGCTAGACAGTCTTCTGGTTTGCTTGTGGGCTCTCTCCCAGCCTTTCTGAGAGTGCCTGGCTTGTCCTGAGAAGAGCATGGCCGCAGCTCAGCCAGATGGCTGTGCACAAAGATGAGTCTCTCTGCAGTGCCCAGGCTCTGCCCGCCTTCCCTGAGGGGGGAAAAAAAAATAGAGCGACAGGTTTCCTGTTGGTTTTTAATGGTGAGGACTGTGAAGGGTGAAGCATTGCAGAAGGTCCTCATGAGGCTGACTTGGCAATAAAATGACAGATGAAATTCAGCGCGTATAAACATAAAGCAACGCACGTGGGGGAACAACAGTCCTAGTTTCACTACAAAATGATGGGCTTTGGGCTGCCTGTTAACACTAAGAAGTGAATGTTGAATGAAAACATCAGCTCAGGGTTCACAAGCCATCAAAAAAGCAAATTAGGAATGATTAGTAAAGGAATAGGAGGCGAAACAAAAGTCACTTCACCGTTCTGTGTGGCCGTGGTTCACCCGTACCTAAAACCAATGTGTGTTGCTCTTCCCTCATCTAAAAAAGAAATATAGGAAACTGGAAAAGGTTCAAAAAAATATTTCAGGGTTGGATGATTCCTACATGAGAAGTGATTGAATCTGGAAAAGAAAACTTAGGGGGCATAGCGGGCGAGACAGAGGCCTACAACACCACAGGTGGAAGGAGAGGTTGAGCTGGGGTCAACTGTTGGTGGTCTTTTTTGGTACAAGCACTACTGGGCATGACATGGAGCTAGTAAGAGCCAGGCTAAAAACAGAAGTTACTGTTCCTCACACAGTTACATCCATACAGTGGTAACAGAACTGAAAATCCCTGCCAGAGAATGTTCTGGATGCAAGTTTAGTGTTTCCAATAGAACTTTGAAGAGAGCAATAGAGCAGGGGACCAGGAGATGGGAACTAAAGAAAATGCTGCTAACTAGAAAAGATCTAGAGAGGAACAGAATAACAAAGAAAAAGGGGAAGTTTGAAATGAGAGAAGAAGTGAGCTGGAAAGGGGATGCTTGCACTTAGAAGGTATATAAGATCCACACAAAAGAAGATGATAAAGTATATAACGTCCAGGGTATATAAGATCCAACAAAAGAAGATAAGAAAAAGGAGAGAGAGGCACAAAGGCGAATATGTCAGGACTGGAAACTACCAGAGATTGGAGAGAAGAAGAAAAAGTGAAATAGGAGAAATGCTTGAGGAGGTAAGTTTGCTGAGGAGATAGAGCTGCACACTGGGGACAGCAGAATGACACCATTTGGGGCAGCTCGTTATTTCATACTGGTTGTGTGAGGCATTACACATCTCCAGTAAAAATAAATTGCAGGAACAACATCACGGATGCAAAATGGGATCCACAAAACTCAGAAACTACCCAAACTAAGGCTGCCTGTGCAATCTTAATTTGGCCCTACTGTTCTTTACAGTACAGTCTAACTACACAAGTACAACCTCTTCACAAAGTCAACCTATACACCTCATTTCCTCTGTCCTTGTCCAGAACAGCTTTTATCCCCTTTACATTTGAGTAAATCTGATCTTTACTTTTGTGCTGGTTGAGCAGTAGGGGAGACGCTACAGAAAAGACACGGACTTCTCAGTGTCCATGCCCTCATACCCAAATGACAGAGCGATAATTACAGAGAAAGTCCTTCTGAGTCCCCATGGGCACCCATAATTGCCCTGTGGGGAAGTCCTAGTCCAGACTGAGCAGCACTAGGAGCAGTGAAGTAGCTGAACATGCTCAGTAAAAGTGGACATTTCTTCCTTTAAGACTTAAAATGTCTTTTCTGAGCTTGTGGGATCTGTGATTCTTCAGAAGCTCCTTAAATGTGTTGTTAGGGGAGATTTTATAGGCACAGCAAACGTCACCTTCCAAAGCTTGCCAGCTTTTGAGTTCTTCTCTCAGAAGGTAAGAAGCACTACAGCTATTCACTGAAAAGGCACTAGAATTGTTTTAACATAGATAAACAGTATGGTTCTCCAAATCCTATTTTTTTTTTAGAGACAACTCCTGTTTTGAACAAATACATCTTTACTATATATACATATAAATGTATTAAACTTAAGGCTTCTAGAATATGTAGAAAATCTCAGTGCATGTAATTGCATTTTCATAAGTTACAAGCAATCAAAATAATATTACAGTGGGCAATACTGAGCAATTATAGTAAGAGGCAGTACAATTGGTGCTACATGTAATGCAACTATCAGTATCATTATGCAGTCTTTTCCTTTATTTTGGAACTACCTGTACTTGGGAAGAGAGACGTTTTTAAATAATAAGAGAATATGCTAAGAATACTGGAAAAGAAGTGTGGAGAATGTAGATGCTATACCAACAGATAAGGATTTATTTGGTATCTTTGTTGTCTGCAGTGTGCTTCACGATTGCATGTTAAGGAACGTGAGATCAATCCTGGTGGATTCAGAAAAAGTTTTATATATCCTTAAGTGTTCACTTAAATTGAATTGAGGCTTTTCCAACTCAGATATCATACATTAATACAAATTTTGATAGGAATGTTAATTTAACATTACCGTTCATATCCACACTCATTGAAGTGGGTAGGTAGATTTATAGACTGAGAAAATTTAGGGTCAGAGTGGACCATCAGATTATCTAGTCTGGTTTAGCAGAGAATAATTCACTCATCAAGGGTAACTCTCTTTTGAGACCAGCAATTTGTGTTTGGCACAAGACAAAACTGGGTTTGGCTGAAACCCCTTCTCCAGGAAGGCATCTTGTCCTGATTCAAACACAGACAGAAAGCTGCTCGCTTTCCTTGGTGATGAGTCCCTGCAGCAAACTACTCTCTCTGTTCAGTATTTCCTTCAAGAGTTAAAAATCTTGCTTCCATCTATTGATTTTGTGATGCTGTTCCTTGCTGGGCCTTTAGAACTTCACATTTTTATGGAGAGACTTGCATACTGTTATTAAGTCACTTCTCAGTCTTGTTTGTTTTTGGCGAGCCAAACAGACACGGCTTTTTAAGTGTCTATCCGTCATTTTCTCCAGCCCTTGATCAGCATTTTTGGCACATAAAAACTCAACATCCAAAACATTCGGTGACCGCTCCCATTCATGTGGCTTACTGTATTTTAGACCTTCCTTCCCACCCCACATGTGACAGCACTGGACTCGTTCAGTAATCCTCTTGATGAGCCATATTACCAAAATGCTTAGATTTATTTTTTTCTGAAAGGAAAGCTCTGCAATCATGGCTAGTGTCTGTTTGGCAAGCAGCTTTGTCTTCCATTTCCTCTGCTGGGATGCTTGGGACTCTTTTCTGAGTTGCTCTACACTTTACAATATAAAAATATGGCTTGTGGAAAAAGCCTCCTTTCCCTCTGCTGGTTCCATTCAAAACAACTAAACCAGAGTTAAATGGGAGCTTTCAAACCCCAACATTTCCTGGGGGCCTGCTCTTTGCTATCAATCCATCATTTCTTTACAGCTCATTTTCAGATGCATTTATTAGAAGTTATTCTCTGGCTACACCCTTCTTCATGCCATAAGTCAGTTGTTTCTGGCCTGGACACTGCTCAGGAGCAGTGCCACTCCTGCCAGCCCTCACAAAATGCAACAGGCTGAGTCATACCACAGCAAAAGGTTTGCAAATGCCCAATTTTATGTCATTTCTTTTCCATTAGGGAGCCAAACCAGGGGTGACCATTTACATTTTTTGGGTAACACATATTCTAAATAACGCCTTGTAGCTGTTGTCTTTTTCCCCCCTCTTCTCCTTTATTTCTGTTTTATTCATTATATGTGGGCCTAAGAAGTATTTATTTAGCATTGGTCTTTTGGTGTTAGAAAATGGGAGACATATTGATTGGTAGTTGCTCATGTGAAGTTGTTTAAATAGTACTTTAAAAGACATTAAGCAGCATTTCACATCAAAAACCACTCAGACGTGTATTTGGAAAGATACTGACTAGACTCATATTTCCTGTATTAAAATACTTGTATAAAAATATGTTCTTCTCTGATTTATCAAACAAGCAAATGACCCTCTGGAGAGTTTATGGTTCAGACGTGAATACCTAAGCAAAATCTTAGTGAATCATTTGAAATTGCTAGAATTTTCCATATGAAGACCATTATAAATGTATCAATATTATGGTGTGTGAATATTCAATACATGCCTGAAATCTGTATTGTTACAATGTTAGTTCCTGAGATGCATGAGTATAAATGCATACAAGAATGCCAAGAAGACACGCAGAGAATATCAATTCCTTATTCACATTTGGTTTGCTACAAGCCGACAAAATGTTTAGCTGAACTTATCTCCTCAGCTCAGTGCCATAAATTTCAGCTGAGGTAGGAGGAACTCTTTTTCACATAATTGTTTTGCACATTTCGAGACAAGAAAACACTAGGGTGAGACCACTGAGCAGATCTTAGCAGATAATTTGACCCATCTGTAGGATTTAGGAGTAGGTTGAAAGATGTCACAATATTTTAAGCAATTTAAAAGTCATGTGTCTAATACAGCCCTCAGATATAGATGCATAAAAAACTCAGCCAGATGTTATAAGGAAGACAGGGAATTGTGGCAGACATGAAAATCAGAGTGAAAAGAGAGAGGACAACACAGATCTTGGCATAGATCAAGCATTCAGGTCCTGATCTGAAACCCAACAGGGCTGATGGAAAGATTCCTATTGTTCTCAAAGGCTTTGGGCTAGTATTTCCTAAAAACATTAAAGGTACTGAGGTGCAGGGATGGCAGCCACAGCGTCTCATAAAGATTACAAGGACTTTGGCTTAAGCCTGACTGAAGCTGAGAGACAAACACATGGATGATAAATGTGGGTGTGAGTATGTATGTGTGTATAGGTTTAGTGTGGGTTTTATGGAATTACTCTTTGGCTTTTCCGGTTTGGATGAAGTTCAGTTTCTGTCAGTCACCTTACCATCTCTTCCAACAAACTGCCATTGCCTGATATTTCAGCTCCAATTTTATATAACCAGAAGACTTCCATTTTATATAAACCAGAAGAAATGAGGCCTGAGAGGAATGTGTTCCAGCCCCATCAGAGGCCAGCCCTAAGAAAGCGTGATGGGCTAGGTAGGTGTGCTTCTGGTCCCCAGGCTACCGACAAGGAGCTAAATGCCCTTGTAGGCACAGAGGAGGAAAGCTTCCTGACGTGCTGGTGACACAATGAGGAGCTCCAGCTTGTTTGGCTTCTCAGATGTGGAACCTCCTGAACTTTAAAAGAAAGAATAATAATAATAATAAAAAAATTCCTCTCTTGGGAGGAGCTGGATTTCCCTTTACACCATAGGAAAGTCTGCTGCAGACTGTGGGGCCAGGGAAGAGCAGAAATAAAGTTTTTATTTGTTTGTATTGTCAAATATTTGAAGGTAAAACTTAGTAATGAGATATTAGAGAAATATTAGTTAGGCCTTAAAGAAGGAAAGAAAGCAACAGCTGACTGGCCGGCTGAGAGCTCGGCTCAGCTGTGTAAGAACCTCTTGGTATTAGCCCTGCTGACAGAAACCTCCTGTGAGAAAACAGGAATGCTGTCGGAGTAGGGGAAGAGCCTGCAAGGAGACCACAGCTGGATGTGGTCACACTTCAGGCTTTTTGGTACGCACCAGCCAGCGATTCTGGTCTGTGATAGCATCATGGGTGCCCGAGCAGTTCTGGGGATGGCTTTGGTGAGGAATTCCCAGAAGGTCCAGATGGGTCCAATATCAACCTGTAATAAGACAGAGAGTGGGAGGAAAACCTCCCAGTATATATTCCCTGTGGTTTACATTTTTATACCGTTAAAATTTTTCCATAATCCAAGTGCTCGAAAATCAGTTGATTTTGGACACTTCTATGAAATTTGTCTTTTAAAGGTGATTTATTTTAGGGTGGTAAACCAGACAGCATAGGGAACAGCTACAGAGCAGCTGAAGGAGCAAAATGAGATGCAGTTATAGTGCATGGAGGAGCTCAGCGCAGAAGGGATTTCTGAAAATCCTCATGTGTTGGGACATGCAGACATTAAGGCAGAAAAAAGCCTTCTGCAGCTTGTCAGCTTTGGGGTTTGGGGGAGGACAGGCTTTGAGTGCAAAGAGGAGACTCCCCCATGAGGAGACTCCTGGCGATCTGTCCCTAGCCACAGGTAGGGGCCTTTCTCCTCTGTGTGTGCGGGTGTAGCGAGTTCTAATGGCAGCCGTGCAGCTGTGACTTGGGTTTTACACAATGTGCAAAGTCACAACCCGTCACCACCATCCTGTCTGTCCCTGGGGCTGGGGACACTTCGTGCTTTGTGCCAGGGCTGCCGTGAGGAGAGCTCATCTGCGCTGAGGGGACACACGGCTGAGGGGAGCAAGCTGGGCCTGTGGGGTGGGCAACGCTGGTAGGGACTGGGTGTAGGGATGCGGGGGTCCCCCTAGTAGGGTTGGGTAGGAGGCAGGGTCATGCTGGGCTCTGAAGGACTGCAGTGTCCTCACGGTAAACCGGACAGAGAGCTTGTGGCTTACGATGGAGCTCACATCTCAAGCTTGTTTGGTAAAGGCCTGTTCTGTCCTAACGGGCCAAAACATCCTGATTGTACGTGGCAGCCTCCCATGTCTGTTGCACTTTTGTAGATCTTTGCTTTGGACAAGTGTCCACACGGAGTTAGCTAGGAAAATAGTGCCAGGAATTGCATGTATTTTTCTAGTCAGTAGTGAAACATATTCCCTTATGGACCCTCGGATTTCTAGACTCTGCTAAGAAGAGGCTGATTGGCACTGCTGGAATGACAGTTAACCAGAGGACTTCGCTCTATTTGTGATGGAGAGGCGTTGTAGGCTGAATATCATATTCAGTGACTCCATGCAAAAGAGTTTCTTTACTAATTGTTAGTGTTAGCATGAGAAAGGCTTAGATAAAATGTTCTGTGGTTCAGCATCACACGTGGGTGTCACTAGGTATCCTCCATAAACTGCTGCCTGATGATGGTAATCAGCACAGTGGTCTCCGGTGTTGCTGTTTTGCTCTATTACTGAAATGTGAGCACACCCCAGCTCACATGGGTATGTTTCTATCCATGTACTTCTGCAAGTGTGGGAATTAACTCTATGTCTGTATTTGTTTTTACAAGAAGGGATGATTTCTAGCACTTTATTCACAGCAAGAGTTTGACTGTAGCATGTGCGCTCTAGAGTAATGCCTTGTGCTTCAGACACTTCAAGGTTTGTAAACCCTCAATGGTTTCATTGCTGTGTGTGTTATTCTGTATTTGCCTGCCCTTATATATCTCACTGCTTCTTCCTTTTAGTTGTTAAAATGTATGCTATGATGGCCCAGGATGAAGTATGTGGACCATAACTGTATGTGGAATAAGCTATAGAAACTACTCCACAGTTTCCTTTTCAGTAAGAGGGCTTCGCGACATGAACATAAATCTTCAAAGTATGTGTTGAGCCAGCTGCTACATCATTTAAAAATAGTTAGGTTGGTGCCAACAAGACAGATCGCTCGACTTGGGGGCCATAAACAGAAATCAAAGGCATGCATTAGCAATGCCCCAGTGTTTGTACGGTTCCACGAGGAACCCTCTACCCCTTCTAGCACGTCTGTGATGGTGTTACAGAATTGTCTGCTGTCACTTCTATAATGCATCAATGTCACCCAGCCTGGGAGGGTGCAGTATGTTGGAGGCTGTATGAAGGCAGAAGACATTTTTGAACTGTTTTATGTTAGACTGTAGTCAGTTTTCTCAGCTTCACAATAAAGGAGAGTTTTAAAGAGTGTTTGGTCTTATATCCCCAGCAGCTTGGGTGACATGCCATTGGGGTGTTAAATACTTGAAAAAGGTCAAAGCTTATGAAGTGGTCAAAGGGAAAAGAAACAAGGTCAAAAGTTTAAGCTATGGTACACGGTAGGCAAGGAGAACTCATATTTTAAGCAGTCTAGACAGCATATTAGCAGAGGAGGCTTACTGTGTTGTACTCTGTTTATGGGAGTTTTCCATAAACTGCAAAAAATATTAGGAATGCAGCATAACCAAAGCTTTGCCTTTTCCTGTTGAGAATAACTTGTTGTGCAGTTTATGTTCAAAGAAAACGGCACCTATATAGACTTAATTTAAGTGAAAGGGCCACAGGGCTTCAGGGGAAAAGATGGAGAAAAAAAAAAAAAAAAGATTATTTAAGATGAATTTTCCTTTCAGAAATAAAAGAAAAAGAAAAAAGTAATTTACGTATCTGTCTGGAGAAAAGTGTAACATAGCCATTGGTGCTTTATAGCAGATTTAGGAGGCGACTGCAGTATTTAGGCACCTGTGTTTTTTATGTTCACATGTATATATTTTCGTGTTTGTAGAATGAAAGATATGCAGTCCTGATTCATTTACTTTGCTCAGCTTGTTTCAGGCTTTTTATTTTTTTATTTTTTCTCACTGAATAAAAAGCAAAGTATGTGGCATTTTCAGTCCATAAATCTTGCTTGCTGAGGGCCAACTTCTGCTCACAGCTCTTATTTACAGTAAGTTAATGAGGCCAATACATACCCCAGGGCAGAGTTTGGACCTCTGAGGCTACCTGGGTAAAGCTGCCTAAGTGGAGGGATGGTTAAAGCACCGGCTGGGGACTTGAAAGGCTTGGGTTCAGCTCAGTTCAGCTCAGCTCTGTGATGTGACCTGTGAGCTCTTGGGGAAAGTTGCTTCCACTCTTCTGAGCTCCATGGCTGTGCTCCACAATGGGCCTGAATTACACCTCTTTCCTATGGTTTTATGTTAAAAATTTGCACCCTCATCTGTCCCCTTGCAGCACTGCAGAAGGGAAAAAGATGGGTATTTTGGTCAGCCCTGAATGCCAGTTCTTTGGGGCAAGGACCACTTTTTTATATATATTTTTTTCATTCCTTTCTACAAGCAAGTAAAATTGTCTGAAATGATCTGTTAATAGCAGCACCATCAACAAATCTGATAATCGATGTACCATACGTTTAACATTTATTAGCTCTAATCGAGTAATCCTTGCCAAAACTCACCTGGGAAATACTGCTCTTACCCTCTGAGGTTACCTGCAGATACGTAACTAAAAAGCAGGCACTGAAATTCTGTGAAATAGCTGGCCATGTGGACGCATATCTAAAACATACGTACCATGACAGTTTTATGCAGAACACCTCAGCTGTTGCAGTTCTGCCTTTCACTCGGACAGACTGACAGTCTAAATTGTGAACACGTTCATAGTCCTCACAAGGAAGAGCCCCCCATCTGGGACTCTGGCCTATGAACCACCATCAGTTAGGTTTTTCAAGGGAACCCAGTATTCCTTAGGAATCATTTCTGAACATTACTTCAGGAGTTTAAAATACTGCAGTGGGATTTTCCAAAGCTCCCTTTAGGAGCTGTGTTGGGCCAACACAGAGCAGTTCTGAAAAACCCACCATAAGTATTTTGAGTTACGCTGCCGCTTACCTGCAGGTGTTTTACGTATTGTTGAGCATTTTGCTTTATTTATGTGCATGGCTAACGCTGAAAGGTGTGGCTGGATTTGTATTTTGTAAAGTTGAAACCATCAGAATAAGAAAAATGAGAAAAAATTAAGTGGAATTGAGAAAAAGAAAGGCAGAAAGATGGGAGAAAATAAAGATGTGGGAAGTATATGAAAGAGTAGGAAGGGAATAGAGAAAAGATATTAATACATATATATTATCTCTAACAAGTGTTTAATAGTCCACTCAGCTCCAGCCTCATGAGATGTGCCTCATCTGACACAAATATTATGATAGCGTGAAAGAGTTTTAAATTTTTATGATTTGTTCTTACTGCTTGTGTATGTGTGTGATCTCAGAGCTTCACTGAGTAGGGGCTGAGAGGTGGCAGAGTGAGCAGCAGTTCCCTGCCAGGAAGATAGCTGGGATTTGAATCCCAAATAGGATTGCGCTTCACAGTGGCCCTTGCAACAAAGTCAAGGTGCTGCAGGCCTGTCCACTGTGATGGGAGGAAAAAGGGAACTTCTCTTCCCTGAGGATGCCTGAACTTCTAGCAAGGTAAATTCACATAGAACAGAAGCCTGACTGTGAAGATGAGATGGGGGAGGATTTTTAGCAATGTGCAGTGATGAGTCATGGCAGCTTCTATTAATATAATTGGCACGTATGTAAATAAATTCACATGTGCTCCTCTGAAAAGTTAGCTCATGAGGTCAGGCAGCAATAATAAACCAAGAAGAAACGTAATTTTATAAAGATGGTGAGCCACGGCATTATTTTCCAGACATTTTATAAAAAAAATAAAAAGGATCAATTTGGTCATTTGCAGTGGGAGAAATGACTGTATCTCAGAGATCGTCTTGTAGCTCTGCACAGGTATGTTTCATGCACTTCAGAAACCGTGTTCATTTGCATGTGGTTTCCTAGAAAAGTTTGCTGAAGAGATCTGCACATTCTCTGGTTTCTCAAGGACAATGTGTGGTGTTCAGATATATGGCCAGAGCTGCGAGTGTAAATCAGCACTAAGCAGAGCTTCACTGTATTATACCAGTTGAGGACCTGACCGTGTATCCGTGTATAACAGGAGCTGGGTGAAATCCTTTCATGTTTCAGGTGGTGCTATACATTAGCACCAAATGCAGGGCTGCCTTTCTCCCTCCCCTCATAAAAGTCTGAAACCTGTTGCCTATTATGCCCTTAGCCACCCATTCATAGTTCAGATACCCTTGAGTCCAACAATGTACAAGAAGAAACTTGTGTTTGTTGAACAAAAGCTGCTGCTGCTCGTAGGGTGGGACTTTCCAGACTTATGGGTTATCCCAATAAAACCCAGGAATGTTTTAAAGGCAGTAGCACTAGAGACCACCAACTATTTTATTGTTGAAGGCTAAAAGAAAAATCTATTATACCTGAGACTGACCCTGTAGCTGTTTCTGTTAGCAGGCTTCTTAGAAAAATAAAAGGGCTGGATTTTTACAAGGGCATTAATGCATTATTTTAAATTGCATGAGTCTGGATATTTACACACAGATATATAATAAGCTGATAAGAAAATGAGCTGGATTTGGCCACTTCCAATATCCTTTCTAAATGAGAGTGCAGAAGCAGCAGTGTAAACAAAGAGGACCAAATCTTTCCTGGTCAGTGTGACCATGGCAGGGGACTGGAATTAGATGATCTTTGAGGTCCCTTCCAACCCAAGCCATTCTATGACCGTTGTTACTTTTCTAGATGTGTCTGTTCTGGCCTCATCAGTGTTGTAAGAGCAAAAATACACACATAAAAGATGTCAAAACATACATACATCCTCACAATATTCCCTTGAAACAGACTACAGTTAATGAACAGGGATTTTATGGGTAGAAAACAGGATCACCGAGACCAGACACCTCAGAACAGTTCAGTGCATGGTTTCTGTTGACATAAATGTGATAAACTGTATTTGATGGATCTGGGCTTCCCATGCCCATGGCTATGTTAAGAAGGCATCAGATAATGACTCGGTTTCTCTAGAGAGCCCAACCAATGCCATGCACACAAACCAACATTTGTTTTAACACTTGTCCTGCTGAAGGTAACAAAGCAGATGATGTGAAAGCAAGCCATGGTCCATAGTTAATGGAAGTGGCAAGAGGCTGTTGTCATGAGCACGTAGCTTTACACATGTGGAAATGACGGTAATAGGTTTGTTTATGGCACCCCAGCTTAGGTTCAGTGATTCAAATGCCTCTCTCAGGTCCCTGGCTGGTCGTATGGTTATGCAGGCTCTTCCCTAGCCATACCTTTTGCCATTATTTCAGCTTTGTTGGTTGCAATGTTAATACTTCTATCATGAAATACTGACTGTGGAGGATGTGGAAATATCATGCAGATTTTCAGAGGTGAGGATTTAATTACACGAGTATTGCTTGCTCTCTCAAAAGAGCAATGCCCACGGTCTCTCAGTGCAGGATGATATATGTAATTCCGAAGATCTGAGCCCAGCCATAAAACTCACTGTAGCCCTGACACTTGAGATATAGGGCCAGGTTGTCAAGCTCTCAGACAAAGAACAGTTGTTCAAAATACACTGAGGGAACCCGCACATGTGAGTATCTGCCACAGTGTATGTGGTAGCCTAATTTACGCCTACAAATCCCAGGGAGTATTTGTACTGTTTGCTGGCAGTAAACATTACAGGAACTGATCTGAGAGGAGGCCTACAGAATTGGCTCCTTGCCTTATTAGTTCAGAGGAAGATTCTTGCTGGCTTGACTGCTTTTAAGTCACACTTCAGATGACAGAAAACCAGAAATTAAAAGTGTTGGATACATTTTGGCCTTAAGATAGTTTGACTTAAATTAATATGTGATCCTTGACATGGGACTACTTCTTAAAACCTCCTTGTTTGATTCCCCCTCTAAATGAGGAGTGGGGGGAACAGACACAAAGAAACAATGATCAAGATCTAGAGATTTAAAAATCAGCTGCTGTGCTTAGTCCGATGTATTCCCTGATCTGCCTACACATTTATTCTTTTGCTCACACACAGACAGAATTAATTCATCCCAAGATGCAATCATGCATCTGTTTTATATATCTGACTAGTCACTTCAGAAATATTTTCAACTCATGGGGAGCATTTACAAGTGTAAGAGCAGGAAAGGTGACAAATAAAGGTGAGAGTATACATTTGCCAGACAAGAATAACGAGACACAACCACTATGGCTAAAAATCCACTTTTCTATGATCCATCCTGTATGTAAACCCCAGTAGGGATTCGGTGATTTCACCTGGAAAGTATTGAGAGGTTGTAAGGAAATCCTGCCTGTTAATAGAAGGCATAGGTAGGAGTCAGCTCTTCCACATCTACAGTAGCACAAGTTTATGCTGCTTGCTTTGAAGATAATTTCAAGCTGTCAGTTAAAGCGGGCCAGCTGCTATTAGCTGCTCATCCAAACCAGCACATGACAATATGAAGCAACTGTCAGGAATGCACAAGGCAGGATAAAGTCTAAATAAAGGACCCTGTCGCCTTCCAGACAAACTCCTTGTTTCCTCAGGTGAACTTTTGCCTTCATTCCTACTCATGAATTCTTAATCTGCCTACTAAAAAGCACAGAAGTTGTTCTCTCTGCCAGCAATTGGGTCTTGTTTCCACTGTTTTAGCTGTGTTTGCTCTTGGTCTTAACAAGAGTCCTGGCTTAATTGACCCTCACACAAGTGCAAGCTGAAAATCTGTCTCTGTTCAGAGCCCCTGCTTCTCTCCAGGTTACTTAAGCTGACAGGGTTTTGTCTTTCCTTCTTATCTGGCTATCCGTACTGACCGGGCTGCAGCGAGGAAAAGAGGCTGACCACAAAATGCTGAGAAGTGAACTACCTCCGGCTTCCTTCGAAACCTCCTCCTAGCCCCAGAGGAATGCATTCGGAAGGCCAAGTGTCTCAGGAAGCAGCTGCCATGCTAAATACCTCTAGTTGGGGATCGGTCCTGAGATGGTGGGAAAGTTGAACTGGTTTGGAAAATGTTAGTGAAATTGCTGTCGAAACCAGCTTAGCAAAGAGCTGCCACTCAGCTCATGTTTCAGTGGCTTAGAGCAGATAAGAAACCCCCCTCACAGCTCAGAGGCAAGGAGCTTTTAGCACTTGATAAGTCAAATCGTGTTTAGGGTAAATAAGCAAAGCTGCAGTGCTTCAGTGCTTTGGAACTAGGGTGATTTTTTTTTTTTTTCTCTTGGAAGATGACAGTCGATTTTTTGCAGTACACCCAAGGGTTGCAATGTCAGGAAAAGATGTCTGCATTCATACATTTGAGAACTATGGAGTTAGAGAGGGATTTCAGGCCTGCTGTAAGGTTGTGTTCTGGTACAGCTTCAGGAGCAAGGCTGCATCCCCATCAAATGGGGAGAATGCGTGTTAATTTACAGCAGCATAATTACTGATGGCATTAGCAGTTTGTTGCCCATCTTGTGGCCAGAAACTTTGGTTGGTGCAAGTGCAAATGTTGGGCTTTAAAAGGCAATAAAAAGACTTGATTTAGCATATTTATAGCAAAACTCACTGGATGTGACCAGTTTATTCTCAATTATCAGAGTTCTGGGGGAAATAAGATTTATCCATTGCTCTTTTCTTAGGAATATAAATGATATAATTTAGGAGAGTTGTGATCACTTTCTTTTTACTATGAACATAAATTATTGTAAAAACGGTGCATCTCTGTTGTATAGATAAGGTTCATTTTGGGAAAGAAACTTTCCTAATCCCAGAAGAGTTTTAGGCAAGTGGAATACACCTACACTTTGCAGAGCAAGAGGGCTTGCTATTTTGCAAAGTGTTGCAGGCAAGACCGACCTCTGCAGGACGAAGTGAACAAGTCTAAGGAAAATTAGACCGAATGAAACTGTGGCTTGTAGTAGTAGCACCAAGACAAATTGAAAGTGTTCGCCCATCTTTTGGAGAAAGTCTTTCCTCTCCCTATTTTCTTGAGCCAAACTCATGGTTTACAGAATGGGGCAGGCAAAAGTTCGGTCTGAGCTCTGGCTCTCCTGAGAAAGGGCTTCCTTTGCTCCAGCTGATATGTGGAATGGTTGTGAAGGGTATTAAACTTGACATTTGTTTGGTTCAGGGTGAAAAACTGCTTTCAGAGTGGTTCTCAGGCCCTAAGTCAGGCTACGCTTTCCTATGAATTTGGAAGTTCACATGATGGTGAAACTCAGGCTGACAATGCAAAGGGTATTAACACTTTTGCAAGCCCCCTAGGACCAAACTTGAGATGGGGACAGAGTGTGTGTGGCAGATTGGGAAATGTTTTTCCTCCTACATGCTGATTTTTAGTTTAACTTTTTTTTTTTTTTTTTTTTTTTTAAGAATACTGATTCAAAAAGTTGCCTCGACTCTTTTAATGGCTGTTCTGGTTCTTTTCCCTTTAATTACTTGCCAGTGCCAGAGTGAGTTGTTCTTGTACAGTCAGCACTGCAGATTCTTCAGAGACCCCAAATCAGTTGAGTAAAACCTAGTAAATCTCACAAGTTGCTCGGTGAGCAGTGGAACTTGTGAAGTCAGGCTTCCTGTGCCTCTTCAGCGTGGATTCTCCGGTGTCTAATAACGTCAGTGTCTCTGAAGTGGTTGCACATGTGTATTCTCCGATGGCTGATAAGAGGTGAGCTCACACTGTGGCTTTTTTCCTCTGAGGACTTTCTGACTTGGATCTCTCCCCTCTTCCAACGTCTACGTAAGAGGTGGGAACTCAGTGTATTTGAGTCCTCAGCCCTGCTGTCACATTTGGTTGAAGTTACCAGACAATTTTAAGAGCTCTAGAGGGAGAGGGAATGAACAGCAAGGACTGATGAACACGTGTGCACGCCCACACACAGGCAGTTTGGTGACCCTTTAAGCTGGCCACTGCGAAACGCAGCGCCTCGCTCCCTCCACGCTCACTGCACGCTGCCTGGTGCTTTTCTCTGAGTGTGCTTGGCACGGGCATTTACGTAGCTGGGTGGTGAACTGATCACACTTAGAAATGTGTGAATAATTGGGTTAGGATGTTAGGGTTGTGCTAATATGGCTGCTTGGCTTCTCTCTCTCTCTCTCTCTCTCTTTTTTTTAATTTCTTTTTCTTTTTTCCAGCACCATTTCCTCATGTGATTTGCTGCAAGGCTGCACAAACATCTCCTACAGAGGCACAGAGGCAGAAGTGGGTGGCCAGGATGGGTATGGTAAGGGGTACAAATATTGCTTCTTTACACCAGCAGTGCCTGCATGCTGACCGCAGATACCGTGATGGCACAACAATGGCAATTGCAAGTCATTGTTCTGAGTACAGGAATCTCAGGGATGCATTATGCTGGAGATCACATTTGGTTATCACAATGATTCCTTATGGCCTAAAAATCTTTTTTGATATCAGTGCTTAGGCTTTGGCTACTGAAAAAAAACCAACCCCAACAGCTTGTTGCTGAAATTCAGATTTGAGACCTGGTTTCAAAGTGCTGGAATGTTCTTGATTTTTGGATGTGCTGGGTATGAGGTTCTTGCTTTTTGGCACTGAGAAGCAGAGCCTTGGTTCCTGTTCCTTTTGAGATGTGCCGTTAGTTTTGAATTTATTGCCACTAATGGTTTTCCAGAGCCACAAAGACACTCTGATTCTGGTTTGCATGTCACATTTCTGGACCTCTACAGAGTTTTAGGATTTGCATCTTACATGTCCAGGAATATTCTAAGTCCCTGCAATTATTTATTTATATCCCCTGCAATTATTTGTTCACTATCACTGTTACCGTCTGTCCTTATTTCCACCAGTATTGAAACAAACCCAGAAGAGCAGGATGAGCTCTCACCCCCAAAGACCTGCTTGCTTTCACTACACGTTGCATTCACATTCTGGCCACCAACATACTGCTTTCATTTTCCTAACCCTGCCCTTTTCAGAGGGAAGGAGCTAAGGAGGAACTTATTCTCAAAATACTATTTTGGGAAGAAAAGTTACTTCGAGTGGAAAGAAATGACAAACTCTGAGCACATGGATTTCCCCTTCCATGGTCAGTATAACTGCGATGACTGTTGGGCTAGCTGTCTGGGAGCTGCACATCAGGAAACCCAACCAACAGTGTCACGGTTGGTAATCATCTGACAACTGACCCCTTTTCTGCTTGGTGCCAGCTGGCAAACACCTACCATAACCAATGCAGTGGAAAAACAGCAATGCTACATCCAGCAATACCTACATTATTTCCCATATTCCCACTTCAACCTTTTACTGAAAATTTAATTATGGCCTTAATTACTCTTCTGTAGTCTATGTGCTGCTGCAATACGCTGGAGCTGATTAAAATGCCTATATTTTTTTGCCCAAGGCAAAGTACTGAAGTAATTGATTTGAAGCAGGGTTTTGTTTAGACTATACTACAGTCACTGGGCTCGTGAGCTGCATCGGTTCTCTTCTTAGAATCACAGGATGATGGAATATGCTCAGTTGGAAGGGACCCACAAGGATCATTGAGTCCAGCTCCTGGCTCCACAACTCACACAAGTGAGTGTTAGTTGTACTGGAATGGGAAAGCAGTTTTATTCTGCTTTCTTCCCCTAGAAATCTCTTCCTGTAATGGTTCCTATTTACATATTGAATAATCTGAAAGTAAAAAACTCACTTCATGCTTCCATGAAGCTTTCTTTTTGAATAAACTCCATTTCTACTCCTCAGCCATTTGGCTTCCAGCATTTGCATCCCAGTCCTCTTCATACACAAGCACAGATTACAGGAGTTTTTTCCAGCTCCAGATAAGTAGTAGCTGGATTTTTCTGTCCCAGTTGCCAAGCTGCCACAGTCCATCACAGGAAACATAGTTCAGCTACGCATCACAGCCTACGGGGCCTTGTGGTACTTGGACTGCAGCCCCTATTTTGGCGACTCACATGTATACAGATGTGAATATTGACCGAAGATAAATATCCCAGGCTCCCCACAGGGAAATAAGTGTCTGCAAAGTTGATTACAGAAATCGATGTTTTCTTTCTTGAGGACGTTTCATTATTGCTATTTCACCAGAAAATGTGAACCAGCCCTAGTTAAACCTGAGGAGTGGGTTTCATTCGTTCAAGTGGAAATGCCTACACTGTAGACTTTTATGCAGTGTTAATATTGCACCTTTCTTTTTAGTCCACAGAGAGAGAGGCACACCGTGTGTGATTTATCTTATTGCAGACCTACAAAAAAACTTCAGATGAACCAGGCCTGGAATTGCTTCATTCCCTCCAGTGGCTAAATGGAGCGTAAGTGATTACAAAACAGACCTCTAACTGGAAAATTCACTCTAGCTCCTTAGAGAAATAAGATGTGAGAACGTCTGCAAATTTGTTGATTCGGGTAATGCATTTTTTTCGACATGTTTAGGCAAGCACCTACTAGACCTGAGTATCTTAGGGTGATTCCAACAATCAGGTATCGCAGCTGTGACATTGTTACCATAAGAAATTCCTCCAGATTAGTTGAAATGTGCTCCCCATCAATATCAGGTAGGGACATGTCTCTTTGTCTTCCTTTTTGTTTGCAGGGAGGGGGCAGGGGAGCAAACCACATCTCCTGCAATTCAAAACTGCCAGAGTTCCCATATGAGTTTCTTATAGTACGCTGGGATCTTAAGGAGCAGAGGATCTTGTTTCACACACATCTGTCTTTTTCGAACCCACATCACCACAACAGCAAACACTTGGTTTTAGTGACCTCCTGTGCCAGTACTTGTGTCTCATTGGGAAGGGAAAGGATTTTCCTCATTTGGCAGGTGAACGTCTAGATCATGTCTCATATTCCATCTTCTCAGAGCCAAGGCTTGCAGAACATGCATTATGAAGGCAACAGTCTTAAAGCCTCGAGAGACTGAGCCTATGTTATTAAACCTGTGCTTTTTTCTTTTTGCAACAGTGTTTTTCAACCTGTGGTCTCTGTACCTCTGGGAGTCTGTAGAATAATTCCAAGAGGTCCATGAAAAACAACTAACATAAGCAAGCCTATTGTCAGTTGGTTTAAATTCTCTATTCAAAGATCCATACCTCTTCTGTAAAAAATTTAGGGGGCTTGTAAATTGAAAACTGATGAAAACTGCAGCTCTATAATGTCACGGAGTAATTTTTCGAAATGCTTGCATGCATGAAGGGTCAGAGAGTGAATTATTCAGGCTTGGTGGTTAGCACAGTCACTTAGGGAACTGCAGTTGCCCCAGTAAGCATTTAACTATTTTGTATAAATGAAAGGCTGAACAAGACCAACCTCAGAATATCTGATAGTGCAGTAATTAGGAAAAGCTTTAGGAAGGTGAGAGGCTCAAATTGGGCAGGAAAAAATGTGAATTTCAACACATCATGGGGAATGTTCTTGTGTTCCCAATACTGGATATAAAAGCAACACTTTTCAACCCCTCTCTCTTATTGATGTTTAGTGCTGTGTGAGATCTGGTAAACGTGTCTTGTAGTGCACGTGCTCAGTGGTGGAGCAGTTGTATGCATGCATGGCGTGTGGTAATCTGGATATATGGGCTCAAGTAGCACTGTGGCTGGTGTACTGAGGATCTGTATCTGACTGGGGTACCACAAGATGCTTTGTGATTAAGCCCTTCATGATTTGCCCAAGGCCACGCAGGAAGTCTTTGGTAGCGCAAGAAGGTAAGCCTGACTTTGCCAAACAAGAGGCCAGTACCTTAATTATAAGGCTGTGTGTCTTTATTTTTAAGATACACTTTATTTTTATTCTATTTTTTACAAGAGAGGCAGTGACCAGATTAAGGGTAAGCAAGAGATGCTTTTTTCCCCACAGATAGTTTTAAAAGGGAATCAGTAACATTGGAGTACTCTCAACAAGCAAGCTGTGCCAAGGGGGAAGAGGGAGAGAAAGACAAAGCTCTGGGTTGGATGTGCAAAGGACAAATGGTGCAGAAAGAAGTGTGAGGTTAGGCTTGTAGATCCATGGGGGTTTAACAAAGAAAACGGGTTTTGCTGCTGCCCCATATTGTGCTTCCTATTGGGTTTACACATAGAGTTCGTAGCATCCTAATGAGAGCCAGACAAAGATAGGCTCATGGTTCTAGTAGAAACAATATTTGGTTAAAAAAAATGGGATCAACTTTGAGGATGAACAGCTTCTTATTCCTAGAAAGAGCTGTAATTGAAATCAAGACAATCTACTACTTCCCAAGGGCTTTGTCATACTGTTCAGACATCCTGAGGAACCATAATTGGATTTTTACCATAAACAAGTGTTGAGAAACATGTTTCTTATTTAGGTTGCTTCATGTGTTCATGTCCTTTTTTGCTTCCTTGTTAGTCAACAGAATTTCTGTTGACACAAGTGGGAACAGGAAGTAAATATTTCAAGTGGGGAAGGGCAAAACTCCGAAAGTTCACAGAACTCAAAACTATTAACCTAGTTTGGGGATTTGAAAAACAAAATGTTTACCTTCACAAACTTGTTTTTGTCTGTAATTTAAACGCCTTTTCTCTCCCATGCTGTTTAAGGAGATTACATTTCAAAAACAAACAGCTTTTCTAGGGAGCCAATTTATGTATTAAAGATGACTGACAAAAGCAAAGCAGCCACAGATCAGTCCTCTGTAAAGATTTGTGTATGTCCTTTCATCAGACTTTCCAGCGCTTCCTCTGTTTTATTTATTATGTTTTTTTTTTTATTTGTTGTATTTATTGTTTGTATTTATTTGTATATTTTTGTTCACTTGTTTTTGTTTGTATTTATTATATTTATTGCAGCCTCTGTTTATTTCTGTGCCTTTTCATTTATTGTGTCTCTGCCAACTTCTCTTGTGTGTGTTTTGCATTTTCTAGTGGGAGGTTATATTCTGTTTAGAAAACATGAATCCAATAATGTGGGAAGTAATTTTCAAACCTAATTTATTGGCATTGTCAAAGAATTTGGACAATTTCAAACTTCAAGGGAAGTACAGCTCAGAAAGCAAATGTTTAGATATGCTAAAGCTTGGATGATCACGAGTTATTCTTCTTCAAATGTACCTTTCCCGTCAGTGGAATTTTGCAACTTAAATCTGAGTCATTTTTTGCAGACTGGGAGCTGTGCTTGTAAGTGAATAAAGTTCCTGTTCGTGTTCCAGTAACAGCCAAGTGACTGATCACAATATGGAGATCTTCTTTTTTGGAGTCATGAGGTACTGGTGGGAAGAGCAAAAGTTGAGCTTTCAGCTGTGACTTGGCATGTTCTGACAGCCGTGCATTTGCTTTCTAAGCATTATGGTTATCTGCTAACCCAGAAAGGCTGGAACGAGGTTTGGAAACTCAGTGAGAAGATGAGTTTGCACTGTCCCTGCAAGTAAATAGTGTGAAAACAATTTGGCTGCAATATTTTAAACAGTGGTTTAAACTGAAAGACTTTTTTATTTATTAAGGAACAGCAATATTTCTAAATCTCACTTACATCTTTGTAACCTACATCCGGTATCGTTGTATTTGTTGTGGCTTTTAAGGAGCTAGGCTTTATTCTTTTATCTACTCAGAAAGTTTTTGAATATATGGGTAGCAAAAATGAAGGGTAGGTGGTTTCAGAACGCAGCGCCGAAGAGCCAGGCCCACATCCCATGGAAATCGGTGGATATATTCTCACCCCATTCACAGTGGGTTTGAGTCAAAACCTCATGAAATCATTCCGTGCCTTCCCTTTGACTCGAGTTGTCTTTGGCTCACCTCCAGTGAATGGGGAGCCAGTTGACTTGTATTGCTGACCCCAACTTATTTTTATTTATTATGAGTGGACACCAGCTGCTGCTTTGTTGTCTAAAATATACTGTCTGCCCTTGAACTTCAACATTTTCCTTTCAAAAGGATGATTTAGACTTTATCCACGGTTTGCCAAACCAGCAGGCTACATCATACTTTTGGACTTCCGACAGACCATGAGTGGCTAATCCCCCACCTAATTTTGGTGAGATACATAAAGTAAAATATGAAAAACACGCAGAAGGCCTTATAAAATGGAGGTATTGATCGACAGGGCCACAGTTGGTGTGTCTCGCCTTTACTGATATGTTCAATTAACAGTCTTGTCGAGCAGAACCTGGTTTGGGTCTCTCAGCCTTACTTCATTTAAGTTGATAGTCCTCAGTATCCAACAGTGGGATAAACCAGATTCCTTAGCTTTGTTTGTTTTGGCCTACCGTGTCTCTTTATGAGGAAAATGGTCAAAGTAAAGTGCTTCCTCTGTGTATTTTGACAGGAAACAGTACTAATATGCTTTCCTTTTGTCGTATGCCTTGCTCTTTTCTCCCAGTGTTGTTTAAATATTTTCAGTCCAATGACATATTTATTAACCCACCACTCTCTGCATGGGGTAAGACTTTGATTGGCCCATCTGTAAAGACTCTCGGTTAAGGTGGTTTTTTCAGCGAGAGTTAATAATATTACTACTATTCACGTAAAACTCTGAGACAATCTCTTTAAAAATGGAGCACATTTATCTAAAACAGCTGGTTAAGAGAGCATGAGGGCCCAGCTAGAGTCGGCAAGGTCGGGGGTCAGGGTTAACACCAATCTCTGTGGAACTTTGAAGCTGACATTTTACAGATTATATGTGTCTCAGTGCACAGTGGGCATGGCATATAAATTGGTCTTAGAGGCCCCTATTTGTTCCCTGCATTTTTATGAGCCCACAGAGTTGTTCTTTGAAGCAGCACACACAGAAAATAAAAACTCATTTTAATGTTGTGGAACTATTTGCAGTAAATCATGTTAACATCCTGGCTTTTCTTTAGAGAGATGCAGTGTGTATTTTCCCTGTTCTTGGGTGCTGTGGTTGCTTCAGATGCAATCCTCTATTTTTCCTCTAAATCTCCCTTCATACATCTTGACTTCTTTCCTGTTCCTCACTTTGGTATCTGCACAGTTGTCCTGTATGCCTGACCAACTTTAAACTAGTAAGGACACCTTCATCTTGCTTCGTGCGGTGACCTAGCTATTTTAAGTCCTTACTCTTTCTTCTATCGAAAATCCCCTGGCACTATAAACCTCTTGCTATTGTATGGTACTGTAGCCTTACAAGAAAGCATCTGATTTCAAAGAGACTGAGTTCCATTCTGGAACTAATTATATCATTTACTTTATGGATTTTTTTTAATTGCTAGGTGTTTTAACTGGAAAATACTGAATTCTGGAGAGCCACAAGGAACAGACACCGTTAACAGAATCTGCTGGAGGTATTTTAGCCACCTAATTAATTTTCAATAAATGCTTCCAATAGGTAATTTGCTTCTGGCCAAATGTAAATCAACTGGAGACAAATAGGGTTAAAATTAGAAATGTGTGATGGGGACAATGTTTATGGACAAAATAACCTGGCACTCCTAGAAATAACTTGCTGACAGTAATAGAAAATTAGACCACACAGATGTTAACAAAAACTGAGCATTGCATGTCACATGGCCCCAGTAGAGTTCCTCCAGCTGGACACAGAACTGGCTCCTGTGTGTGGGTCTCACCACACAAGGCCTGCCCATCCTTAATTTTCTCTTGGTATGGACTGTGTCTAACATGGCCTCTGTTCTCCACTCTCTGGCATGCTCTTAAGATGCCTGTTCTCTGTTACCATTTGCAATCTTACTTGAGATCTCCACAGAGCCTCAGAGACACTCCAGCTGGTATGAATATCCTCTGCAGAGCTCCAGGCTTTTACGTTCCCTGTTCTTAGAGGTCATCTCTTCAAAGGCATATAGCAGCTGAAACACAGATACCTGATGAATGAAGTTTTCAAATTTTATTAATTAGTAATAGCATTGAGCTACTTCAGCTTCTGAAAGAAATACACAAGTTTTGAAAAAATAAATATGTCTTGCATATTTGCTTTTCTAAGTTTCTTCACCCGTCTCACGTGCTCTTCGCTCAGAACCTTCTAATTCTGGGATAAATCCTCTTTGTCGTCTTCTCCAGAAAACAAAGTCAGTGTCTGTCCCTCCCTAAAAGTGCTGGTAAGAGATTCTTCTTACAAATTCCAGCCTCCCATGCTGGGTAGCCCTTGGACAGGTCTGTCAAATGACCAGGGTCCCCCATGGAGCAACATGTTGCATGAGTTCCTTCTTGCCCTGAAATTCAAGCTATAATACGTTTGACCTGGATAGTAGTGGACTGTTTGCCAAAGGATAACTTTCATATGAAAAGAAGATCATTGAGGTTCGATGCCTCTTTATTACGGGTTTTATGTCACTTACATTTGTAATTTGGAATAAATTAGATAACTTGGTTTAGAGATTATTACAGGTTTGGTGTTACTTGCTACTGAGAGTGTCTGTGACCTGCGGGTACTGGAGCAGCCTTCAGAGCAGCCTTCAGATAAACAGGGAAATATCTCAAAGCAGGCATTCACAGGCAGACTAGCAGCAGCACTAATAAGATGTGGTGGATTTGCATTACATTTCTGGCCTGAAAAACAGGTCACAGATAGCTATGCGGTACTGGACATGACAAACATAGGCAGCTAATAAACATATAGACAAGTCACCTTCAGAGGCATGCAATTACCCATCTAGAAGGAAGCTTGCTTGAATCTTTAGGATTGTCTGAAAGCAAAAGTCAGTGACACAGGCTTGCAATTTGTATAATCTTCTCTAAACATAAAGGTGACAAAGCGAACTATGACAATTCTCCAGGCATGTTCCTAGCCTCTGTTACTGTAAAGATTTCCCCATAATCTTCCTGAATGTTCTCTTTTCCTGAGTTTCAGTGGATTTAGGTCTGGCCATGCTCTATTGATGGGATCTCTTCAACTTCAGGAAAAGGGCTTGGGAACAGATTTGCTGGTAGGTCTAATAGAAGCTTTTAACAGTGTAAGATCATGAGGGGGTCTGGAAAATTTTGTTCATCTTTCTGAAGTCTCCAAAGTTTATTTCTGTCACTTTATTTTTCCGTGATGGCCAGTGTATGGAAAATGGCAACATATCAGACTCCATTCCTGTCTCAAGCAGCCCCAAACAAGGTTGTGTGCTGGCTCCCACGCTGTTTTCCTTCTTTTTCTTGGCTGTGCTGGCCGAGGCATTTTGCTGACATTGAGAGAGGAGTATTTATTTAGTTCTATATCAATGGAAAGTTTCTCCATCTGCAGTGCTGCTCATCAGAGATCTTCTTTTTTCAAATGACTTTATGCTAGTAACCTCTTCAGCTGAAGACATTTGTTTAATCAATGACCATTTTGCTGAGCAGTTGGTCAAGCTGGTTTCATGACTGGACAACAGAATATCCATTGCTGCTTCTCTCCTGTCCAGGAGAGCTGTGCTGGCTAGTAAGAATGCTGTATCAGAAGGCCCTACCTGCTGAGGAGACAAGCCATTGCACGGCTTTGCGTTTTGGCTGTGGTCGCACCTCTGTAGAACATCCAGGTTGTGAAACTAAGTAATAATAATGTCTGTCAAAATGTCCAGCTCATAATAATCCTTCCTGGTTGTGAGACACGGGTAACATACTGTTGCTCCCTCAGAATACCAAGGCTTATATAGCCTGTGTGCTTTGGTTTGTCCTATTTGTGAGATTAAATGATGAGGGGAAATACCTAGTACTCATATCCATGTATATTGACATTTTTTTCCTTGCTGAAAGCTGAAAATGCCTAATGGCTTGAAAATTCTTAAGGAAATATTTTATGATCAAACCCACCAAACCAGCTGTTCCCATTTTGCTGGGATAATGCAAATCCATCTGCAAATTGTGCTGGATTGACCCCCACTGAGGAGGCAGCAGCCCACAACTGAGCAAGGTGGTGGCAGTGGCTCTGTAAGAATCTTTGGAACAAGTTATGAGTTGTACAAAGAAAGAGCATTGTGCCCTGATATCCTGGGTAATTCCACTTGTTCCACATCCAGCTATTCTTATGACTTTTGCATAGGTCTGGTTTCCAGCATACCTGCCCAAGTTGCCTGTTTTCTGGATTCATTTATGCTGAAATCAGCATGGGCCTTCATCATTTTGATGAGATACCAAGGAATGCAGGTAAGTGCCAAACTGAGTTGTACATCTTGATGCGGAATCCCGTTATCAGATATGTTAGATGGGTTGCCCAGAGTGATGTTCTACAGTAGTTTAAAAATGGACAAAGGAAGTAACTGGATAGAAAAGATTTTGTAGAAATGAGGACAAATCCTCAGCTGCATAAATTTACATAGCTCTGATGAAGCTGGTGGAGCCAAGCCATTTTAGACAAGATAGTGATTCAGCCCATAATGTTGGCCCTCTGTATCCATCCATGTATAAGCCATATTTTTGAAATTCATAGCCAGACAAATAATTCTGCGCTTAACATTGTGACTAATCATGTATTTAAGAGTTACAGGAAGGGGGACAAGTAAATGTAAAGACCAATATGTGAGCAATACTCCTCCAACAAGAGAATCTGTATCTGTAAGCTATTTTAAAAATATTTTTCTGCAGCATCATGGAGAAGATGAGTAAATCAACCCCAAATTGCACTTAATAATCAACATTCAAACAATCAATGATGTGATCTAAGAATTCTGGTTTTATGACCCATCTACCCATGAACAGCAAGTTATATTCACTGTGTTTATGATGAAGCTACTGTGAGCTCTTTTCACCAGTAAAAGAACTGATGGTCATAACAACAGAGAAGTGAATTGGTTTTGGATAATAGAGTCTCAACTTCTGGAGAATGACAGTTTTTCTATTCCTAAAATTATATTAAGATAAATAGCAGCAATTTTTCTGTAATCTCAGAACTATCCAGTAGTACAGGCTAGTTAATAACTGACTTGTAAGTTGTTGGAAATAGTTTCTTTTTGAATTTATGGACATTTGATATAGTGCTGAATCCATATATTGCCTTTAAATGTAAAAAGCATAACAAAACTCTACATTTTCTGCATTAAGCTAGATGTATTTAATTAGCAGTAAAGCACGAGGCTGGGAGCCAGGAGGTCTGGGCTGTAACTGCTACGGGGATCCTTTGGAAGCATTTGCCTTGCCTGTCAGCTGGGAATAAAAGTCTCTCCAGGGAAGTTTTGCCACAATGGAACTTAATTTACTGGTGTTTTTAAAGCATTTTAAGGGGCTGAAATGGGAGGCACAGGAGAAATGAGAATTGTGTGGATCTACTGTACATCCTAATACCCTGGTAACTGTTAATGATGGGCATGTTTCAGAAAGTTGACAGATCAGCTTAGACAGCCGTGTCTTTGGGTACACACCAAATTTAAAGCCTGTTGCTGCTGAAATCAAAGTCCTACACTAAGCTCAATGACAGTGAGAGCAATCCTTGCTCTGACTGTGTGAAAAAATGGCACAAGTACATGTTCTCATAACATTTTCTCACCAAGACTGCCTGTATCACATTGACCTAGAAATTGCAAAAGAAGAGGAAAGTGAGAAGTGTATCTTTGTAAACTAAATGGAATTTTAGTTTTAATCTCAAGACAAGCTTTTCTTGAATGCTGTGCACAGATTTATTTTACTTTGCTATTGCCCAATTTCTGGAGCTGCTGCCGGTCATAATTAATTTGAGCTCTCACATTGTGATTAAACACGTTGAGTGAATGAATGAAGATGGGAAACGCCAGCCTACATAAATCACAGCAGACTGCCAGTTGTTCTCCATTTGCTTCCTTCTCCTCTCCCCACACCCATGATCAATGCTGTTTCCTGTTTGCTTCACTCAAATGGAGATGCAGCCTGATCCTGCCTGACTATACACACAGTTTATAAAAGCCTCTCTCTCCTTCCAAATAACTCTTGTTTCTTGGGGACGCCTCAGTGAGCTTGGCTGTAACCCTGAGATGACTCAAATCCAATGGCCTCCATCAAAATTGCAGGGGCAAGAAATAAAAATCAGCTTGAGTTTTCAGTCTTCAGTCACATGAGAAATGCCATTAACGTGAGAGATGCCGTAATAGTTAACTTACTCATATGTGTTCTCCTGTGTCTACTCCAGCAAGGGCTTCTGCTCCTGGCCAAAGAGTCTTTAACCTTGTTGCCTGTGGAGGAAATGGACAGAAAAGCTACATTTTAGCTCTGATGGTTGAAGATAAGAAACATGCTGTGGGCTGCTAGCAGCTGTTTTTTTGGAAGAAGGTCACAAGCATGGTAGGTGAAACACCAATAAATGGTAAGTCAATGAGAAAAACTAGATCTATTTTGTTTTGTCCCAAAGTGTTTCATTATAATCATAAACTATAAGGTGTTAAAGGGGTTAACAGGCTCTCAACTCATTGTCAACTAATTATCTTTAAGGTGTTGTCATCACATACTAATCGCTGGGTTAATGCCAGTTCCACCACTGGGAGGTGCCCAACCCCAGGGTGACCTTCTCTCACCTAACAGATGCTTACTTCATTAACTTCAACCATCACTTGCACAAAAAAAAGCTTTTAGGGACTTTCATCTTTTTAAAAGGGCAGGGGAAAAAACCCTAATAAACTGGTAGCCTGGTTAGCAGTAGGGGATAGCTTAAGCTTAAGGCACCATGGGTGGCTAAGATGTATGAGAAACAGATGTAAGGTCTTTGGTGATAGGTCTGCACTTTCTATTTATTGACAAATGAAATAGGCAATAGAAGGCAATTAAAAGCCAATGATTGCACACAAACAGTGCAAACCATAACAGCAGAGAGGAAAGAAAAGCAACAACGCTGTGCAGCTCAGCTCGTTCAGGGCCAAGTGACATTGATTTGGGAAGCAAAACTGTGATTTCTTTTTAAAGAAAATGATTTGAGCTTAGAGCTAAGGAAGCTTGATATTTGTTCTTGCTTTTGTGTTCTGTTTTTCCCACAATGCTGCCTGGCTACAAGGCACTTTCCATTTGTTTGACATCGGGTTTTTGGGGCCTTCAAAGAGGAAATTTGGAATTGTGGAATTCCAGTTGATGGAATGAATAAGATAGAGAATCACATGTGAATAGGCAGCAAAGGGACAGCACTTTCTTGACGTGTCTGTGATTTCACATCAAACTGCAGGTTTGATAACCTCTTCAGATGTTAACTTTTTCTTAACTGGCGGTTGAGACCCGAACATGAAAAGATAAATTCAAATGCCTTTACTCAGCTTCTCCTAAGAGAGAGATTTATCCGTATTTTGCTAATCTTCTGTCCTTAGGAAATAAGCTTGCAAGATCATTTATCTCCTAAAGAACTTGAGGAGTGTGTGTTCTGCTTGTGGGCTGACCTCCTGACCCCAGAATGTACGGATAGGTAATATGGGGAAGAGGAGATCTTCTTTGTAGGCATTTTAACAGCTGTTTTATGCTCAGACCTGGGATAACACCTACTTTTCACTTAATATGACGAAGGTGCAAATCCATAGGCCTAATTTAAATGTGTCTTTCTTCTGCAAACTATAATTTTGCACCAGAGGCAAGGGGAAAACCAGCTCACCCTCCCAGGATGATGTTACGGCCGAGCAGTATCTCATTAAAAATCAATTCCTCATGTCCATAAAACAAGTTTATTTTATCTTGTGGGAGCCTGCTGTTAGCACTCACACAGTCCCATTGTGTGGAATTCTTGCCTCTAGTTGTATGCCAAACTGCACAGCGTACCATTAACGAGTTTCAATTTTATGCTAAGCTTTTCAATATTTTTGGTGTCATTTACTGCAGGTTATTTTGCCAGCATGTGGTGTCTTATAACATATGTTATTAATAGTGATGACATGTTTAGGTTCTGAAGGTTTAAACAAGACCTCCAATATTTACATTTATAAAAACGGGAAATGATGAGAGAAGGACTGTGATTGGCCACTGAAGGCTCCAGCTGTGCAGGTATTCGTCCTAACCTTTGCAGGTCAAGGTTTGCCAGCCAACTGTTACAAAAACATAATGCAAAACACATTTTATAAGCACCACAAGACAAGTCGATACATGTTAATTAAGTATTAATCTGCCCTTTTTGCAGAGGGTAGTAGGAGGCACGTTTTTGACCTTGTGCTTTGCTAAAGCCAAGGTGCGCAGGGGTGATTACACACTTCTCTGGATGATGCAGGGAGTGACATGGGGCTCAGGTGCCCTAGTGACTGGCTTAATGCCACAATTACTCAGTGCTTTTTCACTGGGGCCAAGCTTTTAGCCTGCAACAAAAGCAAGGTAGGACACCTTCACTTAAATCTCAGTAAAAGAGGTTTGTCTTAATGCATTTTATGTCTTATCTGCAACAGATTAAGAGTACACTCATGCTCAGTAACCACAATTTTGTTGAGCTGTAGTACTTTAAACTGCTGTAATTTGATTGTTTCTCTGGGCCTTTTATTTATGGGGCTTTTACATCTCTGTTTCTGTGTTTCCATATTTTTTTTTTTTTTTTTAAAAAAAGATATTTGGGATTTTTAGGCATTATTATAATCAATAAATAATGATATCATGGAAATTAAGAAATGTCACTATTGAAAGCTGGGAAGAAAACATGATATGCTGAAAGTATTGCTAATCTTGTCTGTGTCTGTTTTGGGGAGGAGGTGGGCTTTAGTGCTAAGTACCAGATATGATTAGGACAATTAGTCAAAGTTGACTACACTGTAAACTGTGGTGCTTGAGTGATGCTGTGTAGTGCTAGAAAATTATTCATGTCTAGAAATGATAAATACAGAGTCTGAAATGGATTATCATGTATTGTATTTAGTAATAATGGAAGAAGGAGTCCCTTAGTGTATTTCTGCTACACCTAAAATTCTTAGGATTTTCAAAAGGACACTTCCAGTTTTATTTAGGCAGCCAACAGCTGTTGACTTTACTTGCTTAGTTTCACTTAGAAATTCCAGTGACACCAGTAGAAGTTTTCATTTCACCAAAAAATGCAGGTGTGGAAAATGGCAGCTTAAAGTGCTACCTCCCATGAACTACACAGAGAGCCTGTGTTTGGAAGAGGTAGATGTAGGTAGCAAGGAACTTATGGTCATAAATTTGCTTTTGGGCGCAGATGCAGAACTTCCCATATGTTTAACAGGCATGAGCATGAGATCTCTTGGGAGAAGGCAACTATTTTTTTTTATTCTGTACTTGCTTGGCACAATAGCGTCCTTGAGGGCATCATCTGTTTATTCAAAGCATTGAGTAAATGCAATATATTAAGTAATAAAATGATGTTTCCTTCTGATCAATTCTGACAATTCATCAGTTTTTTTTAGATGCTTTGTGTTCTAAAAGTCTTCTTTTCCAGAATGAAACAAAATGTATTGCACTCAGAAATCAGGCACAGGACCCTCACACATTAAAATCACAGTCCTGGTTGTTGTATAAGCCTTAGCAATATAGGAATGCCACTTCACATCTTTTGTCCAGTTGAGGGCAATGGCACGTATGTATAAAGAGGCCTTGGATATCAGTAATCTTTATCCTTCATTGAGTCATGAGGTTTTGCTACCTAGGAAATATCTATGAACCTTTTTATATCCGACTGTTGTCTGGTGGTTGAGGGTAGCGAGTAAAGGACCGAGCCATTATTATGCTTTATATAACAGCAATGTTATTTGCTGTAATCTCAAATGCTTGAATTAAAATACAGATAATAAAAAATATAACATGACCTCATGCTGGTATCTTTGAGAGGGATGGTTACAGAGCACAGCCAGGAGCTCTGTGACATGTGAGTTGTTTGGACCACCACAGAGCCTAAACATCTCTGGGCATAGGAAATATTATGGTTAGTCAACTTACTGTCTTTTCCCAGTATTTTGACTTGGAATTTCACAATAAAATAAACCTACTGATAAAGTATTACTGAAATTATGGTTATGGATAAGGAAACAAAACTACCTTATAAATCACATTTTTTCCCACACCTATGGTTTTTTGGCTTTCATTTACCCCACAAGAAGATTCAAAATAGGGATTCAGAAAGGTTTTCTACACGTTTTATGGAAAAAAGGCATCTGTGCAAAAAAAGAAAGATCCAAGTGAATACCCACATTGAGAGAGAGGCTGTAGCACAGTCTCTGCTATATTAATAGAGATGGGAATTACATGAGGAGCAGTCATACTGAAGACCCCAAGAACAGAAGTCACCACTGCAGTTCATGCTGTCAGACAGCGTGATCCACGTGAGAGACAGCCACAAGAAACCAGGTTTCACAAATTACGCTGTTCACAAAAGCCTGTGATTTTAGACCTCCACCATGAGAAATTACAGCTCAGATTGAATTCACCATCATAATAAAACACGTATGAATTAGAATACTTGCACTGTGGTCAGGACACTTAACAGTGCTTTTAATTTTGTTTAACGACTTGTTTTTATGAGTTCCACAAAGTTCCCTCAAAGGTTGTACAGAAAATAAGTCATTTGTCATTGAATTTCTTGAAGAAGTCAGGACATATCACTCAAATTTTCTTTTCTTTTTGACAGTTAATATATTTCTAAATAATATTCGTTGAAGTTTTTTCAAGGCAAACGAGCAAGTTAGGCATCCATCTCCTGCTGGCTTTCAGTGGGAACTCAACAATTCACTGTCATATTTTTACTTTAAAAATCTCCCCCACCGGTATGCAAGTATTCATTTGGGCAGGACTAATTTTGTATAGAAGGAAGTGCCAGGACATTCACACCGCTTGCCAGTAACAGCGGGCTCAGCTGGGCGCTGATCTAGGTTCTGTCTCACCACGCCACAGCGCTCGCAAAAGCTAGGCCTGGACTGCGGTTTCCAGCACTAGCATCGCACACTGGAAAAATAAAGCTGGTGGCTTTTTGTTTTATTTTTATTGATCTCCTCGTCTTAAAAGTCTCAAGGCTGGCTAGAATTTCTCAGCAAGGCCCCCTGATGTCAGTGGGAGCAAAGTAGTTGGTTGGAGTTGGAAAAATCTGGAGAGCCAGAACGATCTGATTTTATTATTGATCCTCTTGGTCCAGACTGTGTTTTGTTTTGGGAAGTTGTCACCGCCTCAGTAAGGCGTCCCTTAAAGGTCACCCACCGGTGAAACTCTTCAGATTGTTAAGAGCCCTGGCCTTCCTGCGGTTCATGGCGTGGCAAACAGGAGGGGCAGTGCAGGGCCTGGCCGCAGGCCCTGCGGGAGGGAAGCATGGCGTGGGCTCAAGCGCGTGTAGGCCACGTATGGTGATCGGCTGCTGTGCTGTGATCTTCTGGACCCACCGCCAGGTTAGCTGGGGGCTGAGTCCTGGGTGTAACCCCAGTGCATGATCTGTTGTCTCTTCACTGTCTCTTCGCCAACATTGGTTGGATGTTAGGAAGAACTTCCTTACAGAAAGGGTTGTTAGACATTGGAACGGGCTGCCCAGGGAAGTGGTGGAGTCACCATCCCTGGAGGTCTTTAAAAGACGTTTAGATGTAGAGCTTAGCGATATGGTTTAGTGGAGGACTGTTAGTGTTAGGTCAGAGGTTGGACTCGATGATCTTGAGGTCTCTTCCAACCTAGAAATTGTGTGTGTGATTTGCTGAAATGGGACTTACTGGCCCAGAAGCTGAACGCCCTCAGCAACAGCGTTGTTCTTCCTCCTTGCCTGAAACTGCCTTTGCTAGGGCTCTTGCAGTTCACTGCTTTGAGGACACGAGATGGTGGAAGCACAAAGAACCTCGAGTTTTGCAGCAGGTTCTAAATCCAGTTACTGTTTTGAAGTGATTACTGTAACCAGTCCCAAAAACATATGGACTCAAATGCACTTCCCTGCTTTCCTCATTTTTATGTACTCGTTGGGATCAAGTCAGAGCTCTTGCAGGTCTGGCCCCCTCACTCTTCCTGTCTGTGTCTTCCCTTCAGGACGCAGGAGCCTTTTCCCTCTCCACCTTGGCTGGATTTCTTCATCCCAGCTGGTCTTGCAATTAACAAATTTCCCTCTGTTACACAAGTTTGCCCCCATCTCCTGTTTCCTGCACAAGGTGTCTTTCCCAGAACATACAGTCCCTTTGGTCTCTTCATTCCCAATTCACCAGCACCACTTTCTGCTCTATCCTCCTTTGTAGGTGACCCTGAGCAGCCTCTGAAGTGATCATAGCCCCCTACCCTGTTTCTTTTCCCAAGCTTAGTGCTCTTCCCTCCCTGCTCCTTATGTATTTATCAGACTTAATAAAGCAGGTGGTAGACTTTTCTTTGTCCAAGGTTGTTGCATCTGAACAGGCTATCATCAACATTTAATGATCCTCTTCTTTTTTTATTGGCTCTGTGCAGAGGCACAAAACTTTCTCCGATCACCTCGTGTAGATTCTGGGACACTGCAAGCCAAGGGGGCGCCAAGAAAGAAAAACTTTGCCTGCTCAGAATGGAGTTTGCAGCCTTCCAGACATGCAGAGAGAGTCCCCTGTATCAAGCAGAATTCACAAGCTCTATGTGGAGAGATTGCCCAAATTGTCACTTAAGTTAACATGAATTTTTATAGTCTTTCCCTAGGAACACATATTACTTTAACAAAATAAAAAAAAACCTTTCCCCTTATCAAGCATTATTCTTTACCATTTACAGTTTGCCTGACATACAGGAGTAATATTCCATGGTTTGCTACAACTTATAAGTTTATGACCCTTCTGTGGCAGATCAGACTAAACATAATTCATTCACAGCTACTTAGTGTTCTGGGAAATAACCCCCTGAACTTAAATAACTATAGTGTGACCTCTGTAAAATATTATTTATGGGTTAAGAACTATTATTATGTACATATCAAGTTGTGCCAAAGGTTATAAAACAAACACTAGTCAGCAAAGTGCACTGTTTACTGGCCAAGTCACTCGTGGCTTTCTTTCTGGTTATAGTCCTACAAATATATGTAAATGGAGAAAACTGTTACTTGGCTGCCGTGGTAATTAGAACAAAGTTGATGCTATGGACCACTAAGGATTCAATAACAAATAGTTCTTTATCATAAACAGAACGCCAAAATACAGCTCAATGATTCAATTGAAATACATGATGTTTTTTATTAAAAAACATTGATTGCTGCAAGGGTGCAGCCACTGTCAAAATCAGCAGGGAAATGACAGTCATTCATCTGCTATTCATTTTGTAAATCAGTCAATCAAATCCAGGGAGAAAGCTCCAGGCACGTATGTAAGGCTTCCAAAAGGGAGTTTCAGGCTCTGTTTCTGATATCTAATGACCCACGGGGGTTTTGGGGAGCGTGTGATTGTGCATTCATTGTACCACTTGTTCGTGTATAATCCACCTATATCAGAACACGTCTCGTGCACAAAGCTCCTAAAATGTTTCACAGGCAAAGCTGTATAGACACATACATCAGAAACATTGATATTAGTCAAAACCACATCATATAATTTTATGTGAGAAATACGTCGTAGTTTATTCCCCCTAACCACCACCCCCAAAAAAGGTTTGAATGAGAAATGAACCACCAACTCTATCTGGACAAATTTTATAGTAGTCAAGTTTAAAGTTGCAGGACTGATCCTTGGATCCCTTTCTCAGACAGAAAAGTTCCCCAGTAACGTCAGTAGGGTTTCAGTAATTATCCCAGTGAGGACAGATGTATACAGGTTTTCCTGACTTTGTCCACTAGTGCTCAGCTCTAGTGATCTAGTGATCTAATCTTTTCCATCCCACTCTGTCTTTAGACATCAGGGCTGGTTTCTGGCATGCAAGGTAGATGCTAAGTGATTAGTTTGGGGAAGCAAATAATTTATCAGCCCTCTGAAGATTTTTTTTCCTGTTATTAATTCTTTTTTTGTCTTTTTTTTCCCCTCTCCCTTTACTGTGAAAAATGCTGAGTGAATAAGAGGGCTGGTGCCAAAATAGCAAATAGCCATGTGGTTTGGGCAGTCCCTGGAGGTGTTGAAGACCCAAGTTCAAGTCCTTTTGCAAATGTAGGATTTACACCTTGGTGTGCCACATCCCATGAGAGCATCCTGTCTGCTGACCTGTATCTAACACTGACCACAGTCCCATCCTGTGCTGAGCCGACTTCCCCCCAGGAGCTGGGTGGAAACCAGCACTTTTCCCATCTGAGGGTTTTGATTCAATGGAATGCTTCAATCCATTTTGCTGAAAGACTCCTTGCTGCCCTACCAGTTAATGATTCTTCTATTGTATTTGCTGTGAGCATATGAGGGACCTCAGGCTGTTATGTGTCTTAACGTTTCTTTCATAATTCCTCCATTTGATCCCTTCACATCAGTGATATGGCTGGATCAATTCCAAATACTCACACAAGCTGTCATTGTCATTGGTTTGAGGCTGTTATTTTTATTATTATTTTATTTTTTAGGATATACAAAGTTGCATATATTTTTCCTTGATGTATTCTAACCAGGGAAAACACCATGCTGTCTGATTGACCCGGCATCCACCTTTCATATTCCACCTTCACTGATGTCTAAAGAGTGGTGAGCAGGAAAGGACCTGTTGGAAAGTGGATGCTGATGGAATGAATGAGAGAAAAAAGTGAGAGAAAAACTTTTCCTGTAGTTTCTAGAGTAAGTATGCAAATTTCTATCTGCTTTCTACCAGTTTGGAAGAGAGCAAAACAGATCTTCACAGCAACCTGGAGCAGACCAGGGGCAGAATTTCCAGGATCGAGGAGGATTTTGCTCTTTGTAGCCAAGAGCTCTCACTTTCCATGGAAGTGAATTGGATTTGCATGAATTCAGTAATTTTTAGTAACAATCAATAGAAACAGACCACTGGCACAGCCAGTTACATTAGCCCAAGTGCTCACCGAATCCTGAGCTTCCACTAGAATACAACAGATGCAGACTGGGATATAGGAGGTATTGGAACAAGCAGAGCTTGAAGTGCTGGGTTTAGTTTCCATTGACATGAAAATAAGTGGCATTTCCAAATATTTGGTCCTTTTTTCTAGGTCACAGTTTAGGCTAATGTTTGCTCACACTAGTTCTTTCTTGTGACCTGCTTTAGTCTCGCTGAAACTGAGCTGCGGGGGACCTGGCGTTCAGAAGAGCTGTACATCCATGTTTGTAACGGAGCTGGAAGAAACAAAACACAGTGAACCAGGACATGCTGTGCACATACAGCAATTGAGATAACGTGAGCCAAGGAGGTGACTCTGGTAGAACTGGGTGACCTGGGTCCTGCTCCCGGCTCTGTCCCATCTGCAGGGTGGTCTTGGGACACCTCTTTGTCCTACTTTGCTCTGTTTTCCTTCCTTCTTTGTGCCTTGTCTATTTAGATTGCAAGTTACGAGGGACAAGCTGTGTGCTCCTTACTAGGTGTTTGTCCACTTCTGAACACAGAGCAGCCCTGTGCTCATTTGGTTCCCCCTAGGCACTGCTATAACAAATAATATTAGAGATCTGAACGTTTTTGCTCTTATCCTTCCAATAAAATTAAATATATATTTTAAATGTGAGGTCCTGTGGGCCTCCTGTTTTTAATTTATTTTCCTTTTTTTTTTTTTTTTTTTTTTTTTTTTTCCTGTACTCCCCAGGGTCGTTCCCAGCTCTGCTTGCATGTGAGGCTCTAACAGTTATGTTTCAGGCTGGAGCTGTTAGTTGAAAGCACAGCCGTACGCTGCACGGTGCAGTCCCAGCCTGCCCAGGGGGCTGCTCTAACTAAACAGAGTCAAATTAAAGCGCATCATAAAATTACAGCATGCTTTTCTGTAAAGTTTGATTTCTGCTTTCCTGGGCCTGGCCTTCAGGTCTCATTAGGAGCAGCATCCAGGAGCTTCCTGCGTGGCACCAGTGTGGGGCGAGGCTACCCTCTAGTGGAACAGGCGCTGGCAGCACTGAAACACAGCAGCTGACGGGAGGTCAGGGATGTCCTGCCTTCCATGGGGCTTTTTGTAGGGCTGGTGAGAAATTATGGGAAATGAAATGCTGGCTCTGGAGCCTGCCCTTCTGTGCTCGTCACCCCGTGCAAGGATGACAGGGTGCAGGTGGCTTTAGGGGTGATGCTTAAAGGGAGATGTGTGCTGCCTTAATCCTTCCAAAATCAGGGCTTTGGGGTTCTCAGGCCTGGCAGTGATACTGCGGTGCAAACAGGGGCATAATATTGTTAGTATTTCTTTCTGTCTGGCGTGGTGGTACCCTCTGGGCTCGTTCTCCAGGCTTACAGGATCTCAAGGCTGAGTGTGACACTCGCATGGTCAGTTCTCTCCAAACCTGCTGGCCATGCTGGAACCATTGAACTCGGAGGCTACCGCTGTGCCCAGAAGGGACAGGGCTCCCAGAGATGAAGTCCCCCATCACATGAGGCAGAGGAGCTCTTCAGTGTCTCAGTTTTTGTAGTCTTTCCCTCTTCAGCACTGAGCTGAGCTCCCCGTGCCATACCACTGAGATAAATTAGCATGGCTGATCCCTGTCCTGCTGGGGATCTGGCATGTTGATGACATTCAGATCTCAGCACTCTGCCGTCCACTTTGACTGTCTTCTCACCCCAACATTACTCTTCTGGCGGGGGTGACTTTGCAAATTAGGGCACGGGTATCATGGCTGGTGTCAGAAGGATTACAAAAAAGCTCAGAATATCTAATGACAGCAAAACCTGCATGCTAAAGGATGTGTACATTGCTGCAAATGCCTAAGCTTCCTTCCCTTACGAAGCATTAGATTTCTCTTGCCTTGGTTTACAGCTGCTAGTGCCTCAAAATCTGTTGCTTGGCTTGGAAAGAAAAGGGGTAGCTCCATCTAGAGGTGCTGGATAATAGAAGAAAACCTGCTTTTCTTTGCTCTTACAGTTCCAGCTGATGCAGCACTGTGTGCATGGGGGTGCTTTCTCTTGTGCAGCGTGGTTATACCTGGTCTCTAAATGTTTTATGAGTTCTAAGGTTTGGGAGCAAGGCCTTAAAGTTTCAGAGCAATCCTGAGATACTGATTCTCCTCCCTTGCTTATTTCAGAGTGAGCTGCAGCTCAGCAAGAGCAATTGTGTGTGTATTGTTTGCAGCATCTGTGCACAGTTTGGGGCTTCTCAGCAGAACTGGGATGGACAGGGATGTCCTCACCATTGTTTCTAAATTGTTTCTCTCTATTTCTTCACAGGCATCTCAGAATTTCTCAGTGCCTATTTGAGAGGACTGTGCTTGAGACTACAGTGGTGTTTGCTGTCTGAGCCCATACCGTGATTCAAAAGGGGAAGTGTCACTGTGGTACCCACCGTGAAGCAAGGATGGGGACATGCAGGTAACTTTAACATGTAGGTGTGCACCAACAGAGGTGTTATTTTAAGTAATTGGGAATCTAACAGTTTGTATCAAGGGCACTGGGGAAAGCATCTTGGTGTCACAGAGTTATGATTTCCTGAGTTTTCAAAGATCTCAGTAAAAGTGCCTACACAGGAGGTGTTCTTGCTATCAGCAATGAAGGAAGCAGAAACAGAGAATCACATCTGATGCACAGCACATCCTAGAAGTACAGGCCTGCCTCAGCACTGCATTTGTATGCTGAGGCGTGTTTAGAGGTTTGCTTCTGAACCAAGAGGAGAGTTCTTTGTAATGGACTGCAGAAAGAAATCTATATTCCTTGTGTGGAGTTTAAAGGCTAATAATGCCCAGTAGTACCTCCTACGTGTTTCTTTTTCTTCTTGTCACCTAGTCTGGATAATTGTTCCCTTTTCCCTTTGAACATTCTTCTTTATCACTATATTCTCTATAGTAGACTCAGCTCAGTACACTTTTAACTCCATTCATTCTAACCCTTTCCTGCTTGCTTTTCAACTTCAATCTGCTCTGTAGATATGAAAGACGATAGCTCTTGTGGTTATTAGAAAATGTACAGATAAATAGAGATTATTGGTGAACTCTTGCATTTCAGTGAACAGGGTTCAGCACTTGAGATGATAAAAAGAATGTGCAGTTCTCAGCAGATGGGATTTTTTTGTGTGTATGTGTGAGAAAAGGGAATTTAATGAGAGACATGGCAGGAAACTGAAAGATCAGGCTAAGTCCTGTCCAAAATGAGAACCTTGAGGGCTTGTTGATCCTTTGCTAGTATTGCAAGAGCTAACTCAGTTAGGTATTATTAGCTAACATAGTGAGTCTGCAACATGTAGTCATAATAGTCCCATAACTTTAATTCATTTATTTTTCTCTCTTCAGCCTACTTAGTGTTAAACATTGTTTTAGCACAGGTCAAATTTCAGTCTTTTGAAGACTTCAAAAAAATGCAAAGTTAGGAAAAGAACAACATCCTACTGCTTAAGGAATAATGTTCATATTAAATACTTCTGGGGAACATTTGGAGTGTTTAATTCTTAAACAGATCTCCAGGAACCACTGCAGTGGTTTTGTGCATCAAGCTCGCCATCACTTGCTGTTTCACCTCTTTCAGACTCTCCCATGAGAACCAGGCAGTTAGGCACAATTCACGCTGATTTCTCACAGAGATTATTTCTCACTCAATGCAAGCAGAAGGGGTGTCGCTTTGTCTCCTGGGGGCCAGAGCATGGCAGCTCTCAGAGCTGTCTGCCAAACTTCTCCGAGTCTCCTCAGCAACGCAAAGCCCAGCTCTCCAGAGCCAGCAGAGCTCCTCTCCCAGAGTGGTGTTGGCACCTGCACAAGACCTCGTGCAGCTGGGACTCTGCTGGTGATTCAGAGGCGTGCAAGCTGAATACACCTTACCCTACTTTGCCCTCTGCTCCTCTGGAGCAAACTCCAGTGAGATGGCAGAGCTCTATAACTTTGCAGCTATTGCATTCTTCATAGCTACCTCCTGGTAGCCGTAGGAACAGTTAGTGAGCATGTGCCCAGGCCTTCGTGCCTACGAATCCTTTCACTATGTCTTTAATGAGAGTGGAACTTAGAACTTCTCGGGACTGTAATACAAACCTTCTGTGATACCTATCAATATCACCAAAAATACATTTGCCCAGGTATTTTGACAAGGTCTGCTTGTGGGTACAACTCAGAGTCTGGATTCAACAGTTGCATCTTTGGTAGTAGAGACAGAGCAGCAGCCCAGGTTACAGAACTGAGGTTCTGTTTGTCCTACAGTGCCATCTCATGATGCCCTAGATGGTCTTTTCCTGCACCCTTTTTATTTTCTTCATGACTGACACCTAACCAACACAACCCTCAGGACTTACTCCTTTCCTGTTTTATTGATTGACCTCAGCCAAAGGACTGTAGGAGATGTCCCTTTGCTGTGACGCTGGTTGGCCAGGGTCAGCACTAGGATGCTAGGTGGCTCAAGGGAGGACTGTCCTCAGGTTAAGACTGTCAGTCCATGTCCAAAATGCATGCACTTGCTGGATGAAATCTTGATGGCCCAGACTCTCAGACTGTGGCCATTTCTCAGTAGGTGGATCTCCGCAGCAGGGACCGAAGCACAGAAAAAGTCCTGCAATGGGAAAATGGACAGGAATGAAACCAGACGAGGTTTTCTGGTCAGGTGAAGTAGAACAAAGGTGCTTTCCCAAAAGTCCAGATTTTATATGTCCGTTAGTATTATTCATCTCATCTTCAGCTTGTTCCTTGGGGTTTTCTTGTTTTTGTCTGAGCATCTCAGGAGCCCAGGAAAATGGGCTCTCACCGTGAGGACTCCATTTGGCTGTGGCAAGCAGCTGCCTCCAGAAGCTATTTTTCCTCCAGGGTATCTTGGCAGCTTTTAGTTCAGAGATCTGCATCTGTGCCTGATCAGGTGTGTGCTGCAGAGACAAGGGAACCACAGATTTAAAAGCTCAGTTCTGGACCTCACTAAAATCTTGCTTCTCTCGTTGGGAAAAAAGGGGTTAGATTTCCTTGATCTGAAATAAAGCTACTTACTGTTGCAGTGAGAGGCCCTGGCCTGACACTCCCCTCTGAATCTTAACATAATTTCCTTGTTCAATTTCTTTTAAAATGAGCTGAACGTGAAGCTTTTGACACATGCAGTTAGGGCTCAGCAACCTGGCTTAGGTGGTAGCTTGTGACCTCAGTAGTATGGAAAGAATAAACAAAGCCATCTCACAAATGGAAGAATCAGCCTGTTGGTGCTGGCTGGATGGGTCCACTAGCAAATGGTAACGTAATTTTCATTTGAAGTGACAGGATCTCTTCCTCTGCGGACACCCAGATCCTTGGAGAAAGAAAAATAATCCAGTGGAAGCAAACAGAAGGAATAACATGCTTCATGAAATGCACAGTGACTGGTTTGAAAGACCCATTCTCGCATTCTGCATGTAAAACAAAGACTGTGTTGTCTCCTCTGTGTTTGAACACTCCTGCTGTCCATGCAAAATCCTGGGATTTAATGTTCTGAGCTGTACCAGGAACTAGAAGAAGCAGAGATGCTCTTTATATTTGCCCCTGTCGGTCACTACAAGGTAGGGAGGATGCATACGTGCCCAAGGATCTGAGGCCATTCCTAGCAAGTCCCCACTGAGTCAGCTTCTTAATGGTATAATGTGCTCATCTTCGGGCTTCTTAAATACATTCCCATTTCTTGTCTAACTGGTTCTGTTGCACAATATATTAGCACGTGCTAGCTTGGGAAAGAGGGTAGGAAGGAAGTTGTTATCAGAAGCTGATAGGAGGGAAGTTGTATCCAAAGTGTCTCATTTATAGGCAGGAGCAGATAAGCTAACTTGTATCTTTCAGTCCCCAGCACTTCGACACTACACTTCCCCATGCACATACCACTGAGACACAGGCATGGGCACACAGAAGAGACTTTAACCTCTGCCCCAGGGGTGGTAGAAAAGCTTCCTAATCACCTTAATCACCTATGCTGGTCATACAAACTAGCAGCGTCCTGTGCCTGGTCTTAGCAAATCTCTCACCTTTTTTCCTCTTGATGCTGCATAGGACCTTTTGGCTGCCAGAGCATCCAAATAGGTTTGCAGGTAGCAGTGGGCTATTGTAATTTGGCCAAATTTGCATGCCATTGTGGCCCACTGATCACTTTGTGTGTAGTCAAACCATGGTAAGACCCTATCTGATCAGCCAGATAAGAGGATTGGTGGGGTGTCTCTAGTGCAGCACGCTCAGACACTGCCTTGTGAACATCACTTGAAGGCGTGTGGCCTGTCTTCTTCGGGCAGGTAAGCACCCGGTGGTGTCACCACTATGCTGGGTAGAGCCCTACCTTTCTGATCCACCAAAGGCTTGTATACCCTTGTGCCTTTGTAGGAGAGAACTGATGACTATACGTAGCCCAATAGCTCAGAAATTGAGTTATTTCAGCCTCATTACACACTTATCCCACAGAGGGTAAGGCACAGTCACTTCACGTATCTCCACCTCAGAAGCACTGATAGCTGTCTTGCAATACCAGTCTGCTCTGACACTGGCTGGTGGGAGTCCGGCAGATCCTGTTTGCAAAGAGGACTAACAACACGTCTGTGGGTGTCTCCTCCCTCATTTGTGTATCGCAGCAATGCAAGGTGAAGGGAGCTGCTCAGACTGCGTGATGAAAGCCACCTTCATGGCAAGCCTTTGTTGGTCCTTTGTGACGATCTAACGCTAGTATTGTTTGTCTATTGCTTTGAACTAAATCAGGGTGAAGAAAGCAGAGCAAGGAAGGTGTGTGTCAGGGGTCTTTAGCATTAGGAATATGGAAGGTCTTCCCCAGCTTAATAACACTGAGTGGTATTCCTCATGTACAAGTGTTTGCTCTAAGCTAATTTGTCAGCCAGAAGAGACCTCTAAAATTATCTGGTTTAAATGTCTGTGGAAAGCAGAAAGAGATCACCATTACTTGATACATCAGGCCAAATAAAGGAGTAAAGTATACATTTAAACTTACATGTTGGATTTCGGTGAATTAGGAAGGGAGGGAGAGAAAGACATCGAGAGAGAAAGAGACAGAGAGGGAGAGCCATGACTGAGGCAGCCTCCTTGATACATGTTATTTTATCTTTTACTTAAATCCCATCATTTTATATATGGATGGAAACTGCTGCCCAACAAACCACTGCAGAAAAACCAGAAAAACGGGCTACTACAGATGCCTGGTACCTTGGAGCTCTCTGGTTTAAAGGAGAGGTTTATGGGGCTGGGGGGCTGGCAAGTGAACTGGCGGTCTACATGGATGACTTTGAACCCATTCCTGAGCGTGTCAGTTATGTTTGGGAATAAGCAAGTGGCTAAATTATAAATAATAGGGCAAGGCTGCTGGGAAAGAAATACACCCCAGTAAACCAAAACAATCAGTTTGTTCTCCAGTGTTTCCTGTACAAGTAATAAAATCTAATAACTGAGTTGCTGTTAACTGTTAATGACCACTGCATTTGTTAATTGAGCCAGACAAATGAGATCAGTTTAATACAACAAACAGGTCATTAGTTGTATTAATGGTTGGCTTGTAGGAGTTAGTGCTCTTATAAACTATATTCTGCAGTTTATAACACCAGCACTTTATAAAATGACTCGGGGTTTTCCAAAATAAATAAATAAATAATAAAATAACAAGGATCATGTGAGCTCCAGTTTAGCTGTGGAAAATATGAATCCTAAATAAGAAAAGCTGATATTAGGCTAAATGTCTCTTTCTAGCTTGCACTAAAACTATAAACCAGGAGCGACAGCAGACGTACAACCCAGGGCTGATTCTTATATAGCAGCTTTGCTTGTAATTTCAGTAAGTTTTGGACTGATCCTGTAATTATTATCATTAGAGAGGAATTTGATTTTATTTTTTTTTCCAGACCACAAATGATTCCACACATGGGATATTCAGTTTTTAGCAGCTGTCATTATTTAGACATTGAACAAGCACTGTTATAGAAAGAACTATAAAAGGGAAGTTGTATAAATAGGCTAAAATTAATAGAGGAACCAAATAGAGTTAGTTCCTGCTTTACTAACCTCCACAGCTCTTTTATTTTTTGTGTTTTTTAAATGCATTTAACTGCAGTTCCATATACTAGCGATGTCAATAACATTTTTGCAATGGTGGTTGTGAAAGCCAAGGTTTTTCCATCACTTTACTGACTCACTTCTGAATGTAACCAGTGTTTGGTAGAAATTTCAAGTGGAGCAGTTCAAGCATTTGCTCTTAACTTGCCAAATGGGGACGATACTAAATTATTAGAGAATTACAGGTTATTGGTGAAGGGAATAGTATACACTTTAGAAGGAAAAAGGAAGTGGAGGCTTTTACATGATGTATGAATGGGCTCTGATTTGTGCATAGCTGTAGTGTGAAATGAGGCCAGGCTTCAATCATAAATTTAAATCATAGACTGTCTGCAAAGCTAAGTGGCAAATTTTCCAGATAGGCTACCAAAAATATAAGAGGGATCTGGCATAAACTTGTCCTTAAGGTTACTGTGACCTGAAGGAAGAACGCAAGAGTAATCTCAGGGAGTTGGTCCCTTCTTTGGCCATTTCCTCATCTGCAGGAAAGGTGACTAAGCCAGTCTCAAGAAGTGTCATTCCCGAGCTTTCTCACTTAGATATGGAAATTACAATCCAGAGGAACAGAACAGGCACACTCATTCTCTCCTAGATTCACCATACTTAGCCATACTGTTCCAAAAAGTGGCCAGTAGCTGAGGCTTCAGAGTAACAAATCAGATGCTTAAGCATAAAACAATAAGAAATAAGAGAAACACAGAGTGTTCCTTGCCCTGTTGAATCCTCCCAGCTGGCAATTTGTGGTTAAAGGATTTCCTGAGTTTGTCTGCTGGTCAGTAGCCACCACTAAGTCTATCCTCCCTAAATGTATAGCCCCTTTATGAGGCTATTTATATTTCTGGCACCCGTTTTTGGCAATGGATTCTATATTATAGCTACACACAACATGAAAAGGTGTTTGCTTCTGTATATTTTAAACTTGCTACCTCATAAATTCAGCAAGTGCCCCTTAGGTCTTATGTGGGAAAAAATGAAATATCCTTCCCCATTCATGCAGCTCATGGTGTGTGATTGTACAGATCTCTCCCACATTTTCCCCTTTGGTCATTCTTTCCCATACTGAGAAATCTTAAGCCAGTCAGCCTCTCTCCCTCCACAGCCCTGTTTCATGCCTTTGATCACCTTTGTCACCTTTTTTTCTGTGCCTTTTCTAATCGTGGTTTGTGCTTTGTGAGGTGGTGGGAGAAGCAGAGCTGCACACAATATAAGGTATGGGTGTAACATTTATACTGTGCCTCAGTGACGGCTTTGCCCTCAGTTCTGCCCCTAATAATTACTAATGGTCTGATTGTCTTTTTGATAATCAGTGAGCACTAAGCTGATTTTCCACGGGTCTGTCCACCACTGCTCTAAAATTTTCTCCCAGAGTGGTAGGTTAGTGGGAGTGCCTGTTCTCTGCTTATCCTGCAATTCACCTGTGATTCCGATTGTATTGCCTTGTGCTCTGTTTTGTCTTTGTAGCCATTGCGTGCTATCTGCCGTTCTGCTGCTCAGGCACAGCCCTGGAGATCCGTGCCCTCTTCACAGTCCATTTCTTGAACAACTGTGTGTCATCGGCCGACTGCTCAGGAAACCATGCAGCTGGGCAGGAAGTGCCAGGAAGAGCTCAGCCTCCCTGAACTCTTGAGGGCACGAAATGAATCAACTTGCCTGTGTCAGGAGCCAGTTCTCCGAGGTTCTGCTGTGGAGGAGAAGAGAAGCCATGCTCCTGGAGACACCCCAGCTCCTGCCTGGCACCGAGAGCTGTGCGAGGAGGTTCGATGCAGCAGCCATCACCAGATGGTGCTGCTGCATGCAGCCTTGCAAGGTCACCGTGTGCAAGGATGTTTTGATTCTTGGAAGAAAATACTGAACTGGGGATGTATCTGCGCTTCTCGAGTGTCTGGAGAGTAGGCAGGGTACATTCTGACGTTATGTCACTAGCCAGTTCTCTTTGAGAATGGATCATTTGGGTTTTGGCTGGGGATTCAGAATAGGGGTGGGTTCAGATGCTGTTTGAGATGATCTGTTCCGGACTGGTTCGAGTGGATAAACAAAATTAATTATGTTCACATCATATGAGTGCACAGGATTGATTTTTTCCTCCAATGGAAAACTGGCTGGCAACGGGTACTGCTGCTAATCAGAAACATGTATCACTACAGTTCACCTGCATTTTCCGTAAGCTTTACAATACTGTTGCTGTTTTTTTAAGGCCCAAGTCAAGGAATCATGTTATCACATGAGAACCCAGTGTGCCACTGTGTAGAAAAAGGGACGTCTCCTTTCCTACTGCTTTTATATGTGAAAATCCAGCGCAGCAAAGAACTTCAGCTTCTGTGATTAAGCAGAGGAAACAGCATTGCCTGCACCTTGAACTAGGAGATTTGTCTTCTCCCTGTTTGTGCCAGTAAATATGTGATTACTTCTAACAAGTTGCTTGGGAAGGCTTTCATCTCTGCTTCCTCAGAAAAAGGTCAACGGAAAGGGCTAAGCCAAAAATTGTTCTTTTTAAGACAGCATTCTTGTTGGCTATTGCACTGAGCCCTTTGAAGGCCTCTGGGCAGAGTAAAATCTATGTTTGATGATTTGGGGTTACAGAGTAGGCACTCCAGACTTTATAAGGCCTTCAGCCTCGTCCTGTGGACATTCATGGTGGGTGCTTCAAAGTTCACTGTCTTTTGGTCTCGTCTGCAGTCATTACGGAGTCATGTTGAAGTTTTGTAAGAACTGTGGTTTGACCATCCTGGTCTGCCCAGACTCCAAGGGACAGCTCATGGCTAGGAAGGATAGAGATGATGAAAATCCAAAATGACAAATGATGATGCACTTCAGAAAGTAAATGATTTTTTTTATGGTGTCATGAAAGAAGATCAGGTGTGAAGCAAGAAACGAAAGAGATAGCAGATGCACAACTGAACAAAAGAAACTATTTTTTCTGACAAACTCACCGCTGTGAAATAGAGAAATCCAAGAAGGCGTGAGGATTTTAAAGAGGCCTGGATCTTTAGGGAGAAGAAAACTACCCAGAATGATGATAGTTAATGCTGACGTGTATTTCGGAAGGAATATCAGACCAACAAGAAATTCTATTAATCTTTAAGTATTATTATGGGGACAGGATACTCTGTGCTTGCTTAGCCATACCTTCTGTTAAAAGATCTGGAGCTGGATTTTGTTAGAGACAAGATCCTGGAGCCTGTGGTTGCTGCATATCCTGCAGTTTGGCAATTTCTGAAATTAGACCTGTGTTCCTCCACAGGATGACCTGTCCTAACCAAGCTCAAAAATTCTTACACACTTCTTATCTCCAGCTAATAGTTATAGATCAAGGGACTTAAAAGCCTTGCAGACTACTTGTCAGAAGTCTGGTTTTAAGGGTCTGCAAGATTTTCTGGCAGAACTGTTGCTTCCCTGTTAGGAATTATCCCATTACTGAACCTGTTCCACCTGCTCTCTCCCGAGGAGGGAACAGGAGCCCTGCTCTGTCTGAGGCTGACAGGAGTCTTGGCTTGGTGCTCCTGCACTCAGCTCCTGTGAAATGTGGAGCATCTGGAAGGAGAAAAGGGTGAGCAAATAGTGGGAAACCAGAGGTAGTCTGCTACTCAGAATGTGGAGGATAAAGGGCTGAGGGCAGACGAATAGGCTGAAAATGTGAAAGAAATAAATTAAAGAAACACACTAAAAGGAGAGAGCAGGGAGATGTGAGAGGGACAGGAAGGAGTGCAAATAAAAGTCAAGACAGAGAAGGAAGGAGGACACCTCCACACCTGCGCAGGACTGTGTTACACACAGCAGCTACAAGGAAGGAGCTGGGTTAGGGCAGGGAGGGCTCCTTGGGCTAGTGCCAGACGGGAGGAGTCGGAGCAACAAGCAGTGAGGCCAGCAACTCCTTCCACCGCAGGGCTGCCCCCGTGGCCCTTTAGCGTCCGAGGTGCTTGATCCTAGCGAGGGCCCAGCTCTCGGCAGGGCACGGTGGCTGCGTGTCCTCATCCCCGGAGGGACCCTTGGGTGCCCACGTCCTCTGCTGTGGAGATCATGGCATCGCTGAGGCGGTGGCTGAATTGTCACGGGGATGGCAGGATTTCGCTGTCCCCTTACCCGCTTCACGCCATTTCTCCCGGTAAGTCAGGAGCGTCATTACAAGCACTTGACTGCTGACTTTATTAAGCGCAGGCAGAAACCAGCAGAAACCCACCCCACAACAAACCCTGCGTGCCAACCGCGTGAATCACGCGCAGCTAATCCCAGCGGACAGGGCTGCAACAGCAAACTTCGCAGCGAGCAAAAGCAGCATGTCTGGAGGCTCGCTGCAGCCGCTTCCCTCCTTAAAGCCCGAGCCAGAACCGCCGAGCCGCCAGCTCTCCCGGCCGGCCTCGGCTCCTTCTCCACACAGCCACCGACCCCGAGGCCCGTCCCGCCCGCCCTGCCGCTCCCAGCCCGGGCCCGGGCCCGCCCTCACGGGGCCGGCGGCTCCTCCCCGCCCCGCGCCGTCCCACGATCCAGGTGTCCCCGGAGCCGAGCCGAGCCGAGCCGAGCCGTTCCCTCCTCGGCACGAGAGCCCCGGGCCGGGCGGAGAAGGCGGGCGGGGAGCGGGGGCGGCGGTTCCGGGGCCCCGGCATGGCCCCGGGGAGGCTGCGCCGCCGCCGCCCGGCCCCCTGAGGAGGAGCGGCGGGGCTGGTTGCGGGCACGGCTCGGCACGGCTCGGCTCGGCTCGGCACGGGGGTCCCGTTCGCCTCCCGGGGCCGACCATGTCCGGAGCCATGAAGTTCAACGGGTACCTGAAGGTGCGCATCGGGGAGGCGGTGGGCTTGCAGCCCACCCGCTGGTCCCTCCGCCACTCGCTGTTCCGCAAGGGCTACCAGCTGCTGGACCCCTACGTGACCGTCAGCGTGGACCAGGTGCGCGTAGGGCAGACCAGCACCAAGCAGAAGACCAACAAGCCCACCTACAATGAGGAGTTCTCCGCCACGGTCACCGACGGCCACCAGCTCGAGCTGTCCGTCTTCCACGACACCCCCATCGGCTACGATGACTTCGTGGCCAACTGCACCTTGCACTTCCAAGACCTCTTGCGCTCGGCGGGCCCCAGCGACAGCTTCGAGGGCTGGGTGAGTTGGTTGGCCCGGCCAGAGGCCAGAGCTGGGCTCCTCCGAATGAATGAAGGCGCTCCAGGGGTGCTTGCGGAGCCGGGGCTTGCCCTTGCTTGCCTGCGCCGCGGGTGCACGCAGCGCGGTGTTGCCTTGACACAGGTGTACCCTCGTGGGGCCGTCCGTGCCCCTGTGCGTCAGGTTTGTGGCTGGACAGATGGGGGTGAGTGGCCAGTGTCGTTTCAGGTGATGTGTTTTGGGACTCTGCGAGCAAAGTCTCAGCTGTCATAGCTGGAAGGCTGAGACTTGGTAGCTGAGGGGTGTGAAGGTTCTCCTCGCTGTAGCCTGGCAGAGAGGAGATTTGTGATATGTACCCAGCAAAGTACACCTGCAGACTCGCAGGATGTCGTACCTTCCCTCTTTTGCTTTGCACGCAGGGACCTACTAGGAAACGTGTGTGCCCAGGGAGGGATGCATTTCTCCTGAGAGCTACACATCCTCGCACGATTGTTTGATGTGTGCATGCAGATTTCTTGGTCTTTCTAGCAGAACGGCAGGACTAGTCTTGCATATATTATGTACACCCCTGTGCTGGCTGAGCATGGTTTCACTTACAGTTAATTCTAGGTTATTTCCAAGTCACTTACATCCGGCCCAGAGAACCTCTTTTATGTCTTAGTCCTAAGTGAAAGGAGTAGCATGGGCTGTGAAGCTGTGCCTTTGCTTCCAGTGCTGTAACACAGGAGGAAGTGGATGTATTGATCCAAACTAGTTTGCTTGTTAAGTATTAAGTTAAAAAACAAATAAATGAATTCTTCCAGGCAGAGAAGGTGCAGAACAGAGGATTTCTGAGGCTAATACAGGTATTAACTTTGAGACCAGGAAGTTCAGTACCTGTGGTCAGGTAACCACCACAATAAAATCAGACGTGGAGGAAAGAGAGCTGACACTGTAGAGAATAGATAGGTATCTAGATGGTATCGCTGGAGAGAACGCTGGTGCTTTCTGTTCTCAGCCCGTGCCTGTGACTGGGGTGTGATGCTCCATCTCTGGGGCGACTACGGGGAAATACCAGCTGCAGGAACACTTGACAGACCTATAATGGTGCTTTTTTTTTTCCCCCTTCAGCATTCTTAGGTACCAAATTCGTCAGGGTGAGCTCCGTGGGTGCATACCCAGCTTGCCAGGCTAGCCGTGCTGCTGGGGAGAAACTGCTCCTGCGACTGGTGCTAAAACAGTTTTAAATATGGAACAGACCTGTGTGGGACAGGGCAAGGGAGTGTGCTCAGGATACCGGGTCGTGGATTTGAGGGATTTTTTTGCTTGTTTGATTTGTTGGGAGTGTTTCCTACTTGCTGTTAAGAGTGGCCTTGCCCTCTCAGAAGGCTGAAGTCTGGTTGTGCAGGGGCTGGCCTGCATGTGGGGTTTGGACTGCCCTGTTGTGGGGTGTTGGCCTTACTTACATTACCAAAATGTCTATAATAGCATTACCTCCTGCGTGGATGCATACATGTCCAGGGGCCCACTGTTTCTTTCCTTCCATACATCCCACGGCTGCTGCTTTTTAAGATGGATGCAGTATGCGGCCTGCCAAGGTGGCTGAGATGCTGGGTGGCGAGGGAGGAGTTTCTGCTCCCCGTTGGGCAGGCACGTGTCCTGTGAACTTCTGTATCTGTGAGGTGAGGGGTGCAACGGGATGGGAAGGCAGCGAGTTTGTTAACTCGAGTGATGTGAGCTGATGTTTTATAGGGCACGTAGACAGAGATGAAGAGTTGCTTCTGTCCTTTCAGTTAGCGTCCACAAACAATTGGCGTGGATTTAGTGGGGAGGGTGAGCAAGTGTTTGTCTTCTGTCCCTTTCTCTTGCCTTCCGTTTTGACTTGCTCTGTTAGCATCTTGATAGCGTGCAGGCAGAATCGTATGATGGCATGGGAACAAGATCTTGCCCTGATAATTTAATATTTCTTGATAAATCCAGCAAGGTTGTCACTGGGTTTTGTGCTGTCTGAAGGATAGGAAGTGCTGCTGTGTACTAACACAAGGTCCATGAGCTACTGGGATGATAAAAGACACCGCAAGGGTTTTACAGATGATTTGCAACATCTCCAGTCTGAAATCCCTCATGCCCTTTTTCCAACCCCAAAACCAAAAGCACATAGGCTAATACAGGCAGGGAAGGAAAGGAATGAAACGAGGGGAAAATCAGTGAATCCTCAAGAGTTTAACTTGGCTTATCCTTGGCTGTAAAAAAAAAAAAAAAAAAAAAATCACTGCAATGGCAGTCAGATTTTTTTTTTCTCCCCTAAAGTTACGTAGTCCTTTGATACAAAACGATTGAGAAACAGGGATAAAGAATATCCCGGGGGATACAGCACGCCCAGTGTTCAGGCATCCTGAGAGAGAAGGGAAGGGAGAGCAGAGCTGGGAAGAAGTTTGAGTGTCTGGTAAAGGAGATCTGGGGCAGGGGGAAGAAAAGGATGGCTTTTCATTTTGATTTGAAATGGAATGTTTATGTTCGCTTTTCAGAGAAGATGCAAGGACAACGATACGTTGGTAAACCCCAAATGCACCTGGTGTGATGCAGCCCAATGGGCCAGGGCAGCCCTGCTCCCTGAGCGCTCCTCCAGAGAGGGGGGAGCGCAGGAGAACAGCCTGGGATTACCTGGGACATTCCCTCAGCTCCCACAGTGCCCGAAAGGTTCGGTGTGAGCTCTCAGGACCTTCCTGTTCTGTTGATAAACCTGGGTTTTCTGCAGGGGAGAAAAAGTGCTTAGCTGCAGTTCTCACAAGGACTGGTGACAAACGTAGGAAGTGTCAGTGAGAAGCGAGTAGGAGCACTCGGTGTGTAAGCACTGGTGCTTCCCAGGTGACTTGCAGGTACGTCGCTGCAATTATCACCCCAAACATTTATGCAGATGAGTAAGTGTACGGACATGAATCGTCTCATCAGTAATGCTTGTGTACCTGAGTCATCCCGCTGGGTACTGGACAGGGCATCGTGGGCATAGTTTTCTTCAAAATCCATGTTCTGGAGACTCTTTAAAAACTATATTTCTCTTCTAACTATTTTGTTTGTTTCCAGAAATCTTTCCGGTAGACAAATCCCCACAGCCTGAATATTTTTTAATTTTCATATTAGTTGTAGAACACATTTGACAAACTTTACACAAATCAAATCTTTAAAAGCTCATTAACTCCAGCATCCTGCTCTCTGTTACCCATTTTTTATATTTACTTGTCAAGCTGCGGAGTAGCAGTAGTTTTTATTAATCCTGTCAAATAAATGCCATCTTGCCTTCAGCATGCTTTGATGTAGCTGAAACTGGCGGCGATCGCGCCGGTACCGTGCTCTTTCTGGTAGGCATCTTCCTGGGGACGAGTGGGTGTGAAATGGTGCAAACCTGAATGGTAGCATTTTACACAGGTGCACATGACCCTGCCAGGTGCAGAGCAGCACAGAATTAAGCCGGTTGTTACCTGAAAGCTGTGCAAGTTGTGATTTACAACAGGTGTTGAATAGTTTCTTTTAAAGCATGTCTTTAATTTCGCTCTAGCAAACACTGGCATCTCTTTTCTTATTGTGTCTGTGCATCTCTACAGGGTGGCTTCTCCTTTTCAGCTGTCTCTGAGTGCAGCATAGGAAGCCATCGTACGTCAGTGAGACAACAGAAATAATTCGGAGTACTGAGCTGCAGTTGAAACGGAGAAGTTTAGGATATGTAGAGTTATCCCTGCAAGGCATACGTAGTAGCAGAACTCATTTTTAAGCTCGGGGAGATACTATTTACAGGAGATACTGAGCTGCGTCGTTACTAGGGAATGAGTTAATTATGAGTGTAAAAATTGGTAGTCCATGGGTAGAGGTGTCATTCCTAGCGCTTGAACAAGGAGTTAAAATTAAACCTTCTGTGACTCAATCTTGAAATAGCAAATTATCGCAGTATACTGAAGGAAATTAGATAACAGATGGACTATTAGATTAATGAGCCAATTGCAACTTCCTGATGAGTTTGTTGCCATGTGCTCATGTGAGAACTGCTAGGTTTGTTTGCAGGAAGAGATTAAAACAAATAATGCCCGTGCATTGCTTAACCTGAACTCTTTAATCTTTTATCTCTTTTACCCTTTCCTATGATTATTTCCTTTCTTAAAGCAAAAAAGAATTTTATTTTTTATTTTTTATTTTTTTTACCCTTGTTTGTGTGCACTTGTATTATTTATCAAACATGAAATTGAAAAGTTAAAGGAGAACACAGCTTCTTCCCCTGGGCATGGTGACCTTGTCAGAGAGCCAAGGCGCGGTGGGCCAAGTACTGCAGGGCTCACAGGTGGACCAAACTTGTATCAGGAAGCCAAAAATATTGTATAGCTGTTGACAGAGCATTTTGTGATGTGTATGGTCACTGTGAGTTTTCTGAAGGCCTGCTTGAAAATGAGATTTGAAGAGAGTGACGTGACTGCTGGGCCAAATGTCAAGTGAGGCTGTCTGAGTTCAAAAAGAGGATGTTGTCCAGGTTGCTTCTTGTCCCTCTGCATCAGCCTGTGCCAATCTGTACGGATGGACTACATCTTGTAGAGCTGGAGTAAATGGTTTGTCCATCCACAGGTCAGTAGTAGGCTGAAATAGCAGTAGTATTCTGGGTGTATGAGTTCCCATCTCCACGTATGGGACAACCATGTCGCTGGTGTGTAGATCTCTGACCTGCGTGAAAGTTGGGCTGCACGTTAATTTACTCAAGCCTAGTTTACAATTAAGTCCCATCCCTATTTCTTGTTAGGTTTTCAGTAGTTTCTGTAATTATTATTACTGATACGCAGTCACATTGTTGAATGGGAATAGTGGGGAAACACACTTGCTGCAAGAACATAAAGATAGTTCCTGAAAGCTTCCACTGTCTTCCTCTTGTCTCCTCTTCTCTTATCTCTTCAAGTTTGGCATGTAGCTGGACTTCGTGCCCACAAACAAACCCCTCAAAGCACCAGTTCAGCGCACCAAGGCTACCTGAGTGTGTCCTTGCAGCCTAAAACAAAAGGTGCAAAATATAAAGAAGGAAAAAATGTTGCTATTTGTCAAGTATTTATATAATCCTGGGCTGTGTTGCTAATGACGGAGCTGACTGTGTGGCCAAGAGCTGTGTGCTTACTGCCCTGTTTCAGCATCAGAGGTTGGGCCAAGCCAGTTCTCTACGTCTCTCATCCATGAGCTCCTCCCCAAGAAAAGGCCTGCATGGCAACCGTGAGCATCCTTGGAGAACATGGGCATTTTGCTTGAGAGTTGTTTGGTTTCTTTTCTTTTAAGGACATCTGATGCTTGAAACGTTTGATCAAAACACGAGAAAATCCAATTTCCAGCGATCGGAGCCCCTAGGATGCCAGCAGGAGTGGTGCTTGTGCCCTGGCTTTGAGATGGGTGCAGCAGACTGGGAAGCTGTCTGTCACTCAGCCAGGTGCTTGGTCCTGCCACGGCTGCAGTCGGGAAGGATGCCGGGAGCTGGCAGCGTGTGTGGGGAGGATGCACGCCAGCATCACCACCTCGCCTTCCCTGGCTGCGAGGAGCTGCCATGCCGAGAGCTCACCCCCAGCCCCATCCAAGGGTCCCCAGTGCCTTGGCTCTGTGCTGAGAGATGTTTGCAGCAGGAGCCCAGCCTGCTCACCGCGCTGTGTGCTCTCAGCGGAGCTCAAAGCGAAACTTCAGCCCGTGCTGGCTTCGCCTGCCCACGCGTGCACTGGCGCGGGGCCATGGGCTGATGCTCGGCACCCGGGCTTGGTGGCAGCTTCCAGGCACGGCGTGGAGTGGGTGGCTCCCTTTCATGCAGTCACCCAAGGCTTTCTGGAGCTGTCTGCTCTAGCCCTTGCTAATTTGGAGGCTGGTGATGGGACGTGGGGTCTCCTTCAGCAGCATCAGTGTCAGAAAAAGCTCTTAGGGGTTGTTTGCAGACCGGAGCCCCGGCCATCCCCTCGCTGCTTACAAGAGGCTGCTTGTGCAGGCGGAGGAGCGAGGCCGGGGCAGCAGCAGCAGCAAGCGCACATCGAGCACCGCAGGAAGCTCTCAGTCCTGGCCGTGCTCTGTGCAGCCCCTGCCGCTTGCACCGGCGGGGGGAGGCCTCGGTCTGTCCATGTTTTATTTTTAGCTGTTACCATGGGTCTTTCTGCTAAAACGCGTCTCATCCAGGCCGTCCGTGGCTTTCTGTTTTTGAGTAGTTTCTGAGCAATGATTTGGTTTCTAGCCATCTCGAGGTTATAGGCAATAAACCCCCGCAGAAAAGATTGTCAAGGGGGCAGTTTGAGCTATTGAAATGCCATTAAAAAGTCAAGCGGTTTACAGCGTAATTCAATATGAAAGCATACCCCTTACAGAACCGAGGCAGACTCCCACCCTTCCTTTGCAGACTGTTAAAGCTCCTTTGATGTTTTAGGACGATTGTAGCTGTTGCGCTTTGCTAATACAATCGAGAAGTCAGGGACTTCTTGTGTAACCATGGGGAAAAAAGACAAGCAGGATTGTTGCTGGCAGATTCCGTGAGGGATTCTGGATCAGGCATCACGCCTTGCCTCCAACATCTCAGCCGATTTAGGCTGCACTTAATGCACGTCAAACCCTACCGTAGGCTTAATTTCTTCTGGAGACAGCGAGCAGTTTTGGTCTGATTGCCAATTCCTCCCCTGTACTGCGAGTGGGGCTGTGCAGCACATGGGCTGGAGCCCTGGCTGACGAACCCAATGCAGGTCACCCCGTGGTTCCTTCTCCCCGAGCCATGCCCTCGGTTGTGCTGGTACAAGGAGCGATGGCTGGATGTGAGGGAGAGGCTTGCTTTATAATTATATCAAAGATAGCAAATGTACTTCTAAAAAACAAAGTGCATCCTGGAGCATCCAATTAATGTTGCTAAACCACTTAAGGTAAGCCAGACAAACGACTGAAATTTCTGCAACGCCAAGGACGTTTTTTATTCTTTGACGTCACGAAATGTTCTGATCGCCCGGTGAAGTCAGTCGCTGAGGAAAGCATCCTGCTCTATTTGTAAGGGCAGCGCCATGAACGTGAAAAGCCGCGTTCAGCCGTGCTAGCACGACGCTACGTGAGAGCAAGCATGTCTCGGCCATCCTGCCACCTCTGCTGTTTGATGCTAAAAACTTGGCGTCTGTGCTGGGCCCAAGGTGATGGAAAAAGTGCTTTTTTCTGCCCGTGTGAGGCATCGTGTGCCCTTGTGCCCTTGTTACGCTGGACCAGAGGCATGTAATCAATGACAGGATCTGTCCCGCCGGCTGCCGGAGCACTTCTGCCGGCTGCCAGCCTGCTCCCTGCTTTGCTCCTTGCATGTTGGGCAGGGGGCAGGCAGAAGAGTTGCTCTGGCAGCTGCCAGCTTGTTTTCCACAGCTGTTTTCCTCATGGGACCTGCATTTGCCGACACCTTCAGTCAGCCTTGTGCTCCCTGGCCCACCAGCACCCCGTGCCCCGGCGGAGGCTTGCAGAGCGATGTCTCTGTGATGGATGCATGGCAAGCCAGGTGGCCAAGGGGCTGTGCCCCGTGAGGACAACCTTGCAGAGCGACAGAGAGCAGCCTGGAAGGCTGGGAGCCCTGGCTCAGGGCTGTGCAGACATGAGGCACGTTGAGGACAAGATTCCAGCTCTTCTGCCAGCCCTCCTCGACACTGCACACAAATCACTTCTGCGTGCCTTTGTTCGGTGCAGACCTGCCCTTCGGGTTGATGCAGCTCATACCAGAGTGAAAGCACACGGCTACAGCTAGCCTGAGCTTTGCCAATACTAAAAAAATGTTGGCAGGGGAAGAGGGAGGGGAGTGTGAACCCGTAGATGACACCACATAAAAACTTTTTCTTGGTGTGCACCTGCCAAGTTTCGTAAGTATCGAGTTTCATTAGTTAGGTGATTGTGTCTGAATCGGTGATGGGGTGGCAGCTCTCCAGACTCCTTCCAGGAGAGGTTCCCTTGCCACTGAACGCATAGGAGGTGAGGTGCTGGTGCAGAAGGAAAAGTTGGGCAGCTTCTGTTTGTGATATGGGAGAGAGATCTATTATTTTTTAACTAACAGGATGTTGCTGGCACAGGCCTTACTGGAAATTATTTGACTATTTATTTATTTTTAGTTTCTTGCATTACAGGTATATTCTGTCAAATATGTCCATACAGGACATACATCTAAAAGTATGATATGGTACATGAGTAGTACGTGTCTGCTCTGCCTTTCTGCCTTTACAAAAAAAGGGCAAAAAAAGGTGATTAGCAGTGCAAAATCACTTGGCAGATCAGCAGGGCCCTGTAACCTCTCTGATGCAGGCTAGTGAGGGAGAGGATGTGAGAAGCAGGATGTGTATCTGTTCTGTTGCAGGCCATTACAACTAGTTTACTACTAGTTTTATTCTGACAGCATGCTTCTGGGGGTTTAGAGGAGATTTGAGCTGATAGTTCTCTATCTGAACGTTGTTTTGCCTGCCTTTGTCTCCTGTGTTTAGCATCAGCCATCAGCTAGCAGGATTTTGACTGCTAGCCGGTCTGATTTGATCTGAAAATGCAGCTCGTCCCTTCCTACAGCACCCCTGGTTTCTAGCCCTCCGTCTGGCCTGTTTTGTGGTTTCTGTTTTTCCTTTGCTTGTTTCTTGTTTGCTTCGTGGCTCCTTGTCAGTGGGCTCCATTTTGGCCTAGTACCAGCCTTCGTGTTTCTCTAACGAGTAATTTTATTTTACTCTGTTATGTCAGCAAAGTGCTGCTTGTAAATTATTCTTCATACATCTCCGCTTGCTTTTGTCTTAGACCTTCCACAATAGCAACAGGGTCTTAGTTTGCGAATCTTTTTAGTGCTTTTGGGTAGAAAATACTTGTAGTTATTCAGGTTTATAGAGGAGGTTGAACCTGGGACCAGTCATAACTGTGCCTAGTGCTGTAGGCATGAAGAAGACAGCGGCGGGCACTGTCAGATCAGTTGGGATGGTGTCAGCTCGCCGGGGCTGGCTGGCCCTGCAGTCAGAAGGAAGGAGGGTGACAGTTTTACTGTGACAGTAAAAATGAGATGGGATGTCCGTGATCCCAAGAGCTTTTATCTGACAGACAGCTGCAACACTCGGTCCCTGGTAGTTTTGGGGCTGGCTTGTGGACGCCTGAGTTAATCTCCAGAGTGCTTCTCTCCATCCAAACCGGTCAATGTGCTCCTTATTAAATGTATTCAATTCTGGGTTGAGTTAATTCAGAATGAGGAAGGTCTTGTGGATGAAGAACTGGTAAAAGACTAGCTCATCCTGTTTGAATTCCTACTTTGTCCTGCATTTATTTTCCTGTGTAAACAAGGCCGTGCAGCCTGTCGGCTTTTTGCCCAGGATCCAGAAGAGGAAAAGTATGTTGGTCTACGGGCTGCAGTCTGGGGAGTGATTCACTGAATGTTTTCTTTTATCTTGTCTCTCTTACTTAATTTTCTTCAGATTTAAATACTTCAAATCTGAAGAAGAGAGAAAGAAATCTTTCCTGCATTGGGGGAAGGACAGGAACTGGGCCCCAGACTCTGTCACGCTCCATGTGATGCTGCTCTCTGTATCTCACTTCTTTCCGCTATTTGTTTTAATAGCTTTGAAGTGAAAGTCGTAATCTTTCTCATTTGTTGTGAAATGTTAATGTAAAAAGTTCGTCCACATGTTTTGTGGGATTTCAGCACAACAGGAGCCCAGCGATTTCCTCTGTTCCTGCTTGCCAGGTCTACACCAGTGATTTCCAGTGGCACCAGTGGAGTTGCACTGCCCACTTTGCACCAACGTAACTGGGAGAAGAACTGGAAATGCTTCTTTCCTGCTTCCCGCATGCAACAAGGATTTATGATAGCTGGGTTATACATTATTTACTGAGCACAAAGAGTGCTCGTGGAGCCCTGAGAAAGAGGAAGAAATTGGCTCCTGTGCAACGAGTTTATTATCTAGGTCATTCGCAGACTGAGGCATCTCACATTAATATATTCAATGACAGTTTATTCTGTAAGGCAGCTTGCTGCTAAGCCTGGAAGAAAATGTAATCGTGTGAGGGGAAAAATGATCTGGTGCGGTCCAAATCTATGGTGGGATTTCTTGTCAAAGTTGCTACGTACTATTTAATACAAAATCTACAGCAGTGTCAAATGTGTAGGGTGTTCAGCCTTCCCCTAACAGAGCTTTGTAGGAGTGTTGCTGATAATCATCATTTTGCAAGATTGAGCCCTAAACTTAGCACTTCGCTATCTGTTTATGTTACAACAGTAAAAAGTCGAAAGGAGGAGCTTTGAGCACCCACAAGAATTGCTTGTGCGAGGGGGTCACTCACAGGACGCTGCCTGTCAGGCCACTGCCAGCCCACTCCTTTCTTAGAAGTTTCAGCCTCTTGTTCCTGGAGGGGATTCATGATGTGGCAGCTTACAGACCTGCATGAAGAAGAATGCTGTTTTATTACGTCTTCTTAATGTAGTGAGATGTAATTGTGGTTTAGTAGCTACGGTACAGGCAACTGAGACGTTCTTGGTTTGGAGGAGAGCAAAAATGGGTAGAAACCCACCTAGGCTAGGGTAAGCTGTCTTCCCTTATGAAAATAACCTCATCAGTTCTTAATGATAGTAACTCATTCTGACTGAATTTCCAATAATAAGCTGAAGTAACATGTATCCTGTCTTGCCAGTAAAGGTAACAGAAAGTTTTCTTCCATCTTCTTGGTTCTGTGAAGGAACACGCTTTGTCTTCCTTTGTAACCTCGTGCTAAACCGTTTCTGGACTGAGCCCGGAGAAGTGTCGTGTTCATAGTGCTCACCGTGCTGGTCAGCCCAGCCAGATGGGCCCTGTCCTCTCCCTTTGAAGGACAAAAGTGGTATAGGGAAGAAAAAAGAAGGAATAAAGCATTAAAAATCCAGGCTATACTGCAAATACAGAAGGGCTTTCAGCCCCTTGTAGACAAAATACGTTCTTGTGTTAGCTAAGGATGAAACATTTGGGTGGATGCTTACAAAGTCATCCAGTTTAGGAATGGATTTTGTGTTCAGCCACGATGGAGCCCTTTTTCAGCAGCTCATGACTTTGTGGCAGCTGGCACAGGGCAGGTGGAAGAGGATGCCCAGCAGATTTGTCCCCTTGTGCCGCATGGGCAGCCCCTGTGCTGCAGGAGAGGTGGAGAGCTTCCTTCTTGTGGCTCTGCTTCTCACCTACCCATTTCACAGCCCAGTGTGATGAAGAAAACATCAGCCAAAGCAGAGTGAGTTGACGTAATGGGCTGAGAAGTGTGGTTTTGGGGACGTGTGAAGGCAGCATCCATTCTGCTGCCCATAGAGGGGAGTGCTGATGTCCGGAAGGAAAGGGGGGCTGGGGACAGTTATCTCCATCTGATCATGTTCGGTATCGAGATGGCATTTCCCTTTATTTCGTGCCTACTGAAGAGCTTGACCGATGATTTGTCAGTTCATAATCAAACCTATGTTCTTCCTGGCGTTTAGCTACTGCTGTTGGATATACGCAATATCGCAATATATAACCCTCTCCCCTGCTGTTTGCCATTTAACGTGTGCTGAAAGCCATGTCTTTGAGCTTGTCTTGGGTGGGCAGTTGCTGCACCTGTGCAGAAAAAAAGGTGTTAACTCTGGTGGTGTAGAAGTGCCTGTAAATGTGTGCGCGGTGAGAGGCAGACAGGACGTGGCACGTACTCGTTTCAGTGCTCACTTAGCCCTGTGCCTACCAGAAATCCCTCTGGTTGCGTTCCCTCTGGTTGTGGCTCTGCTGGGTAAAAGTCTGAGGGTTAAGAACTTCAGAATTTTAGAAGAACCTTAGAACTAAATCCCCATTCATTGTGTGGTTTGCTTCAGAATTACTCTTCCGATTTTTGTCAAGAATAAAATTGTAGGGTCAGGGTGGTTTCCTTCAAAGAGAGGGAATGATCCTTCAAGTCGTCACATTTTTAGCTTATATGGAAGTGATCTCAGAAGGTGTCTGACACTTCCTTCTAAGTTTGCCATTTCCCTTTCCATGGAGAAAAGTCTGCTCATGATTAATACAAGGCCAGTGGGTTTGTTTCTATATATAAATAAGCTTACCGCAAAGAGTTGCTACAGAAATGGGTATGCAGTATTCATTGTTTTAAGCAATATCACTTCTCATTTTTGTAACATCTTGTAAGTGCCCATTTCTGTTCTGGATGTGAAAATTAGGTGAGAGAAAGCTTCCTGAGGTTTGCTGGTTTTAAACAACCTTGGGAGCCCCTGTGCTTGACTCCTGAGAGATTGTTCAGAAAGAATCTTCTTGACCTCAGAAAAGGTCCTCAGCGTTTCCTCAGTGTAAGTTTTGTGGTTCAGTTCCTAGGTTGGCTAAGCAGCCTCCTTGGGTTAATAGTTCTGGGCATATGAAATCTGATTTGCAAAGAAATCTATGCTTTCTTTCAATTGTGTCAGCCACATAAAAATAGTCTCTATCTATGCCTCATAGTTTCATTGACTATCAATGATAAGAGCAGGACTTTTTATATAAATATATATATATATATCTCCAGTAAATAGGTAGTAGCCAAAATTTATACATCTATAGTATTTTTTATTCCATCTCTTGAAGTATAGTAAGCAACTGTTTCCACAGGAACAGTGCTCTTTACAATAGCCAGTGTTGTGGCTGCTCCAAAGCCACAGGCAGAAGGTGTAGGTGTCGGAAGGGCACCAGACCTTTCCATCTATCGCTCTGAATTTTCCAGTGGGTCATTACCTGTTCAGACTTTGCATCTCCCTATCCAAACCACTGTAGTGCTTCGTGTTACTGTGTGTGGTAATGTCACAGACGTTTCAAGGGCTGCAAGAGGAATCCTCAGAGTCATACGAAGCCGAAACTCACGGTGCAGCCACGGCAAGGTCTGCTCAGCAGCTCCAGTTCAGCTCGTTAAGGATTTCCCCACTAAGGATCTAACTCTTCACTTCTGTAATCTTACCTATGGCTCTTTTAATACCAAGCACGTTAGCTGCATGGCTTTAGGTAGTTTATCCCCTTTCTTAGGGGATTTCATCTGTAATGGTTCACTTCGCTGGATGTGCGGCGGTTATTAGGACCGTATCTCTTTCATTTTCTTCCCCCACAAGGTCATTATCAGGCGTGCCGCTTGTACAGAGGCGAGGAACTGTTTGACCGGCTTCTTAGCTTTATATTACAGGTCTTGGTAAGCCTTAAAGAAGGCAAGTTGTTTGATTTTATTTTGAAGGAAGATAAATGCTGTCTGGGGGATTTCTGTCCTCAGCTGGTGAAAGCTCTCTGGTTAAGGTTATAAAACTAAAATTGATGTGGCTTTTCCTGGAGTGAATAAAATTTTGCTTTGGGAATTAAGGTAGGGTGCCTCCTCCTCAGCAAGGGCTCTTTGTCAGTGGGAAGAGGAGCATAAGGTCCACATTAGCAGTGCCACCCAGGTAGGGAAGTACTTTTCTCCAGAGGGGAATTTATACTTTAAAAAGTATTAGCTAGTGGGCTGGAGTTAAAAGCATGTGTATTTGTAATGTAAAGCACATGCATCGCTGGCTGTGCCATGGACAAAATACCAGGCCTTCTGTTCACAAAGAAACTAAATATTTATTAAGGAGGGAACGTGACAGCAATTGTCCTAAACAGGATGGCTTCGTAACAGAGCCTGTCCTGCTTTTGGCCTACTCAGGTTTGCCGTGTGCTTGGACTCACAGTGACCCCCATCAAAAGCTCAGTTTGGAGAGGAGAACGTTTGTCTGCAGCTCCCCAGGTTGTTACATCTCGGCGATGCTGAGCTTCAGATGGGAGCGTGGTCAGCACCGAGTTGTGTTTTTGATGGGCTCCTGAACAAAACCACTACAAACCACGTTCTGACCTCTTTCCTCTACCGACCCTTTCTGGGTTTCCCTTCCCCGCTCCCTCTGTAATCTCCTTTAATCCAAGGCGCATTGCAAAATGCTTTCTCATCTCGAAACCATGCTTTAGGAAGGGAAAAAGCAATATTAACGAGGGGAAATACGTGACAACACGCTGCTGTTAGATGCTGACATGCTGCCTGTCAGCTCGCAGTTGCACGCGAAACCCAAAAGTGCATCCTCCTTCAGATGGAGGCAGATGGCTGGGTCAGCTGAACAGCGTTTCCCACAGTGATGCTGCGCCTCGTCACCCACCCAGCGGCCTGCAGAAGGCTGGGGGCTGGTGCTTCTCAGCTCCTTCCTGTCTCAACCCGGTTGCCGGAGTCACAGCTATGACTGTACGGTCACAAGTGCGTGCTGAGATCATCTCCCTCATGAGGTAGATGAGGAAAATTGTAATCACAGACTTGATGGGACTAAAAATTGCCTGGTCCTGAACAGTCTGTCTCTTACTGCAGTGCTTGGCTCCAGGATTTAAATACCTCTGTTTTCCTAATTGGTTCTGTACAAATATATGAGCCGGTCCTTCACTATGAAGATCCTATGCACCCTTCTTTTAGCCACTCTTGTACAGAAATATTTTATTGTACCCCCCTCGCCCCACCCAAAAAAACCCAAACCACTAAACAAGCAGAAAAACAAACACACAACGAAAAACCACGATACAAATAGGGCACGAGCTAACTTGACAAAGCAAATGTTGGCAACGGCTTGGCCTTTCTGGGTGTTGCCAGCTGCGATCTGGATCCCAACCTGCATTCTTCATGCTCCATGAGGACTTGCCGATGACTCCCAGCACTGGATGTCGTGGGATTAGAGCGCAGGCACGAGCGGTAACATCTGGACACCAGGAGTGAGCATCATACCTTCAGGAATGCTGGGGGAGTGCATGCCTTGGCACTCCTTTTTTGTACCTTCAGAAATATCTAATTGGTTATGTGGCCAAAAATTGCTACTGCTTTTACATGATGTTCTGGGATGTGTTGTACCAAGTGATGTTAAACGATCCCATGAGCTGTGGTAAGGAATGGGAGAGGAGTTAGCGTGCAGTCTAAACAGCTTTTAACCTTCTCCTCCAGCTTTCCCTGTGCCCTGAGTAGATTCTCTCCAGTAAGACACCACCCATATTCCTTAGCTTGTTTTCATTTCTTCTCTCTCCAATCATTTTATTAATCAACTTGCAACATGGAACGTGAAAGGAGGAGTGGTGGACTGATATTGGCTAGATGTAAAATGTAGTTCAGAATTGTTTCAGGGAGAAGGAACTGCCAGATGAGGAGGGAAGAAGTCACTGAGATTAATTCAAAATTGGGAAAGAATGGTCAGAGCATAGGTGGCTGGGCTTTTCCTTGGTGCTGCAGCCCAGACCAGGACCCAGGTTTCAAAAGCTGCTGGAACGAATCTCTTGTATTCATACCCTCACTAAGGCTCCGTAATGCAGTTAGGGCTCTGCACGGGGATATCCATCACGGGATCTGTTCTAAGGACTGACATGCCGCTGAGACCTGTCGTTGGAAACCATGCATTTTGTCAGAAGTATTACTGATAACTTGATTCTGCACATAAGCTAATTTATTGCAATACTGACAGGATGGTTTTTTTATTATTTTTATTGCAGTTATCCTTATTTTTTTTCCCCAGTAATGCAAGGCTTTGTAGTCACAGAAAAGAGTGATGGCTTCTGGTGCCGTGGGGAAAGGCAGCTGCTCGTTCATGAAATGAGCAGTTGGCTCTTCTTGACGTCTGGACCTCTGAAGTCCAGACACACATTGCTTGCATGGGTAGTGTAGAGCCTTGCAATTTTGCAAGCCCGCGAGCCTGCTGTGCAGTGTGCGAGGTCAGGCTTTGGAAGCCCATGAAAAGATCTTAGCTCTGCTCCTGCAGTCCCCAGACACAGCTTTCCTTGTAAGTGTAAGGTTTCCCCCAGCACCTCAAGGGGGTTTGAGGTCTTTGGGTGAAAAGGAGGAGGGTTATTTCATGTGTGCAACTCCTTTCGTATCCCACTCTGCCTGCAGCAGGGGAACAGCAGCCTGAGTAGGAAGCTTCCCTGAGTGAAAGCAAGCAGGCAAGAACCTCTCTGGGGTTCCCCACCATCCACCTTTGCGGTTTTAGCTGTTGCCAGCGTGGTCTCAGAGCAGCTCTGGGAGTTGAGCTGAGCTAAGTGATGATCAGAACAGATAGCTGTTGGCTTTACATTCAGCAAACACAATGTTAGCCAACCTGACAGTGGGGTATTGCAAGGCCTTCCACTAGTACAGATCTCCAAAATGTTCGCTGACTGAGGGATGGAGGGGGCAGGTACCTGCAAATCAAGCCCTTTGCAGAGTTTTTTGGTTGCTGTTTGAATCCCTGCATCATGGAACCCCAGCTTCCTGCATTCAGGTTTTGGGCAGTGACGTATTTATCTAATTGCACTCGAGGATCCTTTGAAGCTGCTGCTACTGGGCAAAAATGGGGAAGCAGCAGTGCACCAAAGTGAGTTGTTTAATAAGAAAACACTCTAGAAATGGTGACACACACCTAGTGGAGACTTGAATGAGAAGAATTTCACAAAAGTTCGAGATAATGCAATAAAACCTGTGAAGAACAAGAAAATATTTTCCAGCGTTAAGTACTGGAGAATAAGTATGTAAATGAGTAAGTCCCTGGGAAGACAACTGCAAATGGATTCTTTGCAGAGTCTTGCAGTTGTTATTAGGTGTCCGTCATGCCTTGGGTTAGATTAATTAACAGGATTTTGAGGGCTCTGTTCTCTGTTGTACAGTCCATGGATTTCCCTCAAGTTACTCAGCGCTTTCCTGCTGCAGCCATGTGGCTGGCAGTCCCGAGGTGACCAGCATCTATGCCTTGAACAGAGAACCTCAGACCATGATGCAGACTTTGCTGCTTCACTTAAAATAATGAATCATTCATAGGCCAGCTTAGATTTGTTAATAAGGTTAATTAAAACTGTAGGTGAATGCAGTGCCTTGGAAGACTTCTCCTTGAGACCGAGGGCCCAGTCTCCTTGTTTATCCCCCTCTGTTTCCTTCTGGTTCTCTCCAGGCAAAACCCAAGTCTTTGCTGTGGGCTGGCTGGTGTCTGGGCTCGCTGGGCTCACACCCTTGTGTTCAGCTGCCATCTCCTTGTCAAGGGACTCTGTCAGGGAGAAGCTGTGTTGTTTTGTATTTGTGTGAGAAGCAGTGATGTTTGTATTTTGAGGAAACTCCGCTCACCGACTCGTTGCTGCAGTGCTTTGGACGGTTTCCAAACGGGAAGTGCCACCAACATGCCTGCTTGGCACCCGTCACTGATTGATTTCTCTATTACCGTGGGCAGCAAAACTGGCACGGCTTCCTGGGTTTTCTGCCAAATTATACTGAGTTAATAAAGATGATGGAAAATATGTTTGATCTTCTCCAGAACTGGGAGATAGAAACAGTACTTTGTGCATTGGGTACTCGGAGACCTAAACTTTGAGTTGTCGTCATCGTCCCTTTGCAAGTAACGTGTCAGAGCACAACAGCTAAAATGGTGCCTCAGTGGCTCTGCGGCTATTGAAGGATCTTTATTTCATTGGTAATAATTTTGCTTCCTTTGCTAAGCAACAGATTGTTGAGGTTTTTTGGTTTGTTGTTACTGTTCAGTCAATGGAAATTGGAGGAGTTCTTTTTGTTTTTGTCTTTTTTTTTTTTTTTCCAAAGGTCCTAAGTCCTACCATGAACATAGATCTTGTCCTGCTTTGAGCCTATTTTACCTGCGGTTGCATATATAGGTGTTTGTAGGCAGATTTCCGTACATTGCATGTGTAAAGCCGATAGTCAGCAGTTACCAGGTGTGTGTATGGGCATACTTACTGTAAGTGAGTTTTCAAACAGCTGAAATAAAGCCCTGTATTGCCACCCTTTAAGTTAGTGGTCCTGCGTTGTTACCAGCATCTTCCCTTTAGGAAATGAAAGTAATCTGTGTTTTCCCCAAACCTTTTAAAAAAATAAAAATAATAGCTTTAGGAAGAGGGCAATAATAGCTGGGAGGAGGATCCAGGGATGGATGGATGTGGTGGTATTTGGTTTGCTATTACCAAGCTAGATGGATGTTTATTACTTCGTGCAGAAGAGCTAAGCCTCTGCTTGTATGCATGTGTGATAGGGAAAGGCAAAATCTGTCCTGCCTATGTGATTTTTGTTTCATGTGGGCTACAGACGTGTAACCTGCGGGGGAAAGAGGCCCCGGGGCATCTTGTGGGCCTGCCTGTGGTGCTGCCCTCCTGCCACCTTTCGCTAAGATCAGCTGGCTCATGAGGATGATCGGGGCTGGCACAGAGCAATCCGTGCCCACCTCTGCTCGCTTCCCAAGCCTTCCTCATGCTCAGCTGACAGTCCCTAGGGCCATCGAGCTGCCGCTGGCCTGCCAGGTGTGGAAGCGGAGCAGAATGGCCCATGACTGTCCGCCCGCTGCACCCCTGGCTCCAAGCAGGCTTTGGGCCTCATCGCTCCCCTCTGCTCCCCACAGCTTATCCAGAAAGGGGAAGCCTTGGCCTTGTGGTGCTTGCCGGCTGTCTCTGTGTGGAAGCGGTGCTGCTCTCAGGCTCGCCCCCCTCACAGCTATGTGCCGGGGGGGCAGGAAGCCGCTCGCCTTCGCCTGGCTGCGCCCCGGCCATCGCCTGTGGTGTGCTTGGGCTGCGCACCCCGCTTCCGAGGCAGCCGAGAGCGAGCTGGCAGCAGCAAGCAGACCACCTTCCTCCTGCGGGCCCGCTTCGGCAGGGTTGACAAAACACCCACTGACTCGAGAACAAAGGCCTCGAGGTGGGAGCTTCGGCACCTGCGCTGCTGGTTGCGGGTAGGAGTGCAGAGCTGTCCCACGCTTGGTCTGTGCTGGGCCCTCACAGACAGGGCCCTCTTGTTAGGGTCTGGTCATCCGCGCCGCCTTCACAGCCCTCCTGCCAGCCTCGGGATTTCTGTCCCTGCGCTTATTTGGGGATTGGGGATGAGAGACCTCCTCTGTAGCAGAATTCAGTCACGTATATATGGCTTTGCCAGATTATTTTCCCCAAGTTGCTTTGAGTTTGACTTAAATTTCTGAAGGAACGGATTTTTGTTCAGAGAGGGTGTTGTGGGGAACAATACTTGGTCCTGGACAAGCTTCAGTACTGTTGAACCCTCCCCAGTCCTCCTCCTCCCCACCATATAACTCAGGAAGACCTGAAATCCCTCTGGAGTGTAGCTAGTGTCATCTGTAAGAGTGTAGGGAGAACAATAATACAGTTCTTCAAGCAGTTGTCTGTCTCTCACTTTTAATTTTATACGAACGCTTTTTTCCCCAAATATTGTAAAATCACCCTCCCACAACCATTAATAGATCATTCATTAATGATCATAACTACTATAATTAACAATAAATCCTTCATTTTTATTTTAGAGGTAGGGCTTCTCAAAAGCAACATAAGATGGTGTACCTCCCGTAGGAGCAGGCTTTGGCTCACGCCTCTGAAAATCCTTTTTTTTTTTTTTTTTTTCCTTAAGGTTTGAAACCTCCTGTTTTGTCTGTATTTTATTTGTAGCCCACCAAGCAGGTTTTCTTGGCAGGAGTCTTCATGGGAAAGAGTAAGTCGCCTTGCAGCCCTTCCTCTTCTTAGCAGATCTCCTGTCAAGATGGGGAATCTCGAGTGAAACTGGGCTAAAATTGATTAAAGAGTCCGGGATTAGCTAAGAGTGGTTAGTTATCCATGATTGTTCATGGCTGGGACTCAGCTTATAATTATGCAGCCTGACTGAAAACAAAAGTAATATTTTAAACAGGTGTCCTGGAACAAAAAATTAGAATGACAATATTACAGTAATAGCTGGAATAACTGGTTGTAGGAGTTCGGAGCGAGACAAACTTTCCACCCAGTTGTGGGTTTACCTCCAGAGCGTCCAACACACGGCAGTTGCAGTCACTGGGAGCGTTTCTTTTTCCCACTGAAACTTGGGCAGTTGCTGTCACAGCAGGGGTGTAGAAGCCCGGGTTTCTGCCTGCCAGGGGCAGCGGGCAGCCCCCAGAGACCTGGTGTCAGAAGTGAATCTTGGTAGGAGCGGGGAGATGCTGCTGTCAGACAGCTCCAGATTCGCAGCGTGGGTAGGATGGGAGCTGGGGACACCGCTTTATATCAAGTGGTGTCACTTAAGGTCCCCAGAGCACACAGAAACTCTCCGTGGGTGCCCTTGGCACCTGGGTGGAAACGAGTGCCCCAAGCGCTTGGCGGCAGTGAGAAGACATTTGGCACCCCAGGCTTTTTAGGCACGCTGCTTTCCATCCTAATGCATGCGGTGCTTTTTTAGGAAACGCACCTTAATCGGTCGGATTATTAGTTGGTCTGGAAATATGAAATCCTCTTTCTCTTAGAGAGCTCTAGGGATTTTTCTAAGGCGTTTCACTTGATAGGCAGGTGTCTGTCAGGCTCAAAACATCCAGGAGGCCCTGATTAATCCCGATGTGTATTTGGCTGAGAAAGTTGCTACTTGACCCGTCCAACCGAAGCATGCTCAGGTGGAGGTGCTATGTTATTAAACTGCAGAAAGAGCTGACATTCCATAAGCATGACTTGGAAGGAGCTTAAACAAGAAAAAAGAAAAGAAGTAACTAGAGGCATGTGAAAAAACAGCTTTGGACTAACCCAGACTCTTCCAGACTTTCAGCTTCCCGACTGAACAGAGCCTTGGGAATTGCCTCTACAAATGACTGATTATATATGCAGTTCTGTTAATTAAATGTAAAAATTGTGTAGGAAGTCAAAAGATACAGCTACTTGTTTAATTAAGCTAATTAAGTCCCCAGGTAGCTTTTATATTTGCTTTATTCACTGCAAGTGTCTGGCTTGTTCTGTTTTCGAAGCCACGTCAGCATTGACATGGCTCAGAAAAAAGGTTGTACTTCTAGGATGCTGACTAATTGTGCCTGCGGGGAGGAAAGGACGGGGCAGCAATGGGAGAAAGGATGTTCTGGGCTCCAGGGTAAACGGCTTGTCTTTTGTGTCTGATCCAAAGACAATAAAAAGAGCTCCATTGATTTCAGCGTGCTTGAGATCAGGCTTCCCAGCCTGGATTACCTGTTGTGGGGAGGGGACAAAAAATTTAAGTTTTCAGGAATTACCATTCATGCCAGATGCAGCGTTGAAGATCTCTTTTTATCCCGGGGGTCCATCTGACTCACATTTACGCAGCTCCCCATTTCGGAGAGGCTTGCAGGCAGGCAGCCACCCTTGGCGTTTGCCTCTTCCCATCCGCGGGGAGGTTTTCGGAGAGGCATGCCAGGCTCTTTGCGAGGCTGACTGACTATACCTGCTCTTCGAGTTCAGCGGATGCTTCAGTTGGGTGTTGATACGTTGCCTGAGAGATTACCCTCCTTCTGAAATTGTTTTCCAAACCTCTTCCATTGATGAATCACGCATGACCAGTTTTTATGATGTGTGTGAAGGCATATGATTAACGAGTCCTGTTTTGGTCTCTCTGCATCTGTTCCCTCGTTTGCTACTGAACTATTTTTTATTTTTTTTAACACAGGTAGGGGAGAAGGGGAGTTAATAACACCTGCCTAGTTGTCTGGAGTGACGTTAATGCAGTTCTTTTTTGGGAGAAGGTGTGTATAAGATGATTGACTGGGGCCCCTCCTGTGGGAAACAGATCCCTCGCAGCTCCCTTTGAAGTCGCACGGAGCTGAGCGATCTGAGCAAGTTCAGGCATGGGCCACGGTGTAAGTGGTTTGAATTACTGAGAAAAGTCCTCTGCGGTCCTGTGCTGAGCTGTGCTGCCAAAGTGCTGCATTTCACAACGAGAGCTTAATGAAACCGTAGCTGAACTCATGGCTCCGTACCTGCTCGTTTCCAGCTCACTTGCCAAAATCCTCCAGTGCTTGTTTTCTCTTAGGTATGTCTGTAAAGTTCAGCAGAAGTTAAAGTATAGGCTTAGCTCTTGGCCAAAATCCTGTGTTTTTACAGATACAAAGGGGGGTTAGCAAGCTTGAACAGTCTTACCCATGGTTTGAGTTACAGCGAAACGTGCCATCTTTCAGTTCCTTGAACTAGAAGAGAGTGGCGATTAAAGGTTTCACCACTGATGAGCACGTACTCCTCTCCCAGTTAGCTAAAACTTTGCCAATTTACCCCGAAAGAGCCAAAAAGTCCATGTTTTTCTTCCAGTTGCCAACAAATTCATGCTTCTCCCAGTGTAGCAGGACTTGTCCCACTGTGGTGTATGTGCTGCCCTGATACTAGACCTTCTGTTTCCTAAGGGAACCATCCTGTACCAAACAGATCTTGGTGTTAGGAAACTTTTCTCTGTAGAAGCACCCTCTCTTTTAATACCACGTAGTGCTCTCTGAATATCGCTGTCAAGTACATGCAGATGATCGCATTCCCTTATCACTTATCTCACATTTCATACCCAGCTCCTCCTTTGTGTCATATTTTCACACTGATGATTTTTTTCTCTGAGCCTCCCCAGCACTGGCTTCAACTGACCCAAGCTGACTGCACGGCCTGGTTTTGGCTTTAATAATTCTGCCAAGAATAACACTGTGGCTCCTGCTTCTCACAGGTTTTGTCTTTAAGCAGCCACGGTTGATGCTGGGGAAAAAGGCAAGAAGCAAAGCGTGGTGGGTGCATGGTATGTGAGTTGCTGGATCCCATGGGTGCAGCTCTGCTGAGCAGGGTTGTCCCAGGCTCTTGCCAGCTGCTTCCTTCTGAAGTGCTCAGATGTCATTGAATGCAGAGCACAGTGAGAAATCTGCTCACTCTAGGGAAGTACGTACTAGTGATAGATGCTCTTCACTGACTGAAGAGATTGAATGAGGGCTTGTGTTAGGCGTTCCTTCTTTGGGGGGAAGAAGTGGGGTACCATACTTCTTGCTTGTGGGTGGCCGGCTTCAGATTGGTACGGGCACATTTCATTGTGCCCAAACGTGGCTGCGGTCGCTGGCTGGGTCGGTAGGGCTGTTCTGAAGCGTGGGCTGTTTCTGTAGCTGCAGTGCTAAGCACGAAGACACTAATAAAGGTGTAAAGCAGAGGCAGGAGCACTGGGAGCCGTGCCGCAGGGATCGCGGAGGTTGGCTGCGGGGCCTCAGTTTAGCGAGCGGCTCAGCGACGTGTCACCGTGGTGCATGAACATCGTCTGCTCTCAGCAGCGCTGCAGCTTCCAGTGCCCCGAGCGCCAGGAGCCAGCACGAGGCCACTCTGTGATGTGTGGCCGTGGGACATCGAGAGGAAGCACGTCCCGTCAGGTGGGGCTGCTGTCGGGAGCTGCTCCATCATCTGGTCTCGGGCAGGCTCGTCTGCGGTCAGGCATGAAGGCTCCAGTTTGCTTTCGGTTTTCTAGGTCAGAAATTATTTTCTGTTTCAGGCACTTTCCATGTAGCTGCAGGTTGATCTCAGATACCCGTTTGGCTGCTGCTTAGCTGGTCACATTTCATCTTTAAAGGAAATCAGGGCGGGTCCAAAAGCCACACTTCTATCAGGAGAGTGTTAAATTCAATGATTTTATTCCATTGTATCTTATCTTGTTGCTGCTATCAGTGTCAGACCAGAGAGGCTGTTAAGACAGTCTGGTTTAACCTCTTGCATAACACAGGCTGTAGGTTTAGGGAATCACACGCTGGTTTGGGTTGGCAGGGACCTCACAGCCCATCTAATCCCAGCCCCTGCCATGGGCAGGGCCCCCTGCCCCCAGCCTGGGCTGCCCCCAGCCCCATTCAGCCTGCACCAGGGCCTCACCGCCCTCTGAGGGAAGAATTTCTTCCTAATATCTAATCTAATTCTATCCTTTTAAAATTTAAAACCATTATCCTTTGCCCTATCACTGCACCCCCTGACACAGTGTCCCCCCCCAGCTGTCCTGCAGCCCCTTTAGGCCCTGTCCGGCCGCTGTGAGGTCTCCCCGGAGCCTTCCCTTCTTCTGGCTGAACACCCCCAGCTCCCTCAGCCTGTCCCCACAGCAGAGGGGCTCCAGCCTCTGAGCATCCTCGTGGCTTTCTCTGGACTCATTCTAATACTTCCATGTCCTTCTTGTGCTGGGGGCCCCTGACCTGAATGCAGCACGTTAGGTGGGGTCTCACAAGAGCAGAGCAGAGGGGGACAATCCCCTCCCTTGCCCTGCTGCCCACGCTGCTGCTGGTGCAGCCCAGGACATGGGTGGCTTTCTGGGCTGCAGGCACACATTGCCAGCAGATGTCGAGCTTCTCATCCACCACCACCCCCAGGCCTTTCTCCTCAGGGCTGCTCTCAGTCCATTCTCTGCCCAGCCTGTGTTTGGGTTTGAGATCGCCCCGGGCCAGGTGCAGGACCTTGCACTTGGCCTTGTTGAACCTCACGAGGTTTGCACAGGCCCAGCTCTCAGGTGTGCCCAGGCCCCTCTGGATTCAGCCCTTCCCACGGCTTGGTGTCACCAGCAAGTGTGCTGAGAGTGCCTTCAATCCCACTGTCCATGCCACCAAGTGAGATGTCAGAAGACGTCAGAACAGATGAATATGTTAAACAGTTCAGTCAGTCCTGTACCCAGCACGGTGCTGGTGTGCCAAAACGCGTTCTGCTTCTGCAACACCTGATGTCCTCATTTTGGAGCCTTTCAGCTGTAATGTTTCACTGGACTCTGCTGCTGTGTGCCGTGAGGAGGTCTTGAGTATAGCTACGTCCTCTTAATTGAGTGCTCTTGAATCGTTGTACAACATGAGCACGGCTGCTGAGTTGGTGTAGGGGATTTGAGTGGTCTTTAATCTCAAAGTCTGGAGGGGAGAGAGATTGCTTTATAAACCTGCTGCTACTACTTGCACAGTGTTTTTGTTTTTTCTTTCTGTTTTGGGAGACTGTGCTGCCCTGGGCAGAGGGATCTCATTTGCAGGGAGGGAGAACAAGGTGAGTCACGGAGCTGGGACCAGCTTTTGTCTGTGTCCTGGTGGATGAGGCTTCTGTTGCATCTCCTGGTCTCAGGCTGGCTGCTCGTATCTTGACAAACCTTGTTTTCAGGACAAAACAGAGGGCTCCTTGTTGCAATGGAGACCATATATTTCAGAAGAAGTGAGAAAAGATTCTCTTTGTGAATGTGAAAGGAGTCTAACATATCACTGTCCACTGAGGTTGGTGGAAGAATGATATGCACTGAAGGACGACTTGGAAACCTATATGAACAAGGATTTGGCCCTAAGTCTTGATATCTTGATATCCCATCAATCAGTTTGGGGGACTGTATGTATATGCTATAAACACTATATGTTTTGAAAGAATAATTTATTTTTGAAGTTGCATGTGTTCCCATTGAACTGAAATTTAGACAAAAACGGTATCACTAAAGCTGAAGTTTTGGGGGGAATGTTTTCCATATTGATGGAGACAGAGGGCTGTCCAAACACTGCTGAGCCAGTGCAATCGGCAGCCCCTGCAAACCCCAAATTAATCATGAATCAAATCTAAATATTTAATTCAAATTTTTGCTGAGGTGTGTGGATATATAGTTATATATATACTTATATATATATTTAGAGGGTGGAAAATGTGGTATTCATAAAATCAGCCTTATGACAAGATTTTCCCAAGCAGTTCTCGTTTCCATGGTTTGCATCCCATGAAGACCATCTCCTCTTGGCTCTCGGCACAGAAGCTGCAGGTAGCATCCCTAGGAGCAGCGTGCTGGGGCTGGTGGCCCCGGCAGAAAGCACTGCTGTGTGGCTCCCCCAGTAGATACACAGAGCTCAACTTTCTTTTTACCTGTTTTTTAATGTCCGTTCCTTAGAAAGTTAGTGCAGATCCCTGGATTAGCCCACGCACTTTGCCACGAAGTGTTGGAAGGGTATGATCAGGTTGCCCACGAAGGCGCGTTAAATGCACCTCTGTGAGGGAAGTCGGCGCTGTTGATGGGGAAGGCTTGCTGTCCTTTTTGTCAGACCAGGAAAAGGTGATTGCACAACAGTAAAAATGGTTTGAAATGCTGCTATTTAGTCATCCCTCCAGAGAGCTCTATTTTCAGAATTCCTGTTCCACACGGCTTATCAATACTCACGAGGTGTGAAGCTCCTCTTCGCTAATTTTATCCTTGCAATTTGGGGGTGTACGGAGGGGGTGCTTTTTTTTTTTTCTTCCCCCTTTAAGTGAGGTTTCTGTGTGACAGTTGACTCAAACTTCAGGGCTTCTCAGCTGTGACTTTGCTAAAAAGTAGTTGGTGAACATAAAAGAGAAACAAGATCTTAATTAAAATTGTAACTGGAAACTAAAGAGCTGCTAACCCGCCTCAAAATTAACAAACAACAACAACCCCCCCCCCTTTCAAGGATGACTTGACTGACACTGGGACTGAGTCTCTAATCCCTAAGATGCTAGTCTGTATCTCTGCCTCATTTAGATTAAATAACAACAGGTCTTTAGGAAACAGCACTGACCGTTTCCTGTTTTCTGTGGTTTAAGGTCAAAAGGTGATTTATAGCAGAAACAGGAGTTTACCCCGGCACAGGTGGTATTTTGAGAGACTGAAACAATTTCAATGGGATAAGATAATAAGGAAGAAATAAGCATATAATGCACCAAACAGATAGGAGTGAATCTTTTGAGACAATTCTGTGTGTTAGTGTTATTCCTGCTTCGTTTATCTGACAAACTGGAACACTCTGAACCATTGCTTCTTTTAAAATTTTATTTTCATCATTGTTTCTTCTAGCGAGAAGAAGAGTGTTGAATGGAAGAGGCTGTTCAACACCCAAGGCTCCTTTATAAAATAAGGAACTTGTTCAGTACTTCTAAGAAAAAGGAGGAATCGATTTGAAGCATGGATGCTTAATTTCTGTTAAAATTAAGGGTGTGCATGACAGTACATACAGCTTCGTATGTTACCGTATGGTGGTAGGATCTTTCAGAACAATCTCCTAACATTGCCTTTACTTTTTCAGGTGGATTTGGAGCCAGAAGGTAAAGTGTTCGTCGTCATAACCCTTACCGGCAGCTTCACGGAAGGTAAGGGCCTTATTTTTGGCTTGTTTCAGTTAAGAGCTCACCCTTGGTGCGTGCTGTTGCCATCGGTCACCGAGCAGTGTGTAACGAATAGCTTTGCCCATGCGGGTTGCACACCAAAAGCTTCTCAAGCAGCTGGCAGTTTTGGAAGGGCTGCGGCTAACCTCGCGTGCTGGAGTCCATCTGGTCTGTTGGTGCTCTGATCTTGGGCCCAGCGAGTGGATTCATGCTCAGCCTGCTTTATTTATCCAAAGTTGTCCTTCAAACGGATTGTTTTTGTCACTTGTACTTTTCACCTGGGTGCCTCTTGAAGGGCGTGTAGAACATGTTTCAAACATCTGGATGGCTTTTATTCTGTAATGATTCCCATCTACTTCACATGCATTTCTGTTCCCAGAGTTCACTTTGCACAGGAAACTCGGAAAAAAATTTAGTGCAAAAGCTGCCCTGAAAAAGTACCTGGGCAGATACTTGTTTCCATAACCATCTTTTATAGTGTGATGGTTTTAATTTCCTTGCTGTTTGTTGAGATAGAAGTGAACTCTGGTGTAAGTGTGGAGGTGAGCTGTGCTGGAGGAACCCAGGAAATCTGGAACAGGACTCAAAAAAAAAACCCAAACCAGCTTGTTTTCCTCAAACCTTTACGGTTGTTACTTGTTGTAGCTGCAGCCTTGAACTCTGGGGGATGTTTTCTGTGCAGAAGCCAAGAATCAAGGCAAGACCTACTCCACTGCCCTTTACCTTCAGTCTCGGAGCGCTGGATTTCTAACGCTTTCTCTCATTCTACACGGGAACACATTGCTTGGCACAGAGGGAGCACCAGGGCTGTGGCACGGGCAGCTCACCCTGCTGCTGCTCTGTCCTGGAGGCGAGGAGGGCTCAGGCTGCAGTGGTTGCTGCAGGCGGCTCTGTTCGGCTGCCGGCTCACGTAGCTCACGCATCACGCTATGTGCCCAGGACAAAGTGTGTCAAAACCCCTGCCTTTTTTATTTTTTTTTTTTCAAATGCAGGTTTAAAAATAATCTCGTGATTTGCTCTGACCCTTCTGGGGAGCTGTGTCTCTGCTGGTTCTGCAGGCTGCTGTGGTAGGTAGGGAGCTGCTGCATCGCGGGAGCTGACAGAGCTCAGCTTCCTTTGGGTGATGCACACCACAGGTGTGCGCTGCTCTTCGCAGGGGAGCTGTGGCCTGTTAAAGCATTTGAGCCCAACGTGTAACCCTCTGAGCTGCACCTGAGGGCCAGGAGAGGGTTTGCAGAGAGATGGCGTGCTCTGCAGCAGTGTTCCCGGTTGGGTGGTGTGGAAGCAGCAGGGTTTTGCAGGTACCTCTGCACACAGCCTGGGGCTGCTCATACCCCTAGGGACCGTGGGCAGGGCGTAATCCTGCTTGTAAGAGGTGTGTTAGGAGAGAGCAGTGAGCCTGGCTCTGACTCCCAAGGAAACTTATGGTCTGGGAGTGATGGAGAAGACAGGGAGTATCATACCGCTGTGCTGAACTTTTCATAAGTAAGTATCAGGTGGCTTTGTGCCTTTGCCTGTCCCTGGGGTAACACAGGTAGACAACTGCTTTTTAGCTTCTGTATTGCATGTCCATAAATGACCAACAGCAAGGAGGAGGGTCAACAGCTTTTTGAAGGGCATCTCAGTAGCTGAAGGAGCTTTAGTTAATGCTGTTATCTCCTGTTTAGTAACCAGAGCCAGAGAAAGGAGAGAATAAATAGTGTCCAGAGGTGCTGCAAGGACCTTTCCTTGGCTTGTTTTGGTGGCTTGAGCAGAGGGAACCTCCAGAATAATATATTGCCTTAGATGCATCTAAATGGAGAGCTGTTCTTCAAGATGTGATGCACCGGGGGAAAAGTGGAACATGTGGTGGGGAGAGGGGCCATTGGTTAGGGAGGAGTGGGGATGCTTTGTGCAGCCACAGCTCAAGGCAGCGGGCCAGGTGAGTAGCAGGGGTGTTGGCCTGGGTCTGAGCTGGTGGGGAATGGGCTCTTTGTCAGCCCATCTCCCAGTACAGCATTACAGCAAGTAACGGGGCTGCTGGCAGGAGCAAAGGCTGCTGGTGAGCAGTGTGTCTTTGATTTGTAGGGTGTCCTGATGATCTTAGACTATGATTGATGCAAGAAGTCAAATAGCATCATTTGGTATATAGTAAAAGCCAATGGCTTCTCGCTACAGCAGCGATGCAGTCTGCTCCTCTTGCTTTCAAAGGATTAGGGAATAAGAGTGGAAGGAAGAACAGCCCCTTGGCAGGGCATCGCAGCACGGCAGGGAAGAGCAGAGTTCAGTTTTCCATTGAAACTCACTTTCTATGTAAATCTGTGCTGGCCACAAAGTATTGCTTCAACTTTCAGTTCTTCATCTGTCAAAGAACACGTGTTTTTCCGTCTACATATGGACGCTGGGGTCTGCTAAGCACCCTTGTGGCATACAGTGCAGACAGATCATTTACCATTTCTCCTCTTGAGGAACACTGCCTACAGCTGTGCTTTGGCAGGGGACTGTAGGGGACGTGCAAACGGCTTTTTCGAGTTAATTTGAGTGTTTGTCACCAGAGAGCAGGGAGAGTACAAAGGTGTGCTAGGGAGGAGTTGACTCTTCTTGGAAGACTGGAGGCTCTTAGACAGTGGTAGGGGTGAAAAGACATTAGAAACAGTGTTAATTGTCTAAGATTTTTTTGCTAATGGGATTTCAAAGGTGAGAGATGGAGAACTCGAATGTCTGTACTGCTTCTGCTTTCAGAGGAAAATGGGCAATGCTGGAAATAGTTTACTTCTTTTTCCCCTGTAGTAATTGGGAATGTATGGACTTACAGAGCAAAAGATCAAGGACAGCTTTCGGGGCTTCTCTTGACTTGTCAGCCCCATGCATGGTCATATTTAGGGTTTCCAAGAACAGATGTAGTCCAGAGCAAGTCTAAGTGCAGGTACTGTACGGCACTTCTTCCAAGTTGGGAAGTTGAGGCATCAGTCAGGGGGGGTGGTTCCTTCTCAAAACCATTGAGGAATTTTTCATAATACAATGTTTTGTTCTATTTTTTCCTCTTCTTTTTTTGAAAGCCCAAAAGGTGGCTTCCCACTTGTTTGCCCTACTCTAGAGGGCAGCCGCTACCACGTCCTCACTGCTGGTTATGTCCAGCTTGGCAGAGACCACTTGAAGACTGTGTGTGCCTATCTGTATGTACACATAAAACCCAAATTTCTACATTAGGAGCTTGCATTAGACTCCATCGAGGTAGCACGTAGACATGGGGAATTTCAAAGAATGTGATGTTTTAGGACTTCTGCTCATTTTCTTGTGACTTATGGTTAGTGTAATTCTGGTGCCTTTCCTGCTTTGAAATGTAGCCAAAGGAAAAATAAATAAATAAATAAATAAATAAATGAAGTAAAGTAAAAAGAATGATGTGCCAGTGTCAGTAGATCCACTCTGAGCCATCCATGTGCATCTCTTTCTGACTTCTTTCAATAGACAGTGGAGACAGGAAAAAATGTCATGGGGTTAGTGTGAACTCTGGGGAGAATCTACTTGGAGAAAGCCTCCGAGAGCTCTCGCTGAGCAAAGGTAGAGAGAGGGTCGGTGCCTGCTGCTGGTCTTCACACCGACTGGCCAACGTGTGAATCGTTTGAGAGGTGTTTTTTTGCAGAGCTAATTGATTGTGTAAAGACATGGCCAAGTTTACTGAACCTCAGCCACCATTATGTAATTCCGGTAAAGCAAAAGACCAAAAAAGTAACTAAAGAGAGAGGCAGAGAGAGGAGGAGGGAGGAAGAAAGAAGTCCCAAGTGTTAGGTACACCTGAGACTCAATTATTTCGCTGTCCTAGAAAACATACCCAAAATAGACAGTCCCGGTGGTGTTGGCAGCTTGTGCTTTTTGGCTTCGGGAGTGGTGGTTTTCTGTTTGATGAGCAGTTCTTTTGACCAAAAACGTAATTTGTTCTGCTTTATCCATTGTGAGAACGGAGGAAGAGGATGGTGCTCCTGAGACGGAAAGAAGCGTTCACGTGCTGTGAAGATGAGTGCATTATAGAAAACACACAGCTGGTAGAAGCTTAGGCCTTTGTAAATTCCTACGTGTCCATCTGTCACTGCCTCCGGAGGTGTTTTGGCATGGACAGAAGCAGCAGAGCCGTGTTTAGGAGCCTGTTTGTAGGATTTCCACGTGTCCAGCTGGTCCCGGCTCCGGTTGGTAAGGGTCCCCAGGGGAGGCAGGGCTGAGGCTATTTGCCTTCCTTTACTTATTTTAAAGTCGGGCACTGGGTTAGTGGTTTTCTTTTAGTGCTGATGTTACTGCTTCATCCTCAGACCTTTCTTCTTCCAGCGGGTGTCCCAGGGATGGCAATAAGACAGGAGCTTCTTCAGCAACTTGAAACCCCCCCAGATTTTAAATACGTTTCCCTTGGAGCCTCTTGCTTCCTCAAAGGGAAACTCCCGTGAACATGGCTCTTCTGCCCATGGGTGCTAACCTGCTGTTCTGAGATGGGGAAATACACCTGTCTCAGTTGTTAAATATAGAGGTGAGTTTTCAGGAAGAGAAAGGAACAAAGTGATAGGAAGCGAGGGAGGCCTAGTGAAATTGTCCCTGCCCACCTTTATTTTCTGTACTAGGTGTATTTGTTGCTGTGCTGAGCCATATCCAATTATATTAACCCACCTCGTGATATTTCCTGTGCAAACTGACCAGTGCAAAATGAGAATGGAAATCTCCTCACCTCAGGAGCAGATTTACCTCTCAGAGGCACGACCGTGGTCCCGCTGGCGGTGTGTGTGGGGCCCAAGTACTGCTCTCCTCTGCCCCTCGGCTCCTTAACTGGCCTGAGCCCCTAGCACTTGCCCCTTTCTCTTTTTGAAGTAAATGAAGTGCCTGCTGCTAGAGGTGCCTTTGCTGTGAACGTGCCCATCCATGAACATGAAGAGCGTTTGCAGCCGAGGAGCTGGGGAGGGGAGCGGGGAGCAGCGTGCCGAGGGTGGGACCGAGCAGTGCTGCGGTAAGGCCGTCTGCCTCTGCCGCAGCCCTGAGGACCACGGCTCTTCAGGAGGCTCTTCGGGAGCCTCACCTCTCCTGGAGCACACCTGGAAGCACCCTGCCATGAAGCATTGTCGGGAGGCAGCTCTGCCTCCCCAGTATGGTCTGTGCTTCCCCAGTATGGCACAACGCTTTGGGGCCAGGATGGGCACCACGAGGCCCCTGGCACGCACCTGGAGGGCGATGTGAGCCCCTCTCCCTTCCAGCACTGGAGCCCCCCAGCAGCTTCTTCGCCTGCAACACCGCCCTGCCCGGGGTTTGCCACCTCTCTGGCTTATTTGCTATTTTTAATTTGGAGCAAAGCTAATGAAAGTAATACAAAGTAATTATTTGTCTGAATTAATGAATGAGGCAAACCCCGTAGAAAATGAAGTGCTTCTATTTGAGTGCTTTGAACTCTTGTAATTTGCCTTTTTTTTTTCTGACATTGCCACTCAAAGTGATAATTCTGGCTTGAGGTTCAGTTTTAATTTCAGTGTTGTGAGGTAAGTGGTGGTACTGTTTTTTTTTTTTCTTCCTTTCAGCGTCAGGAAAGACTAAGAAAAATTTGAGTTCTGGACAAGAAATAGAACAAAGAGAATATTGAACAGCCAAGTGGTGGAGCAGATATAGCACCCCTTGCTAAATATTTAATGTAGGTAGGCTTTGCAGCAGCAAGGAAGCCTGAACCTGCCTCTGAAGCAGGAAACGTTTCTTCAGCTTGCAGCTGTCACGTGGCGCGTTTGGGATGGTTTGTTCTCAAGCACCACAGGCTTTGTCTCCTGCTGTTGTTTTTCTTAGAACACGTTGTTTTGTTTTTTCTAACGTGAAATGGTTTTTGTCTTAAGAAATAGCATTTCCTCAGACAGGCACCAGCGAAGACCTGCAGCCCCGAAGCTGTAAGTGGTACAGCCTTGGTGCTAAAAAGGGCTGCGCTGCGTGCTGCAGTGTGGCTTCTCAGCCCCACCAAAGCTCTGTGGCAGACGCATTATTAGCTTCTTGCACAAGGCAGAGAAAAAAGATGTTTACTGGTCCTCGGTGACCTGCAGTAATAACTGTTTTCAGCCTGTTTTTTTTAAAGTCAGGGGAATAATTATTTGAAACTAGGAAGCAAGAATGAAAAAATGTCCTGTTCTCAGCTGCTGGCCAGTTGGGCAACTCTTCTGTTTTGGGTGACTAGCCTGAGCCAGGCAGTTTTAAGGCATGTGTTGGATGCTGCCCAGAGATCCTCCTGATCTGAGCAGGAAATATCAGTGTGGAACAGGGTAAAAATACGTTTTCCTGTTTTAGGTGCACAGTCTGAGAACAAGGAGGTCTTTAATGACAAGCCCAAAGTCTTACCTGGGACGGAGCAGCAGGGGACGTGTTTTTTTTCTATACTCCTGTGATTTTTCTCCCCCTGATGCCTGATTGCTTTACACTGGTCACAAATGTGCATGCTTCAGGCAAGGGATTTCCAGGTGCAGCCTGTGTTGAGTCAGCTCTATTCTTTGAGAAGGAAATAGGTGAGAACAATGTTGAGTCCCATGGGGGAAAAATCCCCCCACAGTACACCCTTGAGAAGACTGTGTCCTTACAGAGACCGGGAGTGTCACCAAAGATGCTCTGCATGAGAGGCAGGTGAACTTCAGCACCTTGCAGCAAGGCTGGGGATGCAGCAATCAGGTTGAAAAGTACGAGGCAATCCCAGAGGCTGATCTCAGTCTTGAGCTGCTGTGACTCCCCTGGAGGTCAGTCTGTGCCCCCCTGTGCTCCTGAGCCAGCCAGGCCAGCAGGAGTGAGGCTGGCTCTGTTGGTGTCACTAAGCCTCCACGAGCTAAGCACAAAGATGTTAAAAATTTCCAGCAGCATTGAAGATCCAAGGAGAGAATTTCGAAGTCAGAGCAACCACAAAGGACGACTTGGAGATCCTTTTTGCAGGGATGTGCCTTTGGGTGATCTGAGAAACATCATTTGGGCTATGAAATGCCGGGAGCAGAAGGGGCTGGACGGTGTCATCCTTAGGCCTGCCTTGTGTTTGCCCCGTTCAGCCTTACAGTGGCTTGGGGAGGCATCGCTGTGATGCGAGGCAGCCCAGCCTTGAAAGACAGATAAGATGGCCAAGCATGAGGGTAAAGGATTTCAATGTGGGGGGCAGAACCAACTTCTCATTCTTGACTGCTGGAAGGTCCCTGCCCTGGGAAATGAAGTGCTTTGCTTGATGCTATGGAGAGGCTCTAATGCAGAGCCAGGAGGTGGACAGCCCCCAGCCCTTTGTGCAGTCACAAGACCACCTTTATTTCCTGGAAGATGACTGATCTGAGCTCCACAGGTAGAGCAGTAAATCTAAGCTGAGGGATTCTTGTAGTAATTCATGACTCGCCAAGATCTGCCAACTGTGTAGATATCTGTAGAAATACAACAAACAGCAATATTAGGGTTAACTTCACTTCCAGTGGGCTGTGTTTTGTCTAGGCTCTGAAAACCTAAATATAAATATGCAAGTTTGCAATCTGCTCTGGGATTTCAGTGTTCCTGGCCGTAATGAGGAACAGAGATTTTATTTTGCTTTATTTTGCTGTGATTCCTGGAAGAAGTGACGCTGGTTCCCAGAGGAGCTACATCTATCTGCTCGGCCTTGGAGGACAGTGCTGTGCCGGAGTGGGTGTTTGTGCTGCAGCACAGCAGAGTGACAAATGTGGGCTGGAAGGAGCAGAGCACCAAGCTGCTGGAGGTTGGGACCCCGATCCTGCGGCCGGGGATGACGACAGCAGCCCTGTCCTGGCTGCTCCCCGCGTAGTGATCATCCTCTGCTGACACGGGCACCTGGATCACAACCTGCAGCAGGATGGAGGTGGGGTGTCCCAGGACATCAGCACACCTTTAAGGCTGTGTTCGCCTTCCCCTAGGCCACAATTCACGAGGTACCTGAATGATCAAATAGGTGAATGGCTTACCAAAAGCCCAAGTAATTTGCATAGGATCACCCTGTAAATCTGCAGCAGAAAAAACAAACAAACATAGCTTGCTGTTGTTGTTGTTTTTGTTAGGTTTTGTTTTGCTTTAGCCTCACCTCCACCAACTATTAAATTGGGCACCATTTAATATCCAGGCCTGACAACTCTGGATTTTGGAGGAGACTGCTCGTTTGGGTGGTACCACAACAGGCGAGGGTTTTCCTCGTGTATGGCAGCTCAGCTCCTCACAATCCCAGAAGCCTCTGGCACCCGGGGCAGTGTTGGACTCGGTGTGTGAGCAGATCCACTGGGATTGTCGGCGTTAGAGGATGTGTGAGGTAACAAAGTCCCTGTGGTCCATAGTGCTTAACTGCCTGAGTTTACCTGGAAGGCGTTTATCTGTCGTTAGTGCTTGCAGGGGGCAAGGTATGGCCACAGTTCCCTCTGACCCTACTGATACGAGGAGGACCGACAGCAGCAATCTACTCACTGTAGATTCCTGCACTCTGCGGGCGTGAGTTAATGCAAAGCCTTGGGAATTTCCCCCCCAATCCTAAGAAAGTCTTTGGGAGGGAAAGAACGTGTCTGGGCTGAGCTGCTCAGTGCCAGACAAGGTAGAAAGAAGTACAGGGACATCTGCCACCTACATGCAACCCTAAATGTGCCCACAATTTTTTAGCTATTTAAACGTTGCCTTTCACGTCTTCTCTACCATTTAATTTGCTTTCTAAGATGAGAGAGCAACTTTTCTGGGAGAGCTGCTGGCAGCCAAGCAGAACGGGGTCTTCAGCCTTGGGTGAGCTGCAGTAAGCAGAGCTTGTCTTCAAGTCGTGCTTTCAGAGGTGGATCCTAATGCTCACAATTTATACGCCCCTGTTTTAGGCTGTTCCTGAGTGTTCCAGCTTGAAATGCTGCTTGATGGGGTTTGATGCCAGCTGTTTTATGTTTGTTTTCTGGAATGCTTCAGCCAAAATGATTCAGTTGTTTTCCAGAATGAGATGCTGGATTTGAACGAAAAGATCCTAGCGTCGTTCTGCCAGGGTGACCTCAAGCTTGGCAGAGGAGAGGGTGGGAGGGCTGAGAGCCTCCGCAGTCTCCATCTGCTTTCTGCTGCCTTTGGGAAAATATACCTGGGAAGAAGGAGAATAAGGTCAGTCGTGTGGTGGAGGAGCTGGGGGACAAGGAAGGGCCACAGTAGAAGGGCTGTGACCAGCAATGCCTGTTTCTAGCTAGAATCCAGAACCAAGCTTTTATTCCAGAATCTCAGCTCTTTTCTCCCATCAAGGTGTGAAACTTGTTGAGCCAGCACGTCCCTCCATCACCAGTGCCGGATCTGCGCAGCAGAGCACAAACCTTTTCTGATTCTCACTTTGTTCCAGGGGGTGAAGACAGCGCTGTGTGCATGGGACCTCAGCCCTGCTGGTGAGCTAGGGGAAGGCTGCCACGGTTCCTGTGGCTGTAACTTGTTTTCAGTGATGCTTTAATTTGTTTTGAAATCATCTGAAAAATAAAAACCTTTTAATTTGAGGGATATCACCGAAGTTACAAAATCAAACTCGCAAACGTCAGGAAATGCTGAAATTTGTGCCTACCACCTGGCCTTCCTATATATCCATGATGCAGACCCTGATAGCAGTCCTACTGCACACCAGCCAAAGGCAGAGGAAGATGTCTCACCTCCAGCCTGCACAGCTCAGAGCACTTCAGGGATGGGTGAAGAACCTGGGGGCCCCGTTTGGTCCTACTCACATTTTTACCTGCATTGCCTTTGGTCCTGTATTTCACCTGCTAATGTGGGTAAGGCGAGAAAAGCCAGTCCTTCAGAGAGGCGCCAGTGTCACATCCCAAAAGGCCGATGGCCTCTCGCACACCAGGACCACCACACACCTCAGGTTTTGTTCAGGCGCCCTCCGCCCCGTGCGTGGACACGCAGGGCCGAGTCCAGCAGCACACAGGGCTTTGGGCCGTGCTGTCAGGGTGCTTACAAAGTCTGGATGTCAGCGGCACAGATCCTACAGAAGGCACAACGAAGTCTGGCTTCTCCTCCCAGATTGTTTTCACGCCTCGCATCATGCCAACGCCGCTGTTTGTAGGGTGCGCAGCTGAACCAGGTTTGGGAACTGATCCAGCAGAGAAGTGCCTGTGTGGAGGGGAGTGCTGGAAGGAAGCACGGTGCTGCTGTATGGGGGGAGAACTCTAACTCGGTGTAAGTACACTGTTGTGAGCATCAAGCCGTAGTCTGACTTTCATCTTGTGCCATTGGAGCCTAAACAAATTCCCTCCCTGTAAGTTCCTGCTCCATGAGGCACTGGGAAGGAGATGAAAGGAGCTGCAGACTTAGGTGTCTATCACAAGCTGCTGGAGAACGTGGCTTTCTTCCCGCTCAGCCACCTCTGCGTCTTCATTAGTCGAGGAGGGTGAGATGGGAGAGCCCTCAGGGAGGCAGAGCACGTCCTCGTTACTGCTGCTCTTACACCTCGTGGAAAGGGCCGTCCGTTTGTGAGAAGAAAATTGGTTTGGTGGCGCTGGTGGCTGTTAGAGCTGGTGAAACCTGCAGGGGCCCTTCCCTCTGCGCAGAGATCCCGAGCCAAGGCAAGCAACGCCCTCTCCATGTGGCACCCAGCATTTTCCAGGCTGTAGCTGTGTGGATTTGGGACATCTGCTTTTGAAATCTCAGAAATGTGTCTCCGAAATGGAGAATTACATATCGCGGTGTGAAAACCTTTTTGGGGAGAGGCGGGGCGGTGGGATCGGTCATGTCTGGCTGTGTTAGCCGAGCGGGAGGCTGTCTGGGACAGGTGGCTTTTCCGAACACTGCTCCTCCTGGTCCACCGCCCTACAGGAAACCCCTCTGGGAATGATGATGATCCGCGGGCCCTGGGACAGGTGCGGTGCGTGGGGCAGAGCAGAAATGGTCCGCGCCACCTGCAGGAGTACTTTTGGACAGGCTGTGAAGTGCAGCCAAATGCTATCGCCAGGCTGAGCGCTTGCAGACAGGTTATTTCCTCGCCACATTACCAAGGTGGGACTGTCTTGACAAACAGAGGCGCTGCCTTTTGGCAAGCCTCTTCGTGGCAGCAGTCAGCTCGGAACACAAGAGGCTGAATTTATTTATTTTCTGACAAACGCTTTGCTGCGGCGGCATTTTGCTCAGCCCGTGGTGTGTGGGAACCTGCGTGGGAGAGCGACATGGTAAACAACCTGCTTTTTAAGGCTGTTGCAATTAGAGAACTTATTAGCAAGCTGCCACATGGAAATCTCGAGAGTACCAGGGATCGGCTGTGCAATCAGGGCTGAGTGTGCGGCCGGGCCGCTCGGGCTGGCTCTGTGCGACTTGGGTGACCAGTCAGCCAGGAGCTGCTGCAGGGACGCTGCTGGTGACTCAGGTGCTGGGCACCCCTCCGCAGGACCACAGAGCAAATGCCCAGCAAAGACTTGGGAAAGGCTGAGGCACCGGTGATCTCTGCTGCACAGCCCCCAACAGCAGAAAAAGAGGAGTGTTGAAGTCACTTGTCCGACTTAGTTAACTTTCCCAATTAATTTCTTCCTATCTAGGCTCCAGTTGTGCTTTTGGTTACAATTTACTTTCCCACCGCAAGGTGCGGTGCCCCTAGTAAGGAAACTTGAGGTTTTATCCCAGGGATGGCTGCAGTGTTTTGTAATGTGGTTGCAATTTGTCAAATTGCTGCAAGACCTTGGGTCCTGCTGGATACGAGCTGCTTGGTACTCCCATTTCATTTCAGCAGGCTTTCTTTATGCTTTTTGTCCCATGTTACACAGAAAGAATATCTTTCTGGTGCCCCCTCTTTGAGACAGATGTTGAGCCTGTACCATTCTGGAAAAGCTGCATTGCTGAGACATAAAGGCATGACTTCTAAGCAAATTTACTCGAGCGTAAAACCTTGTGTAACCACGCTTGTTTTAATACTCTTGGCTGATTTTGATTCCGAAGCTGGTCACGCAGCCCAGAAGAAGGATGTCCCTGGAGCATCTGCTTAAAAATAGCATGAAGCTGCACCTGGTTAAAAATAGATGCCACTTGGAAACTCATGCTTTCCTGGGTAGGTAGGGCCTCCTCATCGCGTGTTGTAACACCGACTGCGGAGCTACTGACGAGCATGAGCTGCTGGCTGTTACAACACACACGAGCCCTGAGGCGTTGGGATCAGGGGAAAGTTCAGGATCTCCCTGCTGTTTGCCCAGCGTGCCAGTTATGTGTTTCTCAAGGATTTTGCACAGGTGCTGGTAACTTTGACCTATTAATGCTGTCACTCCATCAGTACTGCTCGTACTTTTCAGCCAGCGCAGCGTAGCTTGAAATCTTCTAAAACTTACGGTACAGAGGGCTTCTGGTGCATGGATTAATCATGGGAAAGATCAAAGTTGCTTTGTTAGTTTTATTTTCCTGTTTTTAATGAATAGTATATTTAAATGGTTTCCTTTCCTAATAAATCACATCTCAACATTTTTCTCTTCGTTTTAATAGGTGGGAAGGACTAACAGGAGGTTTTACAATGGAAATTCACTTGCCTAAGCAGAAGGAAATAATAATGAGTATAATTGGCAAGGGGAGGAGAGAGAGGAATCGGTTTGTTAAGTCTTTAACGAGTGATGCAGTAAGAAGTACAAGGTACTAGTATTATTTGTACATTTTCCAGTAAGGAGAAGGATTTTCCCCATCTTATGGTAAAACTGAGACTCCAAGCAGATGTGCAGCTCTGTCCCCAGCTGGGGAGGGGAACGCAGTTATTACTGTTGTGTGGTCAGCTTCAGTTTTTGGTTTCCTTTGTTGTTTCCTGCTCCGAGCCCAGATCAGCGTGACAGGACTGGGTCACACTTGCACACGGAGTCAGGCCGGCAGGTCCGAGGGGCTGGGGAGGGGAATGCATCGTGAGCAGGCAGCACGGGGCTGGGGCCGGGTGTCTTCGCCCAGCCCGGCTGCAGCTGGAAGATCATGTTCAGCTGCAGCCGGAGGGAAGCTCCCGTCTGTCATCTCGCTGGGTCTGACCTGACTAATTTATCCTGCTTTTACACACCACATGGGTATTGTGTGCCTCCTGCTGGGTACAGGCACAGATAGGAGTGGGCCTTCCAGTCACAGGCCCTATCTGGGGCTCCAGAGGGCTCTGTTCAGTGCTCCAGGTATCTGCTGTCTGTCAAGTCCCTCCTCCAATTTAAAATTAAAAACCTTTTCCTCTGGCATCTCCTCCTTGTGCGTGTTGAGGCAGTTCTTAGCTGTTATCACCCCAGCCTGGTAACTCTTTCAAACAGATATCACAAGGTTACCATCTCCAAACAAACGCAGAAACTTCTAGAGACAGAAAGACAAACTGAGCATAAGAAAAATGTTTCTTGCTGTTGGCAGAGAAACACGAAGGTGAAAAATGGAGCTGTCCTTTTCCTTTTCTCACAGTGGTGTGGCTGAAAAGAGGAGGAAGAGGGAAGCACGGGGAGGTGGCTTTCCCATCAAACACATCCTCCTTGGCAGCTGGCATCTCTTCTGCAGGCTGTGCCCTGGGCAGCACAAACTAGCTGGCATGTGATGATTTCCATTTCAGAACCTGGTCTTTTGTGGCATGGGGTTGTTCATGTTCTTGGAAATCTTTCATTATTCTCCACATCCCGCTTCCTCTTCATCGTTACTCGCTACAGAAATGAATGAAAGAGCCTTACCATCGTGTTTTGCAGCCTTGTGCAGCGTGCTGCGGTGCCTTGCTTCCTAACTGTCAACATCCACAAGCAGACTTCTAAGTAAATATATTTTGAAAAATCACAGAATTTATAAGAGCAGATGTGGAAAATCAGATTTTTGAATTGCCCTGTGCGTGTCTGAAAAGCTGTGTGGCAATCATGATTAAAACTCTATGCAAAATAACTTGTACAGTATTCATAGCTGGTCTGTAGGCCCCAGGTGGTAGCAGAATACACCCTTGCTGGTTGCTTTAAGTTTCTCAAGCTGCCTTCTTCCTCCACTCTCACTTTCTCACAAGACTTGTGCAAACAGGTAGAAAGCAGCTATTCCTCCTTGAGCCTTAGCACTAGGCTCTGCCTTCTACTTCTCAGCCCTCTTCCCTCCCGTGCCTGTGGATGGCCCCTTGGCAGCCACGTGCTGGGCTCTCCAGCTCTGCAGAGCTCTTGCCTTGTCCCTGCACTGCTACATTCAAGTGCTAGAGACTGTGAAGCAAATTGAACTTCCCCCGAAGGTCCTGGTGCTAACTTGAGATGTGTCTGCTCAGCATCGTGATCTCTTCCTCACCTCCTGTTGCTGCCAGAGCTTTGGCATCACAGTGTGATTCCAGAAATAAGCTTGCGATGGGATTTAGAGCAGTAGCTGAACGCTGTTATGTTCACTAGTACTGTTGATTGAACTTCATTGATCCTGTTCTCACTGCTGCTGCACTCCAAAATCATTATTCAGCCTTGATATTCAAATGCTGCTGATCACTTAGCACTGAGGGTGAGAGCTGAGACCAATTTATGTCTTAAACTGGGCAGAAAAACAAGGAAGGGAGTCTGCCCTACTTCAGCATGTAGATGAGGACCAAAGGCCTTGCCTTGAGCGTGCAATTCTGTGTGATTTGGTGCTCTGTTTGGGGCAACGATGATTGCATGTTTTGTGCCTCTCTGAGACTGCTGAGAATGCTGCTTCATACGAGTGGGGAAATTCCTGGTTTTTGGAGCAAATCGCTCGATTATTCCTTCTTGTTCTTTCAGGCAACATCAACTGGTTGACATCTGAAAAGATGAACTGCCCATTAAAATGGCTTTTATGTCAAGTGCTGGTAGAAGACACCCCAGCGCTGCCAGCACAAGCTGGTTCTTTCTCTGGTCTTTGTACCAAACTTCTCCCACTTTCAGAGGGAAAGCAGCAGCTGGCTCATACACGAGCCTTAGCCTCTGTTTGATGTGCCACATGTTTGCTTTGCTGTAAGCCTCTACTGGGGTTTGAACCGAACTGTTTTCGTGCACAGACTGATAGAAATTGCAGGAGGACAGAAGCTCACAAGGATGTGAAGTGAAAGCGAACCACTACCCATGTAGTTAAGAAGTTTCTTGGGGATGTGGCTGTTTTCCTTTGCAGATTCACGTGTCCAGGTAACTTACGAGGTGCACTGAAGAGAAATCTTTGCAGTCCTTGAGAAAGGAAAGGCTCTCAATCTACAGCACATGTTCTGGGGAAGCAGAACAGTCAGCTGTGGAAGTACAGCTTTAGGTCATAGCTTTGAAATCCTTTTCCCCCTTCAGAGCTGGGCTATCAGCTTCTTCAATGCTCTGTTGTGTTTATAATGTTTTAATTAGGAAGGCTTCCTGTGGCTTTGACTATCCATGGGACTGTGATGATAAAACTCCTGGTTAACTGATACCTAGTCCTTGTAAGGGATTTTTTCATAAGATACATAAGATATCTTTTGGATGCTTCTGGAAAGCATCTTTTTCATAAGATGCTTTCCAGCTTGGAAAATAAACATCTGGGTTTAGCCTCTGTTTATTTTCAGTAAATAGGAAGAAGCCTGCTGTTAGGTAAACATTGGGAGAGCTCCTGCACCATTGATGGCTGGAAGGGATGGGTGTGTGTTTTCCTTCCCGCCTCCAATGTAGGTGATGGTATTTGTATTAATTTCCTAATAAACCCTCCCGCTACTCGCTGCCAGGACACGGGCTAGGAGGGCTGTCAGCCTGATCCCAGCAGTTATTCTGTGCCTCGGTGCTGGTGAGGGGCTGGGAGCTGCAGCCGCTGGCCAGCAGTCTGCTCACATGCTTTTGGCAGTCTAGTGTGTCCCGTGCTTGGGCTCCACTCCGTGCCCGGATGGTGTTCAGCATGATGGGATCTTGCTTGGGGTGCTCCTAGGGGAGCACAGGATAGCACACATACTGGTACTAATAAAAAAGGCTTTGTTAAGTTTTAATCTATTAGCATTATTGCTTAAGGCTTTTTACATTGGTTTTTGAATATCTCTCAAAGGCAAGTTTTATTGACATGTGCTGAAATATAACACTAGAAAGCTTCATGTGCCAGGGTGAGGCGAGCAGGGGCTCCACACAGCACTTCAAGCTGTAGCTCTTCCGTTTGTCTTACTGCTGTGTTTACACCACCGCTCTAAGGACTTAACTGAAGTAAACCCTTGGAATAAATAAATTTAAAAAAAAAGTTTTCCAAAAAGGCTTGTTGAGAAATGAATTCATGTGTCTCTCCAGCAGAGCCTGCTTTGTCGTTCCTGCACCAGGAGGAGCTGAGCTCCAGCCAGGACTGCTGGAAGGAGCAGTGTAGTGGCACTGAGCAATAAGGATAAATAACTTCATTACAGCAGTTGTGCTTAGTTGTCCTAAAAGTATGCAATGGGGGAAGGAGGTTCTCTGTCCAGAAAGGTGGGATCAGGTGGGCCCGGGGGCAGGCAGGGCAGGGTGACTGCGCTGCTGGCTGGGTGAGCGGGGCACTGGTTCCTGCACCCGTCCCCCGATGACTCGGTGGGATATTTATTCTCCTCTCCCTCCCCACGCATAATTTCCACTGGCATAAACACGTGTTAGGCCTGAGTGGAGAGGAGGAAAGGGGAAGAGGCTTTTTAGTTCTTAACTTTGTAGTTGCTTTTACAGGTAGCCAGGCACAGTAAATACACCATAGTTACAGACATACAAATTTAATCATCAATGCAGACAACTCCCTTCACTGGGTAATTACTTGCTTGTTTTTATAGCAGTATGTGGACATACATATCCAAACCATTTGTGGTGGTTTGTTGCTTCACCAGAGATTAGAGGCTTTTAAAAGTCTGGGTCTTCCTAAAGTGGTCTAAAGTTGCTTTGTTTGGTAAAATCCTGTCAGCACATGAGCAGAAAATCCATATTCTGTAGGAAACTCTCCAGAACAGAGACCGTGAGCAGAAAGACTTCTGCAGTGACCTTATATCCTGTGATGCTAAAGGCATGGGAGCTGTGCTGGCCACCCTGTCCGAGAGCAGGCATGAGCGCTGGGTGGGTGATTTCGGCCCATGGCCTCTTGAGAGTGATGCTGTGGGTGGCTTGGCATATGTGGCGCTTGTGTGCTGGGGAATTGCCGTGCTGGTGAGGGCTGGCTGTTGGGAAGAGGTGGTTTTGGTGGTAAGGATAGCGGGTGGTGGTCAGCCATTTCAGAATCACCTGGGCCTTGTTGTTGGAGGGCTGAACTCACCCAGTCTGTGCCGTGCTGTGAGGGGTTGGTGAGTGCTCAGGCCCTCTGAAGGAAGAATTTGTTCTGTGGAACATGGCCATGTGTTTGGATCAACCAGATCACCTGGTGGATGGCCTCCTGCTGCTCTGAGGTGTGCTGGGCTCTCCCTCCCATCCTCACCCCAGACAGCATCGGGAAATGGGGGGAGCAGATGCCCGAAAGAGCTGACCGCATGTCAAAAGTAGTGTGGGTCCTGCTGAAGTCAGTTTTCTGTTTAGTAAAACCTAAATTTGCTGTAACTTAACGGGGGATGAACGTAAGCATGGGTGAGGAGCACCTGGAAGACCTGCACCTGGTGAAATGCACAGGGTAGTGCAACAGCGTAATGTGGGAAAACATGAAATTTGAGGAACGTGTTAAATATTAATAACCCTTTGTGCACCGTTTCAAAGCTGCGGGCTGTCTGCAAGCAGGCCGAGCCCCGGGCCGCACCACGTGTCCCGCTTGGTAGTGCCGTGGGCTGCTTTGCCCTTGCCCTCTTGGGGGCTGCCTATGGCGAGGGGCTTTTATCCTGTGCTGGTCCTCAGGGGGAAACATGACAAACAGACCTACGTGAGCTAAACTGGGAATGTAATTCTCTTAAACTCTGGTAAATGGGAGCACGTGAATTTAGGGGCGTCAGCTGTCGGGCTTCTAAAGGAGCAGCCGGTGCAAAGCAGGCTGGTGACCAGGCTGCTGCTTTCGGTGACTGATTTCTGTGCTCAGCACCCACTCCCAAACGCTTCGCTTCGTTTTCCATTCCTTGGAAATTCTCCTGTGTGTGCTGAGCTCCAAGCCAGAAAACTCAGCCAACTGAGGTTTTTGGCCCTGATCCAGAAAAACACTTAAGTGTAAGCTTGCACCTAGACAAAGGATAAGTTCACTTGAATTTAAAGGTGGGCAAATTCCAAAATAATGGAAGGAAATTTATGATTTTTTATTTTTTATTCTCTCACACGAAGTTTGAGCTCAGTGAAGAAACTGTCTTCCTCTTCTGGGGAAGAAGGATGAACTGGTTGACCTCTTGAAGTTCTCCTCAGCCATGTTTTCTGTGGTAGATAACAAGGCTATTGAAATTGCGCAGCGATGATTGAATGTTTGGAAGGGATATTAAACCTCCGCACGTCAGCTCGCACTTCTGGAGATCAAAATGACATCTTGTGTGGGGGAAAGAGGCGAATTATCTCACAGCTGCAGGGTTCCTCCATCTTGCTGTCATGTGTTCCTGGTTGCGCACTGACAGAGGCAAGATGCTGAACTAGACGGACCAACGTTGTGATTCAGCCTGGCAGTTCCTGGGGTCCCTTGGGTCCTGTTGGCTTCGGTGAGAATTAAACACACATTTAAGCACTTCACTAGAAGGGCAGGCTTTTCTACACTAGTCTTTCTGAGCAACTGCTTGAAGCTCAGCAGCAAAGAATGCAGGTTTCTTTTTAAGTGCTTGGATGAGCCATACCACATCCTTTTTTGTTTTAATGGGGAAATCCTAATTTATAGTGCGCTTCCATTTTAAAAACAAATGCAAGCTGTTTCACGGTCGGGCCAAGCTCCGTGTCACAGTTAAGTCATTGGGTATGAAGTTTCCAGTCGGTGCCTATGGAAGGGCTCCACGCACAAATGGCTGGGAGAATGTAGTAGAAGAAAAAGCAAAACTGAGCTTTATGGCTGGCTTTGCTTCGAAACCTGTGTGGCAAGAACACTCAGAGGAATACATCATGTGGCTTGCATCCCTTTGAAGTGGCTGGGTTCAGTGCTGATGGGACGGCTTCCCTAATCTCCACTCTTACAGAAAGGACCAGGAAATATGCCTGTGATGTGGGACTCTTACACTTCAAGCCTTGATCAGGTCGATGGCTTTTTTTTTTCTTTTAGCAGTTAATCAACAAAGCTAGTTGAAAGCAGGAAAATGCTCTGCCCCCTTTTTATAGGCAAATGAAGCGATACGGTAACAGCTGTGTTTGGGTACTGCTGCGGATCAGCTGCTCTGGGATGATCAGAGGGCTGGGAAGTTTACAGACTGCCTACTCTTCCTGTGGCATTATATCCATGCAGAGGGGTTTGGGAATAGCTGGCTTTTGTCTTTGCAGCAATCTGCCCTCGAAACAGGTGTCCTGAGTGTGCTGGTGCAAGCTGTCCTGCAGCAGATTCCAGCATGTGTCCCCAGGGTGCACTTGTTAGGAGGGCCTGATCCTACCCTCTGGAAGGCAACTGACTTGAACACTGCAAATTTCATTTCTTTCTTCTGAGGCAAGTGTGGCCCAGATGAGGCTTTGATCTGGGAAGCTCAGATGAGTCTGACCTGGTCTGTGCAAGGATCCCAGAAGCCAGATGGCTGTGATTTTTAAGACAGATGTCTGCTGCTGTATGTGAATGACTTTCCGGATCCAGGGCTCAGTTCTGTGTTTTAAGAGTGACTTGTTCTGTGTAAACTGAGCTTTGCTTAGGAATTGTTATATGGCTGAACTAAACCTGCTTTTAAAAATAAATAAGCAAATAACATTAAATTTTGAGGTGAATGAATTTTTCAGTGCCAACAGCTCCTGGTGCGTTGTTCTCCAGAACTATAAAATATTATCTGTCCTTTGGTAAATGAGCCCTTTAAAGAAAGTGGAGAATGACGCATGCCAAACAGCAAAGTCACTACAAATGGTGATACTGAGGCGTTGCATGAGGATACTGAAGGAGGATAAACACTATCCAGCAAGTGAGTGATGGCTTTGGCTCAGCACCACCGCACGGGGCTGGTCGGTCAGTTGCACGCAGTCACATTTTCAGAAGTTATTACCCAAAGAGCTGTGAGTTGTGATAACTCATTAGCCTTGAGCTTCTGGTCTGTTCACACCGTATGAATCAATGTGTTAGTGACATGTCTCAACATGGGAGAGGAGTGAGAGGCAGATGGGAAGAAGCAGTTATTTCTAGATGCAGAATATAATTTTGAGCTTTTGGCCTTTGCCATTAACTTACCCTGTTGCCTTTCCCAGATGCTTTCCTTGCGCTAGATCCTAATTATTCAACTTCTAAACCAGGGATGTAATCGTGGCCTTTAAAAGCATTTTGTGCCATAGCAAAAAGCAGGGCAGCAATTGTGCACAACAGTGCTAATGCTAGTGTTTTTTGTTTTTCCTGCACAGGGACCCTCCCGAGGGATCGAATTTTTAAGAACCTCACTCGGAAGCGCCAGCGGGCGATGCGAAGGCGAGTGCATCAGGTGAACGGGCACAAATTCATGGCTACCTACCTGCGACAACCAACGTACTGCTCACACTGCAGGGAGTTCATCTGGTAAGAATCGCTCAAAAGCAGCGGTGTGGACCTTCCTACCCGTTATGTTTTGGGGACTGACACACCATCTGTGATGCTGAATCACTTACCCAGCACCTTACCAAGGGCTACTAAAGTGACTCCCCATGCCCACCAGGACTGCCAGGGTACATTTACACTGCGAATTGGAATCTGCTGCAGAGAGGCCAGAGCTGATGTGTAGGTTGGATGCTGGACGCCAACTGGGAGAGTGTGGGTATAGGACAATGTTCCTCGCATAAGTGCAAATGTTATTTCAGGAAAAGAAGTAAAGAAAGACCACAAGTGTTAGTTGGAGTGGAGTTTTCAGATTACAATGAGAAAAAAACAGTTGCTTGAAAAACTAGAGAAAATATCTGAGAACAGAAAAGCCATCAGAGGAGGTGTAAGGTGTGGGATGATATGTGTGGGGGTGTAGGCAGAACAGGGAGAAAAACTTATATATGTCTCAAAAGAGTATGGAGTGGGAGAGATAATAACAGGGTGTGGGCTGTTGGGATCACTCTAATAAGTGTGGTGTGTGTTGTAATAAAACGAAGTATTTCAGAAACTGGAGTGAGGGGGAATTTGAAGAATAACACGTACATTGACAGCCTTGCGCTGTAAGCCCCGGCCCTGGCAGTGCTTTGCTACACTTATCCCCTTCCCAGTACTGAATTGCACCCTTATTACTGGGCAGTTTTTCCCCAGGGATCTGGTCATTTGGGATCCTTTTGTCTTTTGGCTCTCTTTTCTGTAAATGGTCTATAAGAAGTCTGCTTTACTGCTACTAAATTCTGTTCATGTTTTGCTTTGCACAGGGGCGTGTTTGGGAAGCAGGGATACCAGTGTCAAGGTAAGGTGCTCTGCTCGGGCACTGTGTGTGTGTAGGGTGTGCTGCCTCAGGAGCACTTCCCCGTGCTGCTGGGATGTCCTGTGGTTACAAGCTTCTCTGAAGTCACTGCTTATCTTCCTCCTCAGCCAGCCAAGAGCATGCACTAGAGCAGCTGTCAGTCTGGTGGTGTGAATGCGTGTAGGAACAATCACCCATGCTCACGCACTTAGGGGTCCAGTTGCTGTGTTTCACCCACAGTTTTCCTCCTGTACAGATCCACCAAGTTACTGAGTATGTGCAGCACCTTGGTAGGCTTGAGAGACCCAACATCCCTTCAGCACAGTGTCCAGCTGATACTAAAACACAAAGTACCTTGCTGGAATGGCCACCCTCTTCCTTTCTCTCCCTGTGTAGATAAACAAAGTAAAATTAGGGGTGTGATTTCAAAGGGCAGTCTCAGGGCCTGGTGCAGCACTTTTGTCTGAATGCACGTATTGGCTGAGTGGCTGTATAGATGTATGTGGTCCTTGTTTGCACTTAATTATTAGTTCCTTTCCCTTTTTTTCTATAGCAAGGTAGCAGAACTACTGGCTTCACAAGTGCATGGTCACCCAGGCCTTCTAACACAGCCTTCTTGTGCAATAGGGCACTGGAGTCTTGATATGAAAGGAAGCTGCATGTAAACAAAATGGGTATCCTGCATAAAATCTCTGGGTGAAAGTGAACGTTACTGATAGACCCTTGTGAATGTAAGCTTGATTCAGCAAGACAGAATAGTGTGGGACTCTGTAACACATTTTCCATTACAAAAATCTCCTTGCCCAATCAGTAGCTATGGCCATTAGTGTTGGCTCCACTGCACGCTGGGTTAAGGAGTGGAGGAATCCAAGTTCATTCCAGCCAAGCCAGCTTCAGAGCTGCAGAGAACCCTGCTGTGCTTTAGGGCTAATTAGTCCTCTTGATTGGGACTAGCTGATTAGCCTAGACACAGCACTGTTCTGCTGCAGCTACCCAGCTTCCCGGATGTAGGCATTGAACTGAGCCTAACAAACTAACCTGGGCAGCGCTCAGTTGGGTATGCAACGGGGGAGACACTTTGCCACTGAAATGTAGGAATGGCTTTTGGTATTTCAGAGCTGTGTTCTGTAATGTGGTTTGTGTATGTGTGTGAAATAACCCAGGATAATTAGAATGGCATTTTGGGGAGCTCATTTTACTCTGGTGTTTCTCTTTGCATCTCCCATGTTTTATGGCTGCTGTTTTCTAGTCTGTATGAATGATCCAGTGCAAAATTTCTTTTGCAGTGGGTTGTAGATAAATCTCCAGTTAGGAGATTTTGGAAATTCTGAGTCACTCTGATTATTTTTCTCATTTTTACTGTGTCCTGATAATATAAGTGAGCCTTAAAGAAACCAGCTGATGGGGTGATGTGTTCCAAGTCTTTCAAAAGCTCTTTTCAGCATGCCTCTTTTATTTCCTAGTATGCACCTGTGTTGTACACAAGCGCTGCCATCACCTAATTGTTACAGCTTGCACGTGCCAAAACAATACTAACAAGAACGATCTCAAGGTAAAGTCATGTTTGTTGTTTTGGGTCATCATAATCTGTGAACCTTCAGGATTGTCTGGGCATTTTCCTATCATAGAACCTATTCTGAGCTACCTTCATTCATGGATTTAAAAGTGAGAAAGAATGATAGGGACATGCATCCCTATCATTATGATATTACATAGGCCATAGGCTGTGTAATATCATCTAGTTGTTCTTCTGTTAATTCCACTAACTGGTTGGACCACCACATAGTTTAGGAAGGGTCTTCATCTGAAGACATCAAGAAATAGCAAACCAAACTGTTTTCCTTGGTAATTTTCCTTCATAATTAACCACATCATCATCAAAATTTGGTGCCCAATTCTTAATGTGGATTTCTCTGGCATTAAAATCCAACCACTGCTCTTTGTTTTGCCTTTTTTATTTTTCTTTTTGGGTAATTTGAAGTGCCCATTTAGTTACTGCACCACACCTTTACTCCATGAAATTACTTATGTTGTAATAAAGAAACCCTTGCATAACTTGTGTTTCTGAAGGCTTTCTTCTGTGCTAGTTTTGGCTGTATTTGACAGGAATAACATCCCCACCTAAAACAGCACTGTGCATTGCATCTCATTTCTATAACTGGAAATTGTTTAATAACTCTGTGAGGAAATTCAATTGAAATGTTCTTAATTGGGAGGTAGATCTATTGTATCCCGTTCAGAAACCTTTCTAGTGCATGCAAGCAATTGCCTTTCCTCGTTATTTCTTGACCCAGAACTGCTGAGCTAGACTTCTTAAAATGACCCCTTGCCAAACCAGATGAAAATAAGTTAAAATGCTTAAAGTGCAAGTCTAATAGTAAGTCGTCATCCCTGTACCTCATCCCCCCTTTTAGCATTGTGAACGGTTTATAGCATATCTAAACAGCTTTAAAAGGAGACAGAGGTGAAGAGGCACCACTTGCTTTAAACTTATTGTTTCAGTAGCCGCTCTAGTTTTTGCTAAGCGATGGGTTCCCCTTGCCACTCTTCCAGCAGCTGCTTGTTGAGACCCAAATTAGTAATGAAGAGGTTAAATGGGAATGGATTCCGTTAGCTGATGTAACCTTTTCTGAGGTGTCTTTGAGATCTGAAAGATTCACAGTTGGAAAAGAACAAAGTTAAAAAGGGGATGACAGCAAGCTATGAAGCTAAATGTGGGCCTGAAATGAAAGAGGAGGGTGAGAAAAGAAATGAGAACTTTAGGAGGAGCTGGGAAAACTATTCAATATTAAATTTAATGAAATCAACTGTTTGACATAAAGTTACACGTTCGCACATAGTATGCAAGTTAGTCATTTGAGGACTATTTAGTTACAAATTGCTGTAGCAAGCAATTTATATTTGGCACTTTAGTATGATAGGTTTGTGATGAGGTAATCCATGCTTTCTAATTCTAAGTTTGTTTTAAGAATTTAAAATTGCTTAGGCGGCCTTCTTTAAAATCTGCTTTGTCAGATATTCCAGCCTGCCCAGCAAGTAAACCAGAGCAGATCCTCTGCAAATGGGATTTCAGTCAGTGTCCTTACAATCAATCTCAGTGAAGTGATGTGTTGGGATGTTTTCTGACTTGGAATTACTTTCACAGTTCTGCAGTAAAATGTCAATATGTAAATGAACTTTGGTTTATGTGCATATTTGTATGTTTAAATCTCTGCTTTTCTTTTGGTGCCTCAGGTGACTGAACAGAGGTTTGGAATCAACATTCCTCATAAGTTCAGCGTCCACAACTACAAAGTCCCAACTTTCTGTGACCACTGCGGTTCCTTGCTCTGGGGAATTATGCGACAGGGCCTACAGTGTAAAAGTGAGCAGCTTCTTACTGTAGTCTTTTCACAATAAGATATGTATTTTTGACTCTCAATGCACGGTGTGATCTTGATTTGTGCAAATCAAAAAGGACAATCAATAGATATTAGTCTTTGCAAGAGTTACAAAAATGTACATCTACTTTTTAATATCAGGTTTCCAGAAGGACTCAAATTTTTACTCTCAGCACAGTTCTGTTTAACTTGCATTGTTGAAAATATTCTTGGGTGTTGCTGCTTCCTGCATCATGTTTTCTCTACTTGAAGCCATTCCTTATTTGTCCTAATTAGATAAGGCAGCAAAAGGCATCCAAAGAAAAGAAGGTCATTGCCACAGATTGACTAAACTGTCACACTGTTACTTGGTGACAAAACATACCCACCTTTTTGTTTCAGTGATCTAAACTGTAAAGTCCTGTAGGTAACAAACAATCTCCATTTGCCTTCATCTCCCACAAGAGGTCGTATGTGTGTCCATGAGTGAAAGCAAGGAAAGATTTTATTTCCCATTAATCAACATATCTCTAAAATTAGATCCTTGCAAATGCAGAGAAAGTTTGTTGCTAATTATGTGGCATTATAAATCCTAATTTTAATTGAAAGCATGGCTGCAATGTTATTTATATACCTCACAAACATACCTGAGCTTATGAATGGCTTCAGGTAATATAGTACCCTACTTGGAGTGTCTGGGATATGCTCACCTGATTTTCACGAGTTTGTTCTCTTACATGAGTCCTAATCTTGTTTCTGCTGAAATCAGTGGCAAAAATACACTCTTTGTTCAGATCTAGGATAGAGTCTGATCAGTATATTTCCTGAAGCCAAGCAGTCCTCTGCTAAGTTATTTCTCAGCAATAAATCCCTCCAAGTTATTCTAATTGTTCCTTTGCTTTTTCTTTTCACCCCTGCCGTCGCCCCTGTCAGTCTGTAAAATGAACGTCCACATCCGATGCCAAGCAAATGTTGCACCGAACTGTGGGGTGAACTCAGCAGAGCTTGCTAAAACCTTGGCATGCATGGGCCTGCAACCAGGAAGCATTTCCCCAAATTCAGTGAGTCTTTTTCTTTTTCCCTTCTCTATTTGTAAATGTTTACACCTGAGTCCAGTTTGCATGTGTACAGGAGAAATCAGACTTCAGTTACGACAAGTGGCATTGGCCAGTGGGCTGCGTGTGTAAGCTGTTGCTCTGTGAGACTTGTGGCAAAGATTTCACCTGGAAAATGGATGTTTTCTCTCCAGATTTACCCTGGTGGAGGCATCAGTCTATAAATATTAGTTTGTTTATGTTTCGTAGTGGTGTAACTCCATTGGCTCTTGCATCTGTTTGGCATAAATGAGAGAATCAGACCCCAAACTGATGAATAGTCAATGTAATTCATGCCATACCTTTCTTCAGCCTTTCCACAAATGCAAATACACTGCCTGTATATGTGGCTGGTGATAGAGCAAAAGAAGAGCTAAGAAGGCAAGAGGCCCAGGTTCTCTTCCTAGCTTTGTCACTGGGTTTGAATCATTTGGGGCAAGTTGTTTCACTCTTTACTGCTCTTTCCCCAGCTAAAATTCAAGGTCACTGTCAATGTAGCATCATCTCTGGTCTTTGTGGTCCAAGCCAGGATCCTAGTGAGATTACTGCCAGAGTTGGGACATACGTGTTACAATTTTTGCCTGTCAATATTTAAGGCACCCTAAAATTCAGCTGTTATGTACCTGAATGTATTTGGAGAATTTAAAGCACAGTATAAGAGCTTGAGTGATAATGTCCATACACAATACAAGAAGTCAGAACTGTTATTTGATAATAAATTGGTTTTCATTAAGCTTTTTTTTTTTTTCGCTAGCAGTTTTGAAAAGTCAGTTTGAAACCCCAATAACCCATAGTTAAATGCTAGACATTTTTATTTGACCTAAATATATATATACTCAAAAACAAAAGATAATCATCAGCCATAGTTAATCTTGTTAGTCAGCTGTGCTGATCAACCACATCAAGCTGTCTCAGCCTAGCATGCTCATTAAGCTGTGCTGCCCTTTTTGATTTCAATTGGCTCATAAAAAATGAGACTTCCCTATTTTTCTGCTTCATGCTGTAACTGTTCAGGGTTCAGTAATTTTTGGAGTTACACGGAAACACAAGCTACACACGCCCTCCTTAATTTTGTAAAAATCATCACTTGTTCGCATTCATGGTTTGCATAATATATATATAAAAAAAGGAGACCAGGAAAATAAAAATCTGTGCTTGGTGTTTAGCAATCTCCTCTTATTACTTGCGAGCTAAAGGCTCCAGTTAGTGTTCAGAAGCTTAAATCTGGGAGTTTTCTTGGGTGTTATCCTGAATGGTTCTGGTTCTTTGTGCACGGCTAAGGTTACCATTTCTGTGGCAGCAAGGGAAGGCTTCCTGTGCAGGGAAGAATTTTGCTTTACACCAGAGTAGTCACAAGGTGGAGCTCAAGAAGTCCCTGCGACTTTGTTCGCACCAATGAACTAAAGTACTTCTAGTTTACATGCACACTCCTACCTGACAAAGCAGTGAACAGAGGGCACTGGAGATTGACTTGGTCTTCACATTCTGCAAAACCAGAAACTCTAGAAATGCTTGCTAATACTGATGCAGCTCCTGAAAATGCAGACACACGTTGCTGGTGTGGGCAAGAAAAGCATTCGTTTGAATTTGTGGCAGTAGAGGAAACCAGGAGCACAGCTGTGGGAAGGAAAACTATTTTGAGGTTTGGGTCCCACTGTGGGCTTTTCTTAAGAGCTCTCACATCAGGTAGAAACCTAAGAGAGTCAGAGGAAACCTGTTTGGATTCTAGATTTCACCAGCACCTCTCATGCTGCAGAAATGATGCTTTTCACTCTGATGTTAGAAGGGAGACTTTTATTTACACACTTGCCTTATTTTTTCTGGGAAGTGAGGGCAGAAAGAGGGAGGCTTGCCTTGGGATTTACAATTTAAAATGCCCAGGTCAGGAACCAGCTCTGACATCTCAGCACACCTCTGCACAGTGACAAGGTTGACTGGTACACACAGGAGCTGTATGGGGTGGCAGTACCCATGCGCTTTGTGTTCCTGTGGCCATGCAGTGCATCAACAGCTCCTAAATGCCCTCGTTGGGTAGGCTGCCTACCTGCAGTCACCTCTGAGGCAAAGTACAGTTTCTGTGCAGAGTGATATTTGTTTACTTTTCTCCACAGAAATTGGCTTCAAGATCGACTTTGAGACATCAGGGAAAAGGCAGCGTAAAGGATGGCAACAATGTTAGTGAAAATTCAGCAAGCAAACTTGGGATCAAAGACTTAACCTTCCTTCGTGTACTGGGAAAAGGCAGTTTTGGAAAGGTGAGTGTTACTCGTAGCTCTCTGGGGAAATACCATGTTCCCTATTTGAGAAGCTCCAAGGTAGATGGAGTTATTTCATCATGAGACGTACAGATTGTCCAGAGGACTATGCTTTTGGTGCCCTGTGTGATGAGGCTGGTTAGAAAGAGAAGGGAGAAAAGGGAAGAGAAAGAAAACTTGACAGCAAAGTGGAGAGTGGGATATCACAAAAAAAAAGAAGAAAATTAGCAACCAGAAGAACAGCTGCATGCCAGGGCCCATACCAGAAACTGCACGTGTGTGCATTAGCACTTGTTTGGGCAGCATTTCTTGGAGCATGTGAAAACTTTTCCTTTCACAGAAACAAAGCAGTGGTTTCAAACGTAATGCGACTGGGGTTTCATTTCTCTTCTTTGCCACAAAGCCAGCATGAAATGGTGCACTGGAAATTGATAACTGGGGAGGGAAGTGGGACAGATGGTGATGCTCAGAGGGTCAGCCCTGGCAGAGCACTTTGGCTGATGGCGGATGATCTTTGAGCACCTAGCCCCACAGCAGGCTTTGGGGCGTGTGGGCAGAAGCCTGCTGCAGGCAGTAGCACGTGCCGTTGACTGTACGCTGATGCCCGCACTACCAGTCTGATTCACTTGCTTCCACAAGCCTGCTCATGAGATAACTGACCTTTCTAGTGTGAGAAGCTGCGAGAATCTCAGCGTTGCTCATAAAGGCTGAGGGCTCGGCCCTTGCAATTCACCCTTCCCTTTGGTTTAGGTGATGCTTGCCAAGATGAAAGAGAGTGGGCAGCTGTATGCAGTGAAGGTGCTGAAGAAGGACGTCATTCTCCAAGATGACGATGTTGAATGCACCATGACTGAGAAACGCATCCTTTCCTTAGCAAGGAACCACCCATTCCTCACCAAGCTCTACTGTTGCTTCCAGACTCCTGTAAGTATAACCCAGGGAGTGGACAGCCTTCCTCCTGATACTGGCTGGCATGTTCAGGATGGAGGCACTCTCCTGTGTGTTTGTTCCCCTGCTTTTTCCAAATGTCCACCTTAAACTCAGGAGAAAGCTCTCTGCTCAAGGGCGCACAGAACACTGTGGGACTTTAACATCTGATACCCAAGCGTTTGTCAAACAAAATCCTGGCTTGTAAGCTCCCTGACAAAATATCACTATCAGGGAAGCCTTGTTTTATATATCTTATGTATCTTTCCTAGAAACATTTTATGCCATTGAGCATTTCCAGAAGTGTAAGTGTAAATGCCTACAGACCTAAGTGTCCTTCAGTTGCTGTGGGATCTCAGACCCTACTGCCCTGCTACCTGTACTTTAATAGTACTGCATTTGTCCTGTCTGCTCAGAACGGAATGAAATATCCTTCTGGGGTTATTGGTAGGGATTTTATTGGCATGGGTAGACTCTGGATCAGGCCCATACACGGCTGGTATTTCTTCTCGTGTGGATAAGACAAGTGACAGCACTGCTGTCACTTGGGATTTGTATACCTCAGTGGAAGACTGCACATGCTGCCTGTTCAGCTGAGAGCCTCCTCCTGTGTGTGCATATGGGTGGGAGCTTGTTGCTGACGTGGGTGGTGGCAGCAGTGGCTGGGATGGAGGCAGTGGCCACAGCAGTATCCCAGCAAGGTAAGTTTGAGAGTCCCTGAGCTAAGCTGTTATTAGGACCAAAGCATTTTTGCAGTGTAGCTCTTCCAGACTGCCTGGGCTCCTTTCCAGTTGCTTTTTATCCATTGCTAAATGCTGATAGAGTTTGTTTTCCCTCTTAGAAGGGACAGGAGAAATTTCACCTATTAATTGTGGCTTCAATCCTTCACAAACCCAACATTTCTCAAAATACAAAAGAAAGGGGGAAGTGTGGGGAGGAGAGAAAAAATACCAAATAAAAAAAAAAAGGCACTCAAATGTGTCCTGCCACCTACCTGTTTCTCTTCTCATTGGGGTGATGCAACAGCCAGTTATGGAGTTAGAGAACTGAGCTCGTTTAGGGTGGAGCTCATGGGGTAGACTCATGTAATAGAAATGAGGTGGTGTGCTTTTTTTTTTTTTAATATATATATACAGTTTACATGGTTTCACAGAGCAGCCACGCTCTATAGCAGAAACAAAGCTCGCTGTTGTCACTAGTATCCAAGGAAACTCTTTTGTGTTCCATAATATGAAGAAGCGGGGCCCACTTTTAATGGCCTTACCAAAGTTCTCATGTAAGATATCAGAAACGCCTGGTATTGATGAGTTCTGTTTGAGGTCAGATCTAGGACAGCAGCCTTTTTTTTTTTTTCAGCTCGTTGCTATGCTCTTCACTAGGGCTTTCTTGACAGGATTGCAACTTAGATGTGAAAATAGCAAATGCAGTCCTGGTCTGTGTCGGGTATTTTCGGTGAACTTAGGGAAGATTTAAGGTCACCGTGCCATTAGCGTCTGTCACGGTAAAAAAATGAATGCAATCTGCTGTGAGTGCAGAGAAGGTCTGCTGGGCTGTGGGGTAATTGAGGAGCCTTTTGCAAAGGGAAGAAAGGGAAGAACTCAGCCTGTTTAGACTAGCAAATGGAAAGCAAAAAGAGGACCTGATTGATGTCTGCAGATGTCACAGAGAAGGGAAACAAAGCTGTCAAGATGCTGGCTAAGATTAAATGAGTCTAGACTGGCCATGGATACAGTTAGACTGGAAATGAAAAGGAGGTTGCTAAACAGTAGAACAGCCTGGAACAGGAATTTCTGGACCAACTTTTAATCAGAGGAGCGGAGGGAAGAACCCCTCAGCCCTCACTGCCCCAAACCTGGTCAGTCTCTGAAAGGATGCCAAGGGAGTGGTGCTTGCCATAGCAGGCCCCTGCTAGCTCCAGTCTTTCTCAGGTTCCTCTTTTACCTGAACCCTGCATTTTTTCATTATCTGGCTTGATACCAGTAATAAACAAAAACAAAAAGAGAAGCATTTACCAAAAAAAAAGGAAGAATTTCAGACTTACGTGGTTTACCATGGCTTTTTGTCCACCTCCTGCACTCAGTGACACCCACCTCAATCCAGAATAACCAGATTCAAATTGCTTATAAAAGCATAATTAAAACCCTTTGCCATAATGGCAAAATGATTGCAGCAACAGGGTATATGTTGCACAGGAGGGCTTAAATGGTGCTGATGCTGTATTTAAGGTTTATGCTTGTTCTTTACATGCCATTGAGTTATCCCCTTCCTTAACACTAACTTGACAGAAAAGAATGTATGTATGTGTCTATATATATATATGTACATATATATATATAAGAAGAAGAAGCACTTATTTAAAATGTCAGCCTGAAACCATGTTTAAAAATACCAAAGCACCTTCGTTTGGTTGGAGGTGGGGGGAGGTTTTCTCAGAACAGTACCTGGTTTCACTTGCAATTACGTGGCAATTACATCAGACGTACACTTACAGCCCAAACTCTGGAAAAGTGGTATTAAAAGTTTGTGTTTTTTAAAAAAAACAAGCATGACCAGTCTGCCATGAGTGGAGATCCTGGGTAAATAATGACTTAGTGGGCCTGTCTTTAGGAGTTTTTAGAGAAATAGCCATTTTGAGACTTCTTACTGTTTTTCAAAAGAAAACAAGAGCCTGATGCCATGGATGCATCAATACAGGCTGGGACTGACTGGCTGGGTAGCATCCCTTCTGGAGGGTACCTGGGGCTCACGGTAGGTGCCAAGTTCATTATGAACCATCATACTTACTATGAATGAGTTAAAATATATCCCAGGCTGATTTAGGAGGTCAAAGAAGTTGCTCACCCCTCTGCTTGGTACTGGTGAGGCCGCAGCTAGAATACACGTGTCCAGTTACGGGCCCTCCAGCTCAAGGGGAAGTTACATGAGCAGGGAAGAAGGAGCTCAGAAATGTCTGAAATGCTGCACGCTTTGAGGACAGGTTCTGAAGGTTTGGAGCCATTTGAATTCAGACTCTCGTATAATATTCTACCCAAACCAGCAAACTCTTTTGACTTAGAGCCTAGGGCTGACTTACACAGCCCAGGACATGTCTGTGCTGCACAGCGCGATGCTGTGTAGTGCGGGTAAGCTAGCTTCAGCTGAGCTGGCACAAGTACCAGAAACAGCAGTGCATTGTCTGAGTTAATCTATATTGTTGCTACTTTTGCTTGCCTGTTTAGAGTTAGCTGATTATTTTTTTTCTGTGCTCACAACAGTTGCTGATCGTTTTCAGAAAGGTTTTCTGTTCTTTGGTGCTGCCTGTGTGCCTCGTCTCTCTTTATGGTGGTCCTCTGGAGTCCCAGCTGCAGCACAAGTGCTGCATGGACCCTTGCTGCTCTAATAGCCCGCGGTGGGCTGAGGCCGCCTGACCTCCAGCCAGCCTTCTTGCTCTTTTTGCAGAGAAATATTGCAGCCACTAGGTGGTAGGAGCTGCAAGTGTTGTCTCTGCCAGGTAGGTCACAGTTTGCAGAGCTCCAGAGAGGAAGCCCTGGCTGTGCAGCAGGCTGGCAGAGGCTGGCCATGGCCCTGTGCATGCTCGGCCCTGGGCAGCGCCCTCGCTCTGCAGGGAGGGAGACAGTTTTGGACCTGCACCTCCAGATTCCTTTCCTCTGAAGGGATGGAGTTGTTCTGTTCCCTCACAGGGAGTGGGTTTGGCCTGTTCCAGCAGCACCTGTGTGAGGTCTCCCTTGCTCACCACAAACTGAGATAAATCTCTGTTACTTTTTTTTTTTAATTGAATGTCTTGGTTCAAGTACTTTCAACCTTGCCTAAGCCGTTTGCTTTTGCCTTTCCTAGGGCCTTACAGCCATCCCTTAGTGTCACAGAGGATTATGCTGCCGCTGCACTAATCTGAGAGTTGCTGACAGGTGCTGGGGCTGACCTGTGGATAAGCTTGGATTCTGCGTTAGGGGTCACAAGCACCCAAAAATGCTCCTTTCCGTTTACCTGCCCCTGGTGTCATCCAACACCTCGACAATACAGGCCTAGAACAGGTGAAAGAGGCTATCCGTATAAATAGTGGAGTTAGTAATTTAATCCTGGGGAATGCAGATCCTGGAATGTTTTAATTAAGATGAGTTCGCAACAAGTCGATCCTGTCATCTTTGGGGTTTAGGCACCGTCCTTCCTGCACAGGTGGCTTGCGTTTAAATCCTTTTGTCTCACCTCTTTTGCATGAGAATGAAAGGGCTGGGGGAGATCAGCTTCCCATGCAAATAGCGTCAAATAGCAGAGGATAGAGGTTTCTGCCTTTTATGTTTATTGCCCTTATCCCTTTTCTCATGACCACAGGGTGCTTTCAGGGGACCGTCCCCCAGGCGATGCTGTTTCCAGCACTGTCCCTGTTAGTCTGATCGTTATATGGATTTGCTTTCTGTGTGGCTCTGCTGACAGTTGCTGAGGCACAGAGCCCGCGTGCGCTGTTCCAAAAATAGTGAGACACGAGAACTTGGCGAAGGGACGTGACTTTCTGTAACAAGCGTCCTTCAGAAATAATAGCTAGCAGGGTGCTGCTGAAGCCAGGAGGGATTCCAGGGCAGCTAATCACTGAACTGGTACCATTTTATTTTATGAGGGCATGCAGCTTTCTGCCCCTTTTACAAGCTGTGGGCTGATGTCATGCTTGAGACAGAAGGGGAAGGTTTCTCTTCATCACCTCTGGCTCCTGTAGCGCTGAAACAGTTCTTCCGGGGTCAGCATGGGCGTTGTGCCACAGGTGTTTAAGGAGATGAGCCTGTATTTCACCTCCTTTAAGTGTTCAAGATAACCTGGAACCTTTGACAAGGGCTTAATTTTCATGTGGGAGGCTACCAACCAGCAGCAGAAGTGGTGGGACTGAGCAAGGGCAGCTGGCTGACTGCTCCTCCATCTGCTGGGCCACAGGAGAGGACTGGCTGTGCTCGCATGTCCAGGGCAATCCCTTGGTCCTGATCCTCCAGGGGTCTCCAGGACCAACCTGGTTCTCCATCAGCTGCTCCACAGCGTCACAAAGTGAGCAGAGCACAGGGCAGCCCCAGGGCGGTGGTGGATGTAAGAGACTCTAGAAAGTGAGCAGCAGCCTTCCCGGGTCTGGTGAGGTGAAAAAGCATCCTGACACAGGCCTCGGAGCCTGCTAGTGGGAGACAGGGAAATGGTGAGGCCTCTTTGATGTGCTGCTTGAAGGGTGCTGAGGGGGAGCCCGCTGGGAGCAGAGAGGAGAGCTTTGATCGTCTCCCAGGCTCTAACCCCCAGCCTTCCCCCTGTGGCGTGTCGGGGAGGTACGACTTGCTATGTGCGTACACCTGACAGCCAAGTGCGCCTCTGTGATGCTTCCCTGCAAGCCTGCTGGGCCTTCTTCCCCTTTTCTTAAGCATCCAGACTGGTGCTAGCCCCAGGCTGCCATGCTGGAAGACGAGCGTGTGTTCAGTTTCATTGCTGGCAGCCCAAATCAAATGAAGGTGGTGACAGGAACGTCGTGTTTATAGGCCTGGCACTTTCCAAAAGGTCTGGAATGCTTTTTGGTCATAAACACTGGCAAGAAAGGGAGGCAGGCACCCTGCTGAGGGCATGCTGCAGGCTCCTTTTGAAGTCAGGCTTGGCCGAGCTCGTGCTGTGCTTCACCTGGGTCCCTGGGGATGCAAGCTAGCTTTTTGTGGGGCTGTCTGACAGGGGAATTTCATCTCTCCCCCGCCCTGTGCTCCCGCTGGGCACCCCAAGCACCGCCGTGTGCCTCGGGTACCCACGCACTGCGTTTTGCGACCACCGGCTGGGCAGTCAGTGTCGGTGTTTATCGCTCCTGTGTGACCTGGAATAAAGGCACATTGCTCAAAACAGTGCTTTCTTGTGGTTTTTGTAGTGGTCCCCCAAAAACCCATGACATGTCTGCTGGCAGAGCGGTTTAACTTGTAGGTAAAACAGCTGTGGGAGGCTCTCGGAGCTTGGGAGGCTCGGCTGATCTCTGACACGCATCATCACACCTCTGGTGGGCTCGTCACTGCGGGAACGTACAGGGCAGGGTGGCTGTGTTTTTTAGTAGGCAGAGTGGTTTTGGCTTCAGAAGGTGGAACAAGATCAGGCTGACATTTCCGATTTTATCTGTGAACTTCGCTGGGTGTCCACACTGACACTGCGCACCGAGGTGATAGGAGCCGAAGTGAAAATCCGACCTGAAGTGTTAGCTGCCGTCATCTTAGCACTGCTGTAGCCACTCAGTGTAACTTCCGTGCCCTCGTTGCTGAGGGACTCGGGCTACTTGTGCTTTTATGAAGCTAAGAAAATGTCTGTCTCCATCTGCAGTGCCTTCCGAGAGAAGATTGTGCCTGTTAGCAAAGCTATCGAGCTTAGCGCAAGGGTAACAAAAGGACGTTCTGTTGCACATGGTTAGCCGCAGTAAATGGAAGCAATATTTTTCTTTGGCCTTAAAAACTAGGAAGTTGTGGCATTAAAATGGCTGAAATGAAACCAACTCTCAAATAGGGTGACCAGCCAAGTGCCAGTTAGTCGGGAGGAAGGGAGGGGAGCTATCAAAAGGCAGAGACGAGCTGACTAGCTGCGGCTCAGCCCAGCAGTGCTTTTGGGTTAAATCTCTTTGAACCTGACTTGCTCTGCAGGTGGTGTTTCAGGTGAGAGGGTGGATCCACAAAGCCTTTGTTTTGCAGCTCATGTTTTCCTGAAGACCTTTAGCTGAGCTTTCAGAAGGTCTCTAGGCTTTCACCCAAGTGCAGTTGGAGGCCAGAAGATGATGCAAGTAGCGGGTATTTTTGAAAAACAGGCCAGAGCTGTCTTGGGTTGATCAGTCCAGACTGGGAACGGCAATTCCAGTAGCTTGTTTTGCAGAGCTGCCCTCTTCTGAGACACAGGGAAGTTAGCAGCTAGCTGAGGGGTGCAGATGTCCAATAAATCTTCGATTAATGAGGGATGTGTACAGCTTGATATATTCTAGTTCCTTATCCCGGAATTTATTCTGAAGTTCAGCCAGCCCTTCGGGTTTTGATCTTTCAGGTGGGAAAGAGTGTTAATGTAATTTTCTGTGCTGTTTAATAAGGTCTGGAGGGGAAGATTTTATTTCTCCTTTCACTCTGTATTGTATTTTCCTTTTAGGAGATTTTGTTTTAGTGGCCAAGATAGCACTTTTTTTTTTTCCTTTTTGAATTGCGATTACATAGGTTTTTGTTTTTTTTTTTTTTGTCTGTAATTTAGCTGGTTGATGTCGTGCCTGCGATTTTGGGCTCTTTGTTTTGCTTGTAGTGAAGGAGATACACATGAAGAAAAGAGATTAAAAATCGTCCATTTGCATTTATGTTGAGTGAAGGTTTCTGGCCATAGAATGAGCCAATCCCACTGTGATTTAGACCATCTTGAGGGGAAGAGGTAGGGAGGGAAGGTACGCGTGCGGTTCACTTGCAGATCTCCAAGGCTGTGTTGTCGCAGAGAGATGATCACAATTGACCTTGCGTTACAAAAACTCTTCAGCCGGTGAGTTTGACATTTCAGCCCAGCAGTGAAGAAGACACGGGCTGAAGTCTGAAGGACGTAGCTGGACTCAGGACTTTTTTCGGAGCAGGTGGGGACCCGCGGCTGCCGTCGGCTTGGCCTGGGTCGTGGCTGTCGCCGTGCAGCTCTTCTGGAATTAGCTCAGCATGAATGCTGCGCTGCGCACGCATGCACACGCGGGGCAGCCTTTACCCCGAGGGACCCCAGAGAGTTTATTTATGCAAATGGCAAGAGCCAATTTGTTACTCTCCAGGCCATGTCTGTGTGCCTGGCTGCCGCGGCGTAGGGAAGGCAGCGTTGTGCCCACTGTCAGCGGCGTCGTGGGGCGGCGAGCGATAGCGGCGCTGTTCTGCAGTTGTGACCATGACGGCAGCAGTTCCTTGCTGAAAGAGCCCGTGACGGGGGAAGCGATGACCCGTGCTTCTCAGAAGTGCCTTCGCTACCTCCAGCGTAGTCGAGCCGCGAGGAAGCGCAGCGTGCAGCTTACCCCACCTCCGAGTCCAAATTTTCACTGCACCTCCTTCTGGCTGATAAAATAAAAATCAAAAGCAGTGGAAGAAAGCAGCCTTTCCTTTCTCAGCCCTTCGGATGTGGCACGGCACGCCACGATCTCTCCCATCTTGATAGCCCCGGGGCTGTACAGTGCCATTCGCGACACGCTCCCTTGGTGTGGTCTGATTTCTCCTGGGCGTAAGTGGTTGGTGGGGCTGGCACGTGCTTCAGAAGCCATTGAAGCAGAGAGAGAAAATGGCCAAGAGAGCACCAGCGGCCAGCCAGCAGGCTGTAATGTCTGATGCCTTCCACTGCCTCGTCTCTCTGGGGGTCTGGGGCCGTGGTGGCAGGTGCCGGTGGCAGTCGTTGCTGTGGCTGTGTTTAAGAAGCGTAACTAATGCCTACAGATAATTCCAGCTGAGCGAGCACGACGCGGAGCTGTTTCTTCTCTTCTGCTTCACATAGCTACTCTGATTTGAAACCAAAGGACCGAATCTTTGCCTGGCACTGGCGTCTTGCTCCATCACAGCCGAGCTGCTTCGACACCACGCGGCCATTCAGAGCTGAGCTCGTTTGGTCTGCTTCAGCTCCCGTGTGAAGGTTGCTCCAGCAACTCCTTTGTGGCGAGCCCCTTCGGAAGGCGCCTGTGATCCTCTCCGGGTTGGAAGCGCTTCCAAGGGTAACTCACCCGTCTGAGCAGCCTGTCCTGCTGCAAACCACCTAGCTGGGAGCGGCGAGCAGCCTGCGGGGACGCCGCGCTGCCTCGGCCGAAGGGCTGGGCGCCGAGGGAAGGCGCAGAGCGGTGTCCGAGCGTGGTCGCTGGTTGTGTTACTCCTGTGAGAGTAAATATTGGGAAACAAACCTGCTTATTATTCCCCCTCTGGGTCCAGCGCCTTGACCCAGATACGGATGGTCACTGGCTCTGCTGGCGGAGCTGGACGTGTGGCTTGCTGAAGCCTGGTCCTGAGACAGCGCCGCTTATTTGCACGCTCCCAGCAAGACTGAGGGCAGAGTGCTTTGTGTGGGGGTTGTGTACCACAAAGGGAGAAAGGGAACATCGGGAGCGCTGAGGGAGCCTGCCAGCTCTTGTAATTATCTTATAATAATTTGCTTACAAGGTCCCTAAGCCCTGCTACTCATTTTTGGAAGCAATAAACTTTTGCTGTGTAGCAGTGACACAGCTGTTGCTGTATGGAGATAATTTTGAAAGCCTGCTTTCCGCTCTGCAGAGCTTAAACTGCCAAAACAGTGAAAAATGACTTTTCTTGGGGAAGCCCTTTGGCTTCAGTGAACTCAGATCAAGCCCAAAGCTGATTTTCTAAGGAGTTGTGTGCATGAATTACTTCCAAAAGGATGAAGTGCAAACGTAGCAGAATTCCAGAGCCAGATGACTTTTTATTTTGAAAAACTGGACCATTTCTCTAAACCACATTGGACCAGGTCTCATCTCAAGATGCTGCCTTCTGTAGCAGCCGTCAGCTACAGACGAGGCTTCTGTAAAATTCCTCCACCAATGCCTCTCTTGAGAGAATTCCTCTCTGTCCTCCATGCTGTCCCTGGCACAGCAGCTTTGTCATTTTCTTCTGTGTCTGCACGTAGGAAATACGTCTCTTTGCCTTCCTTTCCCTCCACACTGCTTGAACGGGGGTGATGGGGTGATGGTGCTGCCCTGCCACGTTGACGCAGTGTGAAGGGAGGTGAGGCTCCCACCCTAGCTGTTTTCAGAGGTCTTTGGTGTGACACCAGTCTCATGTGGCTTACCCACGGGCATCGGTGGTGACTCTTAGCTGGAAGTGGGCAGAAACCAGCCTTTGCACTCGCCTTTTTTGGGTATGGGGAGGGAAGGGATGGTCTTTTAATAATATCTAGATTCCTTCCTGCTATGGTGCTGAGGAGGAAAGGTGTAAGGACTCAAAACAGCTTCCTAGTGGAGTTGGTGAGGACAAAGGGCTAAACCGGTGTTTGAACTGGAGTTTGGTGAGTGTTTGTGCTTGATAGGGGTGGTAACCAGTACCTGGACTGGTCTAAGGACACAGCGTGTTCTTCTAGGGGCCCCTGCCCTGCTAGCAGGCAAACAAACACACATGGCAATCTCACATTTAAGCAAACAAATAAATTAACAAAAAAACAAACAAACAACCAGTTGTCTCTCGCTTCAGTTGTCAGGGCTAATCTCGAGATGTAGGCCAGCCTTGAAATGGGCCCACCTGATGCCATGGACGTTGCGTTTCCTCCCAGTGTTTCTTTTATTTACAGTAACAATTGTTCTGTGGCTTTATTCGCCTCGATCCCAGTACAGAAATGGTGCAATGTGATTTCCTCATGCGGCCGCCGCTGCTGCAGAGGCTTTAGCGTCACCATTTCCTGTTGACTCAAATGCTCTTTCTTACTTTGCTAACGTCAAGACGAGATAGTAAATCAAGGAAAAGTTCTGAGCAATGCAAAGCAGAAAACAGTTGTGAGGATTGCAGCACTGAGCCCTGGCAAAGACACTCCAGCTTTCCCCTCCTCCCAATTCCCCCTGAGGAGTCCCCAGAAAGGGGGCTCACGGCTCCACCTGGGGATTGAGGCTGTACCCGAGGGAAGAGCTGTAGTGTGCCAGCGTCAGTCAGAGCTAACCTGAGCCTCCTCTCACTCGTGTTCACAGCACCTGGCCTCAGGAAAGGCAGGGAGAGTCAAACCCTCAAGTATCCGAACTATCTGCTATTTTAAGGTTTCCCTTTCCTGACCCCTTTTTAAGCCATTTATCCGCTCTTATTCTGCGTGCTGCAAATTGCCTTTTTTTTTTTTTCTTTTTTTCCCATGAAATACCACTGTTTATTTCACTTATCAACAATTCCTGGAAGAGTGTTTGGTCTGTGCAGTTTGGCAAGCTGATGACCTCGTTTAGGAGTGAAAATGGCAGACCTTGCTGGGTTCTTAGGTCTTCTTGGTCATTAAGTGCTGAGCTTTCTAATACTTGTTGCCAGGAATGTCGGAGGCCAATGCACCAGGGCTGTGCTATGGACGAGTTGTAGTACCCATCCTGCTCTTTTTTGCAGCAAATACAAGGGGTTTCTAAGTGTTAGAAAACTGTGTAGACAGTTAGCTGGACTTAAAAAAAATAAAAATGTTTTTATTAAAAAATAAAAATTTGGGTAGTCAAAAGTCCTGTTAGGCCTAAACGGGAGAGCTTCAGTAATTAAATAATCCATATTTACATTTGACTTGTGCAATGAGACCATGGGTGGAGGAGAAGGACCTACTGCACTTGTGAGTGACACAGGCAAAGGTACTCAGGTTTGCAGTTAGTCTGAAGCAAGAGCTCTTTGTACCAAAAAGCTGCTAATTCCAACGTCAGTCGGATATAAATCTCATGATGGGCTGTTTCAGTGCTCACCTGAAGGTCTGAGGAAGAAGCACCTCCCTTCAAGCGTTGCAGTACGTACAAGTATGTCCAGATGTTTGAGATAGGCCCTGGAGTTTTGCCAGCACCAGAGCAGCAGGACTTGTATGTTTTGAGAGATGAAGGGTTAACTTTGTTTCCCTGAAGCTTACCTTTAAGGAGAGAGTAGAAAATAAATGTTCCTAACTGTATGCGTGTTTATACAAGAATGTATCTTACTTACCTAAATGCACACACAGCTTGTCAGGTTGCTGGTAAGTTAAGTTGCTTCCTGTAGAAGACCTGGCAAGAGGGATTTTTTAATTTATTTATTTTTTAAGTGTGGGCTTGAAAAGATGCCTGAGCAAGCTGAGCTAGGTAAGCACGTGGCGCGTGGAGTGATCAGTGTGGAAGGAGGCGGGAAGGAATAAGAAGGAGATGTAAAAGCTGGCCCAACTGGCAGGGCAGAGGCGATAGCTCCGCTGCAGCTGGAGGAGGGCTGGCAGAACAGGTAGACGCAGCAGAGCCAGATTCAGCTTAACCAACTGCAGCAAAGATGTGGCAGTACGAATCTGATGCGGGCCGAACACCCGAGGTCACCGGTGCCTCTGCACAGTTTGTGCTGCTCTCACCAGCCCGCTGCCGCAGACGAGCCAGCCCGGGTGTTTGGGCTGCCCTAAGATAGGAGCGGAGGGAAACAATGCAGCACTGTTGTCTGCGGGGACTGGAAGCGGCACGTAGCGCGTGGCCTTGGTGCTGCATGCAGAGCATTGTTCGCCTGCTGGGAACCACCTACCTGAGCTCTGCTGCTTCTGGAAGGAGCCCAAAGAGCTGTTGATCCGAGCCCAGGACGGTGACGAGAAACAAGCTGACTTCTTCTGGCACAAGCAGTTTGCTCTCCTGCTCCTGTACGGAGAGGATCGAGAGGATTCCTGGCTGCTTTTTATTTCCCTTCTGTGTTGCATCCCGGGACGTTAATTCCAGTAATTGTTACAACCTGGCTGCCTGCCAGCAAGAGGAGACTAGCAACGCTTATCCTCTTAAATTCAGACAGGGTTTAAAACTAGTTTGTAGGTGATTAGTGTCAGACCTGGGAAGGGGCCTGTGGGGCGAGGAGGGCAAATTGTACCAGTAACAGGCTGGCTGATCTTGAGTGAATCGTATGCCTCTTATCCAGCCTGCTTGTTCCTGTTGCTCAGAGTAAAACCAAAACGATCAATACTGAATGTCCTGAAACAAGCATTAGGGGAAATTTTAAAAGAGTCTGAAACACTTCTAGGCTTTACTTTTGTGACAAATCGTTTTGTAACCTTTCTCTCACAGCTAAGTGCGCACCCCTTTGGCACACTGAGCCTGCACCCAGGCCATCAAACACACAGAGTTTAAGCAAGTGTCTCCCTGTCTGGAGACTTTTGCAAAAACCGAACAAAGCAAAGAACAAAACCTCAGAGACCAGCAGCTATGGTGAATGAGCTGAACATTACTGAACCAGTTGCTTTTCTGCCCCGTAGAGACTTGGGCTTATACTTTGTCCTTATCAGTTCCTTCATCGCACAAAGATCTGTAGGTTAAGCAGAGCTGCCAGGAAAGCCAAAATGGGAAGGCCTAAAAGGCGGCTGCCATGCAAGTGTACGGCAGGAAACCTCTGTAAGACAAGGCACATGCCCTAGGAATAGTGTCGGGATGCCCCAGAGACAGAGTTGTTGCTGTTCCACAGTTCTTGTGCTGTTGTGGCAAGGCTGCAGTCTGGTTACGCACTGGGTATTATGAAAAATTCCCTCCCTGAAAGCTGCAATGTGTAGTAGGGAGTAAATGTCTTTTTTACAGTTTTCTCTTCCAACTGCTCATCTCAGAAAGCGCTGCTGAAGGGGTATCGCACGCTGCTGGATTCACGTTAAACAGTAAAACAAACCCAAAGCCTGTTAGTGATGAGCATGCACCTGCTGATATGCCCAATCCCCATGTAAACAGGAGATCATTCCTGGGGGGGAAAGTCTGGGAGGTGGAGGGAGTGCATGGCAAAGGGGCATTACCAGATCTCCCTGGTATTGCCTTAAGCTTTCCTGAAGAAATCAGGAGGTTTTTTTCCCCAGCATCTCATGGGTACTTCATCTGCCTTTATTTGGGAGATAATACTTAGAAACTTGTAAGCCTGACAGAGGATGTGATTAACGCTGTTCATATCTGTTGTGTTTGCGTGTGTGAAGGATCGCCTGTTCTTTGTGATGGAGTTCGTAAATGGCGGGGACTTGATGTTCCACATTCAGAAGTCGCGTCGCTTCGATGAAGATCGGGCCCGGTTCTATGCTGCCGAAATTATTTCAGCCCTTATGTTTCTCCATGAAAGAGGCATCATTTATCGGTGAGCTCTGCTTTCATTCATTCTTTGTCTGAACCCCACGGCTGGGATGGTAGCTTGAGTTTTCTGCCTGAGTAAACAACGGTCACTTGCTGCCCCCCAGGACCAAGTTGTCAGCTGGCAGAGCAGTACCTCCACTTCCCCACTGCACAATAACCACGGGGCACCCAGCTTCCAGGAAGGAGCGAAACTTCTGGCTGCTCTATTGTCTACAGGGAGGGTATTCCTGTGACGTGTGCAGACACGTCGAAAACACGCTTTCCTTCCGAGGCACGGGATGTTTGTGTTGGTGTCGGTTCACATCGCTCTGCAGACCTGGCTGCTCATCAGCCCAGAACTGCCCCTGCTCTGCCCTGCCAGGTGCCTGTGTTCAGCGCAGGTCTGCCTGGCTGCAGGCTGTTAGCTGCTGAGCGACACGAGCCTCCCCTGCGCTGCTCGGGGCCTGGGCTGCTGCTGTGGGGCACGTATCAAACTGTTGATGCAGGGGCAGGCGTTCAGAGAAACCTTCCTGGACTTTCTGGGAGGTAAATACAAGCAGCTGTTGCCTTTGCTGCTATATGCCTTGTTATTTAAAGGCTGATCGGTGCTGGTTACGCCCAAGTGTGTTTGTTTCCCTGTATTAGCTATGGGACCGTGCTTAAATCCTATTTATTCAACGCACCTATACAGTGCCAGTCAGCTCAGTTACTAATTGTCTTTTCGTTCCTGCCATGATTCTGCAGCAGGAGGTTTTCCTTCCTATCCATGTCCGTGTTTGGCATCTTTGTGTTTGTACCGGGGTCGGAGCACCATTACCCCAGATCTCAAGGCTGAACTCAGGAAATGTTTTCGCACACGTAGCTCCCTGCTTTTGTCCTCCCTGTGCCCAGGAGGGCAGTTTGGTTATATTTTTTCCTATCTATGTTGCCAAACATCGAGGCATGGACCAGCCAGCGTGGATCAGCCAGCCCGTCTGCCCTGGGGAGGCCTTCCTGAGCAAGATGACCGTTTGACCAGCATCTCCTGTGTAAGGCAGGAGTAGAGCAAGACCCGTTCTGGAGTGGCACATGACCCTAGAGCAAGGAGATGCCTGTACTGAGGCAGTCTGGTTAAAGAGAAAGGTTTCTTTCTGCCATGCTTTGCATAACGCCCTTGGCATCCTCTTGCCCATACCATTGGGAAGGAGGAGCAGTCAGTTGTTTCATTTGGATACTGCTACAAGGATTCCATCAGCAAAGCAAGCATATTTGGGGGTGGGCTGCTGTGGGCTCAGTCCTACTTGGGGCACACAGCACAGGGCAGAATAACGTCACCTCTGTTTTCTGTGCATGGGTGCAGCTGTACAGCAGGACCCACATCTGGGTCCAGGCTGGGAGCAGTTCCAGTGCAAGTCAGTCTCTGTCAGTACCGTATCAGATTGGGTTGGGCCAAATGCCATTTGCTTCTGGGCTTTGCACAGTTCAGCCCAGGTGATGCTGTTCTGTGCTTAGCAGGGTGTTTTCCCATATCGATTAAACCCGGGTTTCGATACGCTGCAAACAGAAAAGCAGAGGGGTAAACTGGTGAAAGGGCCAGGGGAGGTGCGGAGGGCAATCTCCCAGCTGATGGTGAGACTGTGAGAGAAATCAAGGAACTGCAACTTCTCTTTCTCTTCCTAGCTTGAGTTCCCTAAGAAACAGATGGTCAGGTGAAGATAGAGAATATTACATTACTTTAAAATATGAAATCGTGTGATAGATGTGGCACGGTGAAATTGAGGAGGATCATCGGAATATTCTCCAGGTCCTGAGAGTATGAAAATTACCAGTGATGTATATCCCGTACGCACTGAGCCTCTCAAGCACAGTGTTTGTCTGCACAGAATAGCAAATCTACTGATTCTGCAGCTGGATTTCAGTCTGATTCTTCCCTCGTGAATAATGCCAGTTGCTGAAGAGAGACCCTGCCAGATAATTACGCAAATGACATTATCCTCAAAATAGTGACATCCAGTAGTTATTGTCAATCATTCAACAGCAAAACTGTGCCTGCACATAATGTAATGCCACTTCGCTTCCAGCTTTTCCTGTACCCTTCAGCCCGCTGCCTGTCACAGGGCAGAAGTAATCGATCCCTCTGGGGTTTGGCACTCTTCGAGCGCTGCTGTAAATTCGTGATGGAAACTGGAGGAGTAATTGAAAAGCTGCTTGAAAAACTGCATGGGCTTTGATCTTGGTAGGAGGCTGGCTGAGCCACGGAGTCAGATCAGTTCAGCTGCAATGGGTAGATGTAGCGGGTGAGAGTTTTGTTCACGTTTATTTTATTTATTTATTTATTTATTTATTTTTAATTGCCAGGGAGACTCCATTGTGGAAGGTGTAAGGGGAGGGAGCTGCTGGTCGTAGCTGTATTAAGCTGAGGTTGCTTATGCCTGGGTCACAGACACCAGGCTCTGGAGAGGTGTGTGAAAGCGGGCACCGGGAGGGAGCCTGCAGATGGGAAGGAAATACTTGCAAGGGAATCATTGCATTCGTGTAAGAGGGTTTGGTGATTTTATTATCATCATGAATGCTTTCATAGGAAGCTGGGAGGAGTGGGGAGAGACATCAGGAAAAACCTGACCAGAAAGCGTTTTGCCCAAAGCTGTTCAATGAGCCTCTTCTGGATTACCGGGGTCAGTGCAGTAAGTCACTAGCCTAGAAATACCCTGTGTCATATGTTTTTCTTCTGGGCTGGCCTTTGGTATAACAATCCTGTATTTCCCCACCCCCTACCCCTCCAAGATTAAGCAATTCAGGAGACAGCCTGCATTTACCAACACAATGACTGTTCTCCTGGTACGTCAAGCGTTTGCAACACGTACTGCCAGAAGCTGGGTCTTCTCTCCTTTCAAAAGCCAGAGAAGCTTGGGAGAGAGCACTCAAAGTTCATCACAAAGTAGCTGAAATGTGTCACTTTGGGCTGTGGTGGCAATGCTGGTAACAAGGAACATTGGGCGTTTGCTGAGTCCTGCTCCAGCCACACGTTCCCAATTTGAAGTATCTATAGCACAGTATTTCTGTACTTGCTCCTGTGAGTCCATGCCCATGGAATGGGGTTCTTTGGGCGGATGGTGTTGGTCGGATGGGACTTCCTAACATCACAATCCGGCCTGGTGCTGGACTGGTGCTCATACAGATTTGATTTTCATGATGCAGTTGATGTAATTTTCAGTGGTCGCCCTTCACTTCAGTGAAAGCCTGCTTTTTGTTCCTAAGCCTTGCCCAGAAAAGAAGTCCTATAAATGTGTATGTGCGTATTTATGTTTGGTTTTATTTTTTTAGTGAGCTTTTAGTTTCACAGTGTGATTTTTTTTTCTTCTCATTTCCAGCACTGCAAAAGAGAGATGGCTTTCTGGCCTTAACAAGAAAACATTTCTGGCTTGCCCTAAGCTGAGGTTTAGCTGTCATCTCAGCAGTGCCTATTTATAGTTGCTTCCTGAAAAAAAACACCAACATTGACAAGTATAGTGTGGTTCCATATCCTATCGTAGAAGGAACAAAGCTGGAATGAAAGCAGACATGAAAATGAGCTTTTCAACATACCAAATCATAGCATACTCTACACCCCTAACCACAGAAGGGCAGGACAAGGACATACTTAGGATCAGCTCACGATGTACGCTGCCAGGAAAAGGCTAGGTGATAATCAAAGCTATTGTAGATAAAATCTTTGCTCGCAGGGCATTCTTCCTGCACTGCTTCTTTCATTAAGGATGCTTCTAAAGGAAAACAGCGTGCTGGGCCCCGTTGCAGGTCGGTGGGTTTGTTTGTGATTTTTATGTAAAGCCTCTATGACCTATTTTTCTTGAGGCAGCTCTTCCTGACTTTCACTTTTCAGTTCAGCAGTTCCCAGGCTGTGGGAAGCATATTTTGGCTCCCGTGCATGCCAAGAACAAAACAAAACAGCATTCACAGCTGAGCAGTGTGAGACTGCACAGTGGCTTACACGGAGCAAATGAGCTGGGCTGCTTGCAGTCTCTAAAAACAAAGAGAGAGTAAATAATTACGAGGCTTTATGATTTTCCTTCCAGGTAGCAGTATGTAAGAATGGCTGATCTGCCCTACTGCCCTCCAGTTCAGACCTTGTGTAGGGTGGTGTACGGCTTTGTTGGTGGCTATGTCCACTTGCCGAGGTCACCTAGAAGATGTCCCTGAATAATGGCATCATACCTGCATACTGAAGGCAAATGCAAATGTTTTCTTCAACTGGGTTGTCTTGAGGGAGGGGAAAAGGGTAAGGGTTTGCCCTGCAGACATTGTAGATTTCAGAAAGGTAGCAGCCTTTTTGCAGCAACATAGAGCAATGAACCCACCCTGCTGGCACGGTCTTGGTTTTTAAGACAAAGATTCTTCCTCTGGCTCTGCAAGTATATCTCCCTGGGAAGATGAAGGGGTGATGAAACGGCTGCTTTTTGGAACGTCTCTGCTCCCCGTGGAAGTGTCAGAGGATGCAGTACACGGTGAGGTACCTGAACTAGCGTGGGTCAGCAGTTACCTGGAGCAGAAGCAGTGTCACACGTGCACCCTGCACATCAGGGCTGGTTTTGCTGGGGGTTGGACAGCAAAGCTGCGTGGCCCAGCTCACTGCTCAGCACAGCACAACGACAGGTAAATCTGTAAGGGTACACACGGTGTGGCTGGTTAAAAGCCAGAAGCACTAAAAGGTTGGGCTAGAAAGCCTGGGAAAGGACTGCTTCTTTGGATGAAAAACCCCTTTTAATTCTGAGGGCTCGTGCTAGTTAGCTGATTCCGTTGCCATTATGACTGCCTGATTTCTGTTGCGGGTGGCCTGTCTAGAGATCCTCGGGGTCTGCTTGTGCTCTGTCAGGCCTCTGAGTGTGGGATGGTGTGCACGGAGTCCCTGCGCTCCGATGCGGCACCAGGCACTGAGATAAAGGCAGCAAAGCATTAAGGAGGTGCCGTGACTTGACTGTGTTTAACAGCACGCAATGTCGCTTTGGAAGGCAAAAGGTAATTATGCAGTTACCCAAATAAGAATGTGGTCTTGTCTTGGAGCTCAACACTAGCTCTTGGGGAAAATATGATAGGCTCATTAACAGCAAGTGTTTACTTTTCTTGTGTGTTATCTGCAAGCATCACCTTCCTGTGTGTGGTGCTCCTTACAACAGGGAAAAGCTCCTTCTCCTCTGAGATCTGCAGAGATTGCTGGATGCCAGCCAGGTGTCTGAAATCATCACCTTCCTCAGTGCAGGAGGCCCGTCAGGTCTGCAGCTGTATGTCTCATGACTGCTGGCTTTTATAGGCAATGAGTTTTTTGCAACAGGTTAATTCACTGCCAATTCAAACAGCGAGCCTGTGACATTTGGAGGAAGGTTTACATAAGCCTTTTAAGGAGACCAGTTTTGCTGGAAAGACTCTTATTAACTGAAACAACACTAAAGTTTCTTTCAGCAAAATCAATTAAAAATTACATGCTGAAAACAGAAGCTGAATGCCTTTCCTAATTACACAGAGCCACTGCTAACAGAGCAGCTCTTATTAGCGTGCTGTTTGCTTTTTCCATGGGTTGAGACATTGTAGACATAGGATCCCACATGTTCTCTCTCTGTTTCTTTCTTTTTTTTTTTTTTTTTTTTTTTTGCAACAGGCGATTTTGTTTATTCTCATCTCACGTTGCCCTTTTTCACATCTGGAGGCAGATCTGGTTTCCCCTGAAGTCAAGAGGCTGTCCCCAGGGATGTAACTTGGCAGCTGGGCAGGGGCTGCCGCTGATACCAGCAGTGCCCTGCAAGGCAGAGTGACGGGCTGGGAGGCTGGCCGGGGGCTCCTGCTGCTTTGCTTAGCTGCTGTGCAGGGCTTTGCTTTCTTAGCAAGTCAAGGTAAATCTTAGTTGCACGAGGTATATCAAAGCTGGATAACTATTCTGAAAACCAGCAGGTGAATACTCTGTGCTAGATGCACCTGGAGGTGGTCTTTGCTGCGTTCGCTGCCTCCCTCCTCCCCGCCCTGGTTTGGGATAGCCTCAGCTGTGGGATCTGCTCCCTGGTGCTTTGAGATCTCGATGGGATCCTGGATTTGGTGCTTTCCTGAATCGGGGCCAGGAGGACTGGAGAGATACGTGGAAGCAGGACCAAAAAAAAAGGTGGGGGGGAAGAGGGGGTTGGATCTGCATGAGAGTAGCAGAAAGAATGAAATATAAGCTGATTTTATGGTGAACAAGTGAAGCAAATCGGCTAAAAGCTGAAAATTGGCATGGAGTAGCATACCAGCAGCCCAGTCCCTACAGCAACTGCTTAGTGTAGAAGAGAAATTTTCGTGCTGGAGTCCCTGAAAGTGCTTCATTCAGCTTCAGAGAACATAAAGGAATGTCTCTCAGTGTGGGGAGTGCGGTAATGTCTGCAGCTATCTTGTGTGAGAGTCAACAGCTCTGTGGGTTGATTTGTGCTTACAGGGGGTACCTCCACTAGGTAATTTTTCACTAAAACGTGGCTGTTGCATGCTTGCAAGCTGAGCTCTCCAATGCACGGTTTAAAGGGTTGTTTCTCTGCACTTGATCAAATGGAAAGGGCAGAGACAAAACCCAGCCTTTCACGTTTCCATGTCATGTTTAATCAGTCACTGTGCCGGACGGTTCAGTCCTGATTTACAGTTATGCTTACGAAGAGCAGTCCTGTTTTGAGATCCGCATATCAGATCTCTGTGCCCCATTGACTCCACTGTATATAGTCTGTGAACTTCAATGCAACTTTCCACATGACTAAGGGCTGCTGAATAGCCTACAGAACTTTTTGGCTCTGCTAGTGTCTACTTTTCCTTTATGCTTATTTAAAGGGATTGATTTGAAACCTGCAAACCCTGCACATGATGAGTTTGTATAAATCATTAAAAACAGAGCTCCAAGGGGCCTCAAGAGTTTGTCTGGTTCATCCAGCTGCCTCAGGGCTGGATAACCTCTACCTAAATGCCTGGCCCTGGTACTCTTGTTCTCCTTTGGTGTAGTTTTGTGTGTAATAACTTCATGCTATGCTCTTACGGACACGGACTCTCATGTACCGAGTGCTTGACAAGAGAGCTTGGTGCTTCTTGGTAACTGGTACCAATAAAACTAAGCAATATTGCTCATCTGCGTCAGGGATAAGCATTAGATGTGAATTGTATTCTGATATTTTTGGTGACTACTGCATCCTTATGAAGGCATTTCACAATTAGAAAGCATGCAGATCCAATACAAGAAATCGCTGTGCATAATGATTGAGGCCAAGTTCTTAAATGAAGAAGCTCAGAATTAGACTCAAATTTTTAGGTCCTGGAGTACTTGGAAATATTTAGGCCTGAACTTCTGAAAGTAAGAAATGCTTGTATCTACAAATACTGCTTTTCTTGCATTCTCTATTCCTGTTTGAAGGAGTGAAGGGCATGAGGAGGAGAAGAACTAAAAATGAAAATATTTTAATTTTAAGAAGTCATGCAAAATTTACTTTTTAAAACTGCCCCCAAATATTCTGGCTACCTTTTCTTTTATCCAGAACTGCTCGCCTGACTTTTAATTTGTTCCCTGATACCAAGGGCACTCAGGCTAATAATTGTAAGCACCCAATTTTGAAAACTTTTGCTCTGAGATCTCCAGAACCGCCCAGCATTAATCCAGTCATTTTGTTGATCTTTGTACCCACCTGCATCCTAGAAATAACATGGAATCGAGGAAGCTTTCAGCGTTAATGTCAGAGAATATGACCCATGAGTTAGCATTCGGGAGGCTGATATTTATAGCCGAGGAAAAGGTCCCTGTCAACCTTAATAAATGTTCTGTACAATGTTTTTAAAACAAAGATTATGCCGATGAAATGCTGTTGCATCTGCTCCCTCTGACTTGCTGAAATGGAAGATTTCTTGCAACATGACATGTTGCAGTGGGTGAAGCTGTGAGAGATGTAAGAGTGACAGTGAGAAAATTGGTGTTGTTGACATACTTGGCCTGCAGCAACTGCCATCGCTTTCCAGGCAGAATTTGACTTATTCCCGATCTGTGACAAGATCAGCTGCTGACGTTTCCTTGGTCAGTAATCCCAGTGCCTAGATTTTGTTGTTTATGCCGGTGAGCATGTACATAAACCATTTTTATGCAAACGGGCATTTTGTAAAGTCACCCAGCAGCTGTTATTATCAGTGGAGCAATTGAATCATCTTGTCTTTAGATTCTAGTTCAAAGTCATCAGCTGTCTGTAATGAGTGCATAAATAAAATAGAAATAATTACAGTAGAAATTTTCAGACATTATATTGTAGCACTGCAGTAATTGCTGTCAGTTTTGCATTCTGAATTTCTGTGGAAGAAAATCCTAAGATTTTTACTTTTATTCCAGAAAAAAAGAATGAAAATTTCCAACTGTAAAGTAACTACAGACTGGAAACTCCAGGTGCTGAGCAGCTCTGCCTCCTTAGCAGTGTTTATCCATCACCGTAGCCTGAGCTTCCCTAAGCCCCTCAAGAAGCAACAGTAGGCAACATCCCTGTGTGGTGGTTGTTGGATGGAGCTGTCAGCCTGGCCTCGCTGTGGAACAAGGAGCACATCTCATGTTCGTGGTACCCTGGGCAGGACAGCAAGCACGGCTTTGCTTCTGCCCTCTTCATGCCAGGGGGGTTGTAGCTAGCTGCTGGCACAGGCCAGGATGCAAATTGCAAAGCTTGTTCCCATGGAGCAAGGGGAAAGCATTGCTCATCATTTGGCCTCTGAGTCATAACACCTTTGCTGTTAATGGGATTGAGATCCTCCCATTTATGAGGCTGTGCCTAAAGGCACAATTTAGTCTCAGAATTGTATTACCCAATTATTATTCCACTAAAGCTAGTGGAGATATTCCAGCTTACAACAATGGGAACGGGAGCAAGGCTTCAAGTCTCAACTCTATACATATATACTGTATACAAAGTGTGATGCATTCATAACCGCAGAGATACACCACGCTCTGAACTGATTTCTTCTGAATCAATTAAAGTTTCAGAAGCATGATTTATTATTAACATACCAAGCAGCTTTCACAAATCTCTCGGCAGCACAGGAATAGTGGAGAAGTGCTCCTGAATCGGGAAGATTACTTCCACCTAGGAGAGTGTATTTGCTGGCTAAATCTCAAATCCAGGCACAGTGCCCTGCATAAGTTCATTGAATTGGGATGCAAATATTCGCATCTGAACCACCAGAGCAGCGAGGGAACATGGGACACTGTGAGGTGTCTCAGCTCCTGGATCCGTGCCGTTTTGGGGCAGGCAACAGCGTCGTGGTGCCTTGCTGAAGTGTGTCTTGGCTTCGTGTGTTGTGGAGAAACCGAGGGGTGCTGGAGGAGAGGGTCGGGGAGAAAGCAGGGAAAGCAGCACGGGGAAATGGTCGTGTGTAAATCCCTGTGGTAAAAGAGGTGGTAAGGAGCTGTTCCTTCAAACATCTTTCAGACAAGGCCGAGTGTGATGGCGCTGTGCAGCCGCAGCACATTTCAGCAGGCAGGCTCTGTGGGACACGTGTCAGAGGCTGAGCCAGTGCGTGGCATTTAGCAAGCGGGCTTCAGGTTTTCTCCTCCCCTCTCTGGATCTGGTTACGTTCCTTTTGACATTTACCTGAGTAGGAAAATGTAGTAAGCACCAAGCAAGGTCCTGTATCCTCGTTGACTTGTGCCTAAAAGCTGAATGATTGTGCTTTGTATTTCAGTTTGTCGGTATCTCAGGAATTCTTAGATGGTTATCTGTTTTGGGGATTTTAACACAATCATATCGGCTTAGTCTAGCCTTTGCCATTGTCTGCGTGTTCTCTTATTCTTTTCCTCTTGCTTTATAATTGCTCTTCCTAGCTGGAGCTTGCCATTTCAGTATTTCTTGTATCACTGGTTCAAAGCCCGGTGCCCAAGCAGCAGCGTTACAGGCAGACTTTCTGCATTCAGCCTCTGCTGTGCAAAGGGAGCAAAGATCTTGGCAGTGGGCTACTGCTTCCTGCGTCTCTGCCCAGCCTTGACATAAATGAGAAAGCCAAGGAGCTGCTGTGCCTCTGGCCAGCTGGCCATGCTCCCAAACAGGCAGCCCACCCGCCGCGGAGGTCGGAGCTCTGCCCAGCTGTTCTGCCCCAACTTCAGCGACCAGGGGCATGGAGCAAGGGCTGCTCCTGCTGGTTCTGCTCCACAGGGACTCGTCGGGGCCAGGGAGGAACCCACAGGAGGGCTGCAGCTCTCCATCTCCCTTGTGCTGCTCGGGAGAAAGCAAGCCAGCAGATCTGGCTCTGGCTGTTCCCACTTGAAGCAGCGAGGTTTGTCCAAAAACACCGGGGAAGAAGAAACTGCCTCTGTATCCATATTCATCGCAGGCCGAGCGGAACAGAGGCTGAATGCTTCAATTTGTTTGAGGGACGAATCGATCATGCAGAGCCAGCAGCGGATAGCTTTACGGCGTGTGGCCCAGCTCTCCTTTGTGTCCTTCCTTCCACACCTTGCTCTGAAGGGCCTGAAGTGGAGCAGCTGCTTTCACTTGAAGGCAGCCTCACGCCTTGAGCTGCAGAGGTAATGGCAGTGCTGTGGTGGCCGACTGATGGCAGCCCGTCTGCTGGTGGCAGGGTTGGGACGTGATCGGTGTAACTCACAGCTGATCTCACCAGTTGTTGGGTATCCCTGGAAGAGGCCTTCACAGCACCATATCAGCTAAACAGATAGCTTTTATCTGTCAGTGAGCCACTTGAAACGTATTTTCCTGTCAGTTCTCAGGAAGCCGATACTGACCTGTGCTTCTTGATGGAAATCGTGATGGTTTGGATAGGAGTCACAGCAAAGTGAGATGGGCTTTTGAACCTCTGAAGACACAAAATATCTGCAGTTTGAGTGGGCAAAAGTCTGATTCATGAGTGGAAAGTCTCAGCATTTTTTTCCCTGTGCACTCTTTTAATCTAGTGAAATTGCTCAGCTCACTGATAGCCCAACTTGGTGACTAAGCTGACAGCGATAGCCCCAGAGAGAAGAGATTTTGTGCGATATAAATAATGGAAAACTGTCTTGAGGCCTGCCCCATTTACTGCACCGCAGCCTTCCCACTCACAGCAGCCTTCAGAGTGCTTCAGGACAGGTGGCATCCCCCAGGCCACTGGGCACGCAGGTGAAGCTCCTGCTGGAGCTCTTTGGGGCTGCTTCCTAGCACCAGCTGGTGGCACCTCTGAAGTGACCTGATCCCCACAGGTCAGGAGGCAAGACAACAAATTGCAACCATTGCTGTGAACCGGTAAGCTGACGTTGGACCCAGGATGTGTGAAATGAGGGGGTGTCACAGGACAGCTTCTGGAGGCCTAGCTGGTACCTCTGCACCTGAGTGAAACGCAGCACAGGTTAGTCAGGTCTCTCCATGTTCTGTCATGAACAGGTTAATTGAAGTCATTCTTTGATTAACAGAGCTTCCCCTACTCTCTTCACATTCTTATAACCACCCATGGTGAAATTTTCCCTCTGCCTGGTGAAGTTCCTGCTGTGGCCTAGGGTGGTTCCAGCTGGTCTGTTCCCGGTGGGGTGCACCCAGCTAGGACATGGCTGTCCCTCAGTCCAGTCGCTTTATAGATGCGAGCACATCATTCCCGCAGGCTCCTGATCCCCAGTTCCCTGAAGCCAACACCAGATAGCAGGGTTTTATGTAGTGGCTGGCATAACACAGGCATTGCTCACTTTTACCCTTTTTTTTTTTGGCCTATAAGAGTAGGGCTGCTCACAGTATCAGCCAAGTGAGTGGCTGTGTCCCAGGTGCTGTTACATAAGGAAGAACTTCAACGTTAATTATGTGTCTTGGCTCTAGCATTAATTCTGTCACTCTGGGCACCAGATGTAGTCTCAAAAGTTTCAGCGTGGCTTCTGCAAACAACAACAACAAAGCAAAAAAAAAATACCCACACTTTATTTTGCAGCCCTGGGGTTCTAGTGCTTTCTCCTGGAGCACCCCCCTTTTTGGGACGTTTTCCCTTCGTTTCCCTGCTGCTGAGAAGGGACAGCAGTTTTTCTGCAGAAGTTGCTGAGTACAGCTAACACCATAAAGTATTGGAGCTGCTCAAGTCTGGCAGCTCCAGTCAGACCGATGGAAAAGGAAAACTTAAATGTTTTGCTTTGCTCTCGGCCACCTTCCCTGTTCCGATGGTCCAGAGGAGCGATGGCCAGGCAAATGGTGCACACAGTTGGCCGTAGAGGCTGGCTGTGGCAGAAGCGTGTGCTGAGCAAGAAGAGAGGTCTGTGTAGATCATGTTCCCACCCTAATAGCTTTCCTCCCCCATCCTTGTGCAACTGAAGTCATTAATGCTCGTTAAGCCAGGATGGAAACAAACCCAAACAACAACAGTCTTCAAAATAATTCGGTCTCTCCAGACAGTTTTTTTTTTTTTTTTTTTTTTCCTCCAGTGAAGCAATTAGTCTCCTGTCGTCCCCTTTTTAGCCACGCTGAAAACAATGGGCTGGACAATAGCGATTCCCCTGGCAGAGCAGCCACCCGATCCGCCTCAGTTATGGGAAAGGTGAGCCGCCTTTCCTCGTGTCTGTTTCCTTGCTGTCTGTTGGGAGGAATCCCTGGAGAAATTCCTCACCTCGATGTCTGCCTCTGAAAGCCCTGCTTTTGCTCGGCCCCTCCTGGTGAGTCACAGCCCTGGGTATAGGTCGGTCCCTTTTCCTCTCAGCCCACTGCAGGGTTAACCCTTCTGTGGTTCGCATGCATACAGAAGCCAACCCACTCGCCGGCTGATGATGTGGATTGTGGGTGCTGGAAAATCGTGAAGTAATCTGCGGTTTGTACCAATGACAAGCCGATATAGCGCTCGCGCGGCGGAGGGGGGAGATTTTTCCAGTCTTGCTCGTCTGTGTGGTACTTGATTCTAGGAACAGCTCACTCACCCTGTGCGATGGGACAGCGCTGCAGAGTAGGAGAATAAGTGAGATGATTAAATGCTTTGGAATTCGGCAGAAAGCAGGGCATGTGATGGGAAGCTCAGGGGCCAGCTGAAGTCCTGTGGCAGCACCACGAGCCTTGGCACTGCTTTGCCAGGGCAATCTGAGAAGTCTCTTGGTTCCCCTAACTGCTTGTGACATGAGGAAAATGAAATGCCCGTGGTGAGGGCTGCTGCTGTGCCCAGCTCTTGCTGCTGGGGTTGGCAGAAGCACATGGAGAGGCACTGGATGCCCACGCTGTTGCTGTGCAATTACCAACCCAGCACCCCAAAATCACCGACAGGGCAGCAGGGAAGGACAGGTTTGGGTAGGGAAGTAGCACGGCCATGCTGCTGGAGAAGAGGCCAGAGCAGGAAGGCTTCCATCACCGTGAAGAGGAACCTGGCTCTCCTTAGATTATAAAAAGCAACCCTGCTGCTACCTCAGCAGCTGGCTGGTGCTAAACCTGAACACGCTCCTTCAAAGATGCGGGAAGAGGCTGAGCCCGAATCCATGTTCTGTCTCATTTCTGCCCATGAAGTAACAGCCACAGGCTTGCCACTCAGGTGCCAGAAAAAAAGCTGCAGCTGCCCAGGGCAATCGAGGGCAATGAGGAGCTCTGCTGGGCGGGCTGCTGGTTTTAACAGCAAGCCACCGCGTGTTTGAGCAATGCGTCACTGCTGCTGGAGCTCGGCGTCTGTGGCATGAAGGAGCAGTGTGGGCACCAGAGCCATGGGGCTGCGGAGCACTTCGCCTTGAGGTAGAAAGAGGAGATGGAGAAGTGCTCAGCGAAGAAGGCTGTGCAGCCTCATCTTTGGATGTGCTGCAGAAAGAGGTTTTGCCCAGTCCCCGAAGCTTGGGTTAGCTCCGTGGCAGAGCCTGCTGCATTCAGACCTCACAGTGCGTGTCGGCTGCACCCACTCTGTGTCTGGGCAGAGCTGTGCTGGGAGCATGCTTTGGTGTTTTTTTTGGAATGAAAGGCTGACGATAAGGGTTTTCTTCTTGTTGGGCGTTCTCTGCTTTGAGTCACTCCAGCCGTGATGCAGGCCGCCAGCGGCGCCAGGTGTGAGCGCGAGCACTCGGTCAGGGGGCAGAGCACCAAATGCCCAAGGGCTGAGTTCCAGGTAGCAGGGATGGCTGCGGAGACAGGCATGTGTGTGGAAATGCAGAGATTCAAAACAAGTAATAAAAAAATGGCATGGGCTGAAGAGGAAGCAAGCTGGGTTTGCATTCGTATCACTGTGGTGCTTCTCAAGTCACCGCAGGGACAATGCGGGGTGGGAAGTGAAAGTAGGCATGCGTTTAAAAGCTGATTCCCAATGCACAGGGATGTAATCTTGATGTGCAAGTAGCTGCTGGGTCATGGTGTGGTTGCGTTCCTGTTGTGGTCTAGCACAAAGCAGGCTGCAGCACCATCCCCGCCATCCCCACCCAGCGTTCTCTGCTCTCGCCACCCTAGCGTGGAATCATTCCTCATGCAAAATCATGAAGAGGTTTGCAAACCATGGGTAAAGTGCTGTGAAGTCTGCCTGAGAACAGAAACGGGAGACAGATAAACCACGTGTGTGTGGTGTCCCCAAAGGGCAGAGAGGACACAGGTCACCTATTGCTCCTTGTCTGCCTAGCCTATCTAGAATGGTGCCAGAAATTCATCAGTTTTAATGTATCTTTTGTGGTCGATGCATTTCAGCATGTAAAAATGAAAATAATTCCCTTTTTGGTCCTTTTTCTCAGGGCAGTAGAGAGTGATTCTGCTTCCCCTGAGCTTCTGTGGTCTTCCATTAGTCCTCAGTCAATTATTTATTGATGGGGAGAAGATCTGAAAACAGCAGCCTGATCTGAGAGTAGTGGTACTTGACTGAGTAGATGGGTCTGGTGTACTTGATGACTGAAGCCACTGGGATTGTCAATAACATTAAGAATCGCTTTCCTGCCACAAAATAAAAATATACCCTTGTAGGTGGAGTGTGCTAAGCTTTGGTGAGGACATGAGCTAAAAAATAATGCACTGCAGATGTCACCTGGGTGTTCGTACCTCTAGCGAGCACAGACAAAGGGTTATTTGAAAAACATTTTGCCTTCAGGTTGGCTGACTTTGTATTGTGATAGAAAATGTGTATTGTTGTGCAATTCTGTCCTGTGTAAACGTGGGACGTTTAGGCACAATATTGTTAATTCTAACAACTTTTGAATTGCTGTGGTGTCATCACAACTCTCAGCAAAGATTTCTCTCTGTTTTGCCTGTTGTTTCTTGCCTCCCTAGATTAAAAATAAGTTCAGTGAGGATTCGTGGTGTCTTCTTCTTGTTTTTGATTTATAATCAAAAAGCATAAGCACATAGTAAAGGCTAGTGTGAAAAAGAGGGACCTGACAGTTTCAGATCTTCCCCAATTAAAACAGCAAAACCTGAGGGTCCTGAGATCTGTGGTGTTGGCCTGAAAAAAGGTGAGTTAAGAAGAGTTGTCACAGGTACCTTCTAGTAAGCAACGTGTGCTGGTCATGGAAAGAAGAGTGAGCACACAGTCAGAGTGTGAAGTGGCTCTGAATCAGCCAACTGAAAGGTACACAGGCATCATCCCCAAATTTCCAACATAGCTAGAGCTCGCTGCCCACCAAAGTTAGTCATTAGTCCCATTCCTGTCCTGAAAGTGCCCCTTGTGCTTCCTTTATGCAGACGTCCCAGTCTCCTTCCTGGAGTTGGTACTCTGTGTGTTGGATTATGAAAGGAGAGGGGCTCTGAGGCAGGGATTATTTTTCACTTTCTGATTCATTTTTTTTTGCGTCTTACGAGAACGGGGAGTTGGCAGCCTTCTCTGCACGGTGACCGTGTCAGCTGAGCACTGACTCCTGCTCGAAGTTCCTTCTGCTATGCTTGCAATCAGGCAGCAAGCTAAGGCAACTAATTTGGAAACTTAAATGGCCTTGCCAGCTGGTGAGTCAAATTTTAGAGGGGCCGAACCACCTTGGGAAAGCTCCCCTGTCCCTGCGTGAACTGGAGAGGGAGCCCTGACCAAAGAGACCCGTGGGCAAAGGACCTGATGCAAAGCAGGGATGAGACAGGCCGGTGTTGTTCATGGGTGGCTTTGGGCCTGTTTGCTACCAGCATGGCGTTTGGGGTGGCACATGAGATGCAGTCCGTCCCCGGCATCCTGGTGTGAAGCTGGGAGGAGTCCCCAGGAGTGGGAGCAGGATTTCAAGGAGCCCGGCATGCCCAGCCAGGAGCTGCACCCCGCTCTGCCCTGCTTATCCAGGATCCCTGGGCTCTGCAGAGCCTGGAGCGAATCACTTGTAGTGAGGGAACACCAACAGTAATCCACATGAAATGAAAACCTAAATCTTGGGATAATGACCCATTTGCTGGGCTCTTGCAAATACTTCTTCCATCTGATTTCACTGCTGCTATTTAAGCGATTGTTGTGGCGAGAAGCGGAGAGATCAGAGCAGTCAGGAGAGCACTTAGTGTGCCCACGGGTTTGTCGGAGTCTTAGAACAAAAGAACCACTGATAGAGATGGTCTCAGTTCTTACAACAAACATCTCAAGACAGCATCTCCTAGGAAGTACGTTTAAAATTTGTTCCGATGGGGCTAGGTGGTACCCCCACCAGCACAGTCTGTGCGTTTTATGCCCACAATGTACCACTCGAACTGACACTGCTCCTTCATCACGTGCATAACAATGCTGTGGGGAGGGTGAGATTTTCAAAACCGTCTGTTCTGGCCCAGTAAAATGCTTCTTTGAAAGTTAACACTAAATTTGGCAGTGGAAATCCAGAGACCAAAGCTTTTAAAAAATCCCATCTGAAAATACAGAATACTTTTGCCTTCAGCATTGTTCAGTCAATTACAGAAAGGAGATTAGCGCCTGTAGCTTTAGCTTTATAAATCTGGATCTGTAATTCAGAGCCTTAATAAGGTTAAGTTGTGTTTTTTTTTTTTTCTCCTAAGGGCTTAATCCAAAATCGACCGAACCTGACAGGCTATCTGCTGATTTTCCTGGATTCAGGATGAGGGTCAGAGTGGAGTGAATCTTAGCCGCTTGTATGAATATGGAGAAGCCTGACTAGACATACGGGTTCAGTTCAGGAGTGTCTTCTTCCCCGCAGAGCCCTGCTGGCATTACAAATACCAGTACGGGTTTGTTTGCTGCCCGAGCTGTTGCCAGAGGCAGCCTGCACACATGATCATGATGGATGGTGCCACTTCTTTTTTTTTTTTTCTCCTTTGGGTATTTCCGTGAGTGAAACGTCCCTCCTCAGAGGCTGAGTGTGGCGAGGGCAGATTTCACGAGCAGCTGTGAGATTAGCAAGGAGAGCTCAGGAGAGTCGCTTTGGTTTGAGCTACCGTCTAATTCCCCCAGGGCAGGCTTAGTGGCAGGCCGTGGCGAAATGGGGACGTGTGGCCGCGCTACTGGAAAGAGGAGCCTCTTGAACAACGTGGTCCTGCTCTCATCCTGCTGGGACAGGGTCTCAGAGCAGCTCTAGGGTGGGCTGTGGGCTGCTGGTGATGGTTAATCATGTTGGTAACTCTTCCACTTCATCTTGAGGCACTGAGACCACGTTGTACTGTGGGCACGGGCCTGATTTCATTTTAATTTCTGTATCAGGCTTTGAATCGATGTTGCTCTATTTTTGTCAAGGTGACATAACAGGCTTATGCTTTTTAATCTCTCTTGGCACCGTCCGTCATCAGTCCACATCTTATTCTCGTTTGTGCATTTGGGTCTCAGGCCTGTTGTACGCCTCCTCTGAAGACCTCAGGCAAAGGGACTCACAGAAAGAAGGGTTGTGTTTGGGAGTTTTTTTTTCTCTCTTTCCCTCTTTTTTTGGCAAGGATAAAATAGCAGCTCTGTTGGGAGCAACTCAGCAAACGATGGTTTCTGGGCCAGCAAATTCCAGTGTTGCTGCCCAGTGGGACCGAGGAGTCTATCACAGGACCAGGCAGTCAGCCTGGCAGCTCATCCGGAGAGGGTGTGCGCGGCGTGCATACCAAGGCTGGACACGAAGCCTTTTTCTGTCCACCCCTCTCCTTCCCGCACCAAACGGGAGGACGTTTGCTCAGAGATTCTGGGAAATACCTCGAGTGTCACTCCTTTTTCCTGACAAGAATACCACATAAAAGCGTGGCGAATAATGCATGTGTTGTATATATGTATATATATTAAGAAAAATAAAGGTATGAGCACACATGTGGACATATAAATATATATGGATTGCGCCATCTTTGGGATTACTCCAACGTAGCAATCTCCAGCGCGTCTGTGTTTCAGCAGTAATGACCCCGGCTCTCTGCTGCCCCATTTCACAAGAATGTCCTTCTGTCCTTGTAAAGCTGCCTTTGGAGACTGTCATTAGCTCGCTCCCAGCTACTGGGGATACGGTAAAGGGGAAGCTCTTGTAGGTGTGCCCGACCCTAGAGGGACTCGGGGCACCTGTGGGGTCCCCCTGGATCTGTGCCCCTCGGGTTCGGACCCACCAAGGTGATGGGAGCTTTGTGATTACACACGGTGGTGCGCCGAGGCTTTTTGTAGTCTGTGCCTGTATGCTTTAGCCTACCACTCTAATTTAACCGGAGGATGAATCACGCCCATTCATCTCAATAGCAATGAAATCATGTCAGTAATTGTGTTAGCTTCCACAGACACTTTGCTGAAGTGCCCGGAGGGAGGGGAGGTGGGACTGCTGATGTTTCAAACCATCGGAGAGGCCCGGGATCCCGAGCAACACCAGCTGCTCTGCCCTCAGAGAAGCCAGCCCCTCGGGCACGAGCAGCAGCCCGGGAAGGGACCGGCCACAGGCAGCGGCTCGCGGAGGGACCCCGCCAGCAGGAAGGGGTCAGGCGGACAGGGAGCCTGCAGCGCCGGTCCCGACCCATCTCCGCCAAACCCCAAATGGCGCTGCCCTAACCTGGGCAGGTGGCTTGCAGGAACTTGTCCTTACGCTCGGAGGGCTGCTTGACTTTGAGATTAAAACATAATAATAGAGCGCTCCTGGATGCAGGTGCTTGCCAATCAGGGTTTAGGCTGAAGCCCAAGCGGCTGAGCAAGAACAGGTATCAAAGCTTATTCAGTCCTCTGGTGAGCGCATAGGGCTGATACGGAGCGCCTTTGGACATGCTGATGGGCGCAGATACAGGGGGCTGTGAGGATCTCCTTGTCTTGCCTGAGTTCAAACACCCACCTTGCCCTCCAGATGGGCCCTTGGTTGTGCTTTGCCTTCAGTTTTCAGAGGTCAGCCACACGTCCTGGCTTTGTGTCTGACCCCGAGAGGAGTGCGTGTTGCATCACTGTGTGCCAGCCTGGTGTCTGCGAGAGAGGTGGAGCCTGCTTCGGAGGCCGAGTGGCCGAAATCCATCACACGTTTCTCCCGACGCACAGGGCAGAGCGTTTCAGAAGGTTTTTGTGCGGAATGCCAGGGTAGGTGGCTTAGGTGAGGCAGAGAAACGGCACGGGGCTCTGATGAGCTCTGCTGCATTCCCCCTCCGCAGCCCTCCCTGGACTGGGTAGATGTGCCGTGGGGGACTGAGGGTGTAAAATCCCCAGGAATGGTGCTGGGCTCCTGGCTGGAGAAGTGCTCAGGTGCTGAGATGCCTGTGGGATCGACCTTCCCCATGGGCCTCTGCTCCCTCCCAGCCGCACAAAGCAGGCAGCCAGGAACAAGTGGCTGCTAGCTGTTACGTGGCCTGGCAGGGAGTGATAATTTTCAGAGTTTCATGCACTTCTACCACTTATGCTGGGTCTGAATGTTACTCTTGTGCCATTATGTCATATTTCTGCTTTTACTTTGTTTCTGAGAAATGCAGAAGTTCAGTTTGGAGCCGCTGTGGCTATATTTAAGGCCACTAAATGGCTGAGTGTGGTCAGCTTTTGAAAATAACTTCTGGTTGTTAGGACAGCAGAGAAGGGCACCTTGCTCTGTTTCATTCCTACTTTCTGCTAATTATGAATTTATTTAAATATACCGGGAGAGATCTTCCCTTCATTGCTGTCCCATGACATCGCACTGCAAGTTGCGGTACGCCTGCTGTGGTCGGGCTGTCTGTGCGCACACCGGCAGTCTGAAAGTTTGTCACTGCAACTCAGAAGCTGGTTGGAAACCAAGTGGAACATTTTCTGTAGCCACAAGAAACTTTTTTTTTTTTTTTTTCAAGAAAACCAGAAGTTGAATGTACATTTTGCAGTCCCTGAGCTGTATTTTGGTTTACTCCATGCAGTACCTGGGAGGATGAAGCACACAGCTCTACCATCCTCTTCCTCATTTCATTGTAAAGCTGAGGCTGGGAGAGATCAGGATTGAATCCCACAGGGGTCTAGGGACTGAGTCGTGAAGCTGTGGGTGCATAAAGTAAAGGTTACGATATCAGCACGTCAGCCCCAAGCATTGCTGTGTATTAATGGCTGCACACTGGGTAGGTATGGTACAACGGCACGGTGTGGTACCTCCAGGTCTTCCTTAAGTTCCGTGCTTTCTGGAAGCACAATGAGATCCTTGGAGCTATGGTGATTTTCCCCTTTAAACCACAGGAGCTGAACTGGAACAAGCCTCCAAGGCTGAAAGGGAGCAAAAGCTCTTCCTTTTTTTTTTTTTCAGCAACATACCTCAGGCTTTCAAGCTGTCTTCCCAAGTTCGGTGCAGCCTGATCTTTTTTTGATCTCTGCTTTGTGGCTTCCTTTTTCAAAGGCTGGTAACCTGGTTTTTCATTTGTGATTTCAGTATTTCTCCCTACCCTACAGATGTGGCAGCAGCTAAACAAATATCAGAAGCTCAGACTGGGTTTTTATGTCTTAGCTCTGGTAGAATATATTGCAAGTATCTTTAGCCAGTATTTTCTACTACCTGCTGAATCTCAGCTATACTACTGCTTAGGAAATGTGCTTAACTCTTCCTTGATGAATTTCTGGTTATAGAAATTAACTTGACCATAAAAATATATAATGTCTGGTTGTTATTTGAAGAATGTGGGAGATGTAAAGATTTGCATTTTCTGTGAAGGAAATGTTAAGCACCAGGGAGTTCTCTAAAACCTAAGACACATGGGATTTGAAATTATTTCCAAAATTCCTTAATTCCCCTCCCAGCCTTAGATCCCAAAGTGGTATGAGACCTTGGGAACCAAACTTGGAGATCCCTATTCCAAAACCAATGGGAATGGCATTGTGAAACAATTATTTTCTTTGAGTTTGGCTGTTGAGCCCTCAGAATTTAGTGTAAGAAAGAAGGAAGGAATGAAGGAAGGAAAGAAGTAAGAAAGGAAGAAAGTTTTTTCAGTTGGGCCCAAAGTAGTTGTTAGGACTTTTTAAAAATAACTTTGTTTGTTTGTTTGTTTCCAAGAGAATGCTGGTTTGAAGTAAAACAAAATATTACATTTTTAGTGTTATGTGTGTATGCAAAGGAAAATTGGAGCGCTGTTAGCTTTGCATGGTTGTTTAGGGCTTTTCATAAAACAGAGACCCCCTCCTGCTCCCCTCATGTAATGGAAGTGTTGGTTTAAGTGCCTTGACCGCAGCAGTTGGAGCAGGGCCTCCATCTTGGACGTTCTTCCTCTTAGTTAAGTATCTTAACAACTGTGCTGTTCTGCAAGCTAAGTGTCTTTCATTCTGAAGTTGTTTCGTTTTTCAAAAAATAATTACAATTTCACTGGAGCAGCAGGAGTTGGAAACGTGTATTGCTCTGGCTTCCAGAGCAGGCAGTAGGAGCACGTTTTTCTCCATCACAGTGGAGATTTCAGTATTTCTGCGAAGTAAAATGACTTCAGCAGAAGAGATGGAGAAAAATCAGTCTAGTCCCTGCTTTCAAGGGGGGTTTGAATGCACATTTGCTCATTCCAAAGGGGTTTCCAAAGGGGTATCTAAATGACCTCGCATGCTGAAGAATAAAAAAAGCAAAATGTTCACATTCAGAAATGCCAAAAAAAATCATTTGGCTAATTCCAGGTTTGGGTATTTATTTTAATTGTATATGTACAATATAAGTACGTGTGCATATTTTCACATTTGACTGCAGTGTTATCCTACTTGCAGCTATGTTTGTGGCTAGCTGCTGCTGCTCTGTATCTGCATCTTTTGTGACTAGAGTATTTGCCTTGAGATGGGATCGCCGAGCTTTTAAAGGCTTTGGGATTACCAAACCTGGAAGAACCTTCCAGTTCAAACTGGAAGCCATCTTCTGCTGCCCTCACTCCTGCAGAAAAGATCCTTACTACATTGCAAAACAGGGTGGTGAAGCCAAAAGAGGGGAAAAAAAGACAACGCCTCATCCTTTAAACTATATTTCTGTGTCGGAAGTGAGTTGATCCAAGCAGAGCGAGTGGCAGGTACTTGTATAACACCTATTCACTGGAAAAACTCTGTGGTGCAGGGGAATCGTATCTGACGTGCTTCAGAAAGGACTGGATCATCTGCAATTGTAATTTCATTTTTTTACGAATGTCAGACTCGAGTGGCAGACGTATGAAGAACACCTCTTCCAGCGAGTGACGCTTAGGCATCTCGTTTTGTCATTTCTTCTGGGCCTAGAATAAAATGATGCCGTTAAGCCGATGTGCCGTAACTGGGTGCGAGGACAAAGCTGCCTTTCTGAGTTGGGATGAAGTCTGTTTTCCAAGGGAAGTTTGCCAGCAACGGGCTTAAGGCAGAGTCTCATCAGGACCTTAGAAATGCAGCCCTCAGAAAACCTTTCTGCTGTTATTGCTTCATCGAGCTGCTAAAAATATTGAATGGAAAATGCAAGTATTAAGGAAATGAGGTAGATCTGGGCTTTGTGAGCTGGATGGCTTCCAGTTTCATCAGCTTCCCGGAATCCTTGCTGCTCAAATGAAGAGCTCCTTGTAAATCTTAGAAACCTGTCAGTGTTTTTCCTCTCATGTGACGGGCCTGGCTCACGTGGTGGGACACACGGGGAGCCCTGTCAACGTAAAGCACTGAGCGTAGGACTGCGGGAATCGCTTGAAGCAAATGCTGCACGCCATGTGTGAGCTCTCCCAGAGAAAGCTTTAGGCTGGGCCTGGGGTAGCCCGAGGGAGCTGCCCGCTGCCATGCTGGCCCCCGAGGCCTGTGCCAACGGGGCCTGCGGGGCCTTCTTCTGTGGGCCCAGCAAGGCACTGAGCAGTCCCTTCGGTCGCGGGAGGTCCTCTTCTGAAGTGAAACACACGTAGCCTGAGCAAGTGAGAGGAGATCAGTGGCTTGTTACCGGTTATGTGAAAATAGAAAATGCAAGTTTTAGGTTTCACGTTTCTGGAAAGAAGCCGGGAGAAGCCAATAGCTCAACTGCAGGAGGAGACAACAGGCGTTCTTAATGGATTTAACATGCAACGCGGAGCAGCCAAAGGGCTGGAGCTTTGCCTCATGTGGTTAAAACTCCACTAGCTCAGCGAGAGGCAGGTAGTTGAAATTTAATGGCAATTATATCCATAGAGCCTCTCTGGGAGGATGCAGCAAGCGCAGAGCCCTCGTGCACCTGCAGAAGCTCCTGTGTGATGAGGGCAGTGCGTTACAGAGCCGGCGGGGACTGCAGGCTTCCTGCAGCACGTCCTGCGGGGCAGGAGCTGACAAGTGGCAGAGCATTCGGGGATCTGGTCCGCAGAGCAGGCCCCGAGTTGCCGCAGCATCTTGCCTCTGCTCCTCAGGCTCTACGTGCAGGACGGTAACCTGCTTATTCAGCGCAGGTACGTGACTACGTTTCTGCTGCCTCAGACGTACTGAAGGCGTATTTTGAGGTATTCCCAAAGCACGCCAGGACATGGTGGGTGTTCTGGGGGGTGGGAGGGAAGTTTGGAAGGGGGATCTCCAAGAAAGTTCACCAAAATTCCCCTTCCAGTCACATGTTTAGGTGCACACTCCCCCAGAAGTCAGACCTGCCCAGGACTGAAAAGGCGTTTGCTGCATTTAAAAGCAAGCCAAGAATAAACTGCGCGTTTTAACCACATCACTGCAGATTCCTGGAAACAAGGCCTGCCTTTATGCTCGGAGGGCTTCCCTGCTCTGCCAGTAACCACAAGGAAGAGCAACAGGAGCTTTGACTGTAAACCGCTGTTGAAGGTATACTGTCATGGACGAGCATGTACAATACCTCTCATTGTGCTCACCTAATCCTTAACAAGACAAGCCTTTGCCCACACAGCTTAACGGCCATTTTTAATTCTAAGAAGGGGAAAAATAAGTATCTTCTGCTGAGCATCCCACCCAGAGCAAACACTGCAGCGTAAGACAAGCGTGGGCACTGTCCTACGCCTCCAGATTTCACTGGCCACCAGTTAGCCAGCCTTCTGAGACAGGCAGCATCCTTACAGAGGAGTTTTTACTGGCATCTGTGCTGTGTTAAACGCTGGAGAGAGAGGATGTTGTATGATTTTAGGATTAAGATCCTGAGCTGGAATTCAGGAAGCTGCTGTTCAGTCCTGGCTCTGATGTACACGGGCAAATTCTTAACCTCCAGCTCTCGCTTTCCCATCCATTCAAAAGAAGCTAATAATACTTTTTCTTATCTCTTTAGGGCAGGATGTGGCTCTAATCGTCTATCATGATGTGGCACTGATCTTTCCACTGTAACAGTGAAGTTGCAAGAGAGCTTGTCTCAAGCTCCAGAGAGGCTTCAGGTGGTGGTGTGGGCTGTAGAAATGCTAATGCAAGACAGAGCAGTCAATCGCCTGATTGCCACTTCAGGGTCATAGACAGAGGATGACCAGGATCAGGCTGGATCCAGATTTCAGCTCTCCCTAGGTTTTCATGTTGGTATGGAGATGCCACCTATGTTACCACCTTCCCCATTGCTCTCCCTTTCCAGGGAAATGGAGATCCAATCAGAGGACAAAATGGATCAAGTTCCAACAAAGATTTCATAAAGGGCCCCTGAAACCCTCAGATGTATTTACGTTTTTAATTTCTATCTGGGCAGCCAAATATCTTTGAAAACGGTCTTGTCTAAGCCTATGAGCCCATCCTCCGTCTCAGTAAAATGGTGGTAACATTTCCCTGCTTCAGAGCTGCTGTGAGGACTGCAAAACTCTTGGGCAAAGGTTAGCCATACCTGAGATAGCTTCTGTGGAAGAGCTGTGACCTGGAAATTCATTCTGTGACAGAGATGTTCAAGTGCATCTTGTGCGAGAAGCAGCATAAGCTTATCTCCAAGCATGCTCAACCAGCAAGATGCCTTTTCAGCCCCCACTGGTGCAGTTCTAATCCAAACCTGGAAACTAAAACAAATACACAAAGTAAAACCAGAAATGTGACCTATTTGCACTCCCATCGTAGCTGCTTTCCTCCATCTGTGACAGTGCCTGGAGCTCAACTGACAGCTGAAAAGCAGAGGTGCCAAGAGCCAGTATGTATTTTTAGGAAGGCATTGCCTAAGTCTGCAGATGACCCTGTGCTCTCTGGTAATGGTCCTGACAGCACTTAGGACTGTGGGCTGATCCCTGAGGCAATCTCCCTGATAAGCTTTGTGAGGGCTCTGTCATTTTGGCAGCCTGCTTTTGATGAGGTGCGTGCAGGCTGTTGCAGGTGAGGTATGGGAAAACATGCTTTTCCGGGGCTTGTTCTCTATGGCATTTGGCTGCAGGACTCTCGTGACAGGAAGCAGGTATGAAGCAAGGAGGCACTGACCCCAACAAGCACCATGGGGAGAAGATTGGTTCTTCGTTAGCCCAGTCTGCCTGGGATCGGTACACGTGGGAACACTTTAAGGCTTTTACAACCCGTGCTGGCTGAAGCTTCACCCTGCCCACGTGGCACTGTGTTGGCAGGGACTTTATTTCCTTCTCAGCTTGGACAAAATGCCAGGTGGGATTTATCAGCCAGGTCCACCCCGCTAAGGGAAGTCCTGGACCTAAACCCTACACCTTGGGAGAAGCGAAGATCTGCTCCCCGCCGGCGCGGCGCTTTGCCGAGCTGGAGCGCGTCGTGTGCGGCGCGTTTTGCTGCGTCAGAGCATCCTTACGCAATTTGACAGCTCTGGCAACCTCTGCTCCAGTGAGTGAGTCCCTGAGCTGAGCGAGCAGGAGCTCTGCCAGTCGGGCTTGTGGTGCGTTTGGAAAGCCATGTGGGCGAACTCGTCTAGTACCTGCCCCTGTTAAACGCCGTTCGGCAGAATGATGTTTGTTCCTCCCTCCCTTTTGTAAGAGATGAAGCAAAAGAAAACCCCTCCTGCATGACTTCTGTTTATTTCTTTATGATGATGAGGCTTGTCCAGTTTACAGGTTAAGCTTGTGAGGCCTGGGACGCTGCCTCCAGTTGTGCTGGGGCCGCTCCAAGCACGTAGCAACCTGGTGAATGATTCTCGTTACAGGGACTTGAAGCTGGACAATGTGCTGCTGGACTACGAGGGGCACTGCAAGCTGGCAGATTTTGGGATGTGCAAAGAGGGCATTCACGATGGCATCACCACAGCCACCTTCTGCGGTACACCAGACTACATTGCTCCTGAGGTACAGGGAAGCTTTCTTGACCAAGCAAACTCATTTTTGAGCAGCTGGTGTGCTCTTTGGAGTCTTTAGCTACACCTTATTTGTCTGCTGGGTGCAAAGTTTCCTAGACACCAAGATAAGCATGTATTTTTCTTAAGGAAAGGCGAGGTTAAAAGTGGAGCCACAGCTGTAAAAAAAAAAAAATGAGAAAGAGGCACGCACGCAGATACTGTCCTGGTTTGATTTGAAAGGAGATTGAATTCCCCCTCGTTCCCCAGTTCCATTTTCTACCCGCTCCCCTTCCTTGTCATTCACCAACCTCGCTACAAAATTAATAAACACCTCTTTAAGAAACAGCTGTCCTCCAGATGCTGCCAGATGATTTTTGTCTGTGGTTGGCATTTGTGCCTCCTTACACACTCCTGCCCCTTCCCCTCCCCAGCTGAAAGTGTTGCTGTTGGAGCCGTGTACACATTTCTTGCTGGGGCAGGGAAAAGGCAGTGTCAGCCCATGGCTGACACTTCTGATGCTCAGCAGGGTAGCTGAAATGCCCCTTTTCCTCCTGATAAAACCTAGCGTAATTTCAAAGACGTTGTTTCCAAGATGACCCGGTGAGCAGCCAAATTAATTCAGCCCTTGTTTAACGGATCTGTTGTACTTCAGTGTAGAGCAGGGGGTTCCCAGGTTGAGGTCACGGAAATGTTCCTGGACATCCAGCCAGGCTAGCAGAGAGAGCTGTTAGGACACAGCACGATCTTCTGCACTGACGTTTCCAAACCTGTTTTCTTCCCCTGCTCAGTTTAAGAAGCTCCAGGGGTGATGTTTCACTCCCCTCCCTTTTTCAGATTCTGCAAGAGATGCTGTATGGCCCCGACGTTGACTGGTGGGCCATGGGCGTGCTGCTGTACGAGATGCTGTGCGGCCACGCGCCCTTCGAGGCGGAGAACGAGGACGACCTCTTTGAGGCTATTCTGAACGATGAAGTTGTCTACCCGACGTGGCTCCAGCAGGACGCAGTGGCAATCCTCAAAGCGGTGAGCTCCCTCGGCCGCTTGTCTGCATCCCTCCCTTGGCTTTCTTCAACCTAAATCTAGCAAAAGAAAACATGGCTGGGGGATGGGCGCTCAGAAATTGCGGTTTCCCTGACCCTGACCCTTTCTTATCTTGGAATGAAGGATAAACTGAAAAAAAAAATCCTGCCACACTTCAGTGTGTTTGCATAGTTATGTCCTTTATACGGTTCAGCAGCCAACTTGGCAGGCAGCGTGTGCATGTCTGCTTCTCTGGGCATTCCCTTGCTGGCTTAATGATTTACAGCATATGGTCATCTTCCAGAACAGAAGGAGCAGGTGTATAGTCTTATCAGCAGTAGCTGCATGACAGCACAAGGGGTAGTGGTTTTCAAAACAAAAGGATAGGTTTAGGTTAGATATAAGGAAGACATTCTTCACAAGGAGGGTGCTGAGGCCCTGGCGCAGGCTGCCCAGAGCAGCAGTGGCTGCCCCATCCCTGGCAGTGCCCAGAGCCAGGCTGGATGGGGCTTTGGGCAGCCTGGGCTGGTGGGACGGGTCCCTAGCTGGAACTAGGTGGTCTCTAAGGTCCATTTCAACCCAAACCATCCTGTGATTCTGCAGTTCTGTGATTTCCACACCAGAGTGTCAATGAAGTAAAGTCTTCCTGAAAATCCTTTGCTGGACTGCTGTCTACCTGCATGCAAAGATTTCTGATTTGTGTGTTTGGGGGGAAAAAAAAGAGGGTCTGTACAGCAAAGAGTTTGAGAAGAGCTGTTGCTGGCTGCTCCTAGTCCTTGTTGTAGTCTTAGCATGTATTCCTGAATTTTCCGAGGATCTCTCTTATCTCATGCCTCGTATCTTTGCCTGTGATACGGGAATGAAACTTTCTAAGATTTCAGGCTGTGCATGTACAAACACTCCCTGGCTTTGTCATGAATCAAAGGTGATTCAGTGATAAGGGTGTGAACCAAGGAGACAGGGGACCTGACTTGGCTGCTCAGCTACTGACTACTTCCTGCTGATGATCACATCACTTAATACTTTAAAGCACTGTGAATATACATCCATTTAAGTCTTAATACTACTAATTTTTGTGGTAATAGAGGGCCAGAGAAATCGTCGGATAAGACAGCAATTCATAATAACATGTGCAGAACTGACTCAAAGAAATGGGGTAATGAATGATTTACAGGACCATTTAAAAGAGATGAGAGTTTGGGTTTGGCAGATCTTTAATCTAGTAGCCAGAAGTTGGAAGATTTCTCCCGAAAGCTTTCTGTCAGATAGTAAATCAGCAATGACATGCCGCAGCTGAAAGTGCACCTGATAAATTTGACAGAAGTCAACTGAGTGTAAAGTCCACTTCTTGAGGAGGCAAAGGGTTCTGTTCTGAAATCTCAGGATGTGCTCAGGAGGTACTGCTGGTCATGCTAATTCCCTTGTGGGTTTTGGAAATGATCTACAACAATTTATAATTAAAAGTTGAAGTTCTGACTCATTGCCAGTTCTGTTGGATTGGTACTCTCGAATATGTGAGTTAATTCCTTTTCTGCAGTGACTGGTAACAGTAGAGAAGATTTGTGGCAGGTGTCTTGTATAAAAGTGGTAGAATGGGGCCAGGTAGATGCTCATCATCATATCTGGAACTTCATATATTAAAATACGGTGTGCATTTTAGCCTCTTAACGAAGAAATGCTTATTTTCCTAGTTCTGATTGGAACCTCATAGAACCAGCCAGCACAAACTTCACTCACACCAAGCTGCTCTAACCCATATTCAGACCCAAACTTTCAACAGCAGATCTCTTCTGGGATTAGCAAACAACAACATGAGGAGTGGTGCTGGAGAAAGAGGGAGCGAGGGATTTAAATAGAGACTGACTGAGTGTCTCAAAAACTGCATAATGAACCCACTACTGCTGGGTACTTACCTGCAAAAGGTCTCTCCTGCTTGTCAGCTGTATCACAGGTTGCTGGTGAAACCCAAATGAAAGCAAAACTGCCTCTTTGAAATTCACATGTTGCTCGGGAGAAGCACTGTGCTCCCAGGAGACAACTAACTCCAGGGAAAAGGCTGAAATTTCGAGCAGTAGCCAGGAGCCTTGTGGTTAACTGATGGGAGGAGAGAATTGGAATTTTTACTGGACCTTCAGCCCTTCAATGTTTCCTTTCCCTGGGTGGCTGCTACCTGGAGGTGACTTTTGTGTCGAGTTTTATAGCACTGCTGGTAGTTCACTGCAGCCTGAATTTCTGCAGTGTCTCTGTGGCTGCTTTTGGGTTCAGACCTGCTCGCTAGAAGAGCTCCTTAATTCCTCCTCTTTCTCGTGGTGTTGTAGAAGCATCAGAGCACGTTGACTCTAACAGGAAGGAAGCGTCCTGTCATGAGATGCTCTGGGCTGTAGATTAAAATGAAAAAAACACAGTAACAAATGCGGTCACTGCTGTGTGCTGTATTTGCCGTGTACCGATGGTATGTCAGTATGTCAATGGGACAGTATTTTTAGTAGTCAGTGGAACACAGAGTGGGGAACCCATTTTGTTTGTTCCCTTGTAGCTATTTTAACAGAAGATACTAGGTTTTCTAGCTGTTAAATAAGTAGATTTGCTTATCATCACTTCTGATGTTGATGTTATTTTTAGTCAATATAACATCATTGCTGGGTGAGCGTCTTTGGTCACACTAATAATCACTACCGGGTTTATCTCAACAGAAAGTGAACTCGAACTCCCTGATTCACAGCTGTGACGGTGCTTTCTAACCCACGATATTAAGAGCTCTGGAAAATCAGGGCACTCAACTGCTGCAGTGACAAAAATGATTATAAGTAATTACATGGCATGGGAAATCTATGGAAGACCAGGGAATTAAACCTGGGGTCTCTCATATTGCAGACCGAGGCCTTAATAGCCTCAATAATTGGATTATCCCCTCACTGAAAGTTCTGGCCTCTAACCTTGAACAGGACTAGAGAGAATTCACTTAGCACTTGAGTGACACAAAGCTCTGAAACTGAAATCAAATTCCCCTGCCAGGAAGAGGCAATTAGGTGTAGGTGCTAAGAGATTCTCTACAAGTGCACATGGCTAGGTCTGGAAAGCACTTGATCAGTTTGTCTTCGCAAAGAGGTTCATTATAAACAAGGACAACAGTTTTTAGACCATGGTTCATGGATGCTGTTATTTTGTTTTGCTTTCGTTTACCATAACTGTGTGTCACCGATTTCCCCCCTTGAGAAATCACCTGGTTTCTGAAGACTGCATCCTGTTCATCGTTGCCATTTCCTGATAATCACCAAGATACATCCGTAGGACCTCATTTAGATGGGTGGGTGTTCCTAATGTGGTTTTGAGCGCCGCTACCAAGGGAAACAAAAACAAACTCATTGCCCTTGGACCTTGTTTAGAATTAAAGCAGAAAGATTTGCGCTCTAGAAGTTTTTACCTAGTTCCCTTTTTAATTTTTTGTCCTTGGTATTTTCCCTGAAGTTCTGGAAGCAGGGCAGAGCTAAATCAGTGTAAATCAGCAGGATTTTGCTGGAGTCGATGCTCCCAGAGGAGGAAAGAAGGAAATCCCACTCATATACCCTACCCCGCTGGTGTGTGTCACTGGGGAATTGATGGAATGATGGCTCAGGTCAGGCAGAGCGGGCTCAAACTGCGCTCTCCTGCTTCTTGTGTGAGCAAGTCGAACTGGGAATGCATTTGCTCATGGTAGGAAAAAAAAATGCAGAAAAGGAAAATTACTGCTGAATGGATTCAGACAGCCTCATCTCAATCTGAATATATTTTTGCTTTCTTTCAAATAATTCTTTCAAATACTCTCTGCTATCAGCTGACTGAGTAATCACCAGTGTCTGAGGAAGAAGAGACTGTGAAAGAGAAACTTCCTGAGCAAGCAGAGACTTTCTGAGAGCAGAGATTGCTGCGCCGTATCTTTTATGGTGAGAGTGCAGCCAGAGTTTGCTTTGTTCCAGTGTGTTGATGTTTTGAATTTGTGAATTGTCACTAGCAAAGAGTGCTTGAGCAAAGAGGGTGGCTTTCCAGGCAGCTGGAGGCTTTGGGATTAAGCTGAGTCGTAAAATGAAATACAATCCTCTTGTTTCCTATAAGCAGGGTGCGTTGTATTTTGGCACAGGTTTCACTTGCTTCGTGTATGACTTTTTCAAATGCAATCCAATCGTGCTGTCTTTGTAACAGTCAGCCTTGGCTGGAGGGGAGAATGAAGAGACATAAGGAGAATCAGGGCTCAAAAGCCAGTGGGGTAATGGGAAGGAAGCTCTCGGGGAAAGCTGCAGGGCTTTTCCTTCCAAGTCTGGTGTCAGGTGAGGAGAGAAGGACCAGGTCCTTTGATTCTCTCCACGGGCTGATCAACTGAAGTAGCAGTGGTTGGCCCAAAGGCTTGGAGACTTGGATGAGGGGTTGCACCTCGGATGTTTTCACTCTCAGGGCCTGGTGACAGCAGGGCGTTAGAAAGCAGCTTCTCCCTGGGGAGGCGTTAACATGGCTCTGCCTTCAGACCCCGGCTTCCTGAACTCCTGGTGTAGCTGAGGGTGTCTCTTGGCATTTGTGTGCCAACCTCCAGTCACAAAGTGAGTTCTGAAGCACTTCTGGTCTAGCTGAAATGCTCCTTCAAAAAGTGAAGCTTGGGCAGCCTTGCTTGCGGCTGGATATTTCGGGGACACAAATAAGATGAATGCTTGCTTGCCCCCCAGCTGGCTAAACACAAGTTTTTTGGAGAAAACTCTCTGAGTTAAGACTAGGCAAAAATGGCAATTGCCCTTCTGAGCGGCTTTCATATGAAAAACAAATACCAGGCAAGAGAAGAGGAAGGTGCAGAGGAAATCGCCTGTGGTTTTAGTAGCCTGCAGTCCCAAGCAGTGCAGGTGGAACAGTGCAGGGTGGTACAGATGCCTGAGGATTAGTGCGAAGAGCGTAACTGTGTTAGAAGGAGGAGGAGGGATTGAAAGGTTAGGGAGCTCCATTGAGAGAACAAACATGACCCATATTTCAGAGAAGAAATGATGTCAGCAATGCAGTGAAAAGAATGCAAAAGAGAAATCCGAAGTTAATCTGTTATTCTAGAGAATAATAACCTGGAAGTGACGCTGAGTCAAAAGGCAAATGCTCTGGTTTTGTGAAGGCTCCGCTGCTTTGTGTCACTGAGTTCACTTCCCCCACGGCTCATCTGGCGCCGTCCGAACCCCTACAACACTGCTCAAGTCTAAACACCCACCCCATGTTATGCTTTGCTCTTGCAGACTTGGTTAAAATCCCCTTTGCCAGGCTAACACCGAGGGGCTGTAGTGTCTGTGGGCTAGGGCTTCAAACTCAGTCATGGGAATAAGGATGTTCTGAGGGTCAGCTGAAGGCAGGACCTGCTTTGACAGCCCAAGTTTTATGGACTCAGGTTTGGCTGTTGGAGCACAAGGTGATGGAGCTGGGATCTCCTGCCTGGCTTTTGTCAGAAGCTGGGAGGGAGCTTGTGTGGATCTCAGGAGCAGCAGGAGGGGGAATGGTTACAAGTCCCACGCTTTAAATCCAACTACACGGTCTCCAGACAGCCTTGAAGCCTGATCTACAAATCAAAGAAGTCCTGCTCTAGAAGGAGAAGCCTTCTCCCATTCCTGCGAGCCCATGACACAGACCAAACCCAAGAAACTCGGTCTTCTCAGTTAGTTCCTTAGCTTCTGTGGCTTGTGTGTACAGCTCATACCTACAGCAGCATTCAGTACCACGTGCGTGCTGGCAAGGCAGCTCATCCCCCTTTCTGAGGAGGCAGCAAGCACAGATTTTTCTGCAGAGCAAAAAAGGGCTCAGGAATGTCTCAGTACAGATGGCAGCAAGTCACTTAATTCAGGGAGACAGAGAGATTGGGGCCCTTCCACAACAGCTCAGCCAATTTTCATCTCGCTAATTAAAAAAGCCACTCAAAACTTTCTGTAGAAGTTTTGTCATTCCTCTGCTGCCCAGAAGAGCAGATGTGGGGCCACCTTAGGTCCCTCCGTCCCTCCGGTAAGTGTCAGGGCAGGCAGGAGCCCACTGAGGGTTCCCACACCAAACTGCTGGTGGCTCGTGTCTCAGGGGTAATTTGTTGTCCAGCAGTGATTTCTCTCTAGTTGGGGAGGAGGAGATCTAACTGGAAACACATCTAACTGGATGGAAACACATCTAACATGCACATCTAACTGGAAACATGGCCAAATTCTACCTTGAAACAAGAAGTTAAGATAGAGGGCACTGGTAGCTGGTTGTAGAAGTGCTTTATGCTGTTTGGTTATTCATACGTAGAAAATATGTCAAATAACAGTAGGAAAAGTGGGGGTACGTTGGGGTTCTTCACCCCTCCAGGTGGTAAGAGATGAGGAAAAAGTAAATGTGTACCCTCCTCTGACCTTTCTTCTAGCGAAAATGAGTGGTGTTTTCCGTTGTTTCTCAGGAATTAGGAGTGGTGGCTTGTAATGAGGGAGAAATATCATTTTTATGTGTGTAGGAATGAAATCCAGGCATCTCAGGAGAGTGCAGATTGAGGGTGGCTGTCTCCTACCACTTCAAAGAAATTCTGAGGAACTTGTAATACTTGGTGAGGCCAGAGCACAGGGCAGTTCGGTTTGGTTGGACGCAGGGTAATAGCTCCAGCAGAGCCCCTGGAGACCCTGGCTGTGCTGTGTGAACTTACTGTAACAGGCTGAGGAGAAAGAAAATCGGAGAGAAATTAAAGAAAAATCCCCCAGGGCACTCCACCCAGGCCCAGCTGCAGAAAGCAAAGCGACGACTGAGCTGCGCCGTGGGAGGAATAAACTCCATGGTGAGGGGATGCCACCAGGAGCGCCTGAAGTCTTGGTGAGATTCTTTTGCACGAGAGAGCCTAAAATCTTGGTGAGATTCTTTTGCACATGTTGTTTTCAGGAAGGCTTTCTGCTCGCTGCTGGGAGCGCTTGCTGCTGAACCAGACTGGCCCCACGGCTGTAAGCAACCAGAAAATGTCATTAATGAGGAGAGAAGAGAGTTTTCAGACTTAGAGGCAGATTTTTAACGTGATCCAAGCAAGCAGCCTGCAGTGACAGAGGAGCGGAGGGAAGGGACTGGTTTCTTAGGCATCGGAGTCCAGGAGAGATGTGCGTGGTCCAAGCCGCCTGCCTCTGAAAGTCATCACGGAGGGTGAGGCCTTTGGGACTGTTCTTTGGAGACGTTTCTTCTCTCCTTGCTTGGGGTCCAACCCACCTGACTACTGGGAGGTCGGAACCAGTCAGAGCTGTCATCGGCTCACAGCCACCCTAGGTGTCCGCATCCTCCCTGCGTGCTGCAGCAAGCAACGTGTGACTCAAGACACCTCGGCTCTGCTTTGCTTGGCACATCCCAGTGCAGTACAGCTGTGCTTCCTGCTGCCTTTCTGCCTGTTCCCTCGGTCCTGGGCGGTCAGTTTGGCTGCTGCGTGAGCTCGACCAAACCCCCATGTTTTTCTTCCCCAGTCCTGTCCTAAGCGCTGACGAGGCGTGGAACAGAGCAGCCAGATGGTGATGGTGTAACGTTGCCTCGTACATCGCTGCACGAAGCAGACATCCCCCCTTTGCACTTGCATCCCACAGATCTGGACCAGGTTCTTTCTTTTGAAACAGGCAGAAAAAGATGATCTGTTTCACGTGCAGTGCTGGACTTGCCAGAATGGACCTGGGCTTGAATGAACCAGAGGCCGGGAGGATTTTTGTAGACGGAGAGTAAAAGGAGAAGGAACAACACAATGGTGGACCCACTGAAATCAAAGAGGGAGCTAGATGATCTCGGTGCTTTATTCTCAGAGCTGAGGAGCCAGCTAACAAAGGCAGATATTAAAAATGCCTTCAAATATGCCAATAAATTATTCTCCTTGGCATCCCTTCAGAGTTGGCAGTCTCCGTAAATCCCCTTTCACAGTTTGATTAAGTTTTGGCTGCCAGAGTCAGGCAGATATTTGAATCTCTCTGTGAAACTCTACGTTGGATCTGTGTAAACATTTTTTTTCTTTGTTTTGTTTTTAAAAATGCTTTCATCTTGCATTTCCTGGTTGGCTCTGGAGCCTGTGCAGCGAAAGCAGGACTCTGGAGCTGGTTGTTCCCCAGGTAGAAGGAATTCTGCAGTTCTAAATGATCTCTCACCTAAGCCATTTCTGCCATAAACATGCGGTGTGGTCAAGTGACGAGGCTGAGCTCCGCCACAGGTTGTCTTCATACCTCTTTTGCTCGAGCTTGCGTATCCACTTCTGTAGTGTGCTGTCTCTTGGTCTCTTAATTCTTGGAAAGCAAACAGTTTTCCCCGGTGATTTCAATCTCTGTTGTCTGATCACACCCCTCTCTGATGTGCTCCTCTTCCCCACAGTAATAGTCTCATGCCTCTGAATAATTCACTGAGAAAGAAAGCTAATACCATCCCCGTGTAGCTTGCCAGAGCCAAATTCATCTTGAAGGTCTTTTACTTTTCATCGTGAGGTCTTTTACCTTTCCCTTTCCAATAGGCTGAAATTAGCTCCTTGTTTAAGCCCAGAGCATGCAGGCTCAGATTTGCTTCACAACAAAGCTCCTAACCCTGCCTATTGTAGTGTCAATTATGATTCATCCTTCTCTTTCCTGCCAGAGAACTGAAGAAAAAAAGTGAAGCAGCATTCATTGTGTCAACCTTTTTCTTTTTTTTTCCCTTTTCTTTTTCTGCTTGCTCTCAGGTGAAGAAGCAATTCCTGCAGCCGAGCCTCAGGCTTGTGGCCTGGGCTCACTTCTGTGCTCTGCCCCAGATAAACACGGCGATTATAGACCCTCCGGGGTATTTTGGTGGAGTTCATTAAAACTTAATCTTGGGGGAAGGCCCGAGAATTCCCTTGAGAACCTGGCTCCGACCTGGCCATGGGAATAATCCTTCCTCCCTTGCAGCAGGGACCGTCCCTGGCTGCCCAGCCCCAGCGGAGCGAGCCAGTGCGTCTAACTGGGAGGTCTCAGCGCCTCGGTAGGAGCCATAAATCTCCGGCTGGCCGAGCTATTCAGGGCTGGAGGTCTTGCTCGTCCACTCGTCCTTCCAGTGTTGACCTTTCTGACCTGCTGCGTCTTTTCAGGAACTTTAAAATTAAAAGAATCGAAATGTAACCAAGACCATGGAAAAGCTCCTTTGAAGTATTTTCCTGTGATTTTTTTTTTCCTAATTGGCCTTCACAGGTTTGTCTGGGGGCACTTTAGTCCCTTTTGTACTTGACCCTATGTAAATAGGCCACCCAGGGCTGTGTAATAAATGCCTGGTTCCTCTTGACAAGACTATCAGAAAAGGATTAATTGTTTTCCCGGGCAACCCCAGGGAGATTTTACCCCTGGTTAAAAAGCGAGTGGGATCACGCCCCCACTCCGTTAACAAGTGTGCTGCTCATTCCCTCTGTGCGTTTGTGCTACCCTGATTGATGTATCGATTCAGTAACTGACCTGCGTATCCCCATGCCGTATCTATAACCCGGTCGGGGTGATTTAAAAACAGCAGCCTGGTTCTCAATCTGGGAGCAGCCCCTGCAGCAGGTAACCACGTGGGAGCTGGGTTTTGCTGCTCAGTTCTGAAAACACAGATTCCCGGGGGGACATTTTGACCAAAACCTCTGTTGAATAATCCAGGTATCTAATGACTGAAGTTAATTCCTGATTATTTTTTTATTAGAGGAGTAGCAAAGGCTACTCCTGAAGTGTCTAAAAGACGTGTCTAAAATCACCAGCTACCATCCGGGGCCAGTATAAAGCTCCCGCGCTTAGTGTTTGTGCGCTTGCGGCCTTTTTATTCTGCGATAGTGGGGATGAGTTAAATTGGGTGGGAGAAGGCAAGGAAACAGGTAGATTTTTTTTTGTTTGGAGGTTTGTAGCTATTCAAACACCATCCAATTTCCGTATTTCAGGCCAAGTTCTCTCCGGGTGATAGTCGGCCAAGTTGCACCTCCAGGCAGTTTGGAGCCAGATGTGCCTGTCCCACACGTGAGGGGCTCTGTCCACCAGGTTTATTTTGCTAGCCTCTCGCTCGGCACTGTTTGCAATGCAGTTAATCCTCCTTGTTCCCTCGGGCTTTGACTCGGCTGCATCGAGCAGCCCTTGCTGCACCGGGAGAGAGCAAGAGCAAATTTCTCTGCTTAGTATCCACTGCGCTGACGTTTGTCCTTCTTGCCTGAGGCTGGCACATTTAGCATGTGACTGCTGTCATGCTTAGTGTCGCAGGAGGGCTGAGGTTGGATGGGACCTCTAGAGGTCTTCTGGCTTTTAGGAGCAGGGCAGGCGACTGTTTTTTACCCCCCTTCCCATCCCTATATTATTTGGAAGGGGAAATAACTGAGAGTTTCTGCTCTGTCTCCCTCCCCCCGTACTGCTTTCAGGGCAGTCCTGGCACTGCACTCACCAGGCCTTTTCCGCACTGAAGGGTTTCTGCTGCTCAGTTTTCTGTAGCCAGGACCCTGCTGCGGAGGAAGAGGTGCCACATGCACACGTGGGTCCTATCCTGGCTCAGCACCACAACGAATTGCACTGGTACAAGTCATGCCTTTTAGCAATCAGTCCTGCTGCGTGCTGGGTGGAAAGCCCAAATGCCGCGTGGTCTCTAGTGGCTGCACCCAGGGCAAATGGAAGACAGAGGCAGCATCCAGGAGACCGCAGTGACCCCAAGCCCTGCTCTCGGCAGCACGGTTCTCACTGCAGGCTGTAGGACTCAGGCTCCCTGTGCCTGCCTCACCCCCACAGCCGAATCGCTGCAGTTTCAGTTTCCGGGCCCTGAGCTGCCCTAGGAACGAGCAGGTCCCTGCGAGAGATCCCATCCCACCCGGGGATGGACATGGGACGGCTTGCAGTGAGACCAGGCTGTGCCATGGGACCTCCTGCATGACAAGCTGCCACGCGAGCGTCGCCCTGCTACAGTGGTGATGGCGAGCGGTGGGAGCCTTGCCCGAGGGACCAAAATGCAAGACTGACTCAAAAAAGCAGCTTTTTATTTAAAAATAATAATAATAATTTTAAAAAAAATGCTATGCTAAAGCCTCCTGGCTTCCAGTCATTACAAATAATACCGACGTGAGCAACCAGAGCCATACGTCCATCTTCTCTTTGTTAGGGCTGTGTGAGGGCTGACGAAAGCCCGGCCTGGGGGTTTGTTTGCCTTACATAATGGGCGACCAAACTGTTTTCAGCAACTGCAGCATTCAGCTGCAGAGAGATTCATGGAGGGAAGCCTTAATTAGAGTAATTGCTCTATTTATATAACGATTCCCTTTTGTCTGAGATCAAATGGATCTTTGAGAAATCTTATTTCCTTTTGAGTTAATTTCTGCCCTGTTTGTTTAGCTCATGAATCCTAATGAAGGTGAGCATGGCGGGTATCTCCCGATCTCCTCCTCGTTACTGGAGGGGAGGCTGCGGGGTGTTAATCTCCTGTGCGCTGCCTTTCACCTTGGTAGCAACACCAGAAACACCACCAGACAGGAAAAGTTAATGCCGTGAGCTGGGAAGTCTCGCTTCGTTTTAGCAGTTAGGGGCTGATGATTGCACAGCCCTGACCAGGGGCCCTTGGAGGCAAGTAGAGGTTGTGATGGAGAGGAGGTGGGACCGAGGGTTTGCTGTCAGATCTGTAGCACACTGCCCTTGGGCTCAGCAAAGTGATGAGTTTCTCTGCTCCTCTCCTCCCTGTCTGCAAGACGAGGATGCTCTCTGTCTCTGCTGTGGGCTCGCATTTGAAAGATGAGCTGCTCGGGGGCATGTGCTTTCTCTTACGAGGTAAGCACAGCCTGTCCAGTGCAGCTGGGTCCTGGGGGAGCTGGCACATCTACGCCTTTCTTTAGTAGGAGACCATTTTCCTCCTCTTTCAGCTGGGTGATGATGTGAAGGGTGGGGCTGTATTCCTCTCCTGAAGTGCACTTCTTCTGGGAAGGGGTCTGGATTTGTTTGTGTTCCTGAAACGTGCTGTAACTTCGTGTAGTCTGTGTAATACTGCTGATGGCATAAATTATCCTGATGCAAATCACACACAAATGAATCACGTCAAAACCTATCAGTATTGAGAAAGGCAACCTGTAAACTCACGGAAATCAGTGCCTGCAAACAGCTGTCTGCAAACATCCCTTCGCCTCCCTCCAAGCCGTTCGACTCGTTACCCGCCCTGCCTCATGACACAGAAGTGGCAGCACTGCACACAGGCAGCCCTGGAGAAGCCCAGCACAGCCTTGCCCCACGGCTGGGAGCCCCGGAGCACTCCCCAACGAAGGGGCCCAGGGGCAGGATTGGTGTGGGTCCCCACACCCCTGTGGCAGTGGCATCCGTCCTGCCCTCCCTCACGTGCAGGCGGGCTGAGCTCCCGGGGCTGACGCCGATTTTCCCCCTTTGCTTGGCGCTGCTATTTCTGCATTTTTTCCTGGTAACTTCACGGGCTGTCCGTGGACTGATCTCCACCTCTTTAATTTCTTGTTGTGGCTTGCTGCGTTTTCTTTCAGTAAATGTTTTCAAACGATTTCATGAAGTCATGGGTTCTGGGCTCGTTCCAGCTGCTGCTTTTGGCCGTGGTGTTGCTGAGAGGGTTAGCTGAGGTCAGCAAGAGCCTCGCTCCAGTCTGCTCAGCAGCCTGGCGAAGCCCAGAGGGGCTCTTGGATACCCCAAGGGGCTCTTGGATACCCCAAGGGGCTCTTTACACTGGGAATGGGGTAATTCCCCACGGTTGGATGTGATCACACGCCGGGCTCGATGGCCTGGGCTGGAGGCTGATAGGCTTGCTATTGGTTTTGCCGGGAGGCATTTTGGATTTGGGTGAGATGTTCCTTTTGCTCAGGAACATCTCTGGTTTGCTTCGTTGGTATTACGGTTGGATTTTTTTCTCTGTTTCTTCATGGGGCTCTGCGTGCCAGAGCCTAAGATTCATTCTGCATTTCAGATTACCATGCAAAATTAGAGATAATAAACATTACGAGGTGGCTTTTTGCCATGAAAAACTTTTTGCAGGCCTCTTTCACCACCTGCAAAAAGCACTGGAGAGTTGTACTTGGAAGGACACTTAGGACTATCCAACCCATGCCTAATTGTGAAGCTAACTCTGGCCTTTCTGGGGCCAACACTTTGTAAGACTTTTCCAGCTCCAGAGCTTGGCTACTTCTGAACGCAGCGGAAGGGATCAGCTGAAAGACGAGCCGTGTTTCCGAAAAGCTGCCCCCTGCACAGCCTGCCCGTGGGCACGGGGCAGTGTCTGTGCTCTGGGCACACAGCCGCACCGATCCTGCTGCTGGTCGCTTCGGAGGTGCTGCATTCACGGGCAGAGCCATGGGGATGGGCTCAGGCTGAACGCGTGCCTGGCTGCTGGGGAAGGTGCTGTGTGTTCAGGTACCCGTCCCATCAGTCGGCTCACCGGTTTTGGAGGCGAGGATTAAGTCAGAGGGGGTTTGTGGCAGCCCGGCAGCACTCTCAGCACCCAGCCGGGAGGACGTGTTCCAGCAGTGGGCGAACGTGAAGCATTCACCCTCCTCCTGCCTCCTTTGTGCACATAACCTGGAGCAGAGGGTGCCTGGGTTGCCCTTTGCCTGGCGTCGGCTGAGGTTTCTCGCCACGCAGCTCAGAGCTAGCCGCCGGACCCCGAGCAGTCATTTTGTTTTGACTGGTGGGTTTTGTTTGCTCAGAGCCCAGAACAGCCCAGCTCAAGGGACAGCCCTTGGCTAATCCTCATTGTCCTAACAAAAAGGGTGTTTTAAGCAGCAAGGAATGCATTTACCTTGGCTCTCCGGTTGTTGCAGCGGGTGCCTTTGCTTGGTGCAGTTTTGGCATCACGTTGAGTAAAGCAAGCAAACAGGAATGTAAACACACTTTTATATCCCAGGGCACTGAACTGGTCTGGGAGTGGGCAGTCCAGTTTGGTTTTTGGTCTTACATGGCTGAGCATGAATGGGAACCCAAGCGAAGCATGTTACCTTTCCACAGATTAATTTCTTTTACGCTTTCCCCACACACGCATTTAGCAGAAGCTTCCTGGTGTAATGGAGGAGGCGGTAGGTCAAGAGCCAGGAGACATGGGACTTATTCCCAGCTCTCTCTCCTCTTTGTCTTCTTTTTTTGGACTGTTTTGGTCTTTACCGCTCCCAGCACCAGCAAGCTGTGATCTTGTTTGAGCTTTCTAGATGTTCCAGCAATGCAAATCGCAGCTAGTGAGGTGCAGATATCCATCTGTGGGGACAAAGAAGCTGGGCAGGGAATTTCTAGACAAAAAAAAAAGGGGGGGGGGGCTTAAGAGGAGATTTCTGGCCTGTTTTGCAAACCAGAGAAGTTTAGGTAAAGACTTGCAAAGGCTTGCCTGAACCAGGTCTGTGAGAACTTTTGGCTTGACCCATTTCTGGTTTGGAAACCAAAGCGTTGTCTGGTGCTCAGAATCACACAGAGATTTTGGGCCAGACTTTTCTTGGGAAAAAAACAAAATGCTATGTTTGGTTTCTGCTGGCAGGAAGGGACAAAAGCAGGTTGAAAGGGTCAAGGGGAAACACAAGTTGTACTTGTACTCAGCCCGCCTGACCTTGGAAAAATACTGTGTAACTGGGGAGTTCAGGGAGAGCATGGGAAGGCCCCGGCCGAGGAGAAGCTGGCTTTGCTTTGCTCCTGTCCTGGTGACCACTCTTACAAATCTGGGTGCACTCAGCAGCCCTTTCTGCTGGTGGTTGTGGGTGGGATGGTGGAAAACAGCTGTCCCGTAGGGAATCCTGGGGCAGTACATGTCCTCAGAGGGTTAGGAGGGAGGTCAGGTTGGAGCTGGGGATTTGTGCTCATGTCAGCAGAGTCTGGGCTCCTGCGGGGTCCCTGAGCTGCAGCTGCCCTGCAGCTACCCTGCAGCTACCCGTCCATTCTGGTTCTGAAGCCCCCTCTGGACAGGAGCACTGGGGAGACATCTAAACCAAATCTGGCAATCTTCTTTCTTCTCCTTGTCACCTCTGCGGGTAGGGAATGCCCAGAGCTTTTATCCACTCGTGTCAGGGAGAGTTTGTACCTGCTGAGAAGCTCTGCGCTCGGAGCGAAGCTGCTCTCCCCCTGCACCTCCCCTTCTTTTCACTTCCCCGCGGCCGAGATGCAGCAGACTTGGTCACTCCCGAAACAGTGACCGATTGTCTGGTTTGGCTGGTTCGGCTGTTTGCTAAACATAATGCTCTTTCATCTTCAAGGAAATCGTCTGGACACCTCCACCAGAGTGAAGCTTGCCTTGTGCTGCTGTTTCAATAGGCAAATACAAGCGGCTATTTTCCCCGTTTAAACATAACCTGATTTCTCTAATGAATTAGAAATACTCGAGGGGAAGGAAAAGATTGCATTTTCCTGAAGTTTTAAGAATTATTACCCTAAATTAACAAGCACACGAGCTCTTTTCCTGCCATGGGAAAGGATTCCCCTCCTCCCCCGATATTTCTTTCCCCTTACGAAATACCTGTAGCGCTCACACTTCATCACTCTTGTCGGGATCTAAAGGGCACCCGCCACGGCCCTCTGCGCTGTGTGCGTGATCAATGGCTTTTCTCAGGGCTCCATGGCAAATCGGGGCACTTTGGCTGAAGTTTGTGATCTCTTTTCACTAGTAGCAGAGTAAAAAACGTTGCAAAAGGAAAACCTCTTTTGGAGTTTCACCATGGAGAGGAGGGGACAGTCACCTGTAAGCACTCGTCTCTCTGCTCAGGGTTTGGGGAGCTGTAAAAGCCAGCGCCTTGCTCATTTTCCTCCGTTTCCTAAGATGACAGGAAGGAAAGCGTCGGCTCCTGGCTGCACTTCAGCAAGCTGAGGTTTAGGAAAAAGACACAGCTCGGGACTGACTCCAGTCCAAAGCCTGGCTGGCTGGTGAGCAGCATTTGAGAGCGAGCTTGTATGCCTGAGAAATTAATATGTAAATAAATAACCTCCCAAAACACTGTGCAACATCTCTAATGTTGCAAACGATGCACTTCGACTTTCTTTTCTTGTTGCGGTAACCAAGGATTTGACTGAAATAGAAGGGATCAGGGAGAAATACGCCCAAACTGCTTCCTGTAGAGAGTGAGTCAAGGTCTTTGCACACAGTTCCAGTACAATGAAATCGAGAAGTCTGGCCAGCAACTGGGTTCAACAGGAAAGCTGAGGACAAGCTTTTGTGCCACTGCTAATGGGTCCTTCTCCCGTGGCCCTGCTGGACGGGAGGAAACAAACAGCCCTTTTTGTCTTGCAGTTCATGACGAAGAACCCCAGCATGCGGTTGGGCAGCCCGGCGCTGGGCGGTGAGAGCGCAATTCTGCGGCACCCCTACTTCAAAGAGCTGGACTGGGACCTGCTGAACCAGCGCCAGATGGAGCCACCGTTCAGGCCCCGAATTGTACGTGAGAGGGAGGGGTGGGGGAAAGGGTCCTGTTATTCTTTTCTGGGCGTTTTGAGGAGGTTTATTGCTGTGAGACCAAGGAGGCTGAGGAAGGGCAACCTTGACATAAAAGCCCTGGCCTCGGACCCAGGAGGTGAGATCTTGGCTTGGCCACTGGTTGGCCACATGATGTTGTACGAGTCGCTTTTCCCCTCCATGCTGGATTTTCAAAGCCAGCTCAATGCCAAAAGATGCAGGTTTACAAAAGCAGGTGCAGCAGATTGGGCCCTTTGCCTCGCCCAAATATAAAGCAGGGTAAGGAATCCTCATTCTGCCCACTCCACCTGCCTCTTTGGGTCTGAGCCACCTCGCTTTTGTCCCTCTCTATACAACACCCCTGTTTTTGTCTCTCTGGGCACAGCACCCAGCAGAGTGTTCCCTGCTCAGGCCACTATCAGCTGAGAGGTTGACATGGCAAACAGGCTGCAGAGAACACAGGGCTGCCCCTTTTCCCAGTGCCACACAGCCCAGGGGATGTTCCACGATAGGAGATGTTGCTCCCCGTGGAGAGACTTTCCAGGATCGTCTCTGTGGCTTCCCTGCCTTTGAAATTCTCAGCTGGGGTGGCCATGTCCCATGCTGTGGTCACGATGCTAACTCTTGGTGGCAGTGCTCAGTCCTGCTCCGTGGAGCTCCCTGGGTGCGGGATGAGGCATCCAGGGGAACTGCAGCAGCACGAGGTCAGGCTCTGGAGCTGCTTCTTGACCGGAATGAAAGGTGAAGGCAGCCTCCTCAGTCCATCCATGGGCCGGGCAGAATCTGGAAACATTAGACTTCAGCGTCAATAGAAGATCTTGTTCTGGATGCAGGAAAAACACATGCCTTGTCAAAATGTGCCACAAACTCCGTTTGTTTGTGTGCACTGTAAACAGTTCCACTTTGTACTGTGCAGCGAGGAATCCAGCACCTGGAGGCAAGCCATTTGTCTTCCTGTGACCTAGTAATTCATTATTGTGCAAGTTTAATGACTCGCACATAGAGGAGTGTACCCCCCTCCCCCCAGCAAACCCAGCTGAGACGCTCGGCAGATAAGGAAGGGCTGTGTGGAGTCAGCTAATTGGAAACACTGCTGATAACCACTTTGAATGGCTGGGTCTGCGCTGGCACTTGAGGAAGGGAGTTGATTTATGTGCCCTGCCCTGCCATGTCGGGGTAAGCAACCTTTCAGAAGTCGTATCAGTTAAATCAGAGAGGGGTTTGCCGGTCAAAAGCCTGCAGAGGCTCTGAAAGACTTTATACTGTACGAGGCTCTGTGGGGCTACTCAGCTGCTCCCAGTCCAACCCCAGAAAAAAACTCTCAGTAAGGTTTGCCTGGGTTATGGAGGTAAAGGTTCACTGCACTCAAGACCAGAGTAAAGATGCGAAGCGAGTGTCAGACAGATGATACATACTTCTGACGTCTCTTCCCTTTGTCTTTTCCATCTGACAGAAATCCAAAGATGACGTGAGCAACTTCGATCCAGATTTCATAAAAGAGGAGCCCATTCTGACTCCTATTGAAGAAGGAATTCTTCCGATGATAAACCAAGATGAATTTAGAAACTTTTCATTCACAAGCTCGGAACTGCAGCAATAGCTATGGCTCTGAGGAAGGGCTGCTCAGAGGACTGGCGGGAAATGCACTGAAATCCAGGTTTACCAGAAATTTCATTCTCGAGAAGTAACAGTGCACTGACTTTACGTGATACAGCAGCACCACTGTCAACATTACCTTAATGTGAAATTGAAACCTTCCTGTGTTTGTAGGTTTATTCAGCTCTTTGATCAAATATTGACAGGGGTGGAACAATCGTGATATTGTAAATAGCTGATGCAGACGGAGAATTGAGTACTGAGCTCGTTGGCTCAGCTTGAATGTCATCGCTTGCAGCCTGCAGTGGATTTGAGGAGTCGGCGTGAGCACAAATCAAGCGTCTTGCAGCTCTGAGCCAAACAGACTTGTAGTAATTCTGACTGTTTGCAAGGCTGTTTCGTGGAGTCCCAGCACTGTCCAGCGTTTCAGAGCCATGAACCAGCATCCCGTGGCCTGGCCGAACCAGATGTTCCTACTGACTTTACCTGTTTCTGAAGTATTTATTTCTTTCTGAAGGACAAATGGCTCTCTTTGCCGCTGTTTGGGTTTCTATGTGAAATATTTCATTGTGCTGACTAGCAGAAGGAAAAAAAAACAAGTGCCCTGTGCCCCACACAGATTCTTCCAAATCAAAGGGAAGTCATGTGCTCGTAGCGTTTTACTGTTTGTGCGATATGAAAAGTTCTAGTGTTTGCATTCTGTGAAATGCCTTTTTACATCATGCATCTTCAATGCTCCTTTCTTTGCATCCCAGCTGTTTTCAACTATAATGTAACTAGTAAAACCTTACTGTTTATTTACGCCCATTCTATTTAATTATGCTATACAGAGCCCCTTTTGTGGGTTTAGTGCCTCATTAAAATTTTGATGCAAAGTGGCAGTGCTTAATTTATTTGTAGCATTATTGTGATGGGAGCTGCAGAGCTGGTGATCTCCTTGAAAGCAGAGTTGTTGAGCAATAGGTAACACGAAAGGACAACTTTCTCCCATGAGAAGGATAAGGCTTATCTCAGAAACGGGGTGACTTGGTTTGGTTTAGATTTAAGGGCTCATTACTCACAGGGCACTTCTTATCAGTTGCAGCCTCAAGCCTCTGCCAGGCAGACTGAGGCAATTTTTAGTGCAGTTTGTAGAAACCAAACAAAAATCAGACTACAAGACTGTGATTTCTGTGCTCTTCTGGAAGCTGTGATTTTTCTGTAGCTCCATGGCACACCTTTGTGTTCTGTGCTAGGCATGAAGCTGTTATGTCAGGATTATAACCTCTTTCTTGAGCTGATACAAGTTGCTGAAGAGGGATTTAAAACCTCTTGCAAAAGAATTTTTACTTTTACTTTACTTTTACCTTTTACTTCAATCTAAACCATTTGCTGAAGTGTTTGAGAGGTGGGGCACAGGTTCAGTTACCCTTGGACACTTCTTGCCTTTGTGCTTGTATATTGTACCAAATCTCCCTCTTAATTTCCAGCATCTCTTCTTTCATCTAAGTGTGGCTTCATCCTCTGGTTTGTTCCATTCCATGAACATCTTCTGGCCACGTCACATCCAGTCAGCCTCTCATGCTTTTGCTGACCTATTATAGATACCCAGCCTCTTCAAAGTGGGACAAGAGAGGAGGAAGGACAGGATGTTTGCGTCAGAAGGAAGAGTGGATATCCAGAAAAATGATCCAAGAACCAGCTGCACAGGCTAGCTTGAGTTGCTTTCTCACATAGGAAGAAATGGTACAGGGATGACTGCATTTATGTGAAGGGGCCACTGTGCCATCATGTTCACGTGGGTATTAAGCACAGCATTCACACCTTTGGTGCAGACGTAGCCCTAGGCAACTCCTCACGTGGTATCCCGGTGTTACTGACTGCAGCAGTGCTTCCTCGGCAGGGGTAAGCGCAGCGAACCTGGCCACCAGGAGTGGGAGCACCAAAATTTGTGTAAGCAACTTGCTGTGAATTTTGTGATGACAAAAATGCTATGAATTCTGTGATGACAGCTTTTTGAGTCTCTCACTGTCAAGGATTACGAATGACCTCTCCTTCCCTGGAGAAGTCGCTGTCACTGCAGGAGATTCATAATTAATTGATAGGCCTTTTTGGCAGCATGTTGGTACCATCCCAGGCGTTCATTGGTTGTGGTATTCCTTGAGACTCTGGAGACCTTCTGAAATGAAGCCTTCACCTCCTGGAGAAGCTAGTGCCATAGTCTCGCCTTCAGCATCAAAATAGATCCTGTCTCCATGGCCCCAGGGTCCAAATAGCTCTGCTTATGCCACTGAGAGCATGAAGCATGTGCAAGATTCACCTCTGGAGACTTGTACTGGTGCAGCAGGTCCCTCACCCACCGATCCATGTCCTGAGTGCTTGGGGAATGGAAACTAAGACACGTCTGTAGGTGCACCACTATGAATTTTCTGAACTGTAAATCAGAAAGCTTGTAGATCACTGGGATATACAAAATGGTGTCCGAGGCCCTCACACAGAGCTAGAGGAGCTCCTGCTCTGGCCAGCCGGTGCCTGCTTTGTCCTAGGGGATTTTAACTAGATGTGGCAAGAATCAAGTACCAAAGGGAGATTCTTCCCCAGCTTCCCTTCTCTTGTTTTCAAGTGCTGTCAGGGTCACACCACCCTCATTGAACTGCGCCTGCAGATCGTGTTGGGACTAGATGCCTCATACTCTGCTATAATGTCCTCGATTTTCACAATTTCACCTGGATATTGCTTCATAATTCAGGGCAGCTCTTCCCCCCCATTGCCTGCCTGGAACTTACATGTCTACGTAATGACTTCAGCCACTCGAGTCAGCAGATCTTGAGTCAGCCACATCTGGCTGAGCTCCCTGAACTCTGCCATACTTTCACGAGGAGCTGCCATCCCGATTGTGTTCCCTCCAGACTCTGTCGGCAGCGTGGATTAAGATCAGCTCATTAAAAACTATCTGCGCAATGGCGTTGCTTTTGAAAAAGCCAAATTCGTTTTTACACTGCCACTGAATATGTAAAGAAATGTTGATTTTCAAAACAAAGCAGGAAGACACACACAAAAAAGAACTTCTCCATGAGCTAGCCTGACAGCTCTTCTGGCTTCGTTGCATGCCTAAGTGGATGCAAGATGGTTTTAGTCTATTAATTTGGTTTTGGCTCTAGGAATATATTAAGCTGGCAGCCACAGGTTTGTAAGGTTTAAAGCATAAAGTGCTTGTATTTGCTCCAGTGCGAAAACTGGCAACAGAGCAAATGATAATTAGTTCCCATTGCACTGCTTTTAGTGCTTGCATGAAAAGGGAAGGTCCCTTTGATGTCTCTAAATTTGTGTTGTGTGCAATCCTTTCATTTTCAAAGAGGTTCGTGAAATTTAGCTATAAAATTCAATGGCCTACGTCTCATTCAAGGCCTTTGAAAGTTGAGGGTAAGAAGCAGATGGCCTAGAATGAATAGATTAAAATCATCTTGCATCTACCCAGGCTGACTGTGCTGCCAAAGACATCATTTTTAATACCACTGCTTGATAGGCAATGGAAAAAAAAATCTCACTAGACTCCAAGTGCCTCGGGGATTTTAATGAATTTGATGCAATTCTAACCGCTGGGTAAAGATGCTTTGCCTGCATTCCCAAGGACTGGCATGGGTTCCTCACTCCTTGTGAAGTCCTAAATGGTTTGCAACAGTATCTTCTCTTGAAGCTGTGCGCTCCCCCTGCAGAAGTTGCTGTTTCCCCAGCTGGGTAGGAAAGAGGCTCCAGTGGCTGTGGTATGAGGCCTTGGTTAGCAAAGCCCAGAGCCAGGAGAAATGAAAGGGAAAACGTGTCTGGGATCATCCGCTCTTGCCCAGCCAGAAGGAAAAGAGCTGTTCCCTGCTGCGTGCTCTGCTGGATTGTTCAGCTGTTCAAGTGGGTAGTCACGGGACTTCTGCTCTTCCCCAGGGAGAGCGTTTCACAGCTTTTACAACTCTTGCTGTTAGTTAAATTTCCCGATATTTGGAAATGACGTGAATGAGATAAAAATCTGTCTTATCATGCCATTAGGATTCTCATTGGAAGCTGCAAGTCAGGGTTTGTATTACTAAATATATACAGGGCTGCCAAACCCCAACATTCAAAGATGATGAGTCAGGTCTTCTGAAAATCACGGCTCATTCAGAAATCAAGAGCTTTCCAAAATAATAAATGTCAAAGTCTTTCTCTTTTTCTCTTCTTTTCTTTTCCTTTCCTTTCCTCTTTTCTTTTCTTTTCTTTTCTTTTCTTTTCTTTTCTTTTCTTTTC
>CM021735.1:57845599-58086776 GCA_011075105.1 Heteronetta atricapilla | reverse complement strand
TTCTTTTCTTTTCTTTTCTTTTCTTTTCTTTTCTTTTCTTTTCTTTTTTCTTTTCTTTATTTTCTTTTCTTTCTTTTCCTTTCTTTCCTTTGCTTTCTCTCTCTCTCTCTTTTTTTTTTTTTTTCCATCTGGATTATGAATATTTCAGATTCCGACTTGCACTTCTCCTCCACATCAATAGGAGCTGGAAAGTCTTGTAATTATAATTTATTTAGATGAAAGCTGGGGTCCGTGAATTGATGTGAAGCCAGGCATTGGAGCTTGGAGGAAAATGGCAAATACCAAAAGATGGGTGCTAAAACTGTAACAACAGAAGGCACGGTATGGTTTTAAAGTACTTTTCCATCTCTTATTCTTTCTCTATAGCCACCACAGTGCGGTCCCTTGCCTCCAAACAGGAGCCTCCTCCCTGTCTCCAAACCCATATAACAGGGCACGTGGCATACAGGAGACACGGAAGGGAGGAAGGAGAAGGGGAAGGAGTTTACATGTCGTATCATTGCTGCACGTGGGGCTCGTTCAGCAGCATTTCTGGGCTCCTGCATCAGCCCTTGCACAAGCGAGTCACCTCTCACCTTCGGTGCTGCCGCTGCCCCCTGCGCACCGCACCGCACTCAGCATCGCCCCTGGCAGTGCCCTGCTGCTGGAGCCAAGCCCGTAAGAAGAACACGAGGTCAAAAAGTGCAGAAGAACAGCAAGTGATGCTGGTGCTTGGCTGCCGGAGCATCTTCAGGTCCTGACTGAGGTGGTGGGAAGCCTGGGACAGCCAGCATTCCCGTGGTGTCCATAGGGAAGGCAGGCTGTCTGCCCCCTCACGCCTTGTATTAAAAGTGAGCAAAGAGAGGGGAGAGGAGAATGTCCTGTGAGAAATGGGGTCACAGCTCCAGGTTGTGACCGAGAGGGAGGAGTGTGTTTCAGAAGTGCCTGAGGCCACTTGTAGGCAGCTAGCGAAGGCATGCGATAAAGTTGCCCTTTCATCTCTGCCCCCATCACACCGGGGAAGGCAAACGCCTTGCTCTCAGCGAGGCCGGTTTGATCTCGGAGGCTCGCCGGCCACAGGCCTTGGAGATGGTGGGAGTTAGAAGCCGTTGTGGCAAAAGGCTGCCGGGCAGAACTGCCGAGGACCGTGCCCCGCTCCTTTCATCCCAGGAAGGAAGCGTGAGGCAAGCTTGGGTCCGGCAGAGACACAGGCTTCGTGGTGTGGGCTCCCGCAGGTAACGTGTCAGCATCAAGGTTTTAGCCCTGAAACAGTTTTAACTTGCCTGTGGTGTCAGCTCTCCTGCTCCAGCTCTGAGCTCCCACGACTGCTGTTGGCAAGCGGTCTTAGAAAAGTGGAGGTGAGAGATTTTAGCAGGGAGCTCAGGATTGCTCAAAACCAGTGACTCAGCTCCTCCAGAGCTTCTTTCCCTCCCTCTCCTCCCTTCAAAAGAGGGGTTTATTCATCTGGTTTCTCATTTCCAAACACATATCGTGGGCTGGGGTCAGAGTCTCAGGTTTCCTATGACAGTAAGAAATAAAGCTTTTATTCCTTAAATTAAACCTGCTTCCCCTTCATCTCACTTGACACCAGGAACAAGATTTCAAGACATTAAAAGCCACGGCAGCAACAGCAACACTGCCACCACTGCCACCAGATGTGCCAAGACAGAAGAACATTGCGAGAGCTGGCAGTAAGGCCACTTTTGGAGACCAGCCAAGGTATGCTGTGGTCGGGCAGGGAGTGAGAGGCAATTTTATGTATCTCCATCTAATCTAATTCTAGACGCAGACACAGGAAGGTTCCAGGCCTCCTAGTCATTACAGGCTCGTCTGCTGCCCAGAGATGCCTTTTGCACAAGTCTTGCTTTTCCCCACATGCAGTCTAGAAGAAAGAGGAACTTAAGAACCTTTATTGGAGCTTGATACTAAACCACAATTTTTTTTCTGAACTGAGACTTAGTGTCACATTTGCCCCAAGAACTGGGCCGTTGGGTTTGCAGATGCCACTGAGACACTTCCTGAGATCTCCTCTAGCTTCTGGGGTGTTTGTTGTCCCAAACTTGGAGCGAGCGCGGCACCATTGGTAGCTCAAACCTCCTGACTTGAGTCAGGGAGGCAGCATTATGGATGAGTAAGTATTTCACCTAGAGCTGAGTCACCATTATTTTTAAGCTCTGTGAACACACTCTCGAGCTTGTAGTTAAGTATTGTTATCTGATAGACGGATCTGAACTTGTTGCTCTCCTTAGGGCAACCTTTCTCTTTGCTGCTTCTCAGGCCCTTTTTTCTCGCTCCTTGCTAGCCCTTTCTCCGAGGGGAAGGCACGGTGTTCGTTTCCTTCAGCTCGGGGCCTCTGCCACTTCCCTGGGCACTGGAGGAAACCTGCTGCCCAAGGAAACCAGACAAGTGAACCGGATGTCACAGGACAATGCTTCATTTCAAACGGTAATCTCAGCAGTTTAAAACTCTTTTTTAACTGGAGGAAAAAAAAGGCAAGTGTGACCTTTAAGCCAGCTAAGCCTGGACTTCACTTGTGGGAACCTTCATCACCAAGTGTCACTGGGGCTCCATGCAGACCCATGAAAATTGCTGCGGAGAGCCCGGGTCTAAATTACACCCTGGCATTGAAATCTGTCTTCTGTTTTTGCTCCTAATGAGCAAGAATTTCCCCTGCCAGCTCGAGATGCCTTCTCTGATCTGTTAGCCTGGCTCCTTTAATTTTCCTTGCACTGCAACAATTTACCATGGCCCCAAGTCTCCTGTGCACAGCAGGCCTTTCCCTCCTGCAGACAGAGGAGAGCTCAGCTCCTGCCTAGCTGGTGAAGACTCCGTAACCCAAAATTGGGTTGTCTAGTAGCTGTTTTGGTGGAGCTCGGTAATTTGTCTGAGCTGGAAAATCCCCAAACTGCAATCACTGCCTGGGACGCTTGAATGGAAAATGACAAAATCATAACGTGGCTCATCTCCCCGTGGTGAATTACTGTGTCTGCATACAGACCTATCTATAGGTCCACGGGTCTGGGTTATCCAGCGTGATGCTAAGGGTACTCTGGGCCTTTGGTTTGATGTTGGCCAAATTCTGAGGGTGACTTCATGTAGGTGCTTCTCCATTTTGGTGGAGCACGGGTGTATCCAAGGCACTCCCAAGCACTAAAAGCTGGCTTAGGAGCAAGAGAAGTCCAACAGGGGGCCCCAGCCCCTCGTGGGGCCTGGTTCCTACACAGACACAAAGCATGAGCAAGGAGGTGCCTGGAGCTACCCAGACCTGGAGTGAAAGCCTAAACACAGCGAGCTCATTAGTGCTCGGCTGCAAGAGGCACATGAGGTCACTCGGGGACCTTGCCTTAGTCCTCCACCCACCCGTGTCCTCAGGCCGGGGTGTGACGAGCAGCTCCTAGGGGCGCGGAGCGGCCTGGTGCGCAGGGCCTTGCAGCCAGGCATGGAGGCCGCAGGGACAGGCACTCTGTGACAGGGCTGCAGAAGCAGAGTGAACATCCTTGCCAGAGGCCAGAATTTGAAGCCCAAGGTGCTGCTTGTGCCAAGACCCCCCCTGCTTCCCACTCCTGTCCCACGGGGCACTGCTGGCCATGGGGCAGTGACCATGGGCAGCAGGAGCCCGGATCAGATTTAGGGTGATCAGGTGAAGATCAGGCAGGCAACACCGTGTTTCTGCATCTCAGTGTCCAAATAGAATCAGGATTCTGCAGCTTCTTTTTATTACCATCATAAAGTGAATATGGCAGCTTTCAGAGATGGGGTATGAGATAAGTCTGCAACAAAGCTGAGCATGCAGGTAATTTTCTTGTAATTGCTGTTGTAGGGCAGTAGAAATGAAAAACCATGTGTCTAAGGGTATACACGCCCTCATCCCCTGATTAGATGCATATAATGAGATGGAAAGCTAATCTATCATATTTAGAATCAGTCAATTAGAGGGTTAGGGCTACGGATGCATTTAGCTTCGGCATTAGGGAGATATTTAAACCACACGCTGCACTTAGTCATTACTATGCTAAGTGATAGTAGATGCGGGTCACCCTATATATGGGCCGTGGTAATCAGCTTGAAGTATTACTAATTAAGCCTTTTCACCTTTGGGCTCCCTTCCATGCCACCATGCACAAAGTGGGCCATTAAGGTCACGGTGACATGCTCTAAAACCCAACACCCACTGTTTGTTTGGAGTCGAGAGTGCACTGAGCGTTTTGGCTTTCCAGTTCAGGCTCTGCTGTGTGGGGAGAGCTGTAAACAAGATATTTTTTTTTGTCAGGTACCTTGGCCTGCCCCAAGGAAACGTGCGGTGGCAGCTGCCTGCTGGGCACTGCCAGCCCCTCACTCGTTGCCCCTGCCCCTTGCGCACCAGCTGCTCTTCGTAGCCCGGAGACCATCGGGTGAAGAAACCAGGTCAAACCAAGGCTAGCTCTGGTGTCTCCCTCCTGGCCACCTCTGCTGTCATTTTTGGAGGACCCTATCACCCGGTGGAGGTCAATGAAAGCTGCCAGTGCTTTAGGTACTCTGGAAAGCAGCTTATGCGATTAGGCGGCAGGTCAAAAATAGAGAAGACCACGAAGGAAGTCCAAAAAACTGTGGGTGTGATACGGTGATGCTTGGTGGTGGCTTTACCTGCCTCAGCTGCCCCCAGCAGGACAAAGCTGGGCACCCTGAGATCCCTGCCAGCCTCTGGTACCAGCCCTTTCTTCCACAGGTTTGACGGACTTCCTCTGGCCAGAAGCCCTTTGTAATGTTGTTATTTTATGAATGAGGTTTGCATCTGCTTTTAAGGCTCCCCCCTGCTGTGCTGGTCGCAGATCCGCAGGCTGCCCCCTGCATGCAGCCAGGGAGCCTCTGGCAAATGGAGCTCGTCGCAGCGTGACCATGCAGAGGAGGTGGAACATCAAGCGCTCTCCAGCCCAAGGAGAGCTACTTCTCTGGGCAGTTTCTCTCTCACAATGGTACTGAGAAATTCCCAGCAGCGTCAAGGCCTCACTTTGCTGAGAAACAACCACCCTGACCTTAAAATTTCACCTCCCCATCCCTTCATCGGATGCTAATTGCTCCAGTTCAGCCCTAATTTTTGGTCTGCAAGGGAGTGTTGCCGGGCAAAATTGTGCAGCCTGTAATGGGTAAATCTGAATGTGTGCCCATAACAACAATTTCAGGCACCTAAAAACCTTGTCCCTCTGGGATGAGTCTTTGCAAGCAGGTACGAGCTTGCACGGAGGTCTCTGAGGAGGGTGCAGCGTTTGTCTGCCTGCTCACCAGGTCTTGGCTTTGGCACAGCCCAGAAATGACCCCAAGCCCCGGGTGTTTTGCAGGGCACAGGGGAAGCGTTTCCCCGTCTCCTCTCATCCGGGTGGGGCCGGTTGGCAAAATCCCCCCTGGCTTGGAGGTGCTGGAGCCCTGCCCCGGGGGTGATGCAATGTGCTGCGGCTCTTGCACGGCCGGGGCAGGAGAGCGGCTGTGGTGCCTGCGGTCTCGGGGTGGCGCGGGGCGAGGGAGGAGCAGCCGGAGGGCTGCTGGGGCTGCTGTCCTTCTTGGCAGCCCCCCGGTATTACTCTGCCTGTTCTTCCATGGGGAAGAGGATGGAGGGTGGGAAAGTGGTGCCGGAGCTCTGCACGGGGTGTATGCTCTGTACAGATGCACACACCTCCTCGTGACACCTGCGGCTGGCCTGTTAGGTGCTGAAAAGGACGCGTGAACATCCACAACTCAACGCCACGCTATCAACAGAGCACGAAATCGGGATGCTGAGTTGGTTGAGCTGCAAGCACCCGTGGCAAAAAGCCCATGACGAATGTTTTGTGTTTTCCCCACGTGCTGACCAGTGCATTGGTGGCCACGCAGAGCCACGCTCCACGGCACTCTGTGTCACTGCGGGCTGCTCCTGGGCAGGCTGCTTCCACCAAGAGCAATGCGCTGCCGAAATGGGGACCCCTCAGGTCACGTCCTCGGGTTGTCCATACTTGCTAGTCACAGAGGGACTTCCCACCTCCTGCTGATCTGTTTGCAGGTTGTGCTCTGCCGCGTCTGGGCTCTGGCAGGACGGTCAGTGACTGGACAGGTCTTTGCAAAGCCACGTCAGGCCACGCCAGCCCGCGGACGTGCCGCGCTGTGCGCGGGCTCCTCGTTTTCTCACCCTTCCGCGTTGTTACGGCTGTGATCCTCCGGTGATACTTCAGCTCCCCGGATGGGAGGAGCAGTGTTGCACCAAGGAGAAAGTTTAAACTTGAGCTGTGAAACGGTGATTTTATCACTGTTTGTGCCATGTTTTGTTTTTAGGGGGGTGTTGTTGTTCATTTCCCAGCTCTGCGTGCTGCTCCCGTGCTCTGTCAGTGCTGGAAGCTGACGTATACAAGCACGGCTCTGCCCATCTTGTAGGGCTGAGCAGGCCCGTGTTGCTTGAGCGGATTGCTGCCATGGTTTTGAGATCCCAGCCCTGCATCACTCAGCACCACGGCAGCGCCGGAGCTGCTCACTTTTCCTCACAAAACGATGGGCAACGGAGTCCCCACCGCTGCGGCTGCTGTTGGTGCTGGCAGGCGGGCCCTCTCCTCTCACATCGCAGGGAGCATCGAGCACCCTCCTCGACCTCCACACGACTGCGGTGTGAAGCCCCAGCTGCCCCACCACCGTGCCTTCTTGTGGTTATTTTGGCTGTTGGTGATTTTTGACCTCTGCTGGTTTCCCATGGCCACCAGGGGTGTCCCACCAGCTAGGGAGCTGAGGGGAGGAAAGAGCCCTCAGGTTGTGTTTTGGGGAGGTGCTGGATTGTTTTTTTTTTTTTTTGTGTGTGTGTGTGTGTTTGTTTTTTGGTTATTTCCTGCTGTTTGCTTTCAGCCACGGCAGCTCTTGGTCTCACTTAAGACACCTGGATGCCTGAGGGAGGGGGCTCAGCCCCGCTCCTGCATTCCTGGAGGCAGCACTGGAGGCTCAGCCCGGCGGTGACGCTGCCTGCCACCGGTGTTGTTTTACCGGGGCGCGTGGCAAACAACGCGCGCTGTTCTGGCCTCCTGCCCGGCGCCACAGCCGGCCCCACGGGATGGAGACCCGCACTCACTGCTGGGGCACACATTTCCTCTTCCTTGCTCCGTTTTCAGTGAAAGGCAGCCCCAAAAGGATGATTTTTGGAACCCCATGTGGCGGGTGAGCAGATGCTGGGGCTCCTGCACAGAGTCAACCGGCAAGTCAGACATTGCAAGAAGCACACTGCTCTCCTTCCTCCGTCTGCTGCTGCCGCATGACTCAGTATTTGCTCTGGTTACGGCTCTCTCCTTATCAGAGCTTCCTACTGCTTCACCCCTCCATTTCCCCCCTTCCCGACAGCCGTGGCTCATCTCTTCCCCGCCTCATGGCGCCGGGCAATGAGCTCCCAACACCGCCGATCCCTGAGGAGTGTTCCACCGGGGCGGCCAAGCCTGTCCCAGCACCATCCAAATCCATCCAAATAAAACCAAGGGAAAGGAAAAAAAGAGCCCTGAGGCCTCAGCCTGCTGCACCCACAGGGCCAGATCCTGCTCCTTTGGAAAGGGAATGGGGTGTTAAGGGGTCGAGGGGAGGTGCTGGGGTGCCTGAGGAGCTGCTTGGCCTCCTCGTATGTGGCAGAGCAGCTGCGGTGGCCCTTGTGTGCCCGTGACTTCCAGCAGCAGCTCCAAGAAGCCAGCACCGAGCTGAGGACGTTTCCCAGGCCCTGCTGTCTCAGGGCTTTTTTGTCTTTCTCCCCTTGGTTTTGTTTGTGTGTTGGTTTTGTTTTTTCTCTCCCCCTCAGAAGTCAGGTGCCTGTGTGTCACGCTGGCTTCCACCGGGATGAAGCCGGATCCGGCGACTGCTGCCCCACCTTCCCATCCACCTCCCCACCTCCCGGAGCTGGAGAGCGGTCGAGACAGGCCTTCATCCAGGCATGTTCTCCGTGTGCATCTGCGTGCTGGATGTGTTGATTCGCTGTTAATCTCCAGCTCGCTTTGATCAGCAATGTAATAACTCGCTGGCATGAATTCCCGTACAAATTTTGCTTTTGTGCAGAGAAGCTCCTTGGCTTGAGCTTCGCCCTTCCTGACAGAAACAAGTTATATCTGACAGACTCACCTTGCTGCTTTGCTCACAGAGCAGTAATTCTTCCTTCAAGCAGCGGCAGAACAACTTCTCATCCCCCCAGCATCGGAAAAACAGACGGGGGGTAACGCGGGGTGCGAGCTGTGGGGCTGTTATCTGCTCTGTGCCGGCTGGCTGGGCTTCCCCCAGTGTATTTTAGAACACATGAACCGGCAGAAAAACGCTTTTCTTCATGTGAGGAAACTCCAGTGATCACAGCAGCTTTGTCCCCCAAAAATCTACCATTCCCACAGTCTCCTGGCTGCTAGACCCAGTGGGAATGGTTGCAGCCAAGCAAATGCCCCTCAGGCCCAGGCAGCTGCAGGGCCGTGCAAGGCTCCGACATTTCCCTGCACAGGGCTCCTGTAAACGCGTCCTGCAGGCCTGACTCCTGTCCAGCCCGGCCTTCAAAGCTGTCCAAGCTGAGCCAGAAGCTTCCAAACAAAATTCCGTCAAAACTTCCCAAATTTCTTCGGTCTGTGTTTTGTGCGGGGCTCTGATGGGAAAATATTGATTCTGGGCTTTAGAGCGGCTGCTTCATGCTTCTGATGAATTTAATAGTACCAAAGCTTGGCCTGAGCTCTCCTTGTCTGGTTCCATTTTTATCTTTTTAATGCAGCCCTAAAGGCCCGGTGGGTATTAACATTAGGAAGAGCCAAATTCAACAGTGATGCAGCAGAACTCCTAGGCCCAGCCCCTGCTGGCCAGCTCGGCCGCAGGCAGCATTTCTTTTTCCCTTTTAACTTCCAGATTACATTCAGAACAGAATGTTTTCAAAGGCCGTTTCTGGAGAATTTCGAGCGCTTCTGCAGAAAAGTGAGAAAATTGAGTCTGAGCTGTTTCCTGGTTGACAAAATTTAAAACAAACAGACAAAGAAACCAGCGGTGTGTGCAGCTCTGTGGTGCTGCTGCGGGCAGCGCGAGGCGCTGAGCTCCAACCTGAGCGGGTTTCCCTCCCAACTGCCGGAGCTGCTCTGCCCCAGGACCCTGAGCCGGGTGACGCCGTGGCTGGGGTGGTGTGGGTGGAGGTGAGAGGAGAGGACACCCGGCCAGGACACTGCTCAGTAACGCAGCAAGGAGACCTCAGACCGAAAACACAAGTAACTACCCAGCGGCTAAATCCCTTGTGAGTGGGGCTGTGTTTTTCCCCTGCATGATTTTTAGGGGCTCCAGCCCTTGTCTTGTTTTTTTCTAGCATCCTTGCCCAGGGCATGACGTGGTCTCCATGATCTCATAGGAGCTGTGTCCCCAGAGGTCTCAGAAGAGCAGAGCTTAGACATATATATATGTATGTATGTATGTATATGTGTGTATATGGATCATATATATGTATGTCATGTATATGATATCATATATATCATACCATTTATATCATACACATATATATAAATACATATGATATAAATGATATATATATACTATATATATATATAATATGTGTATATATATGATACACATGGTATACATGGTAAATAAGCTCTGGAGGCCAGTGCAAGAGGGCTGGGACCAAAGAGTGAATTGGGGTGACGCAGGGAACTGCAACACACCTTGCATCCCTGCCAGCACCCTTCAGCTGCTTTAATCGCACCGTCTGCCTGCCTCCTGCCCGGCCTTGCCGTCAGCAGACACAAGCTGAAGGGCACCAAACGCCCTGTGGAGCTCGGGAGCCTTCTGCTTTGCCTTTCAGGCTGAGGCAGCGTCACCGTCACGCACGGGGAGACGGGAGCTGCTGCTGCTGAAGCCCTTGTGCTTCTCAGGGGCTGATCCAGCCCGGGCACAGTTTCATGCCCACATCTTCCACAGGAGTGGGGTGTTTTTGACAACTTCCTGACACCTTCCAGTAACTTAAAGAAATGAGACAGAGCATCGGGGATGGCACCGCCCAGGGATTTCTGCTCCTCCTGCAGAGCAGCCCCGAGCAGGGCTCCGGTGATGCTGTGCTTCGGCCAAGGTGTGCTGACCCAAACCCTGTGGCACAGAGACGCTCACCAAAAAGCACTTTGACCTCACTCGTGGTGTCCCAGCAAGGTGCCACGCTGAGCCATGCTAGATGAAGCGTCAGAGATATCTGGGAAGTGTTTTGGCATCTCTGAATCAAAGCCTTTCCAGGACTCATCCTGCTTGGACCCAGCGTTAAAGCAAAGGCGTTGGTTGCTCCTTTCCCTGCACAGAGATTTACCCTCCCAGGGGCTACCCGAAATACCCTAAATCAATGAGAGGGGGGAAAAATATTGTAATTGGAGAGCTTGCTTGGGACAGAGAGGGAAATTACACTCAGAGGAGAGGCAAAAAGGGAACCTCATCTCACCATGTGTGCTGTTTGTGCTCTTTCTGACTGAGTGCCCTTGATGGGCGTCTTCCTCGCAGCATCTGGTGAAAGAAAGTCTGGTCTGGGCTCCTGTTTGGCCCAGCGGTTTATTTTTAGCTGGGATGGCTTGTGACAGCGTAACGGCATTGCAACACTGCAGCTCTTGTCTGTGGCTCCCTTGTACTTTGGTCCTGGATTAAGCCAAGGCTCCTGACAGGGTCTCCTTGTGCTGGAAGTGCCACGGATGTCGCAAGAGACGGCTCCCTGCAGGGCGGCATCGCCCTGAGTCCCACCTTCTGGGTCCCTCTCCTAAAGTGCCGCAGGATGCCGGCAGCTTTCTGCTCGCTTCGTGATTTCATGGCAGTTGCTTGACACATCAATACGAGAAGCAATTAATTTTGGCTACAGGGCAGGCAGCAGCTTCGGCAGCCTCAGAGCGAGCGAGGTCAGGATTTCAACACGATCCCATTTAGAGAACTTGCTGGGGCTCAAGCAGAGTGGCCTCCCCGCTAGGATTTGTCTTTGGATTGCTGCTTCCCTGCTGTGTTTGCAAGCCCTGTCCTGTTGGCGAGGCCAACGTGAAGCCAAATCCCGAAGACGTCGGCAGATGACTCTGTTAGACGCACGGAGCGGCCGTCAGGGCCACGGCACCACTGGCTCACAAGCGTACAGTCACTGCAAAACAATTATTGACTTAAGAAAATTCCTTTGCTGGTGTCCCAGCTTTCATTTGATGATGTTAAAAGGTCAGAAGAAAAATTAGAGCTCTTTTTGCCCTAATCCCTTTAAGTGCTAAATTCATGGAAAGCAATTGAACCAACAATTTAGATTAAGGCAGTAGCTTCAGATGATGGAGAAACTCTGATCCTCAAAGGATGCCTGAATGAAACCCGGCTTTTCAGAAGGAGATTGGAATTGCCTGTGGCCTCGTGTTATGAAGATCCTCCCCTTTGGCCCGGGACATGAATAATCGAGGGCACCACGCTCACTGCAGCGCTCAGCTCTGCAACCTGCCCTTAGCTCACAGCAAGCAGCTCTGAGAGGCAATATTAAATGCAGGGGAAGAGAAAGGAGAAAGGTCTGTGTCAGACTGGCTCCAAATTAATCTGTTTCCCAAACAAATCATTACCGCTGCCAGCGAATCGCATTTATCACATCGGTGCTAACAGTCCCTGCTAGGGCTGAAATACCCTTTGGTTTTTTTCCTCCTTGTCTAGCCCTTTTCCAAACCTTCTCTGGATCTCCAGGGCTGGAAAAGGAGCCTGGTGAGCTCACAGCATGGCAAGGCTGCAGACAGGCTCCTGCGGCAGGTGGGAAGGTGCCGGCGTACCCCTAAGCTGCGGTAAGGAGGAGGCTCCTCTTCCTCTCCTGCAAAGCCCCGGGCAGGCCCAAAGAGGCGACCGTGCAAGGAGAAACCACCCCGGACACCTGCACGGAGCCCAGGGGGCAATGGCTGGGGGCATGTGGATTTCTGTCCTATAACTCTATGAACAGCCCCTGTGAACTGCTTTACTGTTGTCATTCCCATGTGAGGCAGCCCTTTGAGATCTCAGGCACGACCATTGCCCATCTTGGTGAAGGAGGGAAGCCCTCCGATTTCCAGCAGCACCATGGTGAATCCCCACGTGCCACTCTCGCACGGCGGTTCCAGCTCGGTCCCTCGCCCCCAGGTTTCAACTTTCATTTTGTTTCAAGTTTTAGATTTTTCCGAGGAAATTTCTTGTCCTGAGAGCAGTTCGCAGAAACATATTTTCCATGACCAGCCCCTTCAGAAATGTTATTGCTGGCTTGGGATAATCCTTGTTTAAAATTGAACAAGATTGAATTTCTCTCGCTGGAAAATTCAGACAACAACACTTTTTAAGTATCAAAACCCAAACAAGTAATAAATAATTTCCTAAGAACTTACACAACGCAGCATTGGTAGTCCTCCATGGGAAAACGCTTCGTTCCACTGCCTGCGTGTATTTCTGAGGAAAATAATGGTGAGGGGGGTGAAAGGAAAAACACAGAGGGTAATTACAAACCCTGCTTATCAGCCTGCTCCTAACCGTTCTTTGGAGTGGTAGGGAAATATGCAAAACGCTGAACCACTCTGTATTTTCACGCTGCTTTGAAGTGTGACTTCCAAAGAAATTCTCACTCGCAGCGCTTCAGCATTTCCCTAACTGTCTTTGAAGGGCAGCCACCGCTGTGCTCTGCAGAAAGAAGCCCAGAACAGATGGCCTGGCTGGAGATGGAGCTGCTGTGCCCCTAGCCAAGAGAAGCAGGGAGCTGTTGACATCTCGCCGAGCATGTCCCACCTCGGGCCTTCTCCTGCAGCGCTGGGTATTCGCACCACACAACCTCTGGTGGTGCTCAGTGCAGCATCATCGAAGCACAAACACATTTGTGGTGTGCTGAGGGGGGTGCTGAGGTCCCCGAGGTGCCCCTTGAGGGATGCTATGGGTTGCACTCCCCACCCCAGCCTTTCCCATTGCCCCTTTTCCCCGGGCTGCCGCTGATGGCCCCGCACAAGCCGCGAGAGGAGCTGGGTGTTGGCGCTCAGGACGCAGGTGTTGGCAAGTGCGGGCGGGCTGCTAAAAATATCCTGCCTGCTTTATTCTTGTTTCAAAAGCCATTAAGTGTTTCTATTAGTCTTTTTCATCTTCGCGTGGAGAACTGCCGAGTACTCCCACTCAGCCCTTACAGTCCCCCGGGTCTCCGGTTCTTCCCAGCGGGAGGACCTGGGCACAGAGCCGTGCACCCAACCGCCCGGCGCTGTGCCGCGCCAATACCCTGGGCAAGGAGCTTCAATTTCGGCTGGCTTCAGCCCCTATTACACCAGCGTCCTGCTGAGTGCAGGCTGTGGGCCGGCTGTGCAGAGCACAACCAAATCCAAGCGCTTCACCTGAGCGTGAGCCGTGCACACGAGATTTTCATGCAGAATATTTGGGCCTGCTCCTTAAATAGCATCTGCTATTTAGAGCTGCTCACCTGCTTGGTGCCTTGCACAACCAAAGCTAAACCAGGCAAGATCAAGGCCCAGCAAGAGAGCAGGGCTCAGCGTCCTCCCCGGCTCTCCCAGCGAACAAAAGCGCGGTGCTTTCCCCCGTCCTGCCCCGCCGAGACGCGCTGCCACTGCCCTTCCGCGTACGCAGCGCTGCCGTTTTAGTCATCCTAATGTGTTTGCTTAGGCACCGACATTAGTGTCAGGAGCACTTAATGCAAAGGAAACTTCCCAGGAGAGCGCCGCTGGCTGCCAGAGCAATCAGTCTTGTGCACGGAGTGTATAAACTGCGCGGCGTTCACTGCAGCGGGCTGGGAGATGAATTAGCCACTGCCAATTCCGAAGTCCGAGGTCCGCTTCCAGCGAAGCCGTCTGCAAAGAGTGCTCAGTCCCGTGTTGGGTGCCCACAGTGGTGTCTGATGGCGTTGAATCTGGAAGCGCTGCTTTAAAACAGACTCACCTGAGCCCAGCAGTAGGTTTTTTTTGGGGGGAGGATTTAACGTCAGCCTTCCCGTGTGACCTGAGCTCCCAAAGCAACTGCAAGCCTCTGTCTGTGCAGTCAGGGCTCTTCTTAGGCAAATGAGTAGGGACCTGGCTGGCTCCCTGCTTGAGAAGTCCTCGTTGCTCTGTGATTTGTTTGCTGCTTTGATTTTTTCTTTTTTTTTTCTCAAGTTTCTTTGTCTTTGAAGTGAAGGAAAGTTAGGAGGAATTTGAGCTTTGCTGCGGAGGTGCAGAAGTAATTGGAGATTACGTTCGTATCTGCTGCCTGAGTTTTAAGGGCAATCTTGGAGCAGTTCTTTACTCTCTAATCTCTTCTTCCAGAGCCACTGTAATTGTGTCTGCATCAAAACTGTGCCTCTCCCGCTGCGTTATACCTACGCGTGGTGCACAGGGGGCCTGGCAATGCCAGCTCCCTGGGGTCCAAGGGCAGAGCCCGCTGGCCGTGCCGTGCCCCATACCCATTTACTGCAGCACACAGCACCTCGTACACTGCCATCAGACCTCTTGTGATTATTCCGGGGGATCGGGGGGCTGGATTTGCCTAGGGCTGGTGCCTGGGCTGGAGAGACCATGAATTAGCACAAACAATATTGAGTTCCAGCATATTTTAGAAACTGCAGATCCTCGTTAAAGAGACAGATGCCTTCAAGTGGGTGAGTCTGGGCACAGACAGGCAGCCTGTCCCACCCCATCCCATCCCATCCCATCCCATCCCATCCCATCCCAGGGCTGCACATCCCGCTCCAGCCAGGATTTAACATCCCCACTGTGGATCCTGAGTGCCGGGAGCACAGGGTCCTGTAACCTCTGTCCCTGTCCACACGGGCTAACACGGAGAGAGGGTGCTCAGTCGCTGCCTTCATTTCCACCTATCTACCTGAGGAAAAGGGAGAATTATGAACACAACGATGAACCATCACAGGCAATGACCACATTGCACATAATATTTAAACCCCAAACCCTTGAATTCTCCACCCCATGGAGAACATCTCCAAGCTCCTGCTCCCCTGGCTGGCGGTGCAGAAGCCAGTGGTTTCTCCCTGACAGAGAGCAGAAATTGAAATGTTTGCATGCAGCAACAGCACGGGCTCCTGCAGCTTCTTCTCCGGAGGCTTTGGCAGGTGAAATGGCAAAGGGCACCCGCCAGTGGTCCTGCCACCCGGCAGTTCCCCGGACCCCTGGCATTCTGCAGCCCTCAGAAAAGGTCTCTTGCTTAGGGCTGTGTTCGTGTTTGATGCTTTTAAAACACTGAGCAGACACTGCGCTGCTAATCCTGCCAGACTCGCAATGAAGCAGATATGTAATCCTTCACGGGGATTAAATTTAATAGCAATAAAGTATATTTAAGAATTACACTGTCAAATGCCTGCCTAGGCAGAGGAAAATATTCCGAATTTGAGCTTCTTGAGAAATCTATTTCCAGTTGTTATTGCCTTTGAAAGCCTCTGCTGTGTGTGTGGGAGTGAGTGAGAAAAAACAGCAGCAGGCAGGGCCAGGTCACCAGGTTCTGGACACTTGGAGAAACGTTTGCCTGTGACTGAGGACAACATTCACAGCCGTGTACACAGTGCTGTACAACCGCAGATGTAGATGTGTCTTCAGGGGCACCCCTGCGCACAGGGAAAAGCCACGAGCTGTAGGACACGGCTGAAGGATTTGGGGGGCGGGAGGGAGGATGCTGGGGGCTATGAGAGGGATGGAGAAGGTGCGGTGCACCCTGCTCCGGCAGGACCAGCGAGCTCCTGCCTTGCCCCGTTAATGGGGATGTGAGCAACTGGTGGGGAGGTCAGTGAGGAACGGGGGAAACATCGGCCAGGAGCCGGGCAGCAAGGAGACGTCCCTGAGCCAATGGCTTTGGATCCCACCTAACTCAAGAAACTTGGCTTTGATTTGCTTGGGGTTTGGCCCAAGCATAGGGGAAAACAGCTAGGGTTTCCAGCTTGAAAGCAGGTTTCCTAGCAAACAGCTTATCTAATAACTTAATTTAACAATGGTTTCAGCAAGTGATTTAAAGCTTTTACTCAGCCTCTGCCATGAGCCTGAAGCAGATGAGTGTCCCTCCTTTGCCCTCACTCCTGAGGCTGTGGCCGGGAGCCCCGGAGCAGTGGGGGATGAGGTGGAGATGCTGCAGTGCTGGGTACCCCGAGGCAGGGCTTGGGGTGGTTGGTGGTGCCCCGAAAAAGGCTTTTGTGAGACTTCAGGTCCAAAAGTAAAGTGCAGCCCTGACCCTGAGCTCCGTGGGCAGATGTGGTAACAAAACACACCACCAGTGTCTCAGATGCTGAGTGACTTTCCTCCGAGCTGCAGCTCCCATCCTGCTCCCACCAGCTCAGGCACCAGGAGTCGGGATCGGGAAGTGTTTGGAGGTGAGCCCAGCAGAAATCCAGCTTCTCTGGAGCCTGTTGCTTCCTATCAGGGCACCTGACAAACAAATCCTGCCTGTGAGGACTGCCCCATCCCTCCTCCACATGCCCCCACCTCCAGCCCGCCAAAGGCACCGTTTCACTGTGGTTTACGCAAAAACCTTTTTCCACCTGACAAAACGAACCGTGTGGTATCGCCCAGGCCCATCCAGCAGTCAGCACAGGAACTGCCCGAGACCACAGCCTAATTAAAGAGCCTTTAAATAGTTTCCGGCAGCGATATGATAAAGTGCTGACTCTCGAAAGGAGGAAACCTGGGGAAAGGTGGCGGGTTGCCTCACCACCCTCTCATTTCCTTCCTGGGAAAGTCACCGAGAGCCGAGGCCATGCTGGAAGATGTCCTTCCCTATCAACGGTGCTGATCACCCGCCCCACGGGCTTCGGATGCTGCAGAGGGGAGCAGGGACAGTGATTCTGTCTGTGGCATATCCCCGTGGGGTTGAGGCCACCCCATCAAACTCCTTCATTGTAACGGGGTTTGCCCTCATCCATCCAACCTCTCAGCAGCCTGTCCCGGGCTGTTGGGGGTCCAGGCAAGGCACTGGGATGAGTCTCAGGCTGATCCTGATGAGAATAGGGTAGGAAAAGTCCCAGCCAGTGCATCCCCTGTGGCTCTCAGCCTGGGGTGACCCTGTATAAAAGGCTGAGCACCAAAGCACCACCAGCCGTAGGGACTGGCTACGTACCCCTTGCAAAGTGTCTTGTCTGTACAGCGTGACACCAGGTGCTCTGTTCCCTGGAAGACAAATGTCATTTGGATGGTGAGGTTGAGCTGGATCCCACCGCAGAATGAGCAGCGCCGTGTCCCCTGCGCCTGCTCCTGCACCGAGTTAGAGATGTGATAAAAGGCACATATTTTCATAGCTGAGTCACCTCCCGCAAACAGAGCGTCACATTAATGTTTGTCTAGAAACACCTTCCCTCACAGCAGCCAGCCTTGACCCTTTCAGACAGCAGCGCTATAAAAATACATATATATGTAATTTCAGTGGCTTTTCACACTGTCTGAACAGCTGCCAGGAGCCGCTAGGAGCTGCCTTCCTCTTGTGGCAAGGACACAAACGGGAACTTGAGCCATGTCCTCCATTTCCTCTTTAAAGGTAGAGCTGGCTACTTAACAAACGAGCAGTGGGCCGACCACGGGCTGTTCTGTGCCCCAAATCAGCAGCGCTGCCGTCAGCCTGGTGCAGGGGGGCAGAGGACTGGGACGGTCGGGTTCGGGTTAGACAGCCTGACTGCTGCCTCCTGGTTCTGTTGCTGGGAGCAGGAGAAAGGAAAACCTCATCCCAAGGCAGCCGCTCACCTTCACAGCACAGCACTGGCCTCTTAGTTTCCTGCTGATTAAACTGTAGAGGAAAATAAAATAAAATAAAATAAAATAAAAATCTGCTTTGCCTGGAGGGCAACTTGGCTTCTGCTCAAGAGCTTCCTCATCAAAATGAAATATCATCTGCTGTGAGACCGTTAGCAGGAGAAGGAATATCGTCATAAAAGCAGCTATTTGTAAAGCCCAAGTGGGGAGTGCTGATCTGCAGCGGTGTTGTTGTTTGGAAACCTCTGCAAGAGGGGACAAAACTTGCTATGAAGACCAAGTTTTGTCGGGGTTGCCTGTTAACCGGCTTTGTTCAGCTGGGCATGGGCTGTGACTTGTCTAAATGACGAGCTGCCCGGGGCGGCGTGGGGTTATCAGGACCCTCAGCTCTTGCCCCACAGTTGGACATCGGTGTCCCCAAGCCAGTGCTATGGGACTTGAAGATTTGCATCGTGCTCTCTGGGGAATTTGTGTTCCCGGTGCAGTTGGTGGCACCTTGTTGGGAAACCCAAGGCAAGAACTTGTGCTGCAGCCCCTCAAACATCCCCTTGCTGTCATCAGCAAGGCTTGATGCTGGAAAATTAAGCGCTAGCGAACGGAGCAACCGGTGTAATCCCGTACAATAAACAGCAGGCTGTCTGAGTCCGTGGATGTAGCCACCAGAGGGAGATGTGATTGGATGCACCAAACCTTAGTCCTTGATACGCAGAAATGGCGAGGAATTGCGCATCCCGCAGAGACCATCAGCAGTCCAGGCAGAAATGTCACTGCAAGAGCAGGCAGTTTCAGAGACACCGGAGTTGAATTTAGGAAGTCCTTTTACAGTGATAAAGCTACTCATGATGGTTTATTTATTCATTTATTTTCCTGAAACATCCCTAGTCCTAATGACAAATTGTGTCCTTGAATATTGTCTGAATTACATTAATAATTTGGAGTGAAAGACGGAAAAGGTCAGCTTCCCCCAAACCCCAACGAAACAGGGAGCGAAATTTTCACTTTGAGTTGATTTTAAGCAAGTTTTTGATCAGTGAACCAAAAAATCAGTGGTTCAGACAGCACAGCCTTAATTATCCCCCCCTAAGGGCAGACAGACGGAGTGATGCTGAAGCGTTTTGTAGTGCCTTACAGACAGGACAAACCTCCTGCAGCCTCTGCTTTAGTATTAAATAAAATGTGCTTCCTGAAGGTGATCAATCTGCCCCATCTCCCCTGTCTGAGAATCTCACCCAGTAAAAAGAAATCTACTTTTTTCTTTTCTCTCTCCTTTTTCTTCCCCAGTCCCCACAAACCCAGGCTCTAAAATCAAGAGCTTTGTGGCGCTGGAGCTTTCGGCAGGGCCTTGTCAGCACAGCCAGGGCTGTGAGTGCTCCCTTAATCACGACCACTCTCTTTAAATCCTCTGACCCTGGATAACCACCACAAAACCGGGGAAAAACAGCATTTTTCTGCTTTTAGCACCGCTTCTGTTAGGTAACTGCTCCGACCGCGTCTGGCTCAGCCAGCCCGCGAGTCCTTGGGGCTCTGAGACCTACTTACACACAAACAGACTGACATCCATCTGAAAGTCATCTCGGGTGCAGACAAGCAATCCTTTTGCCTCGCAAAAATAGCAGATCTTTTCGCAGGGCACTGAACAACCATTCGGCAAACCGCGTGCCAGGCTGGCGCTCGGATTAAGCTGCTTAGGTCGACTGACACAGTTGTGCAAGAGTAGAAAATACCCGGGCAAGTGAATTACATCATCCAGGGAAAAGCTATGCTAAAGAAAGAGCACTTCATAAGCCTGAGCAAAATCTTGTTCAGCTGAACATTTGCATGCATTTATAAGCGGGAGCACAGGCTTGTGTGCTTTCTTTCCTTGTGGAAAGAAATTAAAATAAATAAAAAGGGGGATATGATTTTTTTTTTCTAATAGAACAGCATCTGACTGTAATAATCACTGGCCCGGATCCAGAATGGATTATAAACCCATTGTATTTTGTCTCAGATCAGCAGTACCAGGAATGTAAAGCCCCCATCCCAGAAGAAAGCAGGTGGAGGTGCTGCGTAGCCCTGTGCACAAGAAATGGGAATTACCTGGCTAAAACCAGGGCTGGCTTTGAAGTTTTTTTGAAGCTTTTATTCCTTCTGCCATCAACTTGCCTTTGTAACAACTCCCATCGCTTGATGCTTCATTAAAATCTGTTGTTGTCTCTGAAGTCTTAAATACTTTATGAAAGGGAAAAATTGAAGGTTAAGGGGTTGGGGGAATTCAGAGGCCACAGCCATATGTGGATTTAAGCCCTTGGCTCCTGTCTAGTTGTTTTCTACTGTCCTGATCTGAAGTGTTTTTAGAGGAAGATCTGTTGTCAATAGTGAGGGTAGGAAGGGGCTGATGGAGCTGCCTCTGGCTGCGAGCAGCTCCCTGACTAAATCTTTTAGGCTGGTCCCCTGAAAGAGGAACCAGAGGATGCATTTAGGTCTAAGCAAAGTGAAAGATGGGATCAAACCGGAAGGTTTTATCTTATGATGAGACATCAGCTGCTGCCATCCCCCCCCAGCATGACCACGGGGTGCAACTGCAGCGTGGAGGTGAGCTCTTGCTCACAGCATCACTGGGGTGCCTCGGGGGCTGCTGCTCCACAACGGCCCAAAAAAGAGGAAAAACTGCACCCACGGATGCGTAGAAGAGCAGCCTTGGTGGCTGCATCGTGCCTCTGTTTCAGTTTTACTTTGGAAGAAAGTGCTGCATCATACCAGGAGCTCCGTTTCGGCTTTCTGAGGTTTTCTTGAAAGCTCTCCTCTAGCAAAGCTGCTCGCCGTGGGCTGAGCCTTAGATTGCAGTTTGGTCCCGAATATGCAAGCGCGTCACATTGAACATTCCCACAGAACGGAATAAAAGTATATAATGTGGTTGGACTGAGGCCGTATTTAAACTCGGTGGCTTTTTTAGCCCTGGTTGAACTTTGGCTTGATAGAAAACCAGATTTGTGCTCAAAATATTCTTTTTTTCTCCCTTTCCCCTAAACTTGTCTGATCAAGCCCCCTTCAATTTTAAGGACACCTAGACACATCATGTATATTTATTTTATTTTGGAATAACCTTTGCTTGCTACCTTTCCCTCCCGTCCCTTTTCATCGTCTTTTTCCATCTAATTCCCTATGGCCTTGATTCGCTTTAGTTTAAACTCACATGTAACAAGAACAGCCACATTAGTAACGAAAACTGATAAAATCTCTGCAAGCATAATTGAGCCCTTCAGGATTTTTATCTGGTTGCTCGTGAGTGTTAACAGGAGGACCATTAAGCTAATGTGAATTTTAAAACTGTGTGTACTGTGTGTTGTATGTTATGTATTGGCTTCTATAGGGCATGCATGTGATCAGCTGGGAGCAGGGTGGATGATTCATCATTTTAAGACTTAATATTGCTGAAGGGTTGAACCGGGCAGCATTAATCAGGGCTTTAACTCTGGCTGCCTTTCCCTGGCCTGTTTTTTCTCCGGCCCTTCTGCAGCTCCTCCTTTCCCCTTATTCATCTGTTTGATCTCACAGACACTCTCCGAGACCTACCCTCACACCAGAGCTGCAGATAATCACACCCACCCCGTGTAAATACAGCCATATTCATGTCTTTGCAGGATGATGGTCATGATATAATGTGCATCTTGCTACGTGCATAATGCTTACTATGTTCATAAGAACGAGGAAAGTCCTTAATAAGCATTATTATTATCACTGCTGTTCAGTGATGGTTTGTCACTGGCATAAGCATTCCTACGTGTGAGGATATTAACTTCATGTTTGAACTCCTTACTCTGTGTTGTCTATGCTGCAAATGAGCTGATAAATGATTGCAGCCTGTTCAGACCGTAATATGAATTGACAAACAGAAAAAAAAAATACGGTCAAACTCCATCTGTTCAGGTTACATAACTTGTGATCTCAAGCAATTTCAGAGGCAGGATTTGCTGCATAAATAGTACAATTTCCAGTAAGGAGATTAAGGCTTCTTTGCTAGGAAAGGAAGAAATTACCAGAAAAGCTGCCATTTCAATGAACACAAATAAATCATGTTCCAAAATACACATGAAGGCAGATGTATGTCATCGGGTCCCTCTGGCCCAGATGCTCCCTCCACACTTGTCACAGAGAGCAGTATTCTGCCACGAAATACCGTCCATCCTTGAAACCTTTATGAAACTTTCCAGCTCCATTTTCGACTTATGTCAAGACTTTTTAAAGTCAGTGTTGCTGTTAATATTTTATGTTTTTCATGTTTTTTAATCCCGGTGCATTTTTTTTTAATATCCGGTGGCTTTCCGTGAATTGCCGACGTCAGTAAATCCCTGTGCAGGAAAGCACAAGACACATCTCAGGGGTGTGAGCAGAGCACAGGGCAGCCGGCAGCAGATCAGGCTGCGCAGGACGAGGAGCAAAGCTTTCCCCCTCCAGTCTCTGCAAAACTCAGGGGTTTTGGGTCGCCTCCAGCCAGCTCACCGCTTTCTCCAGCGTGACTCAGGAGACAGCCCCCTGCTCGGGCTATTTCTGCAGACAGATGGGCGGGTGTTTCTGCAGGCTGTTACCACGCGTCACATCCTCCAGAGGCAAAAGATGCCATTAAAAGGCCACTTGCAGAGAGCATTTATTAAAGTAAACAGCCAAAAGTAGCGATGGCACCACCATTCCAGAAGCAGCAGTGCTCAGCGAGTGGCTCTGGCTGTCTGCCCCAGCACAAATCCTCTGTCCTAGGTAGGAGAAGCAGACAGGCACCGATGGGGTGGCTGGGCATCCCCAGCACCGCCGAGCCCCTCCATATCCCATCCCCACCTCTCACTCGTTCACTCTTGCCTATGGCACCTCTCACACTTACCTGGCTCCAGGCATCCCTCCAGGTTTGTGATGGGAGTTGCTCCTCATCTTTTGTGTCCATGGTGATGTTTTGGTAGGGGTCACGCAATAGCTCCTCAGCAGAGCCCTCCTTCTTCTCCCTGGTGCCTCCTGGAAAGCTGAGCAAGTGTGGTGTGTGGTTACAGGAAGCGTGGTGTTGGTAGCTCCCATTTTATTGCTTGTGCACTGCCATCCCTCTGCTGAAACCGCTTTGCTCCTGTGTCATGTTTACTATCCCTGTGCTCTCCAGTCACCTCCATCCTTTTCCTCATCCCCTGTGCTGCTTGGGACCTCAGGAACCTCCCCAGGACAGCTCAGCAGCATGCCCAGGGAAAGCCTCTCTCCTCCCCTGCTTGCCTCATCACCTTTCTCTGCAAACAAGCAAGGAGCCCAGCCCCTCACTCTGCTTTTACAGATGCCTTCCAAATAACTCTTTATCTCCTTCTTTCATCAATCAGAGGGGAAATGGTGTTGACCATGCTGATATGCAGAAGAAATGATGCAGCAAAGGGGAAATGGCTTTACTGGAAGCTGACGCACTCAGCAGCATCAGTCAAATACAAAATATTTTGGAGAAATGTCCCATTTTTGTACTGGGAGAGCTGATGTTTATGACCTGCTGGAGCAAAACATCAGAGATCACTTAGTGAGAGCAGGGATTATTTGTGAAGGGAGGGATTACAAATTTAGCTCCATCTCGCTGCCCACCCTCTCCTCGCCACACCTGCACCCCTGGCGCACAGCAGATGATGGTTTCTCATTTAAACCCCTGCACCTTGGCTTTACAAAAACCCTGCTCCAAACTGCTGCACTCCTGGCAGTGTAAATGGAGACATAGGTGTCACAGCTGGGCCCATGGTCTGGGGATAAGGTGAGAACTGGAGAGGAAAGTGCTGGGTTCCCCTGCCCTGCCAGGCTCTGCGGCATCACAGAATTGCAGAATCACACACTGCTTGAGGCTGCCAGGCCCTCTGAAGGCTTTTTGGCCCAAGCCCCTCCTCAAGCAGGGCCACCCAGAGGTTGTCCAGGCCATTCTCAGATGGCTTTTGAAGATCTCCAAGGAGGAGACCCCACAGCCTCTCTGGGCAACCCTTGCCAGTGCTCTGTCACCCACACAGCACAGAAGTGCCTCATGATGGTTAGACAGAACCTCTTGTGTCAAGTCTGTGCCCATTGCCTCTCGTTGGGCACCACTGAAAAGAGCCTGGATCCATCCTCTTTTCACCCTCCTTCAGGTATTTATAGACATGGATAAAATGCCCCCAAACCTCCTCTTCTCCAGGCTGAGCAGCCCCAGCTCTCTCAGCCTCTCCCCATAGGAAAGATGCTCCAGTCCCTTCAGCATCTTGGTGGTCCTCTGTTGGACTCGTCCCAGTATGCCCAGATCTTTCCTGTACTGGGGTGTCCAGAATTGGACCCAGCACTCCAGGGGTGGCCTCACCAGGGTTGAGCAGAGGTGAAGGATCCCTTGGCCTGCTGGCCATGCTGTGCCTAATGCAGCCCAGGATGCCATTAGCCACCTTTGTGGCAAGGGCACATTGCTGGCTCGTGTTCAACTTGGTGTCCAACAGGACTTCCCAGTCCTTCTCTGCCAAGCTGCTTTCTGCTGGATGGACTCAGGGGCTGGTTTCTGCCTGGAACTACCTTTTCCCAAAAGCACATCTCTCGGCATATGTGCTGTAGTTTGCCCTAAATCAAAATGAGACCAAATCACCTCAGGAAGGATGTGAGCAATAGACTCCCCTTGCCCATTTTTCTAATTGCTCCTGTTCCATCAAGACTGTCCCCGTTCCTGTGGTACCCGAAGAGCTGGCCAGAGCCTCCCAGGCCTGCTGTCACCATCAGCCAGGCCATCTCCTGTCACCCGCTGCAGGGCCCAACCCGTGTCCTGGCCTCCCTCAGCCGGCCTCCCTCAGAGAGCTTGGGCACTTTGTAAAGGCTGGGCCAGAGTTATGAGGGGACATGAACCTTGACAAGGTCTTGGGGTGAGTGATGGATGTTCCTGGTGCTGGAAAGCAGCCAGATATAAGCCAGAGCCCCGCTGTCACATCCAGGCTTCAGAGCGCTCTGCGGCTTGCCAGCCACTTTATAACACAGGGTTGCTAATGGACTTGTGCTTTAATTACTGTTTAGCAATGAGGCATTTGGGAGGAGCCTCCCAGGCAGGAGAGATTAGAGAGGGCCACCAGAAGGAGAGATAATCATCAATGCGATTGACTTTCTCTGGTCAGATGTGTAAGCTAACTCCAGGAAACGCTCTTTTCCTCATACCCTTCCTATGAGGCTGCAGGAGCGTGGCCTGATTTCTCTGGCACCCGGCACTCCTGGCCACATCCAGCCCCAGGAAACTGGCACAGGCCCCAGCCCCGCCACCAGCAACTGGGCTGAGTGTGTGGAGCAGCATCCTTCAGGTGAGTGTGCGTATGCATGAGTTAAGTTTATTTAAAAAAAAAAAAGCAGCCTGGCTGTGCTGCCTCAGAAGTCACAGACAGAAATTCATTACTATTTCCATGTGGCTACAGTGGCAATTTCTTTACCATCATAAGCAGCAGATGCTGCAGGATGTTCATACATTTTCCAGAAACCCTGAGGTCATGTGGAAACTTTTCAAATTAATGAGAGCTCCTGGACATGAGATAACTATTTTATTTTATTTTATTTTATTTTATTTTATTTTATTTTATTTTATTATTTTTTTTTTGTCCAAATAAACATTGCTCCCTGATAGTTTTCAGCTTATTTAAATCATTTGCAACCCATTTTTTAAAGATAATGTTGCTTTACATGGAAAAAATATAAAGTCATATGATGCTAGCTACTTGTCTCTTCTTGACAAGGAGAAAAAAAAAAAAAAAGAAAGAAAAAAAGAGGGACTTTTTGCCTGTAAAAATCCCTGCCAGGAAGATTAGTGGTTACTGCACAGATCTGTGAATTTGGAAACTTGGGATGCATCCCTGGGAATTTCACTGGCTGTGTACGTGATCTTGAAGAAGTCAATGGGCTGGCAACGAGCTGACCTTTTGGTTGAGCCAAGCCTACTTGTTTGCATTTTGAGGAAAGAAGGGGCATTTTCTGCTGGGTTTTGTTGTTGTGGCTATGCTTCTTTTTTTTTCCACTGAGAAGCCACACAGCTGGAGCATTGTGGCTGTCCCTGCCTGTCCTGCTGTGGCACTGCCTGAAGCATGGAGCTGGGGACACCTTGCACCCCTGAGAGGCACTGTTCAGTCTCAGGTGGGCTACAGAAGAACCTGAGATATCACTGATGAGTTTCTTCTCCCTAACACTACCACTGTAGGGCTTTCTCTGTCTTTCCAAGCCCTAGGGATGGTTGGGAGTTGGGTGAGGCTGCGGTGCTCTGGACACGTCAGGCTGAGAGTACCAGGTGAGCTCTACACCACGTGCACTGGAGCCAGGCATATATTCCTGCCCAATAAACCACTTCTAGGAGTACAGACACCTCTAACTGCTGCTGAGACTCTCTGTGAATTCCTGGGCCAGTTCACATAGATGGTCTCTCCTGCAGGCCTTGGTACCTAATGGGTTGACTTGGGTTTGTTTGTTTTCATTTCGAAAATCTGCAAAAAAAAAGTTCCTGCTGTAGCTGGATGGATCCCTCCTTCTCCAGAAATCACTGTCTGCTCTGACAAACAGATTTCTTCCGTTGCTGTTTTGGGAGAATATGGCTTAGTTTTAATGCTAGTCCTATCAATAACCCACAAGCTGTTGTACTGTGCTTGCTTTTACCTGGGGGAGGTTGCTGGCTGTACTGTTTCCTCTCAGCTTTGTGTAGCAGTTTTAGTAACATAAATTATTGTTAGAGCTGCTATTGGTATGCTCCTTTGCATTTTTTTCTTTTAATAATGGCAGCAGACAGGAAGTAGTGATGAAATGGAACTACTTGCTGACTTTGCTGTCTAGATTTTGGTGAGGTATTTTGGTCACGATGAACTGAGGGTTTCTCAAGCGTCTAAAACTGAAAATCACATCCATGAACTAACTTTTTTTTTAAAAAAAAAAAAAATATTATTATTATTCTTTCCAAGACAGGAAAAAGAAAACTTGATTAGTTTGCATATATCTTCCTCTGTTGAGTGCATGAATACCTATATCCACTAAGGACTTGTATTGAGCAAAAGCGGGCAGCATAAACAAATTTTCATTTGGTTCTGAAAATGGTGAGGTCTGTGGTCATTCTTATCTAGATCCAGTTGCTATGAGATCTTTGTTTCCCACGCTCATGAGCTGCCTCTTATTGATAAAGAGTTTAATTACTTAACATTTGATCTCAGATAGCTAAGAGAGGTTTGATGCACCAACTTTGTCATTATGGTCCTGAATTTTGCTTACTTAGTTCCTTGGCAGACACTTTCCATCCTGTCTTGACATCTTTTGACATACGAACCCAGGATTTTCCTGTCCTCTGAAGTGCTGTGCTTGTTAGCTCCAACCTACCATAACCTGACAGGACTGCGGATTTCATCATTAACAATATGGGAGTGCCCCCAGTCCATGATATGCCTTAATTTTTTTTTTTCTTTAATTTTCTCACCTGCACTGACAGCTGAGTGCTGGTGGTCCTTGTTCCACTGCCCCACACCTCACCCTTCCTGCTCTCCTTAGTGTCTCCAGCTACAGTCCTTGGGAAAAAAGAGTTTGAACCAAGGAATATCTGGAAACAAGCAAAAGGGGAATCCAGATGTTGCTGATGGAGGTGGGTAGCACTTGGTAGCACGCAGTACGCCTCGAGAGGACACTGGGCAGTGTGCTCAGATGCTGCTTTGTGATCGAATACCTTGCAGGTGTTCAGTCACTGCCTTTCCTGATCTCTGACTTGGCCAATGTCTTCTGTGACGTGCCTTGTTGCAGTTCTGCTGCAGCACTGAGAAGTGCCTACAACCCCTCAGTAAATGGGGAGCCCAGTCTCTCTTACAAAGGCCCAAATCCACAAACTATTTATGTACACAATTCCAGCTGATTTTTATCTCAGTTGCCTGAATATCTTTGCATATCTGGGCCTAAGTGTTTTGTCTGTGGTCATGCAGGAAGTCTATGGTAAGCAGAGAAGTGAAAACACGTCCCAAGCTAAAGCTGTAATTACAGTGCCATCCTTCCCTTCATTAGGATGTTTTTGGGGGCAGGAGAAGATCTCCACTTGCTTTGAAAACAGCACTATTTTGCTCTTCATTTTGATATTTGGCTTTAAAATAAAAACCTGTAACGCTGCTGTAAATGACGCCTATTGATTATCCTCTCATAAAATGGAGTGCTCACTTAAGCTGGCATTGCCATGGCTGAACGCCAACGCTGCAATTGATCATTTAATTAACTGGAAGAAAATTAAAGGAACTGTAATCTGCTGTGTCTCAGCTCTCTTGTTATCAGGCTGGCAAAGTGCTTATTTCTGCCTAGAGCAACGATCAGCTCCTCGACCCTGTGATTTAGAAACATCGCCCCTCACCTACCCACCTGGCTTTCTGCAAGGCAGGATGCGGTGCGACCCGAGACCTCCTTCACCCGCTTCTGGACCCCAGATGCTGCGGTACCTGAGTCTGAAAGAGAAATGGATGTTCTATAAAAGTCGTGTTTTAGAGGTCGAGACTAGAACATGGGAGCTCTTGACTTTATTTTAATACCAGCATTTCCTTAAAGGGACTGAGGTATTGATTTTCATGTAGCTACTTCAAATAAAAGAGAGAACAGTGTGTTTGAGACAGAAATTACTGGTCCTGAAAATATGGCGGTCTCCTGAAGCTTTGCCTTCAACAAACAACCTGAGCGTCCGTGAACACAGAGAAAAGAAAAAAAAAAGAAAAAAAGAAAAAAAAAAAGATGTAAGAAGGCATTGTTTTAATGATTGTGTTGCCATATCAAGCGAAAAGAGACAGCTGCCTCTAACTTGTCTTTGCATGCCTAAGTAATATATTAATTACCTCATTCCCCCATAAATGCCTACAGTCCTCCAAAAGGCATGTTATAACAGACGTAGTCATTAAAGCTTGCACTGCATTTTTGATGTGTTGCGGGAAAACAAACAAACAAACAAACAAAACCTCAAGTCCTTTGTGTTTCAGCTAGATCCAAGTTGGGGAAATGTTAAGTAGAAACACTTAACAAACTGTATCGTTCGAAAGCGTGTTTTAGTGCCAAAACAGGAAGAAAATAGAATCTGAAACGGTTCCCAATGTTTGATCAGGTAAAATAGTTTGTTCCCCTTTGCATTTTAATTACAAGTGAAGCCCATTCAATTTCATCTTTGCATTTATTTCAGCCTTTTTTTTTTTTTTTATTTTTTTCTTTTTTTTTTGCTTTGTGTGAGAAACTTGCGGTCCAGGCTGTAACATAACAAAGGGCTCGGTAGGAGGGATGAAAAAGATCAAAAAGAGGAAAAAGAAACTTCTTTCAAAACGTCGCTGCTGATCATAAGTAGCTGTAGGAGTCAGATATCTGCATGAAATTGAAACCACTTCACCTTCTGAGACACGCGTTTTCCCTCTGCTCTGGGTTGTAACTTAGGCACAGACCGTAGCAGGGCTCATGCTGCCTCTGCCGGCTGCTGCTCTGGCTTCCCCTGGGTGTTCTCAGGGCATTTCACTTGCGTTTGTAGTACCTTCAAAAGGGAAGCTGGGCAAAGAAGAAAGTAAAACTAGCCTGGTAGGTATGAGGTATTATGGGCTGATTGGCAGATTGGGAGTGTCTTGCTGGCTTCTGAGACGTAGGTTAAAAACACTTTGGTCACAGGTAAAAACAGCCGGTGCCCTGCTTGTTTGTGTGATGACAGACGGTGCTGCGCTGGTCGCTGCGGTCTCATGAGAAAGTTGTGCTCTGGGTGTGTGAGCAGAGGTGAGGAGGAGGAGGAGGAAGAGTCTGTGTCCCCGTGCCACACAGCAAGACAGACGGCCATGGAGACAGTGCCTGGGGTGTTCAAAGGGACTCGGGACCGAGATGAGGAGCACCAAACCTGTGGTTTTTGCAGCTCTGAACCCCTCCAAATGCAGAGTGGGGCAAACCTGTGCCCAAATCTGTGTTCTACCTGATCTGGAGTGAGGATGTAAACCCAGCTCCCTCACATCCCCAAGTGCCTCTCTGTAAATAGGAGTTAAGGGGCCAAAGGGAAACAGCTCCCAGAGGAGAGGAGTGAGGTTTCCCCATGTGGGTACCACAGCTGGCCTGTGTGGGACAGGGCAGTGACAGAATACACGTCTCTGAACCCCAAGAGCCTGCTCTGCCCCCGGGTCTTTGGCTACTCTTTCTGAGTCCCACCACAGTGCCAAATGCAGGCCAGAGACAACAGCTGAAGATCCTGAGAAGGGGGAAATATCTTGAAGGCCAAAAACTGGACCTGGCCTTGGCTCAGCCACAGATCCAAGCAGTGCTCCTTGTTCAGTGTTTCCATTGTGGTCACCTCAGCTGCTCTCTGCTCAGCTAGTTTTGGAGTCCCCAGGTCTCCCCGTGCACTGCAAGAGGAGCCGAGCTCCACGCCTGGCACACCGTGAACTCCTCCGCTCGGTGTGTGGCGAAGGATTGCAGCAACGAGATCTGAAATCCTTTCTCCGAGTGATTTGTACAGCGTCCCGCAAGAAGCCTGTAACCAAAGCATCCAGGGCTTCGACCACAAACCCTTCTTTTCTGTAAGGATAATTTTAAATTTCCATCCTGCTTTTTGTCCACATCAGGAAAACCACCATACAATTTGCAGTATCTGCCCAGGAGTGGCCTGGGGTTGGCAGGATGTAGCCAACTGGTGAAACTGCATGGCGTAGCCTGCCGAGCGCATGCTTGCCTCATGCTTTCATCTGGTGAATTCCTTTCATGGGTAGAAAATCCTTCCCTCAAATCTAATTACATTGAATTGGACATAGTGCTTTTATTACACGGCAGAATTTGCTAGCCACATTGGTGTACTTCTCTGTGCAGAAATCAAAGTCAGGAGAGTATTTCCAAATGTCTGAATGTGCACTGAGTCAAGCAGGCTCTATGAGGTGGTCATAGTTTAAAACAAATGCATTGTGCAAATGTGAAAAGAAGAATAAATAAGATCCTGGCACAAGAAGGAGACGAATTAAAGTTAGGAAAGGCCAGTGGAAATAACAGATGCCAGGAAGAGACTCTGACTCCCCTTGTGTGCTCCTGCTTCAGACAATATTCTGAGTAACAGCAGCATTAGCCTTTCACTATCAATGTTTTGATTTGAATTTAATTCAAATTTCACTTCACTTTCCTATTGTGAAAGGAGCTGGCGATCAGACATCTCGGATTCTTGCATTGTTAGGCACAGTGAGTCATAGTAACGAGCCTTAGGTTGCTGATAGCGAGTGTGCAGCAGAGCCAAGTGGCTGCGCAGCCTTAGAGACCTTCTGGCACTTCCCTTTCAAGTAGATGCTCCCACAGGGGCTCTGTGGGCATGGCATATTTTGTGGCCAAATATTGATAGATTGGTGTGTTCCCTTCACTGTAGCCCAATGCTTATTTATTGAATCAATGAACATTAATTCCCTAAATGTAATGAGCTGTGCTGCCAAGCGAAAGCCCAGGAAAGCCAGAGCTGTTGGTGGGTTGTCACAGTGGCACCCCATGCGATGTGCGTCACCAACTCAAGTGACATAAATGCAGGGAGCCTTTTTTCCTCTTTAACGTCCCCCATGTGGAAGTCCATACTCAAAAAATCTAAATGTTCTTTGGAAGAAAGATGGCTGAGAAAATTAAGGCCCCGAACTTCTTCCCACTGGAGTCAGCAGAAGTTTTGCCAGTCAATGTTGATGAGGGTGTGATAGGGTCCCGAGAGTTAATGCATGCAGTGCCCATCGTGGTGATATTCAGCCCATCAGCAGATAGATCTGAAGCCACAGACGGGAGCATATCTCACATCTTTGCATTGATTTGTTCTGCTGCTGAATCCCTGCCACTGTCCTCACCGAGCCACTTGCTGACTCAACAGTGCGCCTTCTCTGCATTTGCCCTAATTAGTCATATGCAAACAGTATTTTATTCAGGAAGTTCTTTTAACGTAAGTTGGAGTATGAACTTAGCACAGCAATAAAGATCAGGAAAAGTGAGTGTGCTATACGGTAATAAGGCTCTGTTATCGGCCACTGGCAAAGCAGAAAAGAAAATGTATATGCAGAGTTTTAGTGACTCAAAAGTTTAATAAAGGGGAGGATGGTGGGGAGAATATTTGCTTAACATCCCTCTAGAGATGCTGTAGCATGAAATGTTTAACTGCTGAACAAGTTTCCACTAACATCATCCTGAAACACAATTGGGTTTTGATGCAGTGTTCTTTATTATGGGCTTGGGGAAAGCACGTTTGGCATGAGAGAAATGTGTCTAGTAAGGAGACCACAACACTTATTCACAGCTCCTCAGCCAGTTCATGCTGGGAAGTCCGACATCTTTGAACAATTAAATTGAGCAATGTTAGTAATTTGTACACCGAGATTTTTCTGCAGTGTCTTTTGCTCAGAGACTGCTAACACATCTAGGGCTCTGGTGCCTCAGTTATTTAAAATGATCGGAACCTAGCATGAGAGCATTCAGCGAGGAACTGTTTCAATGCATTGTGCAGTAGGTAAATTTGGATGATGGTAATAAAGGTGTACAAGTGAATCCTGAAACATCAATGCTTATGGGCACCAAAATTAATCATCATGCAAAGGAGTGTCAGCTAAAGGATTGAAAATAAGAGAGTGCTGGGTGGGATCGGGTGGGTTCTGTAGCGTTAGAGCTAGGCAACCCTTGGTCTGGACCACATTGGTGCTACTTGGTCTTTAAAGGGAGCACAATCACCTTTGTGTGAGCACTGCGACCGCAGCTGAAGTGCAAAGCAGGCTTTCACTGCTGTGTGGCAGCTCATCAGCAACCACTTCATCCTCACACCCACATTAGAGAAGCTGAAACAGTTGCTCAGAGTTGCACCAGCCTCCTCTAAGGCATGGGAAGTACCTCTGCTAGTAACAGTTCACTACCAAAACTCCCCTGGTGCGTCCCAGCAACAGGGGCTCTGGTGGGGAAGGTGGCACCGAACTGTGTATGACATTTCTGCCCCTGCCAGTGCATCCCCCTGTTTCACCAGGGAAACTCCTCGGTGGCTGTTACGGTGAGTCTGTGACTGTGTTAAAATAGTGCATGGCTGCTGTGCAGGAGTGCATTAACTGGCTATATCTCATTTGGAAAGATGAGGTGTCTGTGAGCTCCTGTTTGGCTTCTTGGTACTTATGCAAGAGACCTGAGTTTGAGTCTTGCTCTGATTATTTCTCTTCTTGAGGCACCAGTGAGCACAGAACAATAAATATAGCAGTAGTCCACAGCCACACTGCCATGGGCTATCGTGTTGTCACTTCTCATAAGCTAAGTAAAGCTGGGCTTTGTCAGTATGCGGATGAGAAACCTTAAAGGAATAAAATGAGTCTATAGCACCTGTGTCTCTTCTCCGTCTCAGACTGGTGCAGGCAGAGGCATTTTGTTTCATATAGACACTTCCTGTGATTTCTATTAAGTGTCACGGTCACTGCTTTTTCTTCAAAAGAAATTAAAAGCAACCATGCCTGCATGCAAAAAGGACTGCTCATTACATGGAAGCTCAGAGACCACTGCAGAAATGTTAGGAAGATACAGTACTGTAAGACATCATTTTGCCCTGCAGGTGCTTCCTACATTACATGTGCGTACAGCCGGGTGAGGATGTTACATATGCCTGTCAAAGCTTCTTTTTAAAAGGTATCATTACCGCAGAACTGTGAACTGAGAAGTGTCATATGGCGACTGAGTAGTGTCATATGGCTCAGCTCCGTATGATCGCTTATAGTTCCTGTTGGAGGAAACCAACAAGATCACAGAATACGTAGTGTTGGAAGAGACCCACGCAAGGATCATCGGGTCCAACTGCTGGCTCCACGCAGGATCACACAAAATTAATGCCATGTGTCTGAGAGTGGTGTCCGAGTGCTTCTTGAACTGTGACAGGCTCAGTGCTGTGACCACTGCCCTGGGCAGCCTGTCCCAGTGCCCGACCACCCTCTGGGTGCAGACCCTTTCCCTAACCCCCAGCCTGACCCTCCCCTGTCCCAGCTCCATGCCGTTCCCTCGGGTCCTGTCGCTGTCCCCAGAGAGCAGAGCTCAGCGCCTGCCCCTCCGCTCCCCTCGTGAGGGAGCTGCAGGCCGCCATGAGGCCTCCCCTCAGCCCCCTTGGAGTCTCAGAGCTCCCTGCAGTCCCTTCGTACCCTTCCCACCACTCCACAGAACTGAAAACACTTATGACTCAGGGAACATAGCTGAGATGGCTGTGGAGCCTTTAATTTTAAATGCGTGGACCTCGGCCATAAATTCCCTCCCTCCAGCGTGCCCTGGCTCCCCATCCCAGAGGTTACCCCTCAACGCCCGCACCGGGGCCGCCTCCCCTCGGGCCAGGAGGTGCCCGCAGTGCCCTCAGCCCCCAGCCCCGCTGCTATGGCCCCGGGTTCAGCCTGGAGCCGGCTGCGGGAGCTGCTGGGGGCTGCCGGGTCGCTGCCCCCCGGCCACCCTTGGGTGCTCCCCGGCGGGCACGGAGCGGGGACACGGACACGCGTGGGCGGGTGTGGGGCAGGCAGCACCCCCACAACCCCTGTCCTGCCTCCCGGCTGCCCACTTTGGGTTTTGGAGGTAAAAAATGTGTGTTTTATTCAGTAGTGAAAGCTTGCTTCTGCTGTGATTAATTGTCCGTGTCTCTCCCTTCTGGTCCACCTGGTTCTGTTTAATTAACGTGACTTTTTCAGCTCGTTAGCTGGGAGCCTTTATGACTTCGGGGAAGAGCAGCTAAGAATTGACGAGAGGCTTAAAAAAAATTTAATTTGAAGAAGCGACGCGCGCCGGGGGAGGCGGCATTTCGGCTCCCGCTGACCGTGCGGGGGCAGAGCCACGGCTCGGGGAGGGCGACTGGGCGGCCCGCGCCCCGTGTCGTGTCGTGTCGTGAGATGTCGTGTGTCGTGCCGCATCCCGCCGCGCACACAGCTCTCCACGTGAAGCGCCGGCCCCCTCCTCCCAGCTGTTTGCTCAGCTGACCCCGGCGGCCGAGGGGCCGGGCTCCGCCGCCGCTCCTCACTGGCGCAGCGCAGGGCCCGGGCCGGCCGAGCCCGCCTCTGCCTCCTCCTCCTTCTCCTCCTCCGCCGCCGCCTCCGCCGCCGCGCACAGCCCCGGCCGGCCCCTCGCCGCCTCCAGCCGCCGTCCCCGCCGCCGTGCCCGGCTCCTCCCGCACCTCCCCTCCCGGCGCAGGCCCCGGCGCCTGCCCCGATGCTCTGAGCTCCGCGCGGCCCCAGCGCCGGCCCCTTCCCGGCCGCGCCGCCATCTCCTCGCCCCTCGGCGGCCATTGGAGCCGCCCCGGAGCCAGGCAGCGAGCGGCAGCAGCAGCAGCAGCCAGGCCGCCGCCATGGACAGCCCCGGCGGCGTCAGCGACAAGAAAAGGTACCGGGGGGGGAGAGGGTGGGCATCCCCCTCCTCACCCTCGCCGCCCTTCCTCCCTTCCCGCAGCCGAGGCCCACGCTCCCAGCCCGGCTCCCCGCAGCGCGCTTGGCTCTTTCATCCTCCCTCCTCCTCCTCCTCCTCGTCCACGTCGCCATTTTGTCGGCGGGGGGAGCCCGGCTCCCCGCTGCTCGGGGGGCTCCCGAGCTGCGGCCCCTCATTGCCCGGCCGGCTGGGGGCGGAGGGTCGAGCAGGGTGTGTTTGTAATTAAAAACCCAGAGAGGGGGGGGGAAAGCGGCTTGGGGACGGGGTGGCCAAAGGGGAAATGTGCGTGTCTGGCTCGGCACCGGTGCTGTGGGAAGTCTGGCGGGGTCCTAAGCGGTTGTGCTGGGGGCAGCTCGGGGCGGCCGCGGTCGTTTGGGGAAAGGGAGGTGGGATCGGGTGGGATCTACAGGGGGAGGCCACCGGGGCTTTGATACCCCGTTCTGCCCGGGTTTTGTTCGGAAAGGGGAGATTTTAAGATTACCGAGCTTGAGAAAAGCAAGGGGGGGGGGGAGAGGAGGAGGAGGGCTGCCGAACAATGTGAGTTGAGAAGTATGAATAATTCACCGCGGATTGCTAGCTCAAATTAGAAAGAAGGGGGAATAAAAGCCTTGAAAGCTTTTGTTACGTTGCGAAGTTATGGAGTTGGAGTATTCAGGTGATCGGATTTTTTCGATTGGATGCTCCCCCAGCGTGCTTTGTGGAGGGATTAATTGCTGTAATTGCCGTCTGCAGAAAACAGCGTTTGTCGGTATTGATACTGGTACCTTTTTTTAGACGGGTTATCTCTGCTTTTGTATCAGGAGGTCATCCGAGCAGGCTAAATGGAGGGAGCACGAAGCATGTAAGCCTCCTTGGAAGGGAGTCTGAGTAGCTGGCCTTTAAAATGGATGTTGAGCTTTGTGCTGAGCCCAAGCCGTGAAGGCAGAGCGCGGGGCTCGGGAATACGGCGTGCTGTGCCCCTGGGCTTCACCTCCAGGACGGGACCATCCCAGCGATGATCTCAAGTTGTGAGAGCGGTGCTGGGGGTGAAGGAGCAGGAGCTTTTAGTCTAATGAAATATCTACAGTCCTGAAACCTTTTTTTTTTTTTTTTTTTTTTTTTTTTAACCCCTTCTCAAAGCTAATAACTATTGAGAAGCCGCAGAGAAAATCTTGCAACAGAAAGGATTGTTCTGTCCTGTGCTCTGCTGGCCTAATTTGGTGGCAAGGCTGGAAAGGGGCTTTGAGACTTTTTTTTTTCTTCTGTTGCTGTTTGCTTTGTCCTCGAGCATTTGTTATTTTTTACTTACCATTCTGTCCTGCTTGGGTACTTTTTTTTTTTTGTAATTTCCTTGTCCTGGATGTAATCTGCTTTCTTCAGAATGTAAGAATCAGTATGCATAGCTTATCCTGCCCTTCCTAAAGGGAGAGCTTAAGAAAGAGCATTTGTTGCCTTCTGCTTCCTGTAGACCGAGTTCAAGGTTGGGAATGTTTCTTATAAAATAGCAAGGAATATTGAGGTTACCTCTGTTGTAGGGTGTGTTTTAAATTAAAACATAAAGCTGTGTCTGTGGTACGCTCATCCTGGGGCCGCGAGTCTGCAGTTGAGCAAAGATGGCTAAGGAAAAAAGGAAGGATGTGAGCTCACAAGAGAACTCATTGAAAATCCCAAGCATTGCTCAAGAACCGGCGTTGTTTTAGAAGGCTTTAGGTTTGCTAGTGTCCCTTTTCATAATACCTGTAGGGAAAATACCTTCCAGTCTGTCCTTCGATAATAAAACTTTGGCTGACTGTAGGTGTAGTGCACCTCGCTTTCACCATGTGTTGGTCTCGCTTCACTCCTCATCCCTCCGTGTGCTTGTGTTTGGGTAGCGTTCAGCTCTCGAGAGTTAAAGTGAAGCTTGTTGTCTGCTAATTATGTGCTGTGGGATGCAGAAATTATGAAATTTGACCCAATGTGTCCCTCATTCTTACATAAGTGAAATCTCGCCATCGTAGAAACTGTAAGCACAGATTGCCTTTCGGGTTTGTTGAACCCATTCTGTTAGGCAGTCCCGAACTTCTGTAGATCTCGGTTGATTTCTTATGGAATCCTGACCCCCTGTATGTACGGGTAATGCTGTTACGTATTGCCAGCTGTGTGGGTTTTAGCTGTTCTTCAGTAGCTGGGTCATTTTTGTGTACTCCTGATCTTTTTTCATGTGTTGCAAGGACTCAGTTTGTTTCTGCATAAAGAGTGAATAAAAGAGCATTGTTGGGAGCTTTGCTTGCTTATTAACTCCCATTTTATTCAAATTTAGGACTTGTATAGAAGTTTGACTTTCTCAATTTTCTTTTAATGAACTCTAGCGTGCAGATGGCTTGTGCCATGAGAAGATTTTCTCAGTTCTGTGGTGTGACACTTTGCTATTTGGAGAGCAAATCTTGCAACGCTTTAAATAAATGCACCATTTAGGGCTACTAGTTGCTTTGGTAAGGGCCTGCAGCTGGTAAATGGATACATCGGGAAAATGAATCTTGGATTGTTTTAAATCCTTACTTGTAGCATAAATGCATAGGTACTTAATGGTATGAGTGCTAAATAAGAATGGCTAGCAGAAGGTTTTTAAAAAGTATGTTTGAGTGCCCAGCCTGGGACTCCAGATGGTATAAAGCACTGTTTTAACATCCTGACTTGAGCGTCTTGCAGAAAAACTTCAGCTTTTCAGTTTCTCATAGTTGGGACTTGAACTGTATCGTCTGGTATCTGAGAGGATGATCTGGAAGACCAGGGTTTTTCTGTTCCGTCTCTGCCACTGAGGTCCAGCTCCAGCATCTGGCCGAGAAGCCCTGGTCCTGTGCCACTGCCTATGAAAGGGGCAATGAGTGCTGCTGGCTTTCTTAAACCTAAGTGAGGTTTTTAGGATTGTACGCTGCTTTTTGCCTGTTCATTTCTTTCAGTGCTGGTGGTACTGAGCCACTGTTAACAGGGTTGAAAGCTAATACAAAACCCTTTTGTATATACCAATACTGTACCTTTCTGTGTTGTACAAAGAGGAGAAACCTTCCTAAATCTTACGCAGAATCTCCTCGCAGGTACGGGGAGGGCTGAGTGGTTTATGGCTTACATAGAAGTGGTTGTTTTTACTGCTTTCTGGATTTTTCTGGATTGTTTGGCTTGCCTTAGGACCTAAATGGTATTGCCTCAGTTGTCTGTTCCTTGTCATTTCCTCAAACACAAAATGGTTTTGAAGTGTCTTTAGTAAAAGTGATTTGAATCTGCTTTTCAGTGCCCACTGAAGATGAAGGCACAGCACATTGCTGCAGCTCTGCCTCCTGGTTATCAAGGCACAGAAAATCAGGGAGGAACAGCTGCGGAGGGTTTGCCTACTGCAGATACACTTTTCTTAAAATTTTGAGCTCTTGGTGCTTTGGTCTGCTTGTATCAGTGGAGGTTTGAGTATCTGGTAGCGTGTTCATGGAAGTAGCAGGAGATTTCTGGGTTTTGTTCAGTGGTACTTGCTCTGTCTGGGGCCCTTGGGCTGGCATGCTTGGAACAGCTGTGAGTGGTCCATGTGGAGAGCTCTGCTGTAGATGTGTCGGGGGGCTAGAATGGTAAAAAAAAAAAAAAAAGGCTTTAATTTTATGTAGTTCAAAGCTTTTTGGGGAAGCTACCTTCCGTATAAATGCTATTTGTTCCTCTGGAGGCTTACCCTGGCCTGTTTTGGGCCACAGGGAGGGCAGATGGAGCTGTGGGCTGGTCATGGCACCCAAAGCCGGGCAATTAGCGAACTATCGATTTAAAGGCAGAGGTGTAAAGTTGATAATCCACCTTGCTTCCTCTTCTAATTGTGATCCACACTTTCTGGTAGGCTTCTCTTTCCCAAGGAATGGCTATCGAGGGCTTCTTTAGCTTAGTTTAAGGCTGCGTTAGGGTTCTGTAAGCCTTGCGAAGCTGGGTGGGCACATGGTGCCGTGCTGATCCTGCTGCCTCCTGGAGAGAGCCCGTCCTGTTACCGAGAGTAAGACTGGGCAGCAACACAGCAGCCAGCGTTCACTTCCTCCTCCGCATGTTGTGAGCACAGCTTGTAGACCTTTGTTCCTTCGTATCCTTGAATTGTATGCCTGGAGTTCATAAAGTTGTTTCCAGGACTCTGATTGCTGACAGCGAAGTGGAAAAGGAACAAAATCAACTCTTACTAGCGCCAGCGAATGCCAGCAGTGTTGTGGTGTAAGCACGAGCCGTTCTGAGGTTCCTACGAGTGTGCCAGTTCCTCGGTGTGCTTCTGATCTGAAAGCCTTGGAGACTCTCCCTGAGCCAATCTAACGAAATGGATTAAATTCTTGTGCGTTTGTTCTGCACGGTAATAAAATTACACTGATGTGTGTTAGAAGGCTGGACTTCGGCTAGGTTCTTGTGAGACTTTGCAGAGTTCAGGGGATGGTGTATCACAGAAGCCACCGGGTTTGTGTGTTCAGTTTTGTGTACTGCAGGGGGGAAAAATCAGCAGTATTGTCTCTGCTTAGCTGTGAAGGGCTTGGTGTTGTGATATGCCAACAAAATAGTTCTTAGGCATCGTGGAGTAAACCCAGGTGGGAGGTACCGCCTGGTTCAGCAGTGGCAACGGGAGTACCCAGATTTTCCTGATGATACTGCTCTTTCAAGGAGATGCAAATACAGATCAGATTACCCTGTGTGTTCTTTAAAAACAAAGCGTCTTCAAAACAAAAACACATCTTGCAAGAACCTTAGTAAGGTGCAGTAACCTGTTTCCCACCTCTTGTGTTGCTAGCTGATGTCCAAAAGGAAGGAACGTTCCAGATTACGAGTCATCAGCCCAAATGCTGCTTTTATCTCAACATAGGCAGGTGTTTACATGCCTCAAAAAATCCTAGGCAGTGCATGGAAAAAACGTAGGCCTTACTCATCTCTTCATGTCATAACAGCCCTTTCTCTTTTGGATTTGAGAAAGTTTGAGCATTTTGGAGCCTCTCTCAAGAACCCTCTTTTGTATCAGGGCAGGCAGAAGGGCAGGCAGGAGAATCTGTTTTGCACCGAGTATCGCTCCGAAACAGGAGACGCCTGGGGTGTTCATGACATTGGGAACTACAGAAATGGCCCAGGAGAAAAGAGGAACCTTGGCATTTTAATTAATGACAGAAAATTCAGGAAAGATACAGGTTTCCAAATCAGAGTTGGATGTGAATGCTATTAAGTTTTTCCTCTACTGAGATCTGTTATTTATCTTAAAATAAAACTATGAAAATCAAGTTCAGAAATTCAGAAACATGAAGTCAAGTGAATACATGCCAGCATATATGTATTTTTAAATACAGTTTATGTTGGTGACGAATGCTTCAGGCTTCTTTGATGTGGAGCCATAGCCTCAGTTGATGTAAATTAGCACGGGTTCATTGAAGCCATGCCTGTTCGTACCAGCCTGGGGATTTGATCCAAGATATCAGAACTGATACCTCAAAATGCATTGAGTTTCGTCATCTGCATAACTCGTCATTGCTCTCTGTTGCAGCCTGGTGGAACGGTGACTTGTACAAAAATGTGTTTTAAAATGTTGAGGTGTTTTTACCAGGCTATTTCACACGGTGTCTGCAGACGGTGGAGAACTGGTGCTTCAAGTAGATCCATTAGTAGTTCCTTTAAGATACCTAATACATAATAAACACCGTGTGCATTATAGACTCTAGAGAAACTGCAAATTCAGTTTAATTTGGGGTGGTATGAATGAACACTTGTTAAGCATTCAGAGGAAAAATGTTACAACAGATTTTTTTTTTTAACTTGCCACGTTAAAATAGAGCCTGAATTTCAAGTGAAGAATTGAGGAAACTGAATCACCGCGTTTGTGTGAAGAAATTTCTGCTATTATATTTACAGCAGCGGAAGGTTTTACCAAACAACTTATTAAATATCCCAAGTACCTTACTAAGTGTCCCTTTCAACTCCTTTTGTAATAATCCTGGACGTGGTGCCTGAAAAAGCTGCCCCGTGTTGTTTACTGGAATGCATCATGTTCCCATCAGTCTTAACTGATAGCGCCCATCTGGTTTGGTTTTGGGAAGATTATGTTTCAAGAAGGAAAAGAACACTGAGGCCAGGAACCTTGTTTTTGTGGAATTATTTCATGCTGCTCACAACTGAGAGTAATTAATGAACTGCTAGGCTAGGAGGGAGTTCAGAGGCTTGCCTCCTCGTGTTTTTCCTGTGCTTACACCTGCTGTGGAAGAGTTGGAAATATATTCTATGGAACAGAAGACTTGAAGCAATCATGTCAAGTACAAAGGCTGCAAATGGGACGCTCTGAATGGAAGTGATTCAGCTGATAACAGGAGTGTTCAGTGCTCCCTCCTTCAGAAGAGGCTTTTTTTTCCTTGCAGACTATTGAATGTACTGGCTGTGGAACTGACATTGCTGCAGGCTCTTTGTCCTGGCTATTGATGTAAGCATTCTTCTTGACTGCTCAGGGGATCTGTTTGTTCTTTATTCATATAGAAAAATAAACTTTTATGTCGCTTATGTGTATTTTTTTAATTTGTTAAACCTTTGAGCATGAAATACCCTGCTAGGTGAAAGCAGTTAAGGAATGCAAGGCGAAGAACCTGTGTTGAAGCAGTGAGGAAAAACCTTCAGCCTCTGCTCTTGAAAACTTGAGTCTCCACCTGTCTGAAGATAGACTAGTTCCTAACTAAAACAGTGTTAGCTGCGAGGTAAATGATGAACCTGTCTTGGGGATGTGTTTTGCATTTTCTTTGTGAGCTTGGTTGAAGCAAGAGCTATTAACAGCAAGTGTTGAAGGGGGAAGAGCACTTGAAGGTTAGTTCTGTCCATGTCCAGGCATCCTCTTCATGTAGTTGCTTTTTCTTTAGTAATAAGCATGATTTAACTACCATACATCATTCATCCTGAAGGGTAGAGTACAGCTATTTAAAAGAAAAAAAAGCCAAATAACATGGTTGAAAAAAAATATGAGAATTTTCTTACAAACAGCCTTTGCATGTCCTATGGTTATTTTTACACAGTAAATTACTATGCACAGTGAAAATATGTGGGGGTTACGCTGTATAGTAAGACAGCGGAATCACTTCACCGTGTTCTTAATTAGGAATACTAAATTTGGAAGCTTTTACCTTCTTACACTTTCTAAGCAGGGAGGAGGAGGGTTTCTAGGTCAGCACCAGGCCAAATACAGTTGATGGATAATCTTGGAAGTGTGGTTTTGCACTAGGCTTAGGAGTGCCAGGCTGCTGCTGCCTCTTTTATGCCATCATTTACCTGTTTGTAAGACATCTGTTTATACAGACCTCGTGGTCCTGGTAGTAAAACCCCTCACTGTGTTTTGTTCACCGTGTAGCTCTCGAGGAGAGCCAGCCCCCACTATCACTCTGCAGGTAGCGATGGGTTTCAAAGCACTGCTTGTTCAGAAGCTAACGCAGTTAGAACTGTCTGCTTGCTCTTGTTAGGTTATTTTTTTCAGTTAAGAGGTTTTTAGTGGCATTTAAATTATGTTAAATGCCCTTAAATAACCACAGCGATGTAAAGAAAGCAGCATAAATTGCTTTGTCTGAGGAAAACGTAGAAAGGAATGAAGTTTAACCAATAGTTTACATATAGAAGTGTTGCTTCTGTGCCTTAATGTTACAATAGTTTTCACCGTTAAATTTCTTTTAAAATCTTAGGGATTCTTTAATATAGTAACTTCTTTTCTATAGTAACTAATTTTCTGTGTTAGATTGCTGGGCTTTCAAGTTCATTAATTCATAACGAGCAAGACTTTCATCTAGAAGATCACATGCTCGTGACTGCGCAGGAGATCAGGGCGTCGGTTATTCTACACAGATTACAAAATAGGGAAAACTGATAAATTGGCCATAATGGCCAAAGCAGTGATACTTAAAAAACAAATTACATCAAAGCCAGAAGAGATGAAGCCGCGACCCGGAGTTCATCGTGAGCTGGAAGCTGAGAGCTCGTGCTAATTGTGCAGCACGGCTGGAGCAGGAAGGAAGGAGCACCCTTCCAAACCAACCTGGAAAGAAAAACTTGTGGAAAATTTGCATGGAAGTTCATTACAGTTCCTGGAAAGCCCGTCCCTCGACGATTCCTTCACCTGGAAGTTCCGACTCTGCGTTGTGTTGAGAGAGGTGCCTGAAATGCCTTTCCCTGCTCTCAGGGGGCCGGGTGCCAGCAGCAGCCAGTCCTGCAAGGCGGCTCATGGGATGAAGGTCCTCTGGCCCCCCTCTTCCTCACCACACTGTCTGGCTTTCCTCCTGTTTAAGGCGAGCTGGCATATTCCCTGCATGTGCTGGGCAGAAGATGGGCTGGGGGTTGTTTTTGTGTTGTTTCAAACACTTCATCATGCAGTTGTATGTTTAAAAAAGCGGATTTGAGTGGTGCTCTCTGCTTACATTATAAACCTGGTTTTCTTATGAAGGCCTCTTTATGGAAGTTGAATTGTGCTGCGCTAGTTTGCGGTAAGCGCTGGGCTCGGCTGGGTCCTCTTTCTGTGGAAGAAGAATTCGGTAAGCATTGTGACCAGCAGCCCTGAACGAATCTAACCGCAGAGAAATCAAATGAGTTCATGTTCAGCGTAGCCTGAAGAGCAGGGCCCTGCTCTAGCATGCTTTTGGGCAGCTTGTGCTGTTCTGGTGAGTCCATGTCCACATGTACTGCTGCGTGGTGGGAGGTGAGAGCTGTCGGCGTGAGGTTTTGGTTACGGCAGTGTGGCGATGCCCACGTGGAGGTACCTGCCGGGACACTGCTGTAGACCAGGAGCTGTGCCTCTGTCCCGCACAGCTGTGCTGGCAGAAGCTCCCTTTTAGGCTGATCACTTCCTTCCAACTGCAGCAGAAAACTCAAGCTGAAGGGCTAAACTCAAGGCCACTTACACATCTCTGTTCTCAGTTCAAATACCCTCAGCCAACATACAGTGTTCATGTATGGTTCTGTTGCGATAGCTACATCTTGTCCTCTTCATGAAGAAGCAAAACCAAAGCTGTGCTGTAGAAGATGTGGTCAGATGTGGTCTCTGTGACCCTGGTGGCCTTTCAAGTCTGGTATTGCTGGCACTAGTTTGACGGCCTCGGGGGAGTTTGCTTCTGACATGGAAACACTCTGTATGAAATCTCGTGTTGGTAAATGAAGGGGATCAGAACTGAAAGCCAGCTACAGTTCCATAAAGAGATGTTACTGCATTTGAGATGTGTTACACATTTGGATTATGTTCTTTCCATGTGATACACTTCTGTGAAACTGCTCCAGTGCAGTATACAAATTCACTTGTTTCTGAAAAGGAGACTGAATCACTAACACGAGATGTTTATAACTTTTTTTTAAGAATGTTCTCAGACCTGAATCAGAACAGATGAGGCTGGATTAATTCCTGAGTGCACAATAGCTGTTTTACATGGGAATTGAAAACACCTACAGAGGAGAAATCTGAGTAGAGGAACAGTAAGTCAGTATGAACGAGTGTGCAGCTAGAAAGGAGAGAAAATAAATAGCAGTAAAGCAACGTACAGAAGAAAATAAAACTTAATGTAACGCTGTGTACACGATGTAGAGTTTTCCTTGACGCTGGGTGATGATTTAAGGAAACTAGGAGACAAAGTTCATATGCCACATGTATAGAAACTGGTCAGTGTGCAGGTCTTAAATCTCATCAGCAATTTTTAATTTCAATTTATTGGTTACTAATGGCGTTTTCCAGGGTTCTTCTTGGTCTCTGGTGGTGTTAAGGAGGAATGAGGCAGCTTTCACTCTGACGGGTTTAGTTTTATACTTGAGGAGGGGAAAAAGGGGGATTATTTTCAACAGACTGTGGAGCCACTTGTAGAAATGTGCTGTGGTGGGGTCTTTGAGATGATTCAGTAAGACATTGTTTAAGAAATTTGCTGTGGCCCCAGTAGTCCGTGTGGCCAAAATTACAGGAGTACAGAGGCTGTGCTGATGTCTGTAACTGGTGCACGTGTGGTTGCTGCTGGTGGGCTCTGTCTGAAGGCTGCCGGGCTGGCTCCATGTTTGTCCTGCCTTGTTTTAAAGCCCTTCTCGTTTGGGGCAGGAGTGGCAGCCTGGGTAAATACCCTTCAGCTGAGCCCTCTGTTCAGCTGCAGTGAATCCTGGTGGTGAAATGGGGTTTTGCATTCGGTGTCTGACTTGGGTAGCTTTGGGAACTCGGTTGTTTGTTCAGCCATTACAAGTGAACATCTCTTACAAGTAAGCTGTGCCTAGTATTGGTTTTAAAATTGTCAGCAGAGCAGTGCTTTCTGTGAGCTGCTGTGTGTACCCTGCATTAGAGTGATTTCTGCTTCTGTATTCTGGTGGTGGAAACAAAATGGAAACGAATGTCTGGCACTGAAACTGGGCAGGAAACATACCTGAAAACACATGCAATTTCCTGCCTAGAATGGGCATTTCTGATATTTTCATTGCATGTATAATCTACTCTTCAATGGAGATCTTTCTTCTGAGTCCTTAGGTGGTTTTCTTGTATGCGAAACAGGTAGCAGAGGGTTGCAATGGTGCTGAAGCTGTTTTCTTTTAAATGGGACTTGGGTTCCCATTCCCCTTACAGCATACGTCTGCTGTGGAGACCATGATTTTTATGCACAGACACTTCTGAAATGGCTCTTCAATTACGTGACTTATTTAATCCTAGTGCCAGTTCACATCTTAGTGTTTAAAGGCCCCTTCCTTGAGCTCCCATTTTATTCTAGCTGACAGAGAGCTCGTTTCAGAGATGCATTTTCTGTATGGGAACTTACCATCCTGTAATTGACTGCACAGAAATTTGTGGGCAGCTGCATGAACCATGCTTTCTCATTTACTTTGTGCAACTCGAAGCAACAAAGCTCAGATTAGTTACAACAGTAAAGGATTTTTTTTGCCTTTCTTTTTTGTATTTGGTGACATCCCATGTTGAGGTAACTCTGACTTCACTTGGTAATTAAACCTCATTTGTGAAAGACCTTTTCCCCATTAATTTGATCCAGTAAAGAAACGCTCTTTGAAGCTGGAGATTAATCTTCCTATTTAAATTGCTGGGTTTTACTCAGATTAGTTACAGCTTAGTTTTCAACAACAGCTAAAAATAGCAAGCTGTTGTGCTGTACAGTTGAAGCATCTATCTATAGTAGTAGCCTTTCTCGTAAGGAAATACATAGCAAGAGGGAGACCGGAGCCTGCCGCTTGGACGCCAGCACTTGGTACCAACACTTTGGCTTTACGTGAGTTCTGCCCATCGTAACAGCGGGCAGAGCTCCAGCAGGCAGCACCCAGTTCTCTTGCTCTGGGATTAACTTTTAACAGTGGTGCTATGAGCTTGGTTTGAGCAGTATTTCAGCTGGTAATTAATAATGCAGTGGCCTCACTTTTGGCCAAAAGTTCTCACTTTTTCTGTCAAAGTCAGCTGCCGAGTGTGCTAAAATCAAACAAAATCTAGAAAGTGATTGAAATATTTTCAAGAACATGGAGCTTTCACAAAGAAAACATAAGAGGAAGGGAGAACTTGTGAGGTGAGCAGCTATTTCCATTTTTTATTTATTTTTTTACATAAAAGTGGTGCCTGCAGTTTAAAGGGAAGCCATAGCAAGGCTCTGGCAGCCAGGCAGATGGACATGAATTACTTCAGGTAATTCTCCCTTGCATTTGTATAGTAGAACAAAATTTTCACAGGTAAAGGGATCTGGCATGAGTAGCTAACAAGGGAAAAAGCAGAAGTATAAAGATGAATCTGTCAAAGGCAGCATAATTACTTGTTTTACCTTTGTCGTAGGTGAGATCTGTGGTCCAGAAAAAGGACAAAGAATTGGGAATGGCTTTTCACCTCTACCCTTAGTCTCCTTCCAAGAGAAAAGATACTTGAGGCCTGACTTCAGTAAGAAATATTTAATCAGTTAGGTTAAATGACTAAAATATTTTTTCAGTATTGTACATTTGATACTCAATTTGTTTCAGCCTGAGCATTTCAGGCTGCTAGTAGTGACATTCAGAATACACCTGCACGTCGGGAGCCTCAAGCTTCTGAGACCAAGACGCCCATTTCTGGAGCAGGAATATGCCTTCAGGGTGAGGCTGAATGGAAAGAAATCTGCAATAAGAGAGATCGTCAGTTACTTTGTGCTACCTTTCTGAGGAACACAAGCTATACTCACATAGGCCGATTGACTTACTGCATGTCAGGATTTTTTTTTTTACTAATATACCCCTAAGTTAGTTATCAAAAGGCCTCCATTGCTATTATTTTGGTATATGAATGTTTCTCATGAGAAAGTAGTGCTGGTTTTGTGACCTAGTAGTCTGATTCTGCCACAAAGGTAACATAATCACATCCTTACCTATTATAAAATGTAGGATTCTGAAAACTAAGCTTTTTAATGCTTTGGCAGTGCCGGAGGGGTAGAAGACAGGCATGGTGGGGGTAGAGACGGATATCCCACCCGTGCCTTCCAGCTTCCCAAAGTTGGAAAAAAATAAGATAATTACAGAAGAAATTCTGCTGACTCACTTTGTCTTCAAAACAACTCTTTAAGCTTCTTTAATCTTTCAAGGCATTCATGCTTCTAAGGTTGGTCTTATATACACCAGTAGCGTGGTCACTTGGATGCTCCTGCACAAACGAAGCAGGTTGTTTGGCTGCTGCGAGCAGCACATTATTTATGCATGTGTTTAACTGCTTACATTGAACGTGTTTGTTATTGCCCGGGTATTATCAGCCAGTGAATCACTTTCCTCTGTCATTTGTGGTACCTCTCGCAAGACAATGTGCTAATTAAAAAGATTTGCTTTTTCACAAACTTAGCAATGAGAAATTGGCAATGCTAGTGCTTGCCTTTCAAATCTAATGAAATGAGAAAAATGTATTTCCTAAACTGTTGGTAGTAAATATAATACAGTATAGCAAAGGTTTATCTTCTGTTGTCTTCAACTAGTGACGCTTGGTCTCTTTATGGTAACATTCATGTGCTGATTGAATGATAAAAGCAGTTTTTATGGGCATGTTATTTATCTTACAACCTGCATTGGAATAAAAGGAAAAAAGGGGATCCTATGGATCAGTGCAGCTGCGCTTAGCTTCTTAGTTGTACGTAAGAAGATGGGATGCCTTTGAAAGGCACATACATATGTGTGTGTATATATTTAAAAAAAAGAAAGATGCAAAACCATATGGTACTACTTTCCATAGTCCATTTAAAAGTAAAAGCACATTTCAGTGCAGTTATTTTCCACTGATGTGGGCACCTGGAAAAGGGAGGGTTACTGGGATTCTGGCTGGGGAGCACAGCTGTGTCTGTCTGCTCTTAGCGAGCTGTCACTGACTTGATGCACACGGGGGGAGGCGAGCTTAAGAGGCAATGCAAGGGGCTGCGCTGGAGGAAGAAGTGGGAAGGGGACTTTTTGAAGCACTTGCAGAGCAGGACACCTCACGCTATATGGGTAGGCTTGCTTATCTGACCTGTTTGGCAGGCTCTGTAAGGATGAATGACAGCTTTAGCATGTGAGGGACGGGGTGGTAAGAGGAAGAACTTGGAGAGTGTAAATGATATTACCAGAGCATCAGACTAGAAATAACTTAAACTATGGTATTTTGGAGGGGTTTAGGAACAGGAAGGAGAGAGGTTTTGGAAGCTCAGGAGGCAGTCAAGGTGGGAGACAAGGACTGCAAGAACTGTTGAGTTGGTAGATGTCTGTTTGAAGAACTTTTTTTCTGCTGGAAGATTTTGTGGTTTTGAATCTAATTCTGTCAGAGCCTGATTGCTGCAGAACTGTATATACAGAATTACATTTAAATTTATAAATTGAGGTTTTAAATTACCCAACTTCAATAACTAGTTAATTTGCTCCTGGGCAGCTTAGACAGCTTCAAATTGAACTTAAGAGAATTTTGTAGTTTTCATATTAACCTCAAACTTTGTTTATATAGGATTAGTTCTGAACGCAGGAAAGAAAAATCGAGAGATGCAGCTCGATGCCGAAGAAGCAAAGAATCAGAAGTATTCTATGAACTTGCTCATCAGCTGCCTCTTCCGCACACGGTGAGCGCCCACCTTGACAAGGCCTCCATCATGAGGTTGACCATCAGCTACTTGCGCATGAGGAAGCTGCTGGATGCTGGTAAGTGAATAAATCGTCAAACGTATCAGCAGTTGAAAAACAATTAATAGGTATGTCCTTTATATTGAACGGTAGAAGACCTTTCAGCAAAAAGATGGCCCAAGAAAATAGGGCCACTGTTTAATTTAATGGACTTAGTTCCTTTCTGTTCTGACCCTTCTCCCAGAGTTAATTTCTTTCATTGAACCCTTTTTTTAAACCTAGGGAATAAAGTTACTCCAACTGTGCTCTACTAAACTGTAGAAGGCTGGTGTAGGGCTGGCTTAGCGAACTGTGTTTCCCTTTAGTGTAAACTGCAAGGAATTTTTGTGATTTGTATTCCACTGAATGTGAAGTTAACTGAGGATACATCTGCCACTGATGCTGTACTCTAGCTACTTGTACTCATCTATGCCTACCTATACTGTACGGAGGAGTAGTTTTGTTAGACGTACTCTGAAATGTCTCGTAAGAAGCCCCTGAGAAAATTCTATAAGGTCATTTTGAGGCAAATGGTAGTATTTTTGCCGACTAGACTTCCCTTAAGGCAGAAGGTTTATTGGTGTATGTATCAAAGCACAGATGTTAAATATCACTCTGATTTTCTCTGACTCATGGTAGACCTTGAATTTAATTGATGACTTATTTAAGTAAATTATACTACTTTTGAACAGTTCTGCAAGATTGGCTCCTTGCAGACTGGTGCCAGAAGTCATTCCTGATAGTAAGCAAAGAATGACTGATGCTTACTTTAATATAAATGTGTGGGTTCTTATAGGTGAGCTGGAGACAGAAGCCAAAATGGAGAAGGAACTGAACTGTTTCTACTTGAAAGCTCTTGATGGATTTGTCATGGTTCTCTCTGAAGATGGGGACATGATTTACATGTCTGAAAATGTGAACAAGTGCATGGGGCTCACTCAGGTGAAATATTGACGTTTCCTAAGACTGCTCCAATTCCGTAAAAGTTGTTATGGTTTTGTGCATATAAAGTTAGACACCTGTATACCTCTTTTGCAGTTTGAGTTGACGGGGCACAGTGTATTTGATTTCACTCATCCGTGTGACCATGAAGAGCTGAGAGAAATGCTTACGCACAGAAATGGTGAGAATGAACAAACAATCTATTTAATTTACTTATGGATAGCTCCTATTGGCATTAGTACAGCTGGATATCTGCCAGACAAAGGAATTGAGAGAACAAACTAGTATGCTTTTGCTGCCTAGATCTCCAAGCAAGTCATTTTCAGAGATACCAGAAACAGAAATAGCCAGAATGTTTTGGAGATACTCTGATTTAGGATATGTAAGACTTTTTTTTGACATTAAAAGTATACTAATAAAAAATGACTTGAACAGAATCACTGAGGGTTGTAAGAATTAGCATGCCTACAGGAAATAAATTAATTTAGAGGTAGGTTGAGTGAGAAAGATATTAAGTGATTGCTATAGAAGTGTATGGAGTAGTGAAGTTGGTCCATTTGTCTTAGTCTCAGCATGTCTTTTCAGGACAGCTTAAAAGCAAATGGTTTCTTCTAGAAATCTGTGGTGTTACATTTAGTACGCAGAGAGGATGGTATATTTAGGACACAGAAAAACTAACTGGGTAGTGGTCTTAGGGATATCAGATGCTCTTTGCTTTAAGAATAAAAAAGAACACTTGGAAAGCCCCAAAAAGCAACTGTTAATTCTGGGCTTCGGGATTTATGCTTTACTGCACCTTTTAATTGGTGCATGAAATTGGTGTCTTTTCACAGATTTCAGACTTTTCCTTTCTCCGTGGAAGGGAATAGAACACCATATTCACATATGCTGTACGCTTTGGGATTTAACAAATGCCCATGAATTACTTACTGCCTTTAAGTCTTCTAAAGGTTTGTTAATGACTCCAAAGACTTGGCAACGTGCGTGTCTCCAAACAAATCTGCTTTACTCAGTTGTTATAAATCTAAAATTGGACCTCTTTAATTCCTGTTTCTTCAAACAAGAGGGTTATATAGACTCTGAATCCAGATAGTCATAAATTACCATGTCATTAAGACTGACCTCTGCTTTCTTGTATCACTGTAATTGTATTTAATGCAGTGGAAGCGACCAGATACAGTATCATTGTGTTAAGGGCTCTGACTTTGACTTTGTAACCATTTTCTGAACTTCTCTGCCCCTTATACTGAAATGTATTTTTAAGGCTAAATTAGACATTTCCCCCTTCCTTCTCCTCTCTTGGAATACACTGATGTATTTGGAGGGGGGGGGGGGGGGAAAGTCACTAAAGCAGTGTAAAAGCTGGTCTAGTTGCAAAAGCATGTTCTTAAAAATGTAGTGTGAGTGAGTTTCATGCAAACCAACTCTCGCATGTCTAAATTGACCAGACTGGCATATGATGTCTGGAAAACATTATTACTAAATCTCTTTCGCAAATGAAGTTGGCAGACAAAAGTCTAAATTACAGTAATAATAGTACATTTTTATATTTATTATTATTCCCAGGTTGCAGCTACTGCACCTCTTACATCAGTGGAATTATTGCGATTTGGGTATTAAACACTCCTCTTTGGGATTGTGCAGGTGCAAAAGAAAACAGCTGCCATTGGCAGAAACTAAACTGCATTCTGATTTTAGAAGGTTGCTTTTTTACTTTCAAAGCTGGTGACTTTAATGTTGGGTGCTGAATCAGACTTGAGAAAGTTGATCCCTCTTTTACAGCTGCTGCTCAAAGCAGAGCCTTAAGCATCAGGACTTTGTAACAATAATATTGCAGGCCTTTCAACTATGAATATCTAGGTTGCTTTAGCTCTTTTAAAAACATACTGAATGAAATAAGGCTGTTTCTCTGAACTCTGCATTATTAGTATTTTTCCTCCTTTACTGAGGATTATGATGTGGCATAGTGTAGGCTTTTCCCCATTAGTCTTTGCATCTGCTGGAAGGCAAAGCAGCGTAGTGGCTTTACTGTTTTCTGATGGATTTTGTCAAGCTGGTATTGCAAACGACCACAAAGAATTTCATCGCAACTGCTGCCTGTGGAAGATGGGTAAACTATTATAGAAGCTTGTATCAGAAGTAAGCTTGTGTGTTCTGAACTTCCACACTGCCACGACTTGGGCCTCACTCTTTAGTACCCCCCTGCAAGCTTACTGTTTTCCACTGCTCTTTCTCCTGGGTGCTTTGTTGCCTTCGTCCATGCACAGTGAGCTGCTTGCAGCTCTCCTGATAGCATCAGTTTGTGTTTTCTGTGCCCAAAATAGGCTTTGCTTTTTGAGTAGCCTAGCTAGTAATTGAGTTTGAAAGGTTCTCTAAAAAGGCAAAAACTTTATATAGAGCCTGCTGCTAGCAACTAAGACTAAAAAACTAGTACCACTGATATTAATTTGTATGAGGTTGTCTTGACTTCTTTCAAGAATGCTAATAAGTGTGTTTAAAAACTTGGTCCCTGCTTACTCTATGAGTATAAATCCCTGTGGAAATACTCGTATGCATTTAAACATTAATTAACATTTAATTCTGAATTTTAAAACTTAAAATACTGCAGTCCTGAAGAGGAATTGGCCCAAAACATATGTGGACTTCCCTGCAGTGAATTACTGATCTGTTTTACTACAAACCAGCTTAAAGTACTCATTCTCATTAAAGTTCTCATTCTGTATGTTCTTCTCTCGTCCCCTATTGCAACTTTTAAAATATGTTAAGTTCTCAGTCTTTCCCTGCCTTTTTCCTGAAATCTGGGAGTGTGGAGTTGGCTACAAATATGAGACTGATCTTAAAACACTGAAACTTCATTTTTTTTACCTACCTAACAGCAAAACTCATTCTGAAAAGCTTTATTAATCAAAAGTACTTCTAGTGTTATTAGCCTTTTTTTCCCACAGTTCTATAACACAGGTTTTTGAGTTGTGGGTTTTTTGTTTTAGTTTTCTTGAATACATTCAGAAGATGCTCCACGAGTTTAAGAGTTGGCTTGCTATTTACTTTTGCTAGGTCCTGTGAAAAAGGGCAAAGAACAAAACACGGAACGCAGCTTTTTTCTCAGAATGAAGTGTACGCTGACTAGCAGGGGAAGAACAGTGAATATAAAGTCTGCTACGTGGAAGGTAATGAATACAAAGGAATACTTGCATAGGCTGGCAGCTTCCTTCTCAGATGTTGTAACTTGCATAACTTGCTGTATTTCAACATTTTCCCCTCACGTAATTTGAGCTGGAGTTTCAGTAAGTACTTAACTAATTTAATGATTGTGCTTCAATATGCTGAATTTTAATGCTGAGAGCATCAGGGATGTAACTGAAACAATGTTTTAAAATTAGTTTTTCAAAAAGCCTTTAAATTAATTCTCCATTTTAAATCAGAGGTTGTTCATTTATTAGAAATCACAGTTACTAAACGTTTGTGTAAAGCCTCCTCCTCTGAGAAAATATACTCGACACCACTTGCACTGATACCTGATTCCTTTTGATTTGGCATTGTAAATACGACATCAAGGTCTCTCAGAAGGACTTGTATGTTGTTCTTTCTGAAGTTGCTGGCTATCCCTTTTGTAGTAATCAGAATAAAAAGAGCCCAGTCTGGCAACTCTGAAATGAATATATTTTCTCCTGTGGAAAAAATGTAACCTTTTCCTGTATGAAGTGGCATTACAGCTCAAAATATTCTTTTAAACTTGTTCTTGATGAAACAACTTGTTTCTTGTTCCTCTTTGCTGCTGTATGTAAACAATTTCTACTTTAGTATGTTGTTTTTTTTTTTTTAAAAAAAAAAGGGGGGGGGGGGCAGAAAATGCAAATCTGCTCATCTTTTGAAGAACACACTTGATTTCTCCTTCTAACACCTAAAATGGAGGCTGCTACTATTACCATAGCTTTCAAGTTGACATAGTAGGATGCCTTTTGCTGAGGTAATTGCTTACCAGTGTAATTAATGTAACTTTAAAAGAAGAACAACAGACAGAAAAGCAGAAACTTCTAGCATTGCTTCTGCAAACACCAGGGAGGAAGGAGTTGACAGCCAGCGAACTGACTGCAGCCTGCGTAGCGTGAGGAAGAGACCTGGCTGTTGATAACACAGAGGGGTGGGGAGGGGAGAACTCCCTCAGTGGGTGCTAATGACAGTGCAGTCTGTGTGGTCTGAGAAAACAACCTGGTCTCTTTTTTTAAATGTAACTGTCCCACAGGTACTGCACTGCACCGGGCACATCCGTGTATACGACACATGCAGTAACCAAACTCACTGTGGCTACAAGAAGCCTCCCATGACGTGCTTGGTGTTGATATGTGAACCTATTCCTCACCCATCCAACATTGAGGTCCCACTGGACAGTAAAACGTTCCTCAGTCGTCACAGTCTGGATATGAAGTTTTCCTATTGTGATGAAAGGTAATCTATATTTTGTGCTTAACAGCTGTGCTCATTTGCAGGATTTGCAGGGGTTGTGCATGTGTTGGCTAATGTAGGGCTCAGGGAGTGAGGCTATGTAAAAGCATAACTTAATTCTTCTATGAAATGGAGTTGTTGGTGGGATGTTTTGGGTTTCATTAACCGATCAAGATGTCTTATGTAAAAGCCAAATTCTTAAATTTAAGGAAGGTGTAGGGTTATAACTTGAGAATAATTCCACTCCCTGTTCAAACTGGCCTTTAGTATTGTGGCAACAATTAAATTGAAATGAAAAAATTCTTCTGGACACCGAACAAGATAGGAAGGATTTTAATATCCTTGAAGATGACCAAAAAGAGTACACGTATAATATTTGTCAAGCACATTTCCTTGCAACACCTTCTTCCCCACCCTTTCCTCAGGAGATCAGCAGCTGCTTGTTCCAGTCAAGAAAATAAAAAAGCTCTGTACTTTTTAATGCAGTAACATCTGCTGTTGAAATTGAAATTTTGTATTCTGTTAAAAATCACAGACGTAGTCTAATACATACTGCTCTTACTGTTCTCTGGAAACTTTGGACAGATTTGAAAAACAGAAGTGAAAGAAATCATTGGCTTAAGGTTTTTTTCAATTGGGTATTATTTGTTACTGCTTGCCAAGACTTTCCTTTTATTTATACCAGAAGTTAATTTCTTAATTAGTTGCTGCAGTTAGATACAAGGTATGTTAGTGCAGGTTATTTTCTGACCTCTGCAATACCTTCACCTTTCTTGGATTTGTGGTATCACGTAGAAAGGTACTTATTTGGTCACATTGTGTGTGTAAAATAGGGCAAAGAAAAGAGCCAAAGAAATCCTTTCTTCTAGTTAGCACTGCCCTCTAGGGGCCCAAGAAAATACTGTTTCCTTTGACAGTGGGAAGAATAAATCTGATTCCTCATTTGTCTTAGCAGCATGGTTAAAACTATTAAAGCATATCTTTATAATTTTATTATGTTAGCATATTTGTGTAAGCTGTATATTCTTATCCACAAGTAGCTTGTCTACCTTTAAGCAAAAAAAAAAAAGACTAGAGAGCAGGGATTTACTTAATCCTGTCTATCACGGGACATGATTAATACATATTCAGTGAGAAGTAAAATCCTGTGCCTGCTGAAACTTTTAAATAAGCATTAAAAAAATAGCACTTCAAAATGAACTCACACTAAACCACCACTGCTGCTCTGCTGCTGCTGTATATGGGAGAGATTCTTAAGAACTCTGTAGATCTGCAAGCATCCATGTGCTCTAGTATTTTCACTGCTTAGTGTCTGCTTCTACTTAGCAACTTCTCCCTTGTCTTAAAGAATTACAGAGCTGATGGGATACGAGCCAGAGGAACTCCTGGGTCGTTCCATCTATGAGTACTACCATGCGCTGGATTCTGATCATCTGACCAAAACGCACCATGATAGTAAGTGAAAAGATACAGCACCGGGGGAAAACAAGAGAATAACAAGGGTTTTCTTTTAACTGCAGATATGAATCTGCAGAGAATACTTACCTTGAAAGCTGACTTTTTTCCTGTGGTTAAAGCTGATGTCCTTTTTTTTCTTTTTTTAAGTGTTCACAAAAGGGCAGGTGACAACAGGACAGTACAGAATGCTTGCTAAACAAGGTGGCTACGTCTGGGTTGAAACTCAAGCAACTGTTATATACAACACTAAGAATTCTCAGCCACAGTGCATAGTATGTGTAAACTATGTGTTGAGGTAAGTTGAGTGGAGGTTGCCATTTTTGACGTGATTTCTGTGAAGGCTCAGATTCTGATGGCCCTGCATCTTTTTTTCCCCTGTTCAATGTGCTATATGATGTTGCTATTTTCCTTGCCAATTATATTTTTACTTAAAATACTGCTAGTCAAAGGATTACCAATTGTATTTAAAAACAAATAAATACAAATAAATACACACTTTGATCTAGCGATGTCAGTTGGAAGATCTCTGCAGGCAGATGAGCACAGGACCAGTCTCCTCTGGGTTTTGTCGCGATGGAAACATCTGAGAATTTATGTTTATTCCATACATGTACTTAATCTTTGTACACAGTCTGGAGCAATTTATTTCACTAATGATTCTTAGTGATTTATTTCACTAATCATTCTTAGTGATGCAGTCAGAGCAGCAATAATATCTCAATCCTATTTATCTTAGGATTCTTTTAACTGAAAGCTTCACCTTAAGCAGACATGTTAACTATTTTTCTGCAACTGTAGAGTAGTCCTAAGTTTTTTCAAAATTTTAGTGAATATACTAGTGTCAGTCTATCAGCATATGGCACATTTGTTTAAAACAAAAGGTTTTTTTTGAAATCTGTAACTGTTTGTTTTGCTTGTTTTCTTTCTTTTTTTGATGCTTTCTGAAAAGTATGCCTATTTACTTGTCACCTTTTTTATGGCATCAATTAGTGGTTCCTTCCTCTATAACATTTGAGGAAATACTTTGTTAGCTTTTAATTACTTGCAACTTACAAACCATTAAGGCTGAATTTTAGCTGTGTTAGTTTTTAATAATCATCTTCCTTTCTGTCTGGCAGTGGAATTGTTCAGAAGGACTTGATTTTTTCCCTTGGACAAACTGAGTGTATGCTGAAACCGGTGGAGTCTCCAGATATGAAAATGACCAAAATATTCAGCAAAGATGACCTGGATGATACCAACAACCTTTTTGAAAAACTTAAGCAGGAACCAGATGCTTTAACTGTGCTGGCTCCAGCTGCTGGAGACACAATTATCTCTCTAGATTTCAGCAGTAATGGTATGTGTGTGTTTAAATTGGAGAGCATGCTAACTAGTAAAGCTAGTGTTTTACAGTAAACTTCAGAAAATAAGCTCTGAGTATCACTGCCTAGTGATATTTCAGTCACTATTGAAATTTAATGAGGTCCGTAGACACGCTCAGTATTGTTACTTAGGTTGATGGTCTCTTTTAATTTTTATAGAGTCTGATGAACAACAATGTGATGAAGTTCCTTTGTATAACGATGTAATGCTCCCCTCATCCAGTGAGAAATTGCAGAATATAAATATGGCAATGTCCCCACTACCTGCCTCTGAAACTACAAAGCCACTTCGTAGCAATGCTGATCCTGCACTCAATAGAGAAGTTGTATCAAAGCTGGAGCCAAACACAGAGACACTCGAACTTTCTTTTACCATGCCTCAGGTGCAAGAGCAGCCAACCAGTCCTTCTGACGCAAGCACCAACCAAAGTTCACCTGAGGTAAGTTACGTAATTTGGATATACTGTCATTAAAATATATGTGCTGTGTTAGGGCTTGTAGAGCAAATCTAGTTAAAGATGCAGCCAAGGCATGAATTTTAAAATTATTTCTAGGTTGTGACTTAGTTAAGCTCTTACCATGCTCTGAGGAAACAGATAAATTTTCATAGGCAGAACTATGTCTTCATGGAAGTGAGTCTTGCAAATGCACGCAGTAGTACGTGTGTCAGAAAGAAGAGCTTGGGATTGGTCTTTCTAGAAAGGATGAGTCAGAGTTGACTCCTGCAAACAGCAAATTAGTTGCAATAATTTACTTGCAAAGGCTACTTCTGGGTTCCAACTAATTGTGCGCTTCCTAAATGGGGTGAATTTAAATGTATACAGATAAATGTAAATGTCTTCCTTTCCCATTTTAGTTCTGTGCAACCACAGGTTGGAATTAGTTTTTACATTCATACACTTTTAAGACCACCTGTAGATACACCATAAAATAAGGTAATGACAGAAACTTAAAACTGCATTCAAAATGTTTTCACAGCCCAGTAGTCCCAATGACTATTGCTTTGATGTGGATAATGATATGGCTAATGAATTCAAACTGGAATTAGTGGAGAAACTCTTTGCGATAGATACAGAAGCAAAAAATCCATTCTCTACTCAGGTAATACACATTATCTTGAAATCTGTATCATCTTAATACTTACTCTCAGTGTGCTTCTCAGTTTCTTAGAATGCTTTCAACTTTCAGGGACCTCACTCTCCTTTTATGGAACATATTATTAAAATAAATTCGAAATGATTATTCTAAGGGTTTGGTAAAATGAAGAGACTTAGAGGAGCCATGAAGTCAGAGCTGAGATGTTCTGACCTATTTGTAAGTTTTACCTCTTTTGTTTTCCAGGAAACTGATTTGGACTTGGAGATGTTGGCTCCTTACATCCCGATGGATGATGACTTCCAGCTACGCTCCTTTGATCAGCTATCTCCACTGGAAAGCAGTTCTTCTGGCTCCCAAAACGCAGCCACTATTACCATATTTCAGCAGACTCAGACACCATCGACTACTGCTGATGAAATAAAACCAGTGGCAGAACGTGTGGATGATGTGAAGACGCTAATTGTTCCTTCATCTCCTGTCCACATAATCAATGACACGAGTAGTGCCCCAGCGTCACCTTACAGTGGGAACAGGAGTCGAACTGCATCTCCAATCAGAACAGGAAAAGGAACGTTGGATCAGACAGAAAAACCTTGTCCAGGAACACCCAGTTTGCTAACAGTCACGCTCAATAAAAGGTATTTTAAAAATGAAGCTCACTTTGATGGAGTTTAGGAAATCAGATGCAAAGCGCTTTTAAATACTGCAATTGGTGTATGTTATATTCAGCATTCTACTTCAAAGTAGATACTGATGTGTTGAAATCTGGACACTTCATACTGTATTTTTTGATACACTAATCTACCCTAAAGTTAATTTCTCAGCAGCTTTTTTTGCAGTAGCTCTTACATAAACATCTCATGTAATAAGCAGCTACTATATGCCAACTGCATTCGTAAGTTTATTCTGCTTTTTTATCTGACATGCAACCATTTAAAAAGAATGCAGTAGGCAATTTAGAGGTAGTTATACCCACACAATATTTCTGATACTTTTTGTCCACTTTCTTAAGAGGTAAGAGGCACCTACAGTCTCTGTGCTACACGGATTACTTTTAAAATTAGTTATAATTCATAATGACAGATGATGGCATATGTAGCACATTTTATGATAGAAAATTCTACAAAATCAGAATGTCAGACCTTTGATACGCAGAAGCTTTATCTGTACATAGAAATACTCACTTTTCCTCACCCTTACCTCCCTCCTTCCTGTAGAAAATGAATTGCTGAACTTTTATGCTTTGTTTTTTTTCCTACAGACCTATTTTTTTTTTGCTAAAACTTATTCTGAGCTTCACAGCAAGATTAAATGCTAACGTTTTCTATGCTCGTAGACGATAATTGTTGAAATTAGTCAGTTACAAAAGAAAACTAGTATAGTTCATAAATTCAGTTTTGTCATATTGTATGTAAGTGTCCACAAAAAAAGAATGGCTTGAGGATAGTAGAAACGTCTTAACAGCCTGAATCAATTTTTCTTAGATCTACTGCAATGGATGAAGAACTAAATCCAAAGATGCTAGCTTTGCATAATGCTCAGAGAAAACGAAAAATGGAACATGATGGTTCACTTTTTCAGGCAGTTGGAATTGTGAGTTTTGTTTTACCATTTTAAAATATTCACTTTTAACCTTGCAATTTCTGAATCGAGGCTTCAGTGCAGACTCCTGAGTTCAGCTGTTGGTATGCAATGGATTCTTGGGATCACAGATGATTGTTTGGGCATGAAATTCCCTCATATATGCAGATACTGTTTTTTAGCTCTCTTACTGTCAGTTGTCTGAAAAGTGCCCTCTGTACCCAAGCACATTTCTTGATTAGGTAGAAGATGCTCATTTGTGAACATACTGCAAGGAGGCAGGCTTCATCAGTAGAATATGCACAAATGTAAGGCAAAATTGTCATCTATTTTGTCATTCGTTCCTGGTTTCAAACTCAGTTTTCGTATTTGTGAGTTCTGCAGTGTTCTTATGTTTCTTCCTATCATTTCTCCATTAAATCTGAGGTTGCTTTCTTTTTTTTTTTTTAACTTGGTCAGATAACAAGACTATCTCATCTATAAGGGAATAAGTAGAATTCTTACAGTCTGGCAAACTTACATTACTACCACTTTCATTTCATGCACAGTCTCTCTAGTTTATGTGATAGCAAGTACCTCATCACAGTCTAAGCTATTCAAAAACAAACTTTTTAAGTATTCTTAGGCTTCTGTCACTTAACTGGGGCTATTAAGCTTGTTGCCTTCTGTAAGGGTATTTTGTCTCTAAGATCTTTGACGCTTACTGTCATTTCTTAGTATTTTGAAACCTTGGGCTTTGCCGTGTACTGCATCTCTCCTCTTATTTTTGTTGCAAATTCCCACTACTCTCAAGCTTTTAAGCGGTTAGTTCTTAGTTCCTCTACTGCCTTGTAGCCTTTGAGATTCTTTCTTCCTCTAGTGATCCATCTCCTAGATGTTGTCATCCGTCATGTCTTACAGTGCAGGGTGTTTTTTCCTCTGAATTATGAACTATTCCTGAGTTAGCATTCTGGCTTGGGAATGCGACAAGTCACTGTGTACTGCCTTACCACTGGCCTCTTCTGTGAGAGCTGAGAAAGCATTCATACATCCTTTTATTTCTATGAGTCTAGCAGACTTTAATAAAGAGCAATATACTGATGCCACTGTCCTTATTTATTAAACGCTTTGCAATTTTCATGCATGTTCCTCTGTTGCTACCAGTAGCTCTGTAAGAATTCACAGCTCTGCTAAACCATTTATTGCTTTTCATTGCCTTTTTCTCATGCAGTGGTGCTATGGCTGTGATACAGCGTTGCTGATTGCTATTTTAAAATAGCAGAACACAAGCAGTCTTATATTAACCACTACATTGGACATACACTATTATGTTTAGTGCCTTTTTAATGTTTATAGGTTCAAATTTCATCCTCTGCTAAACACTTTTCTTTTTTTTTTCCTGTATGTGACAAAACTGTTCTATTTTGAAGGTTTCTGCACAGTCAGAAGCTGATTTTTTTTCCATGTAGCTGGGTCTTACTGACATTACTACAGTCAAGTACTTTTGTCATCTGGCTTCTTTCTCCAGAATGGATTTGAGTTTATGAACTAGGCCTTACATGTGCACAGAACAAAATTTAGATTAAGTTCAGGCCTGTATTTTATGATGAACTGGGACTGTGAAAAAACTTGCTGTGACTTCCAAGAATGAAAATAAGCGAAGACAATACCAGTTTAGTTTGCTTTTAGAAAACAGGAGAATTAGACAAGGGCAAAATGTGTTATAATAAGATTATGAAATAATGATCCAAATCATTAAAGAGGAAAAATGTGAGTTATATCTGTCTTGATATGGAGGGCCGTATTGCATTCACAGTTTAAAAAAATTAAACCAGGAACAATGTAGGTGACTTACCTTCCTATGAAATGCAGCTTCTGAGTTGTTTAACTTCTATTATACAACTGTCTTGTTGACTTGCATGTGTGTTTTATAACCTGAAATCGTGACCTTTACTATTTTAAGAGTTCAGGATAACGGCAGCATTCTGAAATACTTTTTCTTTTGCAAGTCACTACTACTAACAAGGCACAGCTTTGCTGATTCAGCCACTGTTGCTAGCAAACCTGTTACTAAAATGGGGCTTCTCCTTCCATCCCATCTTCTGTTTCAGTGGTGGCTTTTTCTTACTTGTGCTAATTATATGGAGCTCTTAAAACCTTTCTGATCTCCATACCTGGTATGCTGCTGCCAAAAGACCATGTTAAGGTGCTGTATCTGCAATAGAAAGGCTTGGGACTGCATTCTCCTCAAAACTTGGATCAGACGGGTTGGTGGCAATAACTGGAGTGCAAGCAGAATTTACATCTTAAATTTAGATAAAATCAACCAACCATGGTTCCTGAATCTCCTGTCCACGCTGTTAATTCCAGTGCAGAAAACCCTTAGAGACTTCAGTGAAAACCTGATGCTTACTCACCCAAGAGCAGTGGTAATTAAATGGGTGTGGGTGTGTGTACACGTCCATGCTAATAGCAAGCATGGTAGCTGGCGATAACCAGGATTTAGTAATTGTTATGTATAAGGGAGATCTCGAAATCTGATCCTGTTTACTTTTAAATAAAAATCAGATCCTATTTTCTTCTAAATAATCTTAAAGGCCAATGTACTTGAAAATATATTTTCCCTAAGTATTGTAATAATTGTAATAATGCCTACATTGGTAATTAGTGGCAAGAACTGCTGGCTTGGAAAAGGGATGTGGAAGGCGAGAAGGATACAGTATTCAATAAAGAAGTTTTGTTTTACTTCTTTCTAGGGGTCTTTATTCCAGCAGACAGGTGACCGTGGAGGAAATGCATCGCTTGCTTGGAAACGTGTAAAGGCATGCAAAACAACTGGTCATAACGGAGTGGAGCAAAAGACAATCATTCTACTATCAACTGGTTAGTATCTTTTTTTAAAATATGTAGAGGATGGGAGGGCTGCGTGGAAGAGAACAGAGAAAAACATTACCAAACTTGTCTCATTTATGAACAGTTTTGGAGGAAAGTGAATAAAGTGCACTTTTTTCCTTCCCCTTCCTCTGTAGACATAGCAAGTAAACTTCTAGGGCAGTCGATGGATGAAAGTGGACTACCCCAACTCACAAGTTATGATTGTGAAGTAAATGCTCCCATACAAGGCAACAGAAACCTGCTACAGGGGGAAGAACTGCTCAGAGCTCTGGATCAAGTTAACTGAGCTTTCACAATACTTGTTCCTTTTTTGGACACTGGTGAATCATCACCTAAAGCAGTCTATTTATATTTTCTATATCTGATTTTAGAAGCCTGGCTACAGTACTGCACTAATTCAGTTAGTTCAGTTTTGATCCCCTTTCTACTTATTTTGACAGTCTTTTTAATACGTTCTTTATGTAACAGTAACTCAAACTATAGTGCATTTTTATAATTCTTTGGTACATACACTTTTAAGTCCATTACATTTAAAACACACTTGCAATAGCAGCTTAGAAATATGCACCTGATTTTAAAAAAATATTTATTTTTGGCTGGGGAGTTGGTCACCAAAATTTATCATTAGTATAATGTCAACACAGGAACAACTGGCAATACTTCCATCCTGCTCTTCACAGGTAGCTGGAAGACTTGTGCTCTCTTACTGTTTATGTTCGAGTTTTTTTTTATTTTAATAAGTTTTTATAAGAAACAACAATGCTTTGCAGCAGTGCATTGTAGCCACAATCGCACAATATATTTTCTTAAAAAATACCAGCAGTTCCTCATGCAATATGTTCTGCGTTTATAAAAACTAGTTTTTAAGAAGAATCTTTTGTTTGCCTATGAAATCATGTTTAAACCTGGATTACGTCATTATTTTAGTCATGTTGTAATATAAATTGTTCTTAAATGCTGTCTTATGCTTTTGACTTAAATGCGTGTGGTTAGTCAAAGGGAAAGGTTTTTATCTGGGAAGGGCTAGCAGCATTTTATTTGGGTACATTCTCAATTTAGAGAGAGAGTTTGTTCTTAAAGTAGTCACTTTGCCAGCTTAAAAAAAAAATCCCTGCCTGTAGTTGTTGAAGTTAATGCTAATATTGTGTATGATCTTAAATCTAAATGTTCAGCTTACCCTGTGTGGTATAGGTGATATTTCAAGCAGATTGTAAAACATCTTGCATTGTTAGCAGAGTTTTATCTAGTACATCATTGAGTTGCTCAATATTTTGATGTTTTGGTTTCACGCACCTTGTTGCTATTAACATCCATATGTTTTCATGTAGATTTCAATAACTTGAATATATTTAGAAGCCTTTTTATTTAGAAATATATAGTTGTCACAAACATCTTATTTTCTTATATGTACTGTACAAAACCTTCATTCACTCATTCTTTTGCTCCTTGTGGTTGGATCTAACACTAACTGTATTGTTTTCTTACATCAATAAACTATATGTGGACCAGGCCCCCTTGGGGAGTGTGTTATCTGAGAAAAATGAGATAATTTATATTTTTGTTAGTGGTTATCGTTCATCCGTGTTCCCTTTTTAACTTAGAGTTCATTGGAAATCACTGCTTCCTTGCTCTGATCGTAACATCTCCAACTTAATTATTTGAGCCTATTCAGTACTAAAGTCTCCTAGACAGTGTTGTACTACTGCCGGCCAAAGACGTGAAATTTTTTAATGTTATCTCACCAGTTAGCAAACTTGAAAGTACAAAGACAGCATGTGTGTTATTTCAGAGTGGAAAGATTCTTCCTCGCGAACAGCTTAAAGGCTTGTCTCTGGAAGCATTATCAAGGTAACACTGGAAAGCAGGAAATGTAAAATTCCCAAGAGTGATCAATTGAAGATTTGTTTTAAATTGCAAAACTGCATGATGAAAAGTGAAGCTGGTACTCTACGATAAAGAAAGGTTGTTCTAGTTTCTTGTGCTGTTGGCTTGGTAACTTTGACTAGGTGACTTATTTCACTGTCATGAAACATGATACTACTGATACAGCCTTGTAATGTGTAAATAGGGTCAACATATTCTGTACATTCATACCTACGTAACTATTTTAAGCAGCATATCTTAGTGTAAGAAATCAAATGTGAGTGTCACAAAATTTGTTTTTGTTTTGGAAACTGGTTTCACTGCACTTGTCTAGAGTATTTTGAAATCGATGTAACTGTGCGTAAGCTTAACCTATCTTTTAAAATTACTGTTACAGTTTCACTGAAGCAAAAGCACTTTTCAAACTGACAGCTGTGCTAATGAAACGACATGGAGACTGGTAGCTACTGACTTAGAGAAAGGTAAAGCACTGGTAGCAGAACATGGTTGCATTGTTTTTAGTTTGAGTAGAAGTTCATAGAACGCATGTAGGTACACTACGCTAGAGCTCAAGATCTGTGCAGAGAGAACAATTTGAATACATATGCACCTACTATTCAGTATTAAAGATTTGTAATAAAGCTTTTGTAGGCAAAGCTTACAAAGGTCTTTGGATAAAAGCAGTAGGACCACTGTGTGTGTGTGCTGTGTGAGGCCTCGAGGATGCACGCTTCCCCTAGCATTGCTTTCTCTAGCAGCAGTAGAAGTTGTAATAGTGAAGTTAGGCAGCAGCTGGCGGGGCAGCCCCTGTCCTTAGCTCTGCATAGACTGACAGGAGGTGAGCTAGGGAGGAGAGTCTGGTAGACATGAGAAGTACAAGTGGGTTCTGCTTTTCCTACTTCTCTGTCAAGCTTTGACCCGTCTTTTCATCTCCCACTAGAAATGTCCTATTTGAAGTAGTTCTATTGCTTACTCCTTATTTTGGAGTTCCTCTTTAATGTACTTTAAGAGGGTAGCGAGTTGTCTGAGAGAAAAATCCATATTACAAGGAGGAGGAAAATTTAAGTGACCCTCATGATCTATGGTTATGAACCAGCAGGAATGAATCGTCTCTCTATTCTTAATGACAGCAGCCAGGGATTTAAATGAGCATCTTTTCCTTTAAGAATCTTCCCCACTCATACGTTTCCTATTACGCATACTACTGAGGCATAGCATTTTGTTTACGATGTTTGTAAAAGTGAGTGAAATAAGTAATACTTGGAGTAATTGAAGTGTAATACCCATTAGAGGCTTGCACTTTGGAAGATTAAAAAGAAAAAGCCTCAACCTGAAAACTAGCTTGTAAAGTTACACATAGATGTAACAAATGTGCCCCTTCTTCCCCTAACTCCCCCTTTCATTGTTAGGGCTTCCCCTGTGGAAGCTCTAGCTTCCAGGATACAGCTACATTGATTTTTAAGACTAAGAATGATGTGCTGTAGTTACTGAGAACAGTTATTCAGCTCATAGAAATGCTGAAGAAAGCATGGAAAAGTAACAGTAACAGCTTTCGTGTAGTCTGAGCTTTGCTGTAAGAACTGCTGCAAGTTTACAAAGTCAGAAAGTAGACTTTTTAGCTGCTTTAATTTTTTTTCCTTAGCATCAGGCTATATAGTTCTAGATTCTAAGCCCTCTTTGGAGAAAGAATACATTTTCTAGAGGTTTTCTTAGCAATTTTGAGTAAGTTCTTTGACTTGCTACTTAGAGCACTTATTCTTCACCAGTAATAAAGAAGAAACTGCAGCTGGATGTAGTATTTGCTTTTGCTTATGAAACATGGTAAATTATCATTTCCCCATAAGCTGAGCATAACAAAGATTGCTGTAGTCACACCATGTCTTCCTCATGGCATATCAATTATTTTTTGCATATGGATTCTAACTGATGTCTTTACAGATGGCTTTGTTAAAAGCTAAGGGCCTTTTCTGGACCAGAATTTATGATGATGACATTCAGTCCTTTACCTGAAAGTAGTCATAGTTAACTACAGCTGTAGCTCCAAAGAAGTCACTATTACATCTGAGCTGCTGGGCAGCAGATTTTATACTCCATAAAGATAGCCTGGAGTCCCAAGTGCACATTTTTAACCACACCTTCCACCCATGTAGTAAGATAGTTTGGACTGTATATTGTTCTTGGAAAATGAAATTGAAGCAATTTACTATGATCAGTTTCCATTTCTGTTGTATCTGTGTACGCACAATCTCCCTCACAGTAATTATGAATTACTTTAAAGTCACAGACTGAGGCCAGAAAGAACAATTAAAATTTTACGTGCTTGCAATGAAATAAAGCTATAGGAATCAACTATCTGATTATTACAGGTTAAACCAGTGCATATTTAATAGCATTTTTAAATTATTTAAATTGTTTTTTAACAGCTAAACAAGAGTAGCTAAAGGCAGATACGTGATGTGGGCTCTTCCACTAGTATCTGCTCTCAGGCCTTGTCCCTTGTCACAGTGCTGAATGACAGTTCCTTTGACGACCCTGGGAGCCAGGAGCACCCTGGTGCTGTGCAGCAGGCACTAGAGGTCGGTCTTCTATTTCCCCATCCCCTCTGATTAGCTGCTACTGAACAGCGCACAAATCTCACCCAGATGGCACTGCACTCATGCAGATTACTCAAACTGTAATTACCCAGCATGAAAACAAACATTTCACAGGCCAGGAGTACTCTGTAGGAAGGCCAGTATTTTCATAGGAACTCATGAATTGGGTATCCAGCTTTCATTAAAAGTACCATTAGCGATCAGACACTTGACTTCCTGGAAAGCTCCAGTCTGGAGAATTGTGATTTTGATCCACGTTCTAAAAATGCGTTGTCATTTTTCCTTCTGCTTCCCTGCTTACCTTGAGCAAGGCTTGCCAAGTTAACAAAAGGTTAAGAGTTTGCTACTGGATTTATACAGTATGGTAGATTTTGTGAATAATTGCAGTATTCTCTCATGAAAAAGTGGTATATTTTAATGAAATTCTTTTCTGGAACCAAGTACAACCTATTGCAATTGGTATTTCTCTTGAAACATTTTGACATACTTGTGATTGTATTTCTTTTTGATTGTGTAACAGTATAAAATTCAATAAAAGAGAGGGTTTGTTTCTAATTTTTTGTCTGTGATTTCTGTTCATTAGTTATTCCTGTTCTAAAAGATGGAGATGGCAAACATAATTTTAAAATAATTAAATACTGTGCAGCACAACTAGAACTCCATGCATGTTTGAAGGCGTGACCCACCTGCTACTGAAGTCAACAAACTTTGACACTAAGCATTCATGTGGTCTGTTTTCCGATGGCATTTATAAATTGTCTTGCCCTTACAGCCAAATCCTGTTTGCCTTGGTCACAATGGTTATCCCACCTAAATTACATAGACTACATCCATAACAGAAGAGGTTAGGCATACAATTCAACAAGTCAGACACCAGGGATTGCACGGGCCCTCCTGTGGGAAGCTAAAGAGAAAGGAGAGCAACAGCTGCAGAGCCAGAGGGGCAGAAATTTTAAAGGAAACCTCTGGGTAAATAAGTCAAGAACACCCTTAGTAACAAAAGAAAAAACTTTAAAACCAAAAGGATTTTTCTGGGTGATTTCAGTTGCTCTCACCTCATGCAAATACTTTGACAAGACCTGGGGACTCTTACTGTCTCGTTAAACGAATACCATTTCCTATTGCACAAATTCAGAATCTATTGCCACATTTTTGCTTTGCTGGGAAGAAGTGCGCATGCCTTCTGCATTCAGAACTACTGTCACGGTAGAGTATGATTCTGTCATTAGAAGTGATGGGTTCGCACACGTGGAAGCTTGAATACACTTCCATAAAACATATTTGTGATCCATTTTCATGAAAATCCATGAAAATGATTTATTTTTACGTTTTCAATTTGCAAATATGATCTAAATCACGTAAGGTGTTCAAAAGTAAATGAGTTCTCTTGTACTGTGCACAACTGAAGAAGCCCGTTATTTATAGCCTTATCTACGCAGGATGAATGGCTTCTTAACTTATCACTTATAAGCTAGGAATTAATAGGACAAACAGGACTTCATCCCTTCATTTAGGAGTTAAATAAGAATATGAAGAGGATACAGTAACCAGCACACTGTTAACAGACTGCCTTCCAAGGAACAATTAAAACATAGCATCTGAAGGAGTGCTGAATGAAAACACAGACTAGAGTCAAGAAAACTAAGCAGACGATTGATTAACCAAAAAACATAACACTATTTCATTGTAAATGGCACAGAAAGGGAATTCTGCAAGAACTTGTTGCCTTTTTTCTCCTCTGCATTTTCATTCTTTACACCGTAGCCAAATTTTCTGCAAGACTTATCACGCATTAACACGCAGGCACAATAGCCTCATCCTCACTACGTCTTACATCCTCTTAAGGAACAAAAGTGTCACGATGTGCAGCCCCACCTGCCTTAGAATAATAATAAAAAATAACCCACCTAGTACTTCATGAAACAGCATCTCTGAGAAATCGCAACGCTGCGCTCATAATTCAAGCCTCCGAGAACACACTTGATTGAGCTTTACACGCTGACACTGCAACGCCAAGCTCTGTTCCTTTTAAATGAAGTTACTCCTGAAACTGATGAAGAGCCGGGCTTGGCCTCGAAGGAATGAAGTCACTCCATGATTTGTCGATAAGACGAAAAATGTCTCTTCAGAAAACAAACTAAACCCCACCAGGTGTAGCTCTCCCCTGGCAGCTGCTGAAACGTGCCCAGACCGCATGCAACAGCTCTGCTCGAGCTTCCCTGCCCCTCGTCAATGAAAGCAGCGATCTGTGACACTTAACAACAGGTTTTTGGAAATAAAATTCATACAGAAAGATGTTTTTGCACCCTGAGCGCTGTGGAGGTTTGTAACGCAGCGGTTGGCAGTGCCCAGTGTCCACGAGCAGCCTCGGGATGGGTTAGCTGATGCTAACGGCGAACCGGTTTGGGAAACAACGCAGCGGCAGAGCCAGAACTTAACATTAATCCCGCAGTTCATCATCAGGAAATCAACTCGTGAATCCATCCCCCTGCCCACGACGAGAAACTCCTCAGGTTTTAGCAGCCCCCCCGGCTGCTAAAAGCAGCCGGGTGCACCCCTCGCTCCCTTCCCAGTCACCCCTTTTCCCCCCGCTGGGTCTCCCCCGTCCCCCATCAGCGCTCGGGACCCCCTTCCCTCAGCCCATCCCCGTTAGTGTGGACCCGAGGGGTCTCCCCTCACCACCCACCTGGGCTCCGGCGGGGCGCAGGGGGCTCTCTCGGCTGCCTCTGCGGCTGAGGGGCGGGAGAGCCGCCGGCGCCCGCTCGCCGAAGCCGCGCCCAGGCACCCTACGTGCAGCTCGGCAGCAGCCCGACCCTACCGCCTACGTGTGGCCGTGCATGCGGGGCACGGCTCGGTTCGCCCCGGCTCCCTTCAGCCCCCCCCCTTCCCGGCGGCGGAGCCCCGGCAGCGGGGCAGGGCGCATGAGCGGCCGCCCTGAAGGAGCCGGCTGAGCGTGCGCAAAATGGCGGCCGCGGCGGCCAGCTCGGTGCCCGGGCTGCAGGCGGATTGCGAGGAGCTGCTCGGAGCCTTCCAGGAGGCAGACACCGTCCGCTTCGAGCGCTTCGCCGAGCTGTGGAAGGAGCGACGCTTCCACACCATCTTCCAGTGAGTGGGAGACGGAGGGAGCGGGACTCCGTGCCCCCCATCCCGCAGCCCCCCGCCGCCGAGCTCCCCCCAGGGTGGTGAGGGGGGTGTTGGTGAGCCGCGGTTCCCTCAGGGAGGGCTCCCGGGAGAGGGTTGGCAGGAGGGCTGGTAAAGGGCAACGAAAAAAAAGGTTAATCAGTTGTTCTGTCAAGTACTAGGCCAGTTTGTTTTGTATACTAATTACACACGGAGTTAGAACGCTGATAGTAGGAACTATAGCAACAGTATAGTAGGAGGATCTTGGTGCACTCCTTAAGAAATTATAATAAAAAATATGATTATGGGGTTTTGCATTTTTCACTGTAGATCTCGCTACAAGGGGTTACTACGTGAGACCTCAGGGCCTGGCCATATTTAAGCACATCGCAGAACTTGAGTCCTGTGGTTTTAATGTGTTTTAAAATACGTAACAGTTGTTTCTAAGTTATGGACTTTGTAAAGCCTGTGCTTTTATAGTTACTTGCATTTAACATACTTCCTTTTTGTTTAGTGGTAGAATAAGAGCTCTGGAGAGGAATAAGCTCACAAAGAAGATCTTAGAACTGGCACAGCAGTACTTCTTGCCACCATATGCTTTCCAGATTAGAGTTGGTGCTCTGTACCTGTTGTATGGGCTCTACAATACGCAGCTATGCCAGCCAAAACAGAAGGTAATTGTTCCTGGGTTTCCTTCTCAGGAGGTACTACACATAAGATGTTTTGTGTACCTCTGTTTTGTCATTAGAAATGGGTGGGGTGTTTCCTTTCACTTTCTTAAAGTAAAAAATAGTTAGAATCAAAAGGTCTTTTTGGAAAAGGTAATCTTTCAGACACTGTTGGGTTCAAAAACTTAAGTGGTCGTGACTACTGTACTGTTTATACCTTCCAAACTGTAGCTGTGTTCTTAGAAATCTTGTTAATAAGACTAAAGAAATGAGGAAGACTAGTTTTCAAAGTGGGAACTGAGAATGTACTCATCAAATGTAGGGCGAACTCCATTGCAGCCCCAGTCATTCCTTAGAATTTCAAGAGAATGAAGGCAGGTTAAATTATTTCCATTTCCTGTTAACTGGAAGTGGAGTTTGTAAAGAAGTTGAAAGTTTGAATGCCTGAATGACATGCCTCCTTGCTGCTTTTAGGGGAGGAGACCAGTACATAAAGCAGTTGGAAAATCGGTGCAAGGAGAAGTGGTTTATTCAGGAATTGTCACATATGTTGTGTGCATGTTAACAACTGAGTCCAAATTCTTTACATAGGAAACAAATCTAAGTGTCCGGCAAAGATGCCTATTACATCTCATATCTCAACTTCAGAAAAGTCAGTGCCTTTTACAGAGATGAATTTAGGCAAGTTTAAAACAGGTGCTATATAGCAAATGGTAGAGAGTCCAGGAATCACCAAGGAAGGAAGGTAACTTAGGTAGAAGAAAATTTAAGAGGACAGAGTAGATGTGAGAGGAGGAAAAGTAAGAAACAAGAGAGGGACTCAATAAACATTTCACTGACAACAGATCATGGTACAAGTATTGCTTCCTCATTATCTAGTGAATGGGAACATCCTAGGACTGCATTTTTGTTTCAGACACCTCAGAATATGAAGAATTAACTTCTTCAGATATCATAGAGTACTTTTGTCCCTTATCACTATCATAGCCAGCAACTGCAGTAAGAATATTTAACACAACAGTACGACAAGGTTATCTGCAAAATTCGTGATAGTAGTAACGTGTTATAGTAGGATCCTTTCTATAGTTCTGTGATCGTGTGACATACTGCATCCAGACGTCCAATTATTGTGCGTGTAATGTGGTCACAGCTGTCAGCTGAATTTGTGTTTATTCATTGAAATACACATGTCAGTGTAACAATATACGATTGATTTGTTGCAGATTAGAATCGCACTAAAGGATTGGCCTGAAATCCTGAAGTTTCAACAGGATCTGGTAGATTCCCAGCATTATGATGCGGCATACATCTTTAGGACACTGCGACTTGCCAGAGCGTTCCATTTCACAGCAATGCCAAAGCTAGTGAGTCATGACATTAATAGCTTATCATTTTTAATAAAGTATCTTCACTTTCAATGGCTGGCACTTCAACAGCACTAATTTATTTAGTTTAGCTTTCATGCTGTGTTGAGATGTACTGTGTCTTGCTTTATATAACTAGGTATGTAATACAAAGCTTAGAGGATGTTTGAATGTAGTATGCTTCTTGCCTGAAAATATTTTTTTTCCAGTATCTAATGTTCTTACTAGATTTGAGATGTCTCATGATTTGTGGAAATGGTGAACTCTTGAGTTTGTGTGCTTGATTAAATTCTTGACTAGGAAATAATTTTCAAAAAATGCTGACTGAGCACTTGACAATGAAGCTGCATGCTATTGTTGAGCATCTCTTGATTGTTGGATATGCAGTAAGGATTTTCAAGAGGAGATGCAATTTAAATTGACTGTTTAAGTTATAAAATGTTGTCTTCTGCTTTAGCTAAACTACAGAACTAAAAAGAAGATTCCGGAAAATGAATTTAAAGAAGAATTTAAGGACCCTAGTAACAGAGTTAGCAGCCTCATCACTAATGATGTGTTGGAGGTACAGTAACTTTAAACAGTAGAGTAACCACAGTTTTAGTTTTTCTGTTGTTTGAGAGCTGTTACTTCTCTAATTAGCCCAAGATTGTCCTTTATGAGTCGTCTTAAGGAAGGAAAGGTGCTACTAAGGTTGTAGTCTTTGCCAGCAATTTTTCTGAATGTTTTGGAAGATCTGTGGTACCTCTTGGTACCATATGTTACCTGTACCATACAGTCCAATGTTTTGAGGCTTTGGCTCAGTAAGATGTAAAAGGGGGAGGGAAAAAATGGTAAACTGTCACTTAGGCAAAGGAAAATGGAAAACGATGGGTTGTGGGAAGCAGGTTTGTTTTGATATGCCTGCAGGTTTCAGCTGGAAGCTAGGTACTTGTAACAGAGAATGAATGATCTGCAAGATTATAGTGTTCTCAAACCTTTATTTCTCCTTTTAAAAATGTTTTCATTTAATAGGTAACATCTTTTTGTAAATAAATAATTCAAGCAGGGTATAGCTTACATTGCTCATTATGACTCAGTAGCATATCTCTGCTTAGATAATTTTTCCAGTTGCTGCTAGCAAATATGTATCAGCAGTAAGGTTGACTACAGTGCTACAAAATTCAGTAATCTGTGAAATGACAGTGTGAATAGACTGTAAAATGCTTCCTCCAAAGAGAAAATAGACTACCATATCAGGCTGAAATCTCAGTGGTACCAAGGATCAGCTCTCGCAGTGACTTTTTTTCTCAGTTTAAATAACGAAAGGTACTCTTCCTTCTATTGCTTAGTTGGTGGACTGATGGAAAAGTGCTTGGTAGCATTATTGCTAGGCTCCCTGAAACTGAACTGATAGAAACAATCTCACACTTCTGCTACCACAGTGGTCTCTAGAATAGTTCATATAACCTTAGTTTTGTTCAGTGAGAATTGGTATCACTCTACTACTGTAATCTTCTTTTTCCTGAAAATCATCGTTTTGTTTTAGGAACTGATGAATATTCATGAGCACTACCAGAAAATGAAATGTGTCATATCAGCTGACAAATCCCAGCCAGACAAGGCCCTGAGCTTGATAAAGGATGAATTTGTAGTTACTCTTAAAGACATAACTTTGGAACATCAGGAATGGCAGCAAAAAAGAATGGTAGGTAATACCAACCATCACGGTGTGGCAACTTAACAGATTACGTGAACATGTTAGAACTGGCATAGTGTCATTACCTGTGAACATAGTCTGTAAATCTCAGAAGCCAGCAGAAGGAACTGGAACACTGAAGGCACAGAATAAGTAAAACCCTAGGCAGAGTTATGGTGTGGTGGAAGGACAATGGCTTATATTCACAGAATCACAGAATTTCTAGGTTGGAAGAGACCTCAAGATCATCGAGTCCAACCTCTAACCTAGCCCTAACAGTCCCCACTAAACCATATCCCTAAGCTCTACATCTAAACGTCTTTTAAAGACTTCCAGGGATGGTGACTCCACCACCTCCCTGGGCAGCCTGTTCCAGTGCCTAACAACCCTTTCAGTAAAGAAGTTCTTTCTAACGTCTAACCTAAAAATCCCCTGGTGCAACTTAAGCCCATTCCCCCTCGTCCTGTCACCAGGCACGTGGGAGAACAGACCAACCCCCACCTCACTACAGCCTCCTTTGAGGTATCTGTAGAGAGCAATAAGGTCGCCCCTGAGCCTCCTCTTCTCCAGGCTGAACAAGCCCAGTTCCTTCAGCCGCTCCTCGTAGGACTTGTTCTCCAGGCCCCTCACCAGCTTCGTCGCCCTTCTCTGGACCCACTCAAGCACCTCCATGTCCTTCTTGTAGCGAGGGGCCCAAAACTGAACACAATACTCGAGGTGCGGCCTCACCAGAGCCGAGTACAGGGGGACGATCACTTCCCTAGCCCTGCTGGTCACACTGTTTCTGATACAAGCCAGGATGCCGTTGGCCTTCTTGGCCACCTGGGCACACTGCTGGCTCATATTCAGCCGACTGTCCACCATCACTCCCAGATCCTTCTCTGCCTGGCAGCTCTCCAACCACTCATCTCCCAGCCTGTAGCTCTGCTTGGGGTTATTGCACCCCAGGTGGAGGACCCGGCACTTGGCCTTGTTGCACTTCATGTAGTTGACCTCAGCCCATTGGTGCAGCCTATCCAGATCCTCCTGCAGAGCCTTCCTACCCTTGAGCAGATCGACACACGCACCTAACTTGGTGTCATCTGCAAACTTACTGAGGGTGCACTCAATGCCCTCGTCCAGATCATTGATGAAGATATTAAAGAGGATCAGCCCCAGCACCGAGCCCTGGGGGACGCCACTAGTGACTGGCCTCCAACTGGACTTGACTCCATTCACCACGACTCTTTGGGCCCGGCTATCCAGCCAGTTTCTAACCCAACGAAGCGTGCACCAGTCCAAGCCAAGAGCAGCCAGTTTCTTGAGGAGAATGCTGTGGGAGACGGTGTCAAAAGCCTTGCTGAAGTCAAGGTAGACCATATCCACAGCCTCTATGCTATATTGCCTCTATGATAATGTAAATGATTGCTTAAAGGCAAGCTCAGGAAGAAGTAGTTTGTGGATAGTTTCAGAATGCCTGTGGGAAATAGCTCTGTAACAGTCTGGGGTCAAGGCAAGGCTGTAGTGTAATGTTGGTGGGGAAAAATCAGCATATGTGGTTACTTAAATTTTTGTTTAGTTTTTCAAAATTCTTGAATTTTTTAACTGGTTTGTGAATTTTATTTTGTTTAAAAATATTCTCTTCTATATTTTTTCAGAAGTTATTCCTAAATGCTAAAGAAGCTGATGAAGTGCTAAACAAAAAGGAAGAAGGAACTTCACTAGAATCAGAAGTAAGAAGAATGAACTTGTTTGCTACGTTGCACAGGCAAAACCTGTTACTTTTTTAACTTCAGATCACAGTGGTCTGAAGTGGTGTATGTTAGCGCTCATGTCAAAGTAAATTCCAAGAATAGCTAGTGAGGTTTGGATTTATTTTTTTAAATTGCGTTGTTTTCTGTTAAACCTGCTGTGTTCTTGGACACTTGTAATAAAAAGCTACGGCCTCTTTCAAGTAAAGAGGAGAAAGAGACATGTTTTCTTGGCAAAACTCCTTTATGATTCCTTCTAGAGTTTCAAGGAAATGCAGTATCCACTTCTTATGCTACATAGTTCCCTTGTGTTGTTTTTACCAGCTTGCTTCCACCTTGAATTTGAGTTACATACGAAGTTTCTGATTCTATTTTCTCCTGCTGGGCTACGTAACTGAAAGCAACCAAAATTATGCTCTGCATTCTTAATGGAGTTTGAAAATTTTTTCATTAAGGAACAATTTGTCACCATTTGTTGTAGAATTAGAACCATAGTGAAATATTGTTCAAATCTAATTTAATATTTCATTTTAATATTGCTGTAATACAAAAACTTTTTCTGAATGATCTTTTTGTTTCTTTGCAGGGTTCTGAAAGAGCAAGTGCGTTGGCTAGAATCAAATACAAGTCTTACTCTGCGGTTGTTGAGGTAGATACAAAATTTGATGATAGGGATGTATTTGGTTTTAGTAGCAGTTTTAAGTACCAGTTCAATGGAAGTGATTGGTCAGAAAGGAAGGAGTTAAAATTGCACTCTGTAACTCAACTTTTGCATGTTCTGGTTTCCTTAACTAACACAGTGGGAAAACATAAAGCCCTCACTATTGTTAGATTTAGGGAAGCAATGCAATATGATCTGTGCCTGGGGGATTTTCACTTCTAGGATATCTTTTAATGTCTGTACTCTGCTTTTTAATAGATGGAATTTTATGTAAATGGAATTTAAAAATACTTGTGATTTTAATTGTTCAAATTCCACAAGGCTTAGGTATTTGAAGCTGTGAAGATGGTTATAAAAATGGAACTTGAGGTTTTAAAGTCACTTGGCAAACTTGAAACATTGTTTCAATAAGTACTACATTTAAAACATTGCTGAATTGCCTTTTTATGGTGGACTTATATAAACATTACATAATTCCTTGTTTATTTAAATCAATTATTGGAGAATGCATTATTAAATGAAAAAGAGCTCTGGAATCCACAATGAACTATCCAGACTTGTGAATATGCAGTGATACTGTTTTTTAGGCACCTAAGAAAAATATGATAGTAGATAAGCTTTATGATGCAGCAGTTGTTGGAAATGTTCCCTTTGCTTACATGCAGTGGCGTGCAGTACAGAGCAGGTTGATGCCGACAGAGTGGTGTGAGCAGAAATGGAAGTTGTTTTACCTGAATTTTAAACAGTGGGCTCATTAAATCACAGAATCAGTTCTAATGTTGTCATGTTAAAGTGAAAAACTATAACCAGTGGGAGTCTTCCCTTCCTCCCTTCCCTTCTCCTCTGATACATGAGGAAGTTGGTGCTTTGGTCTGTGCTGACTTGTTAAGTACTGGTGATGTACAACAACGTGTGGTTGTAGCAGTTTAACTTTTGTTTTGATCATTTATACATATGCTTACCGTCTAGGCCTCCAAATCCAGAAGACATCGTCAAGTAAAATTAGAATCTTCTGAATCAGGATCAGATTATAGGAAATCTCCAAGCCGAAGTAAAAAAAACAGTAGGAGACCACAGCCAGCACTGAGAAGAGGTTCTCTGGAATTCAAAGGTATTTTTCTGGAGAGACTGCAGAAGTTTATCAGTTGCTTTGCTAGCTAAGTCAGCTGGCTTAAATTTTTATTGTTTAGTGGAGGTAAAAGGAAAGCTTTTTTTTTTTTAAGGAAAGCTTTTGTGTTACCTATGTCATAATTGAATTGTTCTGTTAGTTTTCCACAGTCTACTCAGGTAGGAAGACATGAGTGCATGCTGTTTATACTTAAACTGAAGTGTCATAAATAGTTCTGGGAATTTTTACTGATCTTTGACTTGTATGAACTCTTCAGTGAGTGGTTTGTTTTACTATCATAGCATTTATGACATCTGGATTTGTGCATTTTTTTTTGCATTTTCTTTCCACATATTTGTGCATCCCTGCTTATGCATCTCTTTTTTTCCTTTTTTTAAAAAAATTTTTTGGTCCTCCAAGAGTTTATTTTTATCTTTGTCTCCTAGTTCTGAAAACATGGTAAATGGCTTTTGTCTTCTGAAGGAAATCGGCTTTCTGATGTCTGGCTTTTAAGCTGATAAAAGTTCCTCAGCCACTTAAGTCAATCACTTGACTTACTATTAAAGGTTACATAAATTTGAGCAACAAAGTAGTTTTGCATAAACTTTACTTTGAAGACAGTGATTTCATTTCAAAGTTCTAAAGTCTGTTTTCTGATGTACTTTTAGCTTCTGCTAGGAAAGAGCTTCTGAGAAAATTCAGTCCTCTTCAGAGGTGGGCATTGGGCAATTTTTCTTCACTTTAGAACAGTAGACAAAGTATTGGAGAGGGAATAGGGAGGGGATTTTTGAATAATCTCTGAACTGAGTTGGTGATTAGTATGCTCTAAGCTTGTACTGTTGGTTACTTTTTATTGAGGATTTCTCTACTGAGCCATATGAAGATACTTTGAAACGTTGGTGTTTCTTCACAGGGTTTGACTGGAAAGTTGAGATAGCAGCAAGTGAACAGTTTTAACTGCTGGATCTGAGGTGCAGAAATGCGCACACAAAAAATAACTGACATTTTTTTCCTAAAAAATATATCTACAGGTGAGATGCAAGCAGAAAAGGAAACTGTTACTCAGCACATTGGGATGCCTATAATCACAGAAGAAGATAACTCAGGTGAAGAAGGTATGATGACTGAAATTCTAACAAGCTGGAGACTTGTTTTAATAGCTTTCTACTGTGCTGTATCTTTTCTGAAACAAAACTTGGTATTTTGGATCATGTTTTGCTTCTTTGCAAAAGCTAGTTTAGTTTTCAGCCTGTAAATTGTTGCATGAAACTTGAAGCTTTGCTCTGAGGGTTCATTGTAAGCACACGACAGCAAAATCCTGTGAATCATGGGTTTTGTATGTAGAATTCATTATAGTGTGCTCAGTGTTAAAATTAGTCCAGTTAAAAGACGACTTACTCTCCTATAATATAAACCTCTCTTGAAGAGTACTAATGTATAAGAAGTGATCCCTATATCCCTACTTATTAAAGATACCTGTAGTAGTAGCTCTGGGAACTTTTGTAACCTGCACTTGAAGACAGAGTAGCCCTTGCTGCCTTCAATGTCATGGAAGTGAGGGACGTAGAAGTTTCCTCTCTCGCCTTAATTTCAGCGGGGTAATGCTTCGAGGCGTAAGCTCCAGTATACATACATGGTAATAGCTCCCTCTGCTATATTGGTAGTGTTGGGGTAGGAATCTGGGAACAAATGTAGAAGGATGGGTGATGTTGCTGTCACTCATGTTGCTGAAAATAAATTTTACTTGGAAGCATCGGTAAACCAGTTTTCTCAAAGCTGATGGTGGAGTTGCTGTACAACACATCAAAGGCATTTAGTTTATGTTATGTTAATCTCAAACTGCTCTGTGTCTGTTATCATTATCACTTGAGGGGAACATAAGTACCATGGAACAGACACTGTCCAGAGCAAACTGCATCATCTTTTTCTTGAGATACCTCATTCAGTAGGGCTCTTGGAAGAGTCTAGGGTTCTGCTCTGGGGCCACATCTCATATACAGGGAGCCTCTCAGGGAGAGGAGCTAACCTCTTAGATATTAAGTTAACTTACTATCAAAAACTTGTGTAACAGAAAGATACTTTCTTAAAAGAGAGAATAGTAAGTATCAAAATATGTCCATTGTGAGACAGCGCATTTATATTCTCTCCTTCTAACGAACGGATTTGGTATTGAGATGATTTACATCCTCTGATCACCTTAGTTAGCTGTAGACAATTTGAAGTCATTCAACTTTTAGATGTTCAGGTTGAAGGCACAGTGGTACGTTTAATATTGTACTTGATTTTATCTACTCCTTCAAGTTGTTAATGTCCAAATGTTTTGACTTCAAACCAGGAGTTCTCCAGATAGCTTTGCCAGTAAACTTTAAGTGTTAAAACATACCAATAAGAAATTTTGTGCTTAATCTTGTGAGTATTGTGTGTCAAATTCACAATGAAATGTTGAGAGTTCACAAGGAACAGAAAGCTGACAAGGTTGAGTTAGTTTAAAAGTACAGTATTTTGTTAATCAGGGGAGTTGTATTTAATATTTTGATTGATATCATATGCCACAGAATGTAGAAAGACTTTTTTCATATCTAAAGCCAGGCAGAGAGGAATTAGGAGGAGATCTCAAGAGCTCATCTAATTCATTTCCTTTTTCTGTGCAGAATTAATTCTACTTTAGTAATTCCCATGAGAGAAGATAGATTGAAAAGCTTGTCAGAAAAATCTTTCTATTTCCTTTCAGAATTACATCTTCCCAAGAGGAGAAGAAGACGTTAGAAGATCCACTTGGAGAAGCACTAATGCGAATTTTAATGACAAGTTGTAAATGTCAGATGTAGCACAAAGTGCTTATTTGGGTGGCTTTGGACGTACAGTAGGAAATGGCTGGGACCAGAACTACAGGTGACACTGGAATATTGGTAGTGACTGCTGTACCTTAGCCGTCTCATGGTATAGCACCTGGTGAGCGATGCCTGTAGGAGATGAAGTTGCTGTGTGCTGTTTCAGATGGAAAGAGCAAGAAGATGGTTGCTTCTTGTATTTACTTTGTACAATGTGAGTAATTACTCAGAACTCATGTTGACTTCCAACAGTTTTTTTTAGCTGAGGCTGTTGGAAGAAAAGCTCACAAAGTACTTTCCCATATGAGAGATGTTTGGAATCTTTTGTCTGTGAACATAATAAACTTATTGACTGTTTAAAATTAGTACAATAAATCATTTTTCACAGTTTATTTGCTACATTTTATAGTGTGTAACTCAGCAATATTTATCACTGATCCCACAGGTGTTGGAATTGAACTTGGTGGTCTTTTATTGTACTCAGTCTCCAGCAGACCTGGTATCGTTGTATATTAGAATGAAGAAATACAACGTGCATTTGTTAATTTTGAAGATGTCACCGAGCTATACAAGGGCATGACTAGAACTCAGAATGATCTTTATAAATTGGAGTGCTGTTGTGGAAGAAACAGGTGTGGAAATAAATATGAAGCTTAGTATTAAGGACAGGTATGGAACAGGGAAATGATTGCTAGGCAACAGTACTGCAGAAAAAAGCAGAAAGACTGAGAATCATAAGCTGTATTTGTGTATTTTCTGTAAACAACAAGCACTAGAATTTGTCATCACTCAGCCCTGTAAGGCTATAGCCTTAAATACCCCCTTATGACAATGACAATTCAAGAAGAATGTGTATAATTATTCTCTCAGGTATTTTTCTCCAGTTGAACAGAGCTGAAAAAAAAAAGACCTGTCAAGAAAGGCCAAAGGCATTGAGGTGTCCTTTTCTACAATAAGAAGTACAAAATAGAAATATGAAAGGTTTTCAGTATAAAAGGGGCCTAAACTGAATGAATTAGTTTGGTAGGTTTCTCAAAGGCCAAAGGAATTGAAGTGCCTTTATCTAGAAGATGCTGTGAAGTGTAAATATAAAGGATCTGAATATAAAAGAGGCATGTATTAAATGCATTAGTTGGTAAGGATGAATGGGCCTAAACGATGAACAGAATGGATACTGGAAAAACTAATAATTAAGCACTAGTTTTGCACTGGAAACTTTGTGTATGGACAAAGAGGAAACACTGTTTAATCAAGCCAAGAATGTGTTGTGTCATTAAGTGAACAATTGAATATTCAATCAAAAAGCTGAAAACTTTACGGTTTAATCCAAAAGTCATTATTAGTCCAGATGTAGTCATTACAGAAAAAAGAGTACTTCTATACAGGAAAAACAAAATCTCCATAGCAGTAATTTACAGGTAACTTTATCATACAAAGAGTTTATATTCCTTTTTCCTGGTGTGACATACCTGCTTCCATTGAGCTTCTGGTGCTGAGTTATTAGGTTTAGTCTGTTGATTAAAAAAACATACAGATTTTTTTTGTTGTTGTTGAAAAAAAAATAAAGGCTTATCTGCAGTTATAAATGTGGGCAGGTATCATACCTGTTGATTTTGAACGAATTGGTTTTATTTGGATTTTCTGACATTAATAAAGGCTGTGCTTTTCCGTTAGCAGCACAAACTTATTCTGCCCCTAATTTTTAATGAGCAAATACAAGAGATGTAAAGAAACTTCTTAAGGAAAACATAACCAGACCTTTTTTGGTCAATATTGTCTGCTCATTGTAATGCTGTTAGGATCCTGTGGGCAATACTGCCTTTGGCCATTTAGTCAGCTCCAGCTGATGTTCTAGCTGTGGATATGGAGGCTGACAGAGAAGCCTTTGGTATCCTGATGTTGCAGTGGATGAACAACAGTACTGGTGCAACAGAGGAACAATTTGAAAATGAGATACAGAGAACTTGAATCCCCTGGGAAACCCCAGGACTGTTAAAAAAAGATACAGATCTCTTCCTAGCAGATACTGGGTTTATGGCTTCAAATTTACCACTTATGAGTTTCTTTGCTTGGGAGGTTGTTTAAGGATGAATGTTGCAGCACCAGTCCCCTTCTGCCATTCCTGGGCACTAAGGTTAAATTAGGTCTTCAGCTACGGGATTTTAAGTTCTTGAAGGAAAACTTGAAGGTGATTTCTCTATTTCTTCTGACTTGCAGGTTTCTTTCTTAAGGAGACTGAAGACTAAACATGTGCAAAAACTTACTTTTCACTTTCTTGACGTGCTCCTTTCAGCTCAGTTATTATTCTGTCAAGCATATATTGCTTATGCTTCCCAGAAGTGGCAGTTTTTTATTATGTGACCATCTTGTTTGCCTCATTTTGTATCTTTGAACCATCCCAAGAGCTGAGTAGGAGCATTTTTCAGTTTGTGACATGAGTTCTGCAGACTTCTGAAAATGATTTGCAAATCATCACCTGATGCGTGCAAAGGCTTGAATATGCACACAGATGGGTGCACTCAGCTAGCAGTTATTTTAGTATTACAATTATGAAAACAAGTGTGTTCTTTAATTTGTTTATAAAGTAACAGATGTAAAAAGTAAGTTATGCTTAAGGATAAACTTGACTGATGACTATATACAGTGGTAATATTTCAAAGGAGTAATCTTTAGAATTTTGAGGCAACTGTAAACAACATTTCATAATGCTGGTGTGATCTCTCTTTAAAATATACATATACATCTATATATATACATTCCCTTGCTGCAGTCTGGTGAGCAATTACAGGCTATTAAAAACAAGAGAGGGAATTCCTAAGATGCTTCAGTAAAGCAAGGTGGTGTCATTTTAAAAACAACAACAAAAACAGTAAATCTAGATTTCCAATGAATATTGTTTTCTAATGTCTAACTTTTCTCCTGTTTATAGCCTTCTATCCTGGTTATAGCCTCAGTTAATACAGTAGTGAAAGACCTCAAGATAACTTCATCTCTGTAACTCCAGTCTAACTTCCAGCTGGCCTGCTCGATAAGGGTGAAGCAGCATGACAGTATGTATCTAGATGCTACTATGGCTTTTCTAAATAAATTAGAGAAATAGGGTTTGGCTGAAACTTCTCTTAAGATGGATATACAACTGACTTAAGAATAACATTCATACAATAGTAATCATCATATGTTTAGCAAAGCTGATGGATCCTCTAAGTGGACATTTGAATGTGTGGTATGCCATGTTTACAAGTATAACGTGGGTGATGAAAAGCAGACTACACTTTAAAACGCTTTGAGGTGACATTAGTTTAGAAACAGCTTAAGTGGAAGACATTTTCCAATACAATTTTTACTCTAATAATGGGAGAAATCAACAAGGTCTAATCAAGTAAAGCTAAGTGCGAAAGGCTGCACTTGGAAGGACAAATTAAATGCAAATACCAGCTAGGGAACACTTGACTAAGTAGCTGTTCTCACTCTGGAGGGTTTTGCAGCTCTCAAACTGAAGGTGGATTGGCAGTGTGGTGCTAATATGAAAATTCCAAGTGTTACGGATGGCAGTGGTGATAGGTTTGTGTGCAGTCTGGGGAGTACGTACACATCTCTAGAAGAATCTTAAAATAGGGGGGCAACAAAGAGAAAACAAGCTCTGGGACAGTTTAGTGTGGAAAAGAAAAGGTTTGAGAGTGAATTAACAGTCTTCATAACTATGTAAATGTGTTTATGCAAGTGGTGGTTAATTGTTCTCCATGTTCACTGAGGTAGAGCTATACAACTTACACCAATGTGAAGTTACTAAAACAATGAGAGATTTTTGCGGTTACGAAGCTAGATTGGCCTTGTAGCAAAGTGAGTCACTTTTGCTGTAGGAGTTCGAAACAATATTGGAAAAATAGTAGTGATGGTTTTCTGAGGTAGACCTGATCCTGCTTTGAAGAACTAGAGCACGCCTAAAGTACTAGGTTTCATCTAGTTGTGTACTTTAATAATTTAAATAATGTGACCCTGTGCAGATGGTTTATATTTTCTCATCACATGTGCATGGGAATAAAGTTCTTCAAATCTCACGGCTATTTTATCCCTTATTTTCTGGAATGTTTCATTCTAAAGTTCATACCATTTCTGGAAGTACCACATTTTTGTGAAGCTTGCTGCATGGAGCTGGAGTGAGGTCCTGGTTTCCTCACACCATGTTCATCTGTGTCCTCAAACCTGGGCACCAGAATAAGCCTGGTAAGTGAACACTTGTGTCCTCCATCTGTACGCGAGCCTGCATGTGGACACAGGACTGTGACAAGCTGTTGAGCAATGTGCTGAAGCTCCATCTTACTCAGCACTTAAGGGCTTGGGTCAGCCTTCTCTCTGCCCCATGGTAGGTAGACTGCATTAGAAACATATGTAAAGGAAAATTCTCTTGCAAAAGCTTGAATTTCATGTAACGGGCCCCAGCCTGGTTCCTCTTTGGTCATAGTAATACAAACTTGAATATGGAAAATAGTGGATATAAGGGCAGGTTGTCAGCTGTTAAGGGTTATTGGGCCTAACTTTTTAAGAAAAGTTTTGTACATTGCAATGGCATGTGAGGCATCATTTAAATCTCAGATACAAGCTAAACCACAGCCTGCTGCGTGGCTCTAGATTAGTTTCTGACAGGGGCTGGGTGCCGTGATAGGGGATGGTGGAGATGGTGCGTTATTGGTACTTTATTGGAACAGCTGAGGGACCCCCATGTGAAAAATGGCGTTGGGACTGACACAACACTTCCAAAGAGACGTGTGAGGAGCGGGCATAGCCTCATCCCCCGATATTTACCACACAAACACACCAGTGCCGAGGACACCGGGCCCGGCTCCTCACTGGGACCCCCTCGCACCCCATCCCTCGCTCCCTCCCGTCAGCGCGACCGCGGCCCGGGGGCTCCCCCCGCGGCGGGGAGGCGCCGTGCGGGTCATCGCGTCCCCTCCCCGCTGGCAGCGGCGGCGGCCGGGCTCCGCCGCCGGGCCGGGCCGAGCCGAACCGAGCCGTGCTGGGCTGGGCCGAGCCGAGCCGAGCCGGGCCGGGCCGCCATGGCGACGGACGGTGAGTGCGGGCTGGGGGAGCCCGAGGGGCGCTGCCCCTTGCCGGGGCTTTCCTCAAGGTGCTGGGTGGCCGTGGGAGGACGAATAGCGGGAGGGGGAGCACCTGCTGGCAGGGGAATTAACCAACAAAGAGCGGGGGGGGGCTAGCGTTACGGGGTTTCAGCTGTGTCTGTGTGCAGCCAGGCGGGGCTGGGGGGGGCTCTGGCCGCAGCAGTGGTTTTGAGGAAAATGGTCTGCTGTTTTCTGATGCTAAACCGTAAGCCCCGGCTGCTGTTCGGGTCTGGCTGCAGGCAGGGCAGAAATTCCGGTTCATGTGCCAGGGCTCAGCACCAGGGGGGTAAAACCCAGCTGGGTGCTGCTGAGGTCCCGGGGAGCCCCCAGCACTCTGCAGAAGTGCGGGCATCGGTTCTGCTGGAGATGGCTGGGCTGTTTTTCCTGTGTACCGGAGTATTTGGGGAATAAATAATCGCAGGAGCCTTTAAAGGGTGTAAGGATGGCATAAAATGGTTCATTGTCTCTCCATCTCATCTTAGGCTTGAGTTTTTATAAAGATGGGACTTAACGGGCAGTCAAATTTCTCTCCTTTTGTCATTTAGCAGTGCTCACTTGTGTTTGCTGTTCCTCGTTGTCTTTCAAGAGTGTCCCTAAGGAGGGGTGATCTCGGGCAAGGCCCAGGCTGACACGATGTGGATGCCATTCCATGCTTTAACGCGGCCTTTGGAGAACGCTGCCGGTCAACGTGAGTAGATTGAACTAGATCAGCAAGCATAACGTGAAGCAGTTGTGTGTGATGCTGTAAATTAGCCCCTCTTAAGCCTAACAAGTGCCAGGGGTGAGATTTACCATGTGGTGTGATCAGTGCATTGATCAGTGCAGTGTTGAAGTGTTGTTCAACTGATTGTAAGAGTAAGGAGGTAGCCTGGAGACGCTTACATTGCCCTTTGGTGTGGATCTTCATGTCCCAATCTGCTTTTAGCTGAGCTTTGCATTAAGCTGGAAGTGTTTGTGCTCCGTAGGGTGCTGTTCCTTGTAGTTCCTGCCGTGTGTTGCTGTCCTGGGCCTGCCTCCACCTTTCACTGGCACTGAGGTGAGAGACCAAGCTGATAAACCATGCTAAACTCATCTGTCTTGGACTGTGGCAACCAGAGTATCTCATACAGCCTACTGTTTTATGCTTGTTTTGGGTGCCAGGCAGAAGTTCCTTTTTTCCTCACCGCTCTTTATCTCAGCCTTAGTTCTCCTTTAGAGGTGAGATACTTGCTCCAGTCACCAGTGTACTGCTTTCAAAGCTGCCCGCGTGCTTTGTGTTCGTGAGGTTCCTTGGTGGTTTGCAATACGTAATCTTGGTAAGCACATCTAACAGTTAATTTCTGATCTAGCTGACATTTATTCAATATAGTGACTGAGAAATAATAACTGAAGTACAAAAGACCCGAAGGGTGCCCAATATTAGAATGAAAGAGGTTTTATTCCTTGGGCTTGGTAAGATGGTGTCCTTATATTAAATTTCATTCAGATATAAATTGTGATTTTTATTCAAGTGGGCAAACTTGGACTGTTCTGTTTAGCTTTCTGTCTAGCAGGTGCCTTAGCAGTTGTCAACCCTGCCAGTACTTGCATGGAGCAGTGGCACCATGGGCAGAACAGAGGGTTTGTGTTGATCGGGGAACTTTGGGAGGAGCAGGGGCATCCTGTAGCTAAGGTGCTATCAAATTCTGTCCTTGGATCAGAGCTGTTCCTCAGGGAAAGGAATAATAGCCAGAGCGTCTCTCTGAGGTCCTGGGCTGCCAGAAGAGGTGGCGGTGATGGCTTGAGGTGATCACAGACGCATGGTAGAGCAGTCTGCTCTGGTTTTTATCGTTAAATAATTCATTGTTCCTGATGGCTGAAGGATCGGAAGCGAGGCAAGTTTGGTCTCCAGTAGCTTTGGCTTCTGCCCAATTTGAAATGCATACAGCTTGGACACAGTTCAGATCTGTGCTAGAGAAAATGCTGTGCGTCGTTTGAATACACTTCTAATGGTAATAAATATGGTGTCCTCACAGCAGTAAGTGTGTTCCAGACATTTTTAAATGAAAAATCTGCCAAGGGGTCATATCGAAAAGATGAGTTAAATGGAGACACAAGTGACTATTCAGAGTAGACTTTAAATACTAGAGAATAAATTAGCTTTAATTTGAAAGTTCATTGTATTGTAGGTGAGTTCGCTTTTTCCTGACTTAGGAACCTGTGATGCATAGAGAAACCATCAGTGTTACGGGGATGTGCACGTTTTTTGCTGCTGGGTCTGTGGCATCAGGGCTTAACCACATTTTGCATCAGCAGCCCCGTTTGTTGCACAGATGAGTGTGCTGGCTGTATTCCACCCAAAGGCAGCTTCACACTGCTAAAGGGCTGTTGGTCATTTGAACAAGATTTTAATTAAACAATCTGTGCCTGTGTATTTGCGTTACTTCATGTTCACGGGTTTCACAGTGCAGCATTGTATCATGAATATTTATTAGTGCAGTAATAAGATCCCAGGCAAGGGACCTGAGTCCTGGATGAATTTTTCTCCCTTAACGAAGATGCTAGGAAGGGGACGAGGGTCTGGTATGGCAATCTAGGGAAGGGTGGACTCTTCCTTGGCTAAGATCCTTATTAAAAAGCTTAGAAAATACAGAAAGACTGTTAGGTGCTTCTTTAAAAAAAAAAAGCGAATAAATTGTCACTAACGTTTCAGAGTCTTATTGATTAGCTTGCGTCGTCTGGATGGATGGCATGAGGATGTAGGTCTTGAGGTTTTTATGGTGATGTTAGGAATTGGCATGAAAGCACTGGCTGAGAGGGCCTCGGCTCCTGGGTCCTGAGCTGCTCAGCGAGGAAGGAGCCTGGAGGAGCTCTGCCAACAAGCCCTGGTGGTCTGCGTCCCTCCCCTCATAACGGCAGTGACCTCACCGTCCCCGTGAGCTGGTTGCCCTAGGAAATGCCTGCGCAGAGCCAACCCCTGCACCGGTATGCCTGGTAGCTGCCTGTGAGACTGCGTGCAACCGTGGAAGGCTTTGCTGAGTACTGCCTCGCCGGTGTGTGTGAAAAACCTCCCATCTGAAAGTAATCAGGGCTGTTAGATGCTTTGATTTTTGTTACCTCTCTTGTTTCATTTTGACACAACGCTGCTTAAATTCGTGCTAATAATAAACCTGCACCGCATCTGGTTGTGTTGAAAGCAAATCTCGAAAAACACCTGCTTTGTGTGAAGTATTGATTGCAGTTGTATGTTCTTTTCTGAATACTTGAAATGCCGTTAATTTTATGAAGAGCCTCTATTTGTGCTTACACGCTGTCCCCAGGAGAAAACTTTGAAAGAGAAGTACATATTCAGGCTTGAAAATGGCTTGCAAAATAAATTGGAGAGCATTTTAAATCTTCTGTTTCCTTCCTGTTTTGATGATCATTGAAGTGGAGGGTATTCTTCAAGGGAGCTGCCTCTGACGAGGGTTTGTTTTGGGCATTGTTATTCAGGAAGACAGGTGACTTTGCTCTAGGAGAGGATGGGGACCTGGGATGCTGTGGCAGGGGTGCAGGCAGCGTTCCTCCTGCTATAAAAGAAGAGCTAAGGGACCAGGGGCTTGTGGGCCTTGAAGCCAGGCTCTTAAAAATATTTTGAGAGGCTTGAAGACACAAGTGAGGTACCAAACCAAGCGTTCCCAGGCATGTAGGGCACCTTAAATCAAAGCTGGCCCCAGAGCCTTGCTGGTAATGGCCTTAGCACTAATTTAGTATGCTTAGGTCATGGTGAAATGGGTCCCTTTCGGGGCGGGCGGGCCATTAAGGAGGAAGCCCTGCAATGTGGTGGTGAATCTGCGGATGCGCTGGGGCCCCGTGCTGGAAGCGCTGCGGCAGCAGGAGAACTGTTAGCTGTGCAAGGGGTTGTAAAATGGAGGTCTGCGGCTTGTCTTCGCTCTAAGTAATGATGCCAGCGCTTCCTCAGGGACCCATCTGCAGCAGGCCGTAACGTTTATTGCGTGTTCCTTTCTTGAAGTGTTCTTTTGGTTCCCCTGCACATGGCAAACAAGCGCGTGCCATCTGGCCTGGCTAAGTCACGGCGCTGCTCAGCTGCAGAGCTGCCTCTCGTCTCAACAGGAGCAGTCATAATTACCGGGGGAAGTTATCTGAAAACATCGGGCAGCGTTATTTCCAAAAGCAGCCTCTTTATGCCTCAGATAGGCCGACATCATGGTCGGTGGGGTGATGTGTGCGTTCAGGAGACCTTGTGTTCCCTTCCCATTTGTACCATCTATCGCTTACTGCTCTTGTGCACTGAGAGGGCTCCATCAATTATTCAGCAAGGGCTGAAGTCCAATCTGTCTAGGGGCTGGGAAGGCACTGACTCTACAGGCAGGTTCTGTGAGCTGCTGTTTGGGCACACAGGCTCTGTACTGACTGTTCTTGGTGGAGTTTTAGGAAATGAATTCCCACTCGGGGAGGGTATAGCTATCGACTGTTCATCTGGTAATGATGTGCTCAACTTACTGCAGTGGCTGTAAACAAATCCAATTAGACATGTCTTAATCGGTCATAGATATTATGTTAGCTGTGCTCTCCAGAATGAACTTCCTGGATATCTTCATATTTCAGTTTTTCTTTACTTTGATTTAGGTTTTGGTGTTGATGGGTTAAAAGGATGGATAAACAGAGGGCTAAAATTGCCAACAGCAGTGTTACCCATCAGCAGCGTGGCCAGCTGCAGGACTTGGTTAAAGCAATAGGTTGAGAGAGTGACGGCTGTGGCAGCCTTCGGAACAGGTACGATGAGGACAAGGTGACGTTCATGAAGTCCTGAGGAGAGCAGCTTGCAGTAGCCAAAGTGGAAGACTAGGAAGAGAATTAAAGAGTATGTAGGGACTGCAAAGAGCAATCCTATGGTGCTCCCTGGTGAAACCTCCTTGTGAGAGGAGAGCAGAGGGCCCAAGCTGCACTGGAGAAGATGGAATAGGGCTGGTTTATTTAGTGTCTTATGGTACCCCTTAATCAACACTTACATGTATACAAAACTTTGCTTAGAGAATCTTTGACTGTTCTGACCACTCCTTTTTGCAAGTGGTGTCTCGGCCCTATGCAGAAGGCACGGCTGGGATTTGTGTCTGGGCTTCGGTCCTTGTTCTGCTTCCGAATTCCTGAGGTATCGTTAAGCTGGGCAGTGTAATCGAGCCTTTCTGGGTCAAATGTACACAATATGGGGTGACTCCAAGGAGTGGGGTTCAGCCATAATTAGCCTTCGCTGGCTTTAATAGGGTCTGAAAGCACCTGGACCTTGCAAGGTAGTGCAAAATGTATACATCTGACTGATGTGTTCAGTTGGATAATTATTTTTTAAAATAATAATGAATTTTATGGATGCTGGAACTACCCAGTTCAGTCAAAGTTTGGAGACTCTTAAACACTTCTTGTGAAAATGTGGAAAACCAGAACGTGGTTTACATCTCACAAGTGTCTAGAGAGCGTATTCAGGTAACGTGTTGTATACTAAAGTATTAAAAAACTCCACCAAACCTCTCCCATCACCTCCTCCTGGGGACCAAGCGCTGACGCAGTTGAAACAAAAATACGTTTGGTGCCTGAACCCAGTAATTTTCATACAGATCTACTCAGCCCTTTCTGATATCTCACTGTGACCGGAAGAAAAGAGCTTTCTGAAAGAGTTTGTTGCTCCTTGATGTGGTACTTGCTCTTTTCCTAACCATTAGCTCTTCATTGGGATTCTGCTGGTAGAGAGCATCTGCACCCTGCTAATTCCTGGTGGTGTTGCTGTTAATTTGATCAGAAGGGAAGCATTTGAGCCACTTTCAAAAGGTGATTTTCAGGATCTTGGGTTGTCATCTGCAGCAAACAATTGCAATAGGTTTTTCTCTTTTCCAGTATTTAATTTTGCTCAGAGAGAGACGAGGAAGTGAGCCTTGCAGCAAAGACTGAAGCTCAGCAGTGGCTGACCGAGGCAACAAGCCCTGCCAGCAAACACAGACCTGGGAGCGGGCTCTCCCTTTCAGCAGCGTTCGCCTGATCTGCTCGCTGCAGACTGCTCCAATAGGCTGTGCTGCTGAAACTGCTGCAGGGAATTGTTAATTAACGAACCAACACACAGCCACGGCTCAGATGCGTGCGTGCCTCAGGTATTAGAGCTCTGGGCAGACGTGCACAGCTCTGCTGGCACGTGGAGGGGGAGCAGTGTCCTGTCACGCTGCTGCTGGAGAAGGTGGCAGCAAACAAAGGGATTCTGCAGTGTTTGCTCTTCACCTGCTCTGTGATTTCAGGTGGGGTTGTAGTTCCTGATGCAAAGATCTCCGGAGCTTTGCAGGGTCTGTATTTTGCTAAGATATAGAGAGCCTTCATTTTTAATGGGCTCTTCAAGAATCAAAAGCATGGTTAAGATGTCGTAGCCTGCGGTGCCTGTGTTGGCTGCAGATAGATAAGTCTGCTTCCTTACCACGCGTATCTCAAAGTCCCCAGGTGCTTTGGTGTTTTGCAGTGAATTGTCCCTGAAGCCGCGATCGTTTTTGTTCAGTCTCTCCTGGGAGTTAACACCGAACAGCATGCAGTCTCTCCTAGCCGTTGGCATAAACTGGTGCTTGTGCATGAGGAGCTGAGATGAAATGTGCTTTGCAGGGCAGCAGGAATTCAGGCAGTGAGGTTTCTGGCCTGATGAGTGAGGGGGAGAGGGTTATTTCACAATGGGTTAACAAGCTCTCGGCAGCTAAGAGCCAAGACAGTCATTAGCAGGAGACTGACTGGTCATGCCCAAGAAACACAAGCATTAATAAAGAGCAGATAGTGAAATCCCCTTTGGGAAAAGCATTATAACCTGGATTCTGAAGGTCTGAGATAATGAGCTGGAGAAGCGTTGGAAGAAGAGTGAGAGAGTACAGACGCTGAGCTGAACAGAGACCTCTGGAGAAAAAAGATAGTTGCTTCTGCCAGCAGAGGTCTTATGAAAGCAAGGTGAGTGTCCTGCCTGCAGGCTGGGCCCTGGCATCTTTCAGTCTGGATGAAACGAGAGAATTTCTTACAGCTGGAGTGAAACCAAGTGTGGCTTTCCATGATATCCTTACACGTCTCCAAACCAAGTAATTGTTGTTTAATGTTTTTGTTGTAGCAAATAACTGACGTGATTCCCTTGACTGATGATTGGCCCAGGTTCTGAAAATTGTTTCAGAGGACTTGCAGTCACACCACTTTCCATCCCAAGGATAGGGTGAGCCTTAAAATCAGGCAGTGGGATGCCCTGCACAAACCATCCTGGGAAAGTTGAAAAATGCCCACACAGTAGCAGAGCCACTGGATCCGGGAGGCGGTGGTAGTGCAGGACATGTGTTTGAGGTAAGTGCCTTTTGATGACCAGCACTAGTTGGAGTATTTTTGGCACATGTCAGGATGGTGTAGTGTCTGGATCTCGGGAGTTTCAGGTGAGTTTCTGACAAAATGTAGTGGGTTTTCTATATTGTGGGTGGTTTACTTTTCCATTCTTTTGTAACTGGGCAACAGCAACCTAAAACTATTTATCAGACAATAGCAGAGGGGGCTGAAACTGTCTGTTCCAGGGTGGATATTTGTCTTTTTTTTTTTTGTTTCCTAGTGAATCTTTGGAAGCAATGTTTGCTACCAAGAACTTTTGTTGAGAATTCTTAAGAAGCTTTGCTCTTTGAAGCCTGTTTTGCATAGCTGTGCTGTGGTTACACTTTGTGCTTAAAAACTTTGACTCAACCCTGAAGAATGATGCAGTCACCATAACAATCATGCACACGATGTTTAATGTGCAGAAGGTTTTTGTCTTCTTTCTTGTTTTGCAGCAGTCTAAATTCTTTGAGTTTCTTTTCGAGGAGCACGTGAACAGAAAGAAGGGATTTATTTTTCATTGCCACAAAGACTAAAAAGTCAGTTGTTACAACAGCTGAGATTCTCACCTCACCACCTTCCATACACCTCGACAACACCTGTTGGTGTTCAATGAAGACTGACATTTTAGCTGCTGAGGTTGTGGTAGTTGCATTCAAATAGTCCTTTGACCAAGCACACACGTTCCATGAAGGTAGGTGTCGTTACAAGTCACTTTTCTTTAGAAGTTCTGTACCTAGACCCTGCAACTGTATTCATCATTCCCCATGTGCACAGCCCTGCTGGGACATGAGGCCAGGTGGTTCTGTCACTGCACACCAAGGTAAGTGCTTGCTAAGGTTTCACTGAAGCCCTGTTAGGTGAGGTGCATAACATGCTCACAGTGTTTTGCAGCTTTGTTTTTTTGTTGTTGCTTGTTTTTCTCCTCTGTGATTTCAGGTACTTGCTTTGTTACCCCCTCGCGCACCCTTGGAGTTTATATGGTTGTATGTTTGTCACAGGCTTTTGATGTGAAGTACCTTTCATGACGCTGAAGTCAGAAGACAGCCTGGAAGCAAATTAAGATATATTCATGTTGCCCAAACTTAAGCTGTCTGCTTTAAGGCAGCCCATCATGAGGGGTCCAACAGCCTCTCTGTGCTGCTGTATGTCGAGGGCACTCAACCTGCCTGTCTCCAAGAGCCACCTGCCAACGTTTTCATGCAGTAGAGAACTGTGTTGTTGTGCACCTAATGTCATGGAGAGCTGTAGTACAGGGGTGCTTCCTGGGTAGGAGAAGACAGTGACTTCTTTGGGATCCCACTCCTCAGTTACAGAGCATTTTTGCATTTGGTGCTCTCACGTTAGCCCCAGTTCTGGGAAACACTCACCTTTTTGACTACCCAGGAGCTTTATGGCTGGCTGTGTGACCTAGTTTGAAATGGTAAAAGAGCTGTAATTTAGTAAAGGCAAATATTAAATGCTATGCTGAGGAAGAAGTCCTCAAGCTGTTGGTTTTACTGGCTGTGCTGATACAACTCAGCCCACCCCAGTTTGATGTTGCTAATTAATTTTGTCTTTATCAGTGGGACTTGCTGTAGTATGTGCTGCAATGACATGGAGACAGATGTGCTGTTCCCTTTAGCTGCTATGTTTTCACTGAAAAACGGTGTAGGTACGGCCAAGTGCTATGGTTTAGGCTCTGTGAGGAGTCAAGATGACAGCACTGCCTTGTGCTCAAAACCAATGACCCAGGCCTCCCAGGCCTGCGACCTGGCACTGAAAAGCAGCAATTTCAAGTCTCAAACAGAGCACATGTTCTGACTGACTCTTCAGTCTGCATATTTCTGATTTGTGGTTATTTCTTCTGCAAGTGTGAGAGCTAGAAACAAAAATATAAATCAAATCAGAGCTTCTCTTTTGTAATACATCATTCCATTGTTCTTACATCTGTAGATTTAAGAAAAACACCAAGTGACTTCTGTTTGATAGCAACTCTGGTAACAGAGCTGCAGGGTACCCCTTTTGCAGGGCAATGGATGGGATTAAAGGGTTTCCAAATAGGAGCCTGATACGTGAGGAGTGATTATTTTAAACACAGTTGTTCTCAGCGTTCCTCAGCAAGAAGCATGAAGGACAAATGGTCGTGTATTTGGCTGGCTGAAGGCACAAGGACAGACCTCCAAAGTGGCTGTTCTTGTTTGCTTTCCTGATGCTTTCTTGCCTCTTCCTGGTTCGGTTCTTTACTCTCTCTGAAACTGCTCTGTCTCCTGCCTGGCAGAGGGATGCAGTCAGAGCTGCTGTTACCTCAGTTTGTGTTTTGTTCTTCTTTTAGACCGGGGAAAGGGGAGTTGTGGAGCTGGCCCCTCAGGAGAGGGAAGGAACACTTGCTCATATGGTGTTGCTCAGCAGCCTGTGCCTGCCTGGAGTCACTGAGCACCATTTGTGAACGTCCCTTGCTGAAAGGAGTAGGTGAGTCAGAGGGAGCTTGGGATTTCCAGAGTTTATTGGAGTATGAAATCCATAACCAGATGGTTCTGGAACGGGGTCAGTGGGAAATTAAGAGTTGTGCTTGGCATGATCACTCACTGGCTGGGGACACAGAAGGAATATTTATCTTCTAGACATGGCAGTGAGATCCAGGATAAGCTCCTGTCAGACCATTAACACAACAGTCACAGGGATCCAGTGGTCAGCCACACATCTGCATGGGAAAACCTACAGCCAGCAGCCTGAGTGTGAATTGCTTTAAGGCAGTCAATATGTAATACTGTGAAGAAGTTTCCCCCTCTGAAACTGAAAAGAGGAGCCTTCATGCTCCTTCCAGGAAACTAGGGAGAACAGCCGAGGACTGTCCTGTAGCCATCGCCACACATCTGCTGGAGGAAGGTGCTGCCTGCTTGATCTCACACATTGCTTTGCCTCTTGGGTGAGAGAGAAGCTCGTCAGGAAGCACAGGCAGATGTTTGCATTGTGGGTTACAGAAAGGATCGAGTGTGAGGGCGTTGTGCTGATTGAGTTAATGCTGTCACAGTTTCTGTGAGCATGTGGGTGCCTGGAGAATTGTAATGCAGAAAATGTCAGCTCCCCTGGGATTAGGTGCCACCTGACTGATGATTTTGAGGACTGCAGTTTTGAATGTGGCACCTAAAAAAAGAAATTGCGTGGGACTTTTGTCACTGATTTCCTGCAAGACTCAACCCTTTTTTAAGACCTTTAACTTTGGGATTCTGTTGACATTCAATTCTAGTACGTAAAAATTCATTCACCAAATCTTTCTGTGCTGCACTCTAACCTTTGTCTCTCCCTGTGGCATATGCTGTAGAGCTTCAGCGAACGGGGTGGCAATAGGTTACATGATGCATAGCAGGGTGAGCAGTGCAAGGCCAAAACCACACGGTTAGTAACATGTTTGTGCTGTGACAGTCGCAAAGTAGCAGCTGTCTTGCCCTGTCTTTTTCTTTTTCTTTTTGAAACCCACTCTACTTGTTTTATAATTGCTTGGGCTCATCACGAAGGTAAAAATAGCTTCTCTATTTAAAGAGAACAGATGGTTTTTCTATTTTTTTTTCTTTAACATTGAATGAATTGTGGTTGAGTCAGAAACTGCCAGCGCAGAAACGTATGTTTTCATTAGAGAAATACTTGATTAGGTTAATTGAGTGTGATTCAATGTGATGTACGTTTGGCCAACTTAAAAGCTTTCCAACTTTGTCTTGGATGGAGATAACAGCATCTCGGTGTTTGCAGCAGGGCTCGGTAGCTCCTAAAAACATTGCCCAAGGAGTAATGAAACATTGAAGGGACGCTACTAAATTAGCAGAGGGAATACACATTTTTTTATAACAAAAAGTCCCAACAACAAAGAGGCAAAACCCTAAACATTTTCAAGAAAGATGCAGATGGGGAGTGTGTGCTGCACAGGACTTCTTATCATCTCCAGGCTGTTAAAGAGGCGCCCTGGTCCCTGGGATTCTGGTTTTGTCTCCCACAGCATTTTTGTCAGTCTTTCCCACCCACCTGCCCCTGTGCTCTCTGCTCCCCTTCTCCCACCTGGTTCATATTCCTGCAGCAAGGGCAGTGGGGATTTGTGCCCATAGCTGTTAGGGTCTGGTACCAGCAGAAGGTACTTGATAAAGATTTGCTATGATATGTTTAAAGTATGTTTTGTCCTCCCCTTGCCAGCTTATAAATGGGAGAAAAAAATGATGGTGGTTAATTACATGCAGAGGGATATGTATAGTAGGGAGCTGTTGTGAGGAATCTTTAATTTATGAATTTGAGGAAAAGGAACTGAAAGTCTTAAAAACAAAGCAAAGCACTAGTGGGAGCAGTATCCTCCTTTCTGTAGCCCTGCACCGAGTCTGAATGCAGCAGGTCTGAGTGCAGCAATTGCCTGTCTTGGAAGGATCCAGTTAGATTCTGTCCCGTGATATGATTTATGGGAATAGTTGTAGCTTTTGGGAAGGGAACAAGTAATAAAAATACAATATTTGCTTTCACCTTTGTTAGCATCTTATTTTTTAATAGGATATAAAGATAGTGATATTGAAATTCCCTCCTAAAATGCTATGCCTTATTTTATAGGTATGCCCTTCTGAATAGAGGCTGGGGGAAAGGTGTTGTCCAAGTAACACTAAGAATGACTTGAACTCTCAACTTAATTATTAGCCCTGCTTTATATCCACTCCCCTCTGTGATATCTGGAGAGCCATTTTTTGCAAGAATCTCTGCATCTAGATGTGAATGATGAAGTGATGCAGACTCTAGAGGGCACTGCAGCATCCTTGTGATACACGATTTTTTTTTTTTCATAATCTTACTCCTTAGGATGATTGCTTAAATTAGTTAAAAGTAATTTGGAATTTATTACAGAGAAAGCTTTGACTGATGAAAATTTTTGTAGGGAGAAGACTAGTCCCTCTTTTTAGAAGAACCTTGAGCATTAGACCAACTATACTGATTTTGTCTTAAATTTTTAATCACTTGTAGGATATTAGTGTACAATTTAAGCAAACAAACCAACCAGTGCAAATTCAGCATTCTTGTGCATCTTGCAGACTCCACAAATGAGCTATTTGCTTCCACATTGCTTTCTTCTTCCTCCTCCAGGACAGCCTAATGCAGCGTATCCTTCGACTGGAGGTGCAGCCGTGTGCTTTCCTTGTATACAGGTAAATCAATAAATCATCGTGTCAGCAGAGCACAGCTTGAAACCGCATTTCCCTGTACTGGAAGGTTTCAAATTAATTTTAGATGGGAGCTCAAATGTGCCATACACACATCTGCAGATAATGTTACAAGGCTGCATTCGGAGCGATAGGGTGTTGATTCAGTCCGGCAAGCTGCTCTGAAGGATATTGAGCCGCAACCTCGAGGCTGCTCAAGCTGTCAGAAGGGGTCAGTAGCTACTTTCTACTCAATAAAGAGTTTGTGTGTGCAGCTGGCTGATTATCTAATGGGCATTTGCTGTGGGTTTTGGCTTTGTGGGAGAGTTCACATCCCCAGCTGATGACCTTCTGTGTCTCTGCAAAGTGGAGCAGAGCCCAGGTCTTGCAGCACACGGGGGCTGTGGAGCCTGTCATCCTCTGGGCATCTGCTCACGGTGAGTTAAAGCGCAGGAGTCACACTCAGATGCCTCCAATTCTTTTTCAGAACACATGCACGCAATTATCTGGAAGGATGTTTTGGAGGGCACGCTTGGCATACGTGACCCTCTTCCCCTGATATCTAATAATAGGTGCACGCAGCAGCACCTGCTGTTTTACAGCTGTCAGCAAGGAGCAGTGCTTTGTGCTGGCCGTCCTTCTGGAGGTGCCTCTCCCTCGGGGGAGGCACTGCATGCTCGTGCAGCACCTGCACGCTGCTCGCACAGATGCACGTACCGGGGACGCGCAGAGGCAGGGCGTCGTTGCCATTGCAGGCACGTCTGGTGAGAGCACTGAAGGGTCCATGCTGAAATCCAGCAGGCAGGTGCTCGAGCTAGGAGCGTGCTACCAGCATCGCTCTGAGAGTCAGTGGATGATAGATTTCTATTAACTTTCACTGTAACAATGCTTCTTCCAAATTAAAATTGACTCCTTTACGCAGCAGGAAAAGGAGGATCATCCTAAACAGTTACTCTGGGCGCATGCAAAAAGCTCTGAGTGGACTCAGCATTACACAACTGACTCTTCTTTGCCATGCCTCATTTCTGCTTAGGGGCTCTTTCTTCCATTAACAGCATGAAATGCAGCTACTAACTTCTGTATGTCATACAAAATACAAAGTGTGCATCCCTGTGCACGGTGTTTTTAATACTTGATGCTCTTGAAATATGTGTTTGTTTTCTAAGTAGAGTGCCCCTTGTCAGTCTGTGCAAATTAGAAGTGATGACAGGACAAGGAGAGCTGGGGGTGTCAGAGACGTGACTTTACTGAGCTGAAAAATAAGATACAACATGGTCTTTTTTCAACCTGAGTAAAGGAAAATTGCTGATACATTTATACATACTTAGAGAAATAAAAAACAACAACCAAATAACAACAAAAAGCAGTAGCATGTTCCCTCTCAGTTCTGTCTGGTTTATCTTTTATTTTATTCAGTTTTGCATTAAAAAACAAAGTCAAGAGCATCCTGCCTGAGCTGCTGTAGGGATAATGCTGTAGTTGGGAAGGACGTGTCCTGCAGGGCAGGCTGGCTGCCTGCGGGCTGGTGCTGCACGGCGACACCTGGGATGTGCAGAGAGCAGCACGAAGGTGCCTTTGCTTATACGTCTGTGGCAAACCCTTGTATGGGACCTGCCAGTGCCTAAAGGGGGCTGCAGGACAGCTGGGGAGGGACTCCTTGTCAGGGAGTGGAGTGATAGGACCAGGGGTAAAGACTTTGTATTAAAAGAAGAGGGTAGGTTTAGATTTATGTAGGTATACAGAAGGAGGTTTTCATGCCCAAGGCCAGGCTGGATGGGGCTGGGGGCAGCCTGGGCTGGCGGCAGGGGTCCCTGCCCATGGCAGGGACTGGAATTAGATATAAAGTCCCTGCAAGCCCAAACCAGCATGTGATTCTCTGAGCTGGCATGGGTGTTGGAAGCAGCCTAGCTGCAGCAGCACAGAGCTCTGTTGGGACAGGAGCCTTGTACAGGCTCAGCCAGCGCAGGCAGCTACGCTGTGCTTGTCAGCACGCGGGACGTGGTTGCATTTCTGTTTGATGCGGTCTCTTCTAGACTGCTGCCAACGCAGTGCCTTCGTTCATTTTCTTCTCCTTGGCTATCTCCAAACACAGGGAACTTTACCCACTAGGTTTCCCTCCCTCAAGTTCCAGGTCTGCCAGAGCCTGAAGCCAGGGGCAGATATTGCAACCCAGCAGCTGTGCATCTGCCTGACCCATTCCCCCTAGGAACTGTGGAGCATTTTGGGGGATTGGCAGCAGCCTTGGTTTGTTTAATTGGCCAGGTGAACTGAGACTGCCTGCTGGACTGCCCTGCTCTTCAAACACCGAAAACATGTTGTCCTCAAGCACGTTACCTATCAGTAAGAGACTTTCTGAGTCTGGCTGACTGCTGGGTGATGTGTTGCGTAGGTATTGCATAGAAATCACAGTTAATTTATGTTTGTACCAATTAATTTCCCTCTGTGTTTTCTAATTAGTGAAGGTGTGACTTCAAAGCGGATTAACAGAACGATGATAAATCTCCGTGTACGCACTCTCCTTGTGAATGAAGGTTGTTATTTCTCTGTGGTTTAAACTGAGCCGTGTGTGCTGTCTGACTTGGTTTGAAGTGCCTGAAATCAGCTTAATTGAACAGTGTTGTTATTTAAGGCTACTTTGAGTTTTCAAAGAGGAGAGATTGCAAAAGGGCTTAATGCTGGTGAGCTGAGATGCTGCAAGTTCTTGTCTTGAGCATTTCTTTTGAGTGCACGTCTCTGTCAGCCCCTTTAAAGTGTGGGACCTCTTTCCTGCTCCCACTTCTGCCCTCAGTATCTGCTTGGCATTTTCACGCCGTTCCTTTGGCTGCCTGCTGCTCCGGGTGTTCAGAAGCTTGTGAATAACAGAGGAAAAAAAAAACATTTTTTTTTTTTTTCCCAGCAATTTGAGAGTCAAAGTGAGGTTGTCAGTTTTTAAACACGGTAGGGCTTTTTAGTGCTCTTTTCCCCCAGGTGATTTGGTTTTCCATTAGTGGGGGCAGATCCGGCACTAGGCTGTGAACTTGGCTGAGTTCTGCCTGTTTTGACAACAAAAAATTTAAAAACCAAAACAAACAAAACACAAAAAGCCCCCTCTAATAATTCAAAAATGTAGACATTAGGTTCAGTGTAAGCAGTTTGGCTGAGAATATATAAATGTGCCGTGCTGTGCCAGGAACTTCTATCTACCAGATACACACAAAAAAATGAATTATCCTCCTAATGACAGATACTTCTGCCTCTCTCAGCAGGGTCAGCTGGGATCTTAGAGAATTAAACAGGATGACTCTGGGCCTTGAAGCTTACGCTGGTGTTACTGCTGTTGTAATTCTTGCTCTTGAGTGACGACCATAGGGTTTTTAATACTCCCTGTCTTTATATGCTCTTATTAAAGGTGTGTTTGTGGCTTACAGGGCTGGAGCTGATGCAGTCTTAGCAGCTCCCTAACTTCCCTAGAATTAGTCTGCCACACTAGATGACCTGACGAAGGCTTTAAAATGAAGTGCAGTTCTGTTTAGCTAGTAGTGAAGACTGTCCTCACGTGCTGGGGCTGCAGGCACGTGGCAACATTGGATAAAATCCAGACAGGCACCTGAAACGAAATGGCTCCATGGATGAACAGTGCACCATCCTCTTGTGCACTCTTGTTCAATGTGCTGGGGCCTCAGGTTTGGTGCTGGGTGAAGCATTTCCCATCTAATAGGAAAGAAAGCAAGCACTGAGTCGTGGGATGGCCGGGGCACATCCATGTGGCTCCCAGTAGCATGGCAGGAAAACTCCTCTTTATTGCTGAGCTGGTGGCATGGGAGAAGCTGGGGCTGGAGAGACTGCAGCTCCCGGGGGTCTGCTGACAGTGGGATCTTTCCATGGAGCACAGGGTCCTCGGTGCTTTGCTAGGACGGAGGGAATTGCTGCTGCTAGAAGAAAGAAGCGCAAGACAGGGACTAGTGGGTGAGTCATAACCGTAAACTGCTCAGAGGCTTGACAAATCTGTAGCAGCTTTGCCAAGATAAAAGGGCTGGTGCCTGGCTCGTTTCGTGAACCTCTCTCGCCAGTATCATGGCATGGGGGAGCCATCCCAGCGCACGCAGTGCTCTTGTGCCCCGTGTCCTGATTGCATCCAGAGAGGGTGCAGCGTTATTCCAGGGCAGGATTCTCCCAGCTTCCATGATTTGCAGCGAGGGCGCTCCCTAAGCTGGAGACGGGTGTCTTTGCTGCGAGCTCCTTCTGCCTTGCTTCCCCAGGTCCCTCTGTCTCGTTTCCCCAAGCTGCAGAGATGCAAAGTGCAGGCAGGCAAGGTCACGCTGCCTTCCTGTAAACGGCAGGCATGTGCAAAGTGTAATGGATAATTCCGTGATGTCAACGACCAGCAGCAAACGTCTTGCAGGGTGTAATTGGTTTTTCTATAGTGTCAAGAGCTTTTATGTGTTCAGCATAAATATCTTTGCATTGATTGGGAGAAGGAGATAAAAATCGATGAATTACAATGCAGAAGTGCTTAGAACATGACATTAAAATGACTCTGGAAGACTTAGCTCATAGGATACATAGTAAATACTCGAGAGGTACAGGAAATGAAGAGACTCTTCCCAAGTCCTGAAGTCAAGCAATAAATTTAATAGAGTCTGCCTTTCCCTACCTAATGGATTTTAACACTGACATTCTGTTTGTCGAATTACTTTCATTTTTGTTGTTTGGATGTGGTTATTTCTTATTGTTTTTTTGTTGTTGTTGTTGTTTGTTTGGATGTTTAGGACCTGAGGCTAAACACAGACTTTATTGTTTTGGGAGGAAACTCTCCTGCTTGAATGAAATGGGAGCCAAATCCTATTTTGACTGGCTTTGTGCACTAGTCAGGAAGAGGGTGTCTTGACCCATGGGTTCTGAGGAGCTCAGATAATCATAGACCGCCTATTTCCTTTCCACCATTATTTTCTATTCCCTTGCTCTGTGTATAGGTGAGCTGCATCTAAATCTCTCCTGACAAATTTTCTTGTTGTGTTGTATCTAGTAAACACAGAGATCAGACAGTTCCCTTTCTTTACACAGTGATTTTGTTTTCCCTCTCCTCATATCATCTCTTTCCAGCCTAGGTGGTCCCCCTTTCTTTGTCCTCTCCTCGTGTGTCATGTTTTCCATGATCTTTCTTTTATGTATTCGTTTAATGGCCATTTAATTGTCCCTTTCTGTACCACCAGTGTGCTCCTGGACACTAGGTGCAGTGCCACAGAACGGAGCAGTACTGAGAAGGGAGGAAGGATGAAGCTTCTCGTGCTTCATGCAGGGATGGTCCATACTGCCAGAAGCAAAAGCGTGGGGCTGGTGTCTCTTGGCTGGAAGCGCACCACAGTTGTCGAGGTCTCTTTGCGAGTGAAAGGGCTTGATCCCGGAGAAGCTTATAGGCTTTTCTGTGTCTATCCTGCAAGCTAATCGTTGGCAAGGTTAATTAGTCTGTGTGTTTCTGCCATGAGGAGACTGTCCCCACAACTTGTGCAAGCCAGCCTGAAGCTAGCTGAAGTCTCTTCTGCGTTATCTAATGAAACGCAGCGCGTGAAGCAGACAGACGGCACGGCAGCCTTTACGTTCTGCAGAGTTAGTCCTGTGTCAGGCCAGGGGTGTGCTGCCACAGCCGAAGGCTTTTGCTGAGAAGAGCCTTTGATTGCCAGTACTGCTCCAAGGGATTACGGAAGAGTATCCCAAACTTTTTGCGAGATCGTGGAGAGCTTTTTTTTTTTTTTTTTTTTTTAAACTTCTTGGAGACTGGAGAATGAGAATGGAGCAATGGTTTGTTCTGCAAGTATTTATATACATATATATATAAATCAGGGAAGTGCTAACTGCCTTTCCTTGCTAAATGCAACTTCTATGAGTAGCTATACCTATGAGGCTGTGTGCCAGCATTTATGTGAGGGGTACAAAACGCGATGTCCCTTTGTCCCAGAGGGCCAGAGCACTGTGCTGGCGTTGTGTGTCAGTACGAGCAAATGGCAGCATAAGGCTTGATTCTGTTCTTCAAATACCTGCAAGTAACAGGGGCAGGAAATGGCCTGAAGGGAATTGCCTTCAAGAATTTCCATTGTGACTGCATGCTACTACCTGCAGATACGAGGTAAAGCATGAAATAGATCTAGTGTCTTCATCTGTCTTCCTCAAATCTATACTAGGGAAGGAAAAAACATTCTCTCCAGACTTTGTCTCACCACTGCACAGGTCAGGCTTGACTTTGGCTGCTTGCTTTAATTGCTGTTCAATGAAAAAGCTATAAAAAGCCTGTGGGATAACCACTACGTCAGCAATACATATAGTAAAATAAAAAAGTGTGTATGGTCCCCGAACAGCCTGAGAACAGTTGAGGATGTGATCTTGTAAGTTCTTTCAACCTTTTTCCTCCAGAAGCTCTGAAGAAGCTCCCGTTTTTCCCCGTGCCTGTTGAAAGAGCATCAGCTCTGGCATCTCCCCATCTCCCCAGCCCGGGGCTGCCTTTGGATGCAGCCCAGCTCCTCTGCCAGGCAGCCTGGGGTGGGAGGCGCTGCCTGTACGCATCCAGCACTGCCAGGAAGCTGCTGCCCGAGGGGCAGGCCAGGAACACTTTCACTGGTAAGTTTTTACAGAGCGAGTGGAGGTTACTGCTGAACTGAGGACAGAAGGACACTGTGAGCTGAAATAATTAGCGCTGCTTTCATTGCAGAAATAGGGATTGCTTTGTGTGTGCAGTGAATATTACGGAGTTTAAAGGAAGAGAAGGAAAGGTGTTAATGATCCCTCCTCATTAACCTAACCCTTCAGGCTGCCGTGTCAGGGATTAGGCCCTGTTTTCTCTTCCTGCCACATGATCTGCGTTTTACCCCTTCCCTGCTGTGCCTGCAAGATCTTCTGGACCCTGGCTCTTTTACTGAATGGCACCTTGGGCTGCAGCATCCAAGTTCTGGTTGACATCTGGAAAGTGCAAGTAATAATATAATAATGCATATAATATAATATACGTAATAATAATATAATGCAAGTCTCACGTTAGCAGACCTGGGGTTATTCAGGTGTACAGGTACACCGTTCCAGAGCTCCAGGTGAGGGAAGCAGGTCTGTCGGTGAGGAGGAAGGCTCCTCTCTCTGTCCCTAAAGGGATCTGTGGCTTTTTGGCTACGTGTTTCTCACCAAGGGCTGCGTGCTGCTGTGGGAGTATCCTGGTTCCTGGGTTACTGGTGGGAAACTCCTGCTGACGAGATGGCCGGATTAGCTGTGGTGACTTATTTATACCTGCAAAACTGTGAGAGATGCGGGAATGCCTTTTGTTTGGTTATTTGGAAGAAAGTTCTGAACAAAGAGCTCATGATGCCTTTCATTATGGGATTTAATGGGTCTGTCTTCCTCCTTAGCGCTTCTCTTCTTCCTCTGCCTTTCCCACTGCCCCAGTTTGTGAGGGGTGATGCTGGGTCACTGAGCGGAATGACTTTGTGAGGGTTTAAAGCACAGTTCAGGTGGTCTGACCATGCGGTTGCCACAGGCTCACCCAGCACGAGGTCACTGTTGCCTGATTTTACTTCCCCCGTGGTGTGGGCATGAGCAGGCGCTGTCTGAGCCTGCTCTCCAGGAGGGATGCTCAGCAGGAGAGGCCTGACCCTGCAGGCTGTGGCAGGACGCCCTGGGAAGGAGAAGTCTGTGGTTTTATTCCTGCTTGGCCATCATCACCTGCTGTTCTCTCCTCTCATCTTTTTGCAAGCTGTGGGTGGCCCGGCTAGGACAACCACAAGCCCCGCAGTGCTTCTCCTCCTGGCTATAGAGCCCTGGGGAGGGAGGATCTCCGTGCAAGTGCACAGCAGCGGCTGGGAACATCTGCTCAAACCAAAGAATAAGCAGAATTGGTAATTTTGCAAAGCTGCTGAGGGCTTTGAAGAGTTGGGGTGATGGACAAGAACTTTGCTGTCCAAGTGCCAGTGATGGGCTATGTGGGGCGTGCTGCCGCAGCAGAGCAGCCCCGCACAGGCAGGCAGCATTCCCTGGTGGAGCTCCTCTCCTCGCAGACCCAGCGTCTGTCCCGGCTGCCTTCTAGCACCCACCGAGGGCAGAGGCAGCACCAATGCTGCTGGTTGAGGGCAGCAGACTCAGAAGGGCATGGAGTCGGCATCGCTGAGCCCGCCTGGAAGGCTTGGCTGGAGGAAACGGGGTTGGCAGGAGCAGAAGGTTCTCCAGCACGCCTGCCGAGTGGCGGCTTGCGTTGGCCTAGGATGCTGGAAACCACTTTTTAGCTTGGGCACGTCTCCATCTCCATCCAATCTGTGCAGCAGAAGTCCTGCTAAAGAGCAGGGAAGTGGCTGTCCCCGGGCCTGTCTCCTGGCAGGTACAGCGCCATCTGCAAGTCGGTGGCACGCTCTGGCTGCGTGAGGTGTCTGCAGAGAGAGGAAACACAGGGCCCACACCGTACAGATAAAGGAGGGTGCGTGGGTGCCATTTCCTCAGCACCTTAAGCTGTTGCAGAGTCTGATCTCGCTGTGGTTTCAGTCTCTCCAACAGCCCTCCTCCTAACGGCACGCATGGGAAGAACTTTTGCTCCATAATAAACTTTCAGGGGAGATCGGGTCTGAGATCAGCACAGGGTTTTTCTTGCTCAATTCGTATTTTCTCAGCAAATACAGAGATTTTCAAATTTGGTTCTTCTGTAAATATCAATGAAATTTCTGCTTTGAACACTGATGGCAGCTTGTTCTTGATATTCTTTCTTTTTATAGCCCACCCTCCTGGTTTGTGCGCCCTCCTCTTTTTTTCCTCAGAATTTAAGCATTATTATTATTATTACGCCCAGTAGTTGCTTAGTTTCAGACTTCTAGACTTCTGTCTCATTTGCAGCATCTTGTTTTGATATCCTTTAGCCACCGTTTCCTAAGATGCTTTGCAGGCAGAAACTCACGGAAAAGGTGGACACTTGGGAATGTTGGGTACCTTGTGTCTGAAGGTGGACGAACAGGAATGAAAGTGCTTACAATTCTAGAGAACTTTTGGAAAATGTTTCTTCCCTCCTGTAACTTTGTAGGCTGGGGTAGTTCTGCTTCGGAAGGTAGTTGTGAAGATGGTGAATTAATTTTCCTGCTTGTCAGTGGTTATCTCCTGTCCTCCCGCAATTCCGACTGACAGCCCACCTCATTAAAACTCGGCGCATGTGTGCTTGATATTAAACAAATTGGATAGCCTTGAGATTGCTTATTTCTTCCAGGGATACGAGGATGAACTGGAGCAAAGCAGCGTGCAGCCTGGCGTGTTTCAGCTGAAGGCTGCTAATGACGCATCCCAGAAACGCAGAGCATCAGCAAGTCCTTTGTACCTCGCTGGTATTTTTCCTGCAGTAGCACGAGTGCAGTTACAGCTCGGAAGGGTGGGAGCTGAAAGACTGGAGGAGATGAAGGAATTTGAAGAGGAAAAGAGGATTTCACGAAGTGAAGTCAGGGGGCGTATGTGGGCTGGTGGGGGAACAAGCAGCTAGAAATAGTTGGCACTAACAGCTGCTTTAGAAATGTATAGGGATTTGGAAAGACACAGGTAAAACACTTGCAAGTGTGTTTGCTGTGCAGAAAGGAGAGCAATGTGCGTGTGGATTGTGAAGAAAGCAGCAGAAGAGCAGAGCTAGACAGGAATCAGGAAGGGGTGAGAGAAAGCAGAGTGTTAACAAGGTAAAAGTGGAGAAGAAAGAGATGAATGAAGCAGTTCTCAGGGACAGATATAAACTACAGGGCACCTGATGTAAAATTCAGTCTTGCTAGCGACCACCAGGGAGGGGAAATTGCTGCTGCCTGCCATTCCAGCCTGCCCTTCCTCTCTCACCCCCTTTTATCTTTTGATTTATAGCAATAAGAATTGTCCTTCCTAAAAGCAGATCATGAGACTCGGATGAGGGATTAAAGCCGAGCCGCTGACCTCCGAGCGCATCGTAATGTCTGTGAATCATTGACTCATCCTCTGTATTGGCAGGCTGATGGATTCCTAACGAGGTTGGTGGGTTGGTGGTGGCATCTCCGTGTCGCTGCCTGAGATGTGCCTTTTGTGCTTCAACTCTGACTTGGAGAAACAAGTTCATTCCAGGCTCTTTGTGTTTCTCTCCTCCTCCTTTTCTCAGCTTTTACTTCTTTAAATGTAGACTTCTTTTGACAGATCATCGCCATGGTAACTAACAGGACCGGGCTGCCTACAGAAATTGTAGTAATAAAGTGGTTGGTTTTTACACATGATGAAAAGATGATGAAGCACAATGATAGGTGATAAAGACACAGGTAATTGCTCTAGAATAATATTGCTGCCAAGAAGATGACTGAACTCCCACACAGAAGATGAACAGATGGTGTATTTATTGAAATTCATAGGCTGCGAGCAGGAAAAAAAATGTAATTGATGGCTGTGTAGGTTTTGTTTCAGTTTACTATATATTGGACAGAGCCAGGGGAGCGGCGTGCCAGCAGATGGAGCCCTTATGCAGAGCCACCGCATTTCTCTGGAGAACTCGTTTTGCTCCTTAGATCAGAATTCCAATCAGAGCCATAAAAGCAGCAGAACTGCTAATTGCTCGGATGCGTTTTGCTGCTTTAGATCTGTCACGTAGCCCCGTTTTATTTTAGAAAGGGTGTAACACTTCTGTAAGAACAGTCGTGGCAAATTGTACTAGCATGCTGGGAATGTCGAAGGAGAAAGTAGAAAAGCGAATACTTGTGAAACTTGTGCTCAGTACCGGTTTCCCAGGCCAAATGCATGTTTGTGTCAGTAAGTAGCAGCTGTAGCTTATTTGTTAGCCTGCTTGCTGCAGACTTTCTCCTGGTCTGCTTTGCAGCATCCATGGGAAGGCAAAGGCAGGATATTTTCCTCTGGTTCCTCTCTCTGCCTCTTCAATATAAGATAAAACTGGTCAATCTGATGTTGGGGATCTTGGCGAAGTGTTGTCTGCACACACTTTGCAGTGCTGTGGATTTGGGTTGAATGGTTCTGTTGCTTCTCTGTTGTGTGGTGCAAGGGTCCTGATCATGCAGGGCCGTGGCATCCCCTACCACGGGGCTCGGTGCCCTTAATTTCCCAAAAAGATCACTTCAGTGCTGTCCAGAGGACAGACCTGTCTGCAGGAATCGTTGCCTGAAATGTGTCTCTCTGAGAGGTGTGACAGGCTGCTGCCTTCCTGAGCTGCTCGCCGCAGCCCTGACACCCCTGCTGTGCTCCTGTAGAGCAGTGATTTATTGGCGATAATGTTTGGGTGCTGTTAGTACATCGTACGGCTCTCTTCTCTGCAGCCTGGTGCTGCTTTATTGATTGCAGAACTCATTTTCTCATCAAGTTCAGTAAGGAAACCACTTCCCACCTGGGTTTGCATCCAGCTGCACCTACTCACGTATCGACTATGTTTTGTAGGGCTTGCATGCAAGGGGCTTGGAGAAGGAGTGTAAATAAAAGAAGAAAGAGGTTCTTTGTCTTACAATGGTAGTGTCAATGAGAATGAAAATAAATGTAGTATGGAAGAGCCTCTCTCTCCAGGGCACTTCGCTCTGGGGGAAGAAATTGTAAATTGTGGGTTCACCTCTTGACAGTATTTGTGTCGGACTCTCCCTGCCTTTTATCTTCTTCCTCTGGATTGTCAGGGCCCCCACATCTTCTGTGGCACCTGAAAAATCTGATTTGTATGCAAATTGCTGCTGTTTAGGATAAAACTAACTTGCTGTCACTCTTTTTTTTTCCAAACTTTGTTCCCTTATCCTCCAGAAAAGGAGGGGGGGGGGGAGAAAAAGTTCCGTAAGCGGTGCATCTCCATACAAGATTAAACAGAATTGCGCTGGCAGGAGAAAGATGTGCTTTTTTGAGACCTGTCAGCCAGCCAGCAAATGGAGCATTAAGTTAAAGAGACGCCAGAGAGATGTACTATATTAATAAAAGAGAGGGTAGGAAAGGAAAGGAAGAACATGAATCTGAGTACCGAAAGGAGCCCGGCTTACCAGCTATATTTGAGCAGTTACTCGAGTGCACGAAGCGTGGTTGGAGTTGCATTAACCCAGCTTGGTGACTGTCACCATGTGGCGATGAGTTCCTAAAGAGCCTTCAGATTTATTCTCAGCGCCAGCCGTGGGCGTTGGTAGCTCCAGGCACCCAAGAGCTCCCCCAGACCTTGCTGTGGGGAGCCACAGGGTACGAGGCACCCAGGCGGGCTGGTGGGCTTCTCTGGGGAAGGTGGTGCGGGACGTCAGGACCTTCAGAGGATGAGCTCTGCATGAAAGGGAGGATGGACCCATCATCCTGACCCCAGCTGTGCGAGCTGCCTGGTGGCCTGGTGCCGGCATCGTCTCTCCAACAGGCTGGCTTTGCGTGCTGCCCTGCTGCTGCCGGTCTCCCCCCCCCAGCTCTTCCCGTCGCCACTAATTGAGTGTTTCAGGCAAAGCTGGTCAAAACATTTTATTCAAAACTTGTTTTCTTGGCAGCCGAGCTTGGCAGCATCTCAGAAAAAGGTGCATAAAAAGATACTGTCATTTTGCTGCAAGAAATTGTGGAATACATTTTCATTTTCCAAGTCAGAAGTTGTGCCGTTTTGTCACCCAGCCTGGGGGGACCTTTCCTATCGCTTTTTCCTTTTCTGCTTCACCTTCTGCCCACCTCTGCTCTCCCTCCCCATCTCTTTTTTCATTTTTCCCCTACTTGGCTGCATACAAATTGCCAGGAAGGTTGAGGGAATGTTAACTGATGTGAATATCAAGTCAACTCTTCAAGTTGAATATTTTTCATTCAAAAAAATAAATAGATGGTCTTCTATCTCCTTTCCCCTACAAGTAATGATTATTCTTGCTTTCTGCCTCAGGTGGGCTGAGGCCCCTCTGGTTTCCTTGCCCATCGGGGCAATAAGAGCTTGTGGTTCCCAGACCTCTCCATCAGGCAGCAAAACCCACGTGAGGAGCTCTCAGCATCCCTGGGGTGTCCCTCATTACACACACGGGCACTGATTCCTCCTGGGGCTGGGAGGGGATGCTGTGTGGCCACGCTGTCACCCTCGAGCAGGTGCCATTGATCCTCGTGGCAGAGGAGAGCCCAAGCTGGAGGAGATCGATGCCTGGGAGAGGATTTGTTACCTCAGCACTGACCTCTGTGCTGCCTGGCGTGAATGAAGAGCACCTTAGTAAAACGGACGTGAATAAAGATAAGGCTCCAGCTGATGCCTTGCTCTAGTCCAGGGGAGAGTCTGGGTTACGTGGTGTTCACAGCACTTCTGTGCAGTCAAGTTGCACCACTTGGGCTGCCGTGGCATGCTGTTAGCTGTGATTAGCAGCCTGAAGCATCTTCCAGGTGGCATTTCTGTGGGCACTGCCGCCCCTCAGCTTAAAGAAATGATCAGAGAGCTTTATGGGACAGCTACAGCTGCTGCAGCAGGTTATTTGGTGGATTCACCGAGTGAAAGCTGCGAACCAAGCGGCTATTTGTTCAGCTTCTGTCACAGCTTGCCATCACGTGGGTTCAGGTTATTTTAGAATCCAAAAAGATTTTTAAAAAGTTAAAATTAAGGTAAACTGCAGTGTGCTGCCAGAAGGGCAGCTGTGCTGTGCCCAGGCAGAGAGCCCTGACCCTGCCTGGTAGCAGGTACCTGGGGAGCACATTAAGGGAGGTTAAAAACCAGATCTGGGCGATGCATTCCCACCTTCTGGCAGCCAGCAGCTTAGGCCAGGGCTTTCAGTCCAACATTTGTGTTTGGTAGCCCGGGATGAACCCATACTCCATTTATCTATTTGCCTTTTTAACCCACTTGTGCTTCCCTGCAGCAGTTCCTATCTTCTTAGTTCATTCTTTGCCTTTTTACTCAACACCAATCTTATTTTCAAAGAACTATTTGGAGAGTCGCTGACATCCCCTTTTCTGAGCGAAAACAGTGGAATTAGGTCCTTCAGCTTCTCTGCAAGTAGCGCCGATGCAAAATTCAGCTCTCTTGCTCTAGGCCTATCATCCTGATTGTTTCTTGTACACCTTCATCATCTTTGACCCCACCAGCTCTCTGGAAGGTGTCCTATTTCTGCAACATTTGAAAAAGAATTGTAATTAAATTTTTATGCCGTTAGGAAGTTGCTTACTACAGTTGTTTCTTGGTCTGCCCTCTTATGATCCTACATTTAACTTGCCAGAAGTTCATGGTCTTTTTTTCTGTCCTCCTTTGAACATGACACTCAGATTTTGAAGGATATTTTTTCCCCTTTTTTCTTTACTGCCGGAAGCCATCTTAATCTGCTGTGTAACCCCAAACAACAAATTGATTTTCTTCTTGTCCTCGCAGAGTACGTTGAATTGGTGATGCAGGTAGCCTGATGCTTTTCTCTAGTACCTGTACATGCTCTCTTGAAATCATTCCCACCTTTTCAGCTACAAGGATTTTTATATAGTTCCCCTTTTTCAGATCAAAGATTGCAGGTTGGATTTCTGTGGGCTTTTTCTCTTTGCAGGGCTGTTGAAGAATCACCTTCCTGGTGTGTCTGAGGACTGGCTGCTTACAGCTTTCTCACCACTTATTTGTGACGTCTAAGCAGACAGTCTTTTCATCACCCTGCCAAGATATTTTCCCCATCCGTGGGGGATAACTGTGGTTTCAGATCACTACTGCTTTCTGTCCGCACCCCCAATCTCCCTTAGCCCAGCAGACAGTGTCACGGTCCGTTTGGTTTTACTAATCGTAATCTCTGCTTTTTATTTTATCACATCACACCGCTTCCCCACTGCTTGCCTCGCTGCTTGCCACGTCTGGGGATTTGCAGTTTCCCGATGGCTTTTGTCAGCCTCGAAGATCAGGAGCCGCCTGCACCCTGGATTTCTGAACCAACCACGTGTGGGACTGGGCTGTGACAGCGTAAGCTGCCCTTTCTTTCCACACCTCTTATCTGCAAGGTACTGAAGTTATTCGTTGTTTTCCATATAAAAGTTTTTCCAAGTATTAGGGAAGTGGAACATCACAGCTGAAACCCACTTGGAAGCCATCTGCCACTTACACCGTTGTATAAGCCTGGAGTTTGCCTTGAGCACTGTGTACGTTCCCCAGAGCAAACAGCAGAGCTGGGAGAAGTCCAGGACAGGAGGCTGGGCCAGAGGCGTGGAAGTCCTGGTTCTGGGCAGAACTGGTTGACAGACTCATAAAGCAGAGAAAGAGGTTGACTTCGGGGGATCAGAGACCTGCCTGAGTAGCAGCAGAGGAGGTGGGCAGGTCACAGCCTCACAAAGCCTGAGAGGCACCAAAGGGAGCAGGAGCAGGCTCAGAAGGAGGTAGCAGCAGGTCGGCAGCCTGCAGAGATCTCCACTGAAGGGTGCATTGGGTGCAAAAGGTTTCTGTGGCTCCAGAGCGAGACTGGAGAAGACAAACCATGCCAGACATGAGATCTCCTTGGAAATGACCGTAGTTGGAGGCAGGAAGGTTACTCAGGAGAGGAGGGCACACGTGGGTGTCCTGCTCGTGCTCTTTCCTAAGGCATCCGCTGAGGGCGGCGGGTGGAGTGCAGGCTGCTGCTCCTTGCAGGGAAGGAAGGCTGCTGGTGTGCTCTCATCTTGTGCTGAAGCTTTTGCAGTAGGTTTTGATTTACATCTCTGATCTCCACCAGACCTTCACCTAATTGAGTAGATTGACCCTGGCTCTTACACAGCAGGCAATTAATCAAAGATTGACTAATCAGCTCTCTCAATGGCTGGCACCTTGCAGGAAGGCTGAGAATCACTTGCATGCTACCTCCACAAACCAGTTTTATGCTCCAAGATTTATAGCCAGCTGATTCTATTGAATTCTGTGGATTTACTGTAAATTTTAATTATTATAAACTCCAAAATGTAGTGAAGGCTACTTTACTTAGCTAACTTAAATGGGTATGAAAACTAACTTTTGTAGATTCTCAAAGGGATCACACTCTGCAGTTTTATCTCTCCCTAAGAGTAAGTCTCTTAGGGAGAGATAAACTCTATACCTAGAGATACTCTAAAATCTGAGTATCTCAGCACTAGAGTCTAAAATTACTCTTTAACGTTTAAAGGTAGTTTTATTCAAAAATCTTAATTTTCATCTAAATATTTCCCTAGGTTAAGGTTTGGCACTGCTGAAATCTAGAGCTTGACTTCTAAGCTAAGGTTCTTTACTGAGCTTTGGTAGTTAATAATCACTCTGATTTTTTTCAATGTATTAGGAGTTTTAGATTGAAGATGCACCGCGAAATAAGGTAAAAATTAAACAAAGCAGAATTCAGTATAGAAACACTTAGCCTTCCCCCACAGGCGAACTGATTTATGTTGGTGCAGCCTGTGCCAGGGCTGAAGCAAAGGGCAGCGAAGGGATCTGCTTGCAGCTGTGGCACCATCCCGAGGGGCCCCATGGTGTTGTCTGGAGGGGAGCAAGCCACTTGACATCCTTGTCATGAATGATGAGAGGGATGAATTTGTTTTGTTTTTTTTCCATCCAGGTCTGTGTATGAGCTCCCAGCTGGTCCACTAAGCCCTATTCTGACTTGTTTTTTTCTGCAGAGAGGGTTAAGTTGGTGCTGAGCTTTGCTGTGATGTTCCTGAAAAACACGTGTTCCCTTCCTGGTAGCCAATGTTCAAATCTTAGATTTACCAGAGTAAATACACTTAATTAAATAAACTTAATTGTCATGGACAATTGTGAGGGGGTTCTCTTAATGTAACACTATTTTTTTCTAAGCAACCCAAACTCTGGAGGTCCTTCACTAACTTTTTCCATCGCTTCCCATGACTGACTGACAAGTGGAGCCCAGTCACACTCATCTCTGCTATGGGCTTTAAGGTCCTTGGTGCCTGTCTTGTAGAAGCTGCCTGCTTTGCTTGGTTTTCTCTTAATGACTTTCGTGTCCTTCCTGTTATTTCTAAGTCCTAAACCAGCCTGCTTGTCACTGAAACTACCTTCATTTTTTGCCTTCCAGTCAAATCCTGGGCTGGGCTACCCTTGCAGCTGTGTCGTTACTGGTAGGGGAATGCCCCCTGCACTGTTAGCCTGCTGACTGTCTTTTCACTGATTTTCTTTTCCTTACTGGTAGGTAACCATATTACATTCACGTGGAGTTGCACAGAAGCATCTGGAAGCACGGATGATCTGCTTACAGTGGGGGATTCCCTGCGTGTGCTGGGTATTTCCTTCTGGCTTTTGAGTTTCTCAAAAGCTGAGACTTTTGAGGGCCACACACAGCTGTTGCAGAAGGGTTTGGTTTTTCCCTGCTCTGCATTCAGACAGATTTTTGTTTCGGAGCAGGGCTGGTTGACCTCATGGCCCCGGTGCCCTCCCTTCTCCTGCATGCCGTAGTGAGCTCCCAGCAGGTCCCTGGCTGTCATTCACGTACGCTGAGCACAGGCAGATGACAGACCTTGTGCATGTCAAGTACTGTGAAGGCTTTGCGATAACATTCCTGGTGCTTTGGGCTCCTTACTGGCCGCCTATGTTTGTTTATGCATCTCTAAATGATTTTACTGTGCATCGCGAGCAGCTGGTTCCTTTCCTTCAGCCTGATATTGCTGCTTATCAGTGTCACCGGGATTAGATTGCAGTGTTTGTACACGGCAAGTGTTTGAATTAGTTAAAGCCGCTCTGCATGCATCTTCCTCTTCTTCAGCAGCGTTCTCAGCCAGTGCACGTGTTACTGTTTGCTTTTTTTCCTCCATCCTGGGCTGTTTGGTCCCGTCTCTTCCAAGATTGCTGACAGAGCAGCTGTCTTCCTCTCTGCCTCTCACATCACTTCCCTTGGTAGGCTGCTCGTGTTGCCTCTGTTCTGGGTCTGTTTGCCTCACCTGCCCTGCTGCCTTGCTTTGGCAGGAGCCCATGTGCTGACTTGGTATTTGTGTTCTTGTTTTGGTTCCCTCCCTGCACAGCGTGTTTGTCTGCAGCTCTCTTTGGACAGTTTTGGAGATTTACCTCTTCTCCATTCACTTGCTTGCAATTGGGATTCATGTAACCCCCAAGCTCTCTGCTTAGTCTGCTCTTTCCAAAGTGCATTGTGGACTCAGCTGCAAGGTGAAAAGCACTGATCATCTGTTTCTTAATTTTTTACAGGAAAATAAAATATCTGGGGAATTCCAGCCTCCATTCATCCTATCCGTAGTTGTCAGGCTTTTGGTTGCATTTCTAGCAACATCTTTCAATGTTTATCCTTCTTCTCATGCTCAGATATTATTAAATAAACCACCCACCTCTAATTAGAAAAAGAAAGTCTTTACCATTGATTTTCAAGTCTCTAAATGGATTTGATCTTTCTTCCATCCGCATGTACACAGACTTTCCTTGGAAATCCACCTCTTGTGGAGTTCTGGATATCCTGTCTGCTTGCTTTGTTTTGGGGGGCTGATTTGTCCACCAGCTTATTTGCTGGGTGTCCTGCTGGACTGAGCGCTGCTTTCTTTCTTCCCACCTTCACTGGCACAGTAAAAAGTGTGTGGGTTGCAAGGAAGAGCAGAGACCCTTGGTTCTGCCCCCAAAATCTCCAAATATCTGTGAGCTGGGCTGCTCAGATTCCCTTCAAAAGCCATTGAATTAGTGGGAGGGATTTCACTGGGGTGAGTGAGCCCCCCAGTCCGAGCTTGGGGCATAAGTCAGGCTTGGATCTGAGAACACTGTGAAGCGTTCAGGTACTCGGGATTGTAGCGAGCCTGGCCATCAAAGAGCACATGCTGGAACAGCCACAGGGAAACTGTTTCATCAAATTACTGCTGACTTAATAATCCAAACAGACACAATTTCTTTGCATACTCCTGCAAACCAGGTCAGATTTCTCTCCTGCAGGCTTAGGAGGCACATTGATTTTGTTGATACATTCATATGTAGGTGAAACTAATCTTTTTGTTTGCGGTTAATGACTTAGGATCTTGTTTCAGGTAAACAAGGCTGTGCTTTGGTCTGTGCCACTTCGTAGCAATTTGCTGGGGAAAAGCAGTGCAGTCCAGGCATGTGTGTAATTGGTATGCTGGTTCTGCCACGGCAGCTCCAGCTCCCGAGTTGGGAACCTTATCACCTACACCTGTTAGCGAGCAGCAGGTGAACATGACTTGGGCAGAAATGTGTTGTGTAAATATTTCTGAGTTCACACTCATATAACACAGGCACCTGCCTTGCAGTGTAGGCAGCTCCCATGCTCTGCTAGCCCAGGGGAGGGAAGTACCGGGCAGACAGCGGGCGCTGAGACGTGCCTGGGGTTCTTCAGTCCCATACATGCACCTTAGTAAGAGACAGCAGGTCGGTGCAATCCTCAGCCCTGCTCCATAGGGTTTCCATCCTGGGGGCTCGCTGACTCCCCGTCTCTTGACACGCACTCAGAGGCCTGGCTGTTTTACACAATTCTCTCTTTGAAATTTTCTTTTCTTTTGAAATTTTATTCCAAATTTCTTTTGAATAAAGCTTGGGGCGGAGGTGAAAGCATAGTTGTACTTTGAGCATAAGAAGCAGGAGGTGCGTTTGTTTTTGCAAATGTTACACTAAACTTTTTTTTAGGCATTATTTCTGAGTGGTATTCAGAAATCATGGCAGCATCAAAACGTCCTGGGAGAAGAGCATCGGCACGGGCTGAAACACAGACAGTGGCATGTGAGGGAGGTTTGGGGATGGGGCTGGCAGCAGGGTTGTGGCTTCAAGGAGGCCTCCTGACACCTCTGTGGGACCCTGTAGCTTCCTCCTCCTCCCAGCTTTCACAAATCCCCCTCTGGCACCTTCTCCCTGCACTTCCCGGCGAGGGGATGCTTGGAAACAGCAGTGTAAAGGTTTGTGTGAGATGCATTGTCCGGGCCTTTAAAATAACAGCTTGACATTTAGCGGGGTATAAAAGGAATATTTTTGCAGTTTAGCTGGTGGCTGACAAATAATAATAAAAACTGTGTCTGTTTGAGAGGATGCTTGAATTTCTGCCAGTTCTGCCACAGCTCTTCTAGCAACAGTTTGGGGAGGGGGGGGAAAGTGGTAGAAAAAAGAGAAGTGTCAAGTAGACAAGGATAGGAGCTTTATTCTCCTAGTGTTGTTGTAGCGATATTCCTGTATTACTTTTTCATTGCAACATAACAAATGATATATTCACAAATATAAAAGTTTAAAGTAAGAGGGTAATGTCAGAGAGCAAAGAAAGCAGCCGAGTGCGTGAGAGTTGGAAGACTTAAATTGTCTCCTGTTTTCCGTCAGAAATAATTCTAGAGAAATTTAAATAAATGTGGATCAATTTGTTTATTACCACAGAATAAAAATGGTCAGGGCCACAGAGAGAGCTGCAGTCATCACCCAGCCCGGGGAACCAGACGGCGCATCGCCTGCCTGATGCATGGCAGGGCTCGTGTAAGTCAAGGGGCTTGGCATTCACACAGCGAGGATTTTTCTTTTCCTTCGCTTTTCAGCTCTTTCTAAGTAGCTTTTATTTTGAAGCTCCCAGTCTGGACTATTCTTCAGGGATCTGCCAAGCAGCACAACTTTTAAAAACAATTTCATCACAATGCCTTTTTTTTTTTTGGGGGGGGGCCCCCTCCCGAGAGGGAAAAATTGCCTCAGGGAGCAGTTTGCTGTAGAGAGGCAAGACGTTGCTGATAGCTGATTAGAGCCAACTTAAAAATTGCTACAGGCAGTGGGGCCAGAAGCCGGTTTTGGTAGTGAACGGCCAGGTCTGCAAGCTCCTGTGTAGGGGGTGTACTCCTCTCCTTCCCTACATTTTTGTCTGCCTTCCCCATGGACCCTCCTGCTTTGAGCATTGTGAGTAGCTGGGTTCAGATGATGTGATTGTATTCTACAGCTTTTCCGTACTGCTTGTGAGGAGGATGGGATATTACAGAAACCAGTAGCAGTATTTTGCAGTAATTAATAAGTTGCTGGGAAGATCTTCAGTTTCTCTGCAGGGGGAAGAGGCAGTGGGGATGGATTTGACCTGAATGATGGGGAAAACTAACCCTTCTACTGAGGATCAAATCTACATCCTGAATCCACATTGAAAGCAGCAGTTGTGTGGATAACGAGAACAGGATGTGATCTCACAGCAAGCATCACAGAACCTTCCTTAAAATATGCATTAATGTCTAAAACCAAAACCAAGCAAGTCAGGAGGTGAAGTCCATTTTCTCTTTTTTGTTTTCCCTTCAGTGAAGGCAATACTTTATAAGAGGCAGTCTTCAAGATTAAATCCCCACTAGTCACAGGTGTGTAGTAGGTATGTGACCTACTTTGCATTAGGATCAGTGCTGTGCTGCACACACAATAATGCAGAGTCTTACTCTTCTTGCTCTAAGAACGGTTTTTACCAATGGGTACCCAAACCCCATCAGCAGTGGCAGAGCTGCTGGTGCTGCTTTGCTCTTCCAGCTTTGTCAGGCAGAGCCAGCTGGGGAACAAGGACTGGATGAGGCCTGGCAAAGGCAAGGGGTGGGCTGTACTATGGGAATAAAACACTTCATTTTCAACTGAATGCCAGCTCTGATCCTCACTTTGCTCTTCCTAGCAAATCTGTGGGATTCCAGGATGGAAAGGCTACATTTCTAAAGTGGATGCAAAATATTTAAGGCCAGTGTGAATTTAAGCAGCACAATAATTTATATCTCTGTACAGGAGAGAACAATTAATTGCAATTTTGTGGTAACTGACTGGCAATTTGCTCTTTTTTAGCCAAATTTGTCAGCAAGATAATTGTTCAAATAAAGACTGAGCAGTCATGAGTTGCAGAGTGGTCAGGAAAGCTACAGGTAAGGTGGTAGTTTCTAAACAAAGCCCATCAAAGTGGTGTAGGCTGCTTTATCTCGTTTCTCTGGCTAACATTCCTTTGGTGGCTGTCACGTGTTTACCAAGCAGCAGCCTTCCTTGTTCCTTGGGACTTTAAGTCAACAAGTACACACAGAGAAAGAGCAAGAGCACCACTCCTGTTTCTGAAACTTGGAGCTCTGCAGCTTTGCCCAGCGTGTGCGCACACCACAGGTCCAAAGGATTTAGCAACCTGCCCCAGGAAGAAAGCTGTGAAACGTATTATTTGTGAGAAGAGTGTTTTGGGGGGATTTCATTGCTGGTTTGACTTGTTTTGCTGCTTTATGTAACAACAATTAGGTAAGTCTAGTGTTTTCAATGATTTGTGGCTATTTCTCGGTGGGAAGATAACTTTCCTATTTTGTTACTTCTGTGACAATTATGGTTTTAAAAGCAAATCTTGTGTTAGCAGTACTTGTTACCGTGGATTTGCATGCTTTTTTTGGTTTTCCTGAAGTGGTAATACAAAGATCTTGGAAATTGCAAATAATGAAATAGGAGTTAGCCTTTTCTTCCGTTTTCTACTTTGACATTGTGCCGTTTCCTGCTGTCACTTCAGATTTTGCTGTAGAGCAGTGGTAAGACCATAATTACAGACCCAGAATGAGTAACGCAAGTGCAGAGAACTTGCATTCCTGTTAAGCAGAGGGTGCATCTGATCCGTGTGCAGGGGAAGCCATGGATCCTTGTAGGTACTTGTGAGAGGTAGGTTAAGAAAAGGGCCTAAGAGTAGCATGGTGCTTCTGGGAGAAAATAGTTGAAGAAATCCAAATAAAATTGCGAGCAGGCTCCATAGCTTGGCTGCATGTGTCTGAATACATCTAAGGAATGATGTTCTTTATTCTTGTGGTCCTGTATGTCATGTGTTTTGTAGAACATGTGCAGGGGTTCACATGGGCTGGACTGGGGCGTTGGAACTGCAAAACCCCTTGAAATATGCAGAATCTATTTTAGTCTGTCCCCATTGCATGTGTTTTGTATGATAGTCACCTTTATCTGCCTCCCCCCTTCTCACTCTTCCTGTGGCTCTTAAGTGGTGTGGCCTTCCATTCTGGCCTTGAGGCTGGTCCAACATTGCTGATTTTGCTTGAAAGAAACTCATATTAGGTGCTTTGAAACTTGTTAATGCCTCTGAGGCAGAGCTGTGGTAACCTTCTGGAGGGGGCCATTCCCCCAGCTTTCATAGCACTGGGGTCCTGCTCTGTGAGTTGCTTTTTCAAAGGAATTACGGAGAGTGTCTTGCATCACCAACATTTGTTTTCTCTGAGATCAGTTTTGGTCCCCATTAGGTCAGTGAGAAGCCCGCTTTTGATTTCCATGGCCTTCTGCCATGGCAGGGACAGATATTTTGGGCGTAAGTCCCAGGGTCCACCTCTGATTCAGTTTGGCTGAGCTGAGATTAATCTGGTCCAAGGAGTGCCTGGAATGGACAGAAGGCATGGTACAGGGAAGAATAAGGGGAGAAGGCACATGTAGGGACCCAGGTTTCTCCTGACCATTAATACTAGCTCTGGTTCACGCTTCCTTATGCCTGTGGGACCTGTTTTCCTCTCCCTTGTCACAGAGCCCTGGGTTAGCGGAATGACGACTTCAGTTCCTGCCCTTCTCCTTGCAGCCGTAGTAACAAGTTAATTGGTTTGTTATGCTAGAGTGTGTAGAGAAAATTTCACAGTGACGTTGTAAAAGGTGGCAGTACTCGCTAAGCTCTTCACTCTATTAAATACACGAATCTGGAAACCACTGGCATTTTTCCCCGAGCATTTGTGTTAATGGATTTTGTTATTGTTAGGACATATTTTCTCAGGGCGTAGGTCACTTGGTCGATACTAGAGGCCTAGAAATCTTCCATAATATGATCTTTCTTGGAAACCACACCCTGCTTTATGAGCAGCCTTCTTCCGCTTCAGGGCTCCCTCTTAAATACCAGCAATTCATCCATCCTGTTCCTCAACAGCTGGTGCCTGAGCTCAGTAGCTAGCCCAGGACCCAGGGAGCTGTGAAGAGGCAGCCTGTCCTACGAAGACAGCTTCCATACCAGGCCAAAAGCATACCTAAATGTCCCCAAAAAGCCCAGTGTATGGCCTGTGGCTTTCAGGTTCAGAGAGCGGTGGGTTAATGTCTTCTGCAGTGCAATAAAGAATGGCCCAGCAGGGAAAGGAAAGCCTGAATGCTGGGGCTGGCCACAGTGTTCAAAGCCCCCAATTTCCTTCAGCAATTGTGTGGAAAGGTCACAGTCAGAACCATGCTAGGTGATGTAGGGCTGAGGGCTGTTAGATGGTAATTGGGGTCTTTTCACTGACACGAATCTCTTAACCACCAAGTAAAGTTTCTTTCCAAGGCACAATTTCTTCTGTGAGAAATTGCCCTCCTGTCTGCCATTTTGGCCTCTTTTCATGTCCCTTCGGTTTGCCTAAAAGCCAGGATAATTATCTGTCTTTGTGGCTGGCCTGAAATGCATGGGCCAGGAACATTTGGTGGAATGGTAGAGAGAAAGGCTTTGTTTTAGTCTTAAAACAATCAATTACTGGTTGTGCTTCAGGCAAAATTAGCCACTGAAGCTGCCCTTTTAGCATTTCCAATTAGAAGTTTTATAATAAAGCAGGTGTTCTGCACTGTGGTTTGACAGCAGTGCCCAGTCTAGGAAGGTCAGGAGCTGGTGATATGTGGCTGTCACAATTTTTCTCTCAGGTCAGCAGATTGCCACGATTGGTGTTGCCTGGATGTTTTTAATGGGGGCTGAAAAAGGGATGAGGTGGATTGAGAAGGCCACATTTGTAACAGGTAGCACCAAGCTTGTATGCGGTGTGTGTTCCCAATCCTCAAAAATGGTATTTCTTTCAAGAGGGGATTGAGGCCTTGAGAAAGCATGGACCTTGTCAGGGTCCTGCCGCCTGGATGCAGGCAGTCTCTTTGCTGCCTGTCCCTCTCCTCAGCCTCCCAGGAGGCTCTCCAAGAGTGCGCCAAGATACCCAGCACATCATGACCTTCTGCCTCCCCTTCATCTCCTTCCGTAGCTGTCAGGAGGTGTGCATGGCCTACCAGGAGCTAACAAACAACGGGGCAAGTAGGAGGCAGGGCTGTGTTCAGAGGATGCCCCGCTTCCCGTAGGCACACAGCCTGCTCTCCACAGATGGGAAATCGTCTAAGTATTAGGAGATTTGGTTTGATTAGCTGAAATCTCCTGTTGGCAGCACATTTCCAGTCCCTGGAGCAATGGAGATCAGACAGGTTGCCAAGGCAACGCGCAGCCTTCAGCAAGAGGTTTACTGCTGCATCGTCCTTGGTCAATTGATGGAGTGGGGTTTATTTAGGCCTTTGGAAAATAAAAAGCTGCTGTCCGGCCTTTTACTGTGGTGAGTCATTCTGCCTTGGGTCACATCGGTGGAACTAAGAACAAGGTTTTGTGGATGAGAAAAACAAGTACATGACAGCATAAAGATCCCAATTAGATTCCTCTTTGAAGAGGTAAGAGCACTTGAGTTCTGAGTGGAGACAACTTATTCTTTTCCTCCTCAAATAACAGAGAAGCATTAACTGAGATCCTCCTTTCTCCTCCCTCTACTCCCTGCTCCTCTCTCTCCCAAATGTAAAATACTTCTTTTCATTTGCAAGAGGACTCTCTGCTTATTGATGAATTTTTGACCAATACCCGGGATCCTTCCAGTTCAACTTCCCATCAGTGTTTCACTTGCTGTTCTCCATTTTCTCCTCTGTTGCAGAAGCCTTGATGAATTGAGCTTGTATAGGTTTTCTTTTAATTACATTATTTCTCATTTTGCAGGATCTGGGAGCTGAAATGCTCAGCATGCCACCACTGTGAACACCGCTGCGAGGGTACAGCTGAGGTGCGCATAGGGAGCTGGCGTGCTCCATGTCACTCTGCTCTGCTGCTGGTTCATTGATCTGGACTCAAAGTCAGGGAGAGTGCTGGGACACAGGCATCTTCCTGATTTTGATGAGATAGAAGGGTTGGGCCAGTGCTGTGCAGAGCTTCATGTGAAATTTTGGAAGGGACCTGATGCAATGTCGAGGAGGGGAATGCCATCATGCTGAGTGCAAGGCCTTGGTGTGCTAGGTTAATCAAAGTCCCTTTAAAGTAATTCTGGAGTTGATAGGAAAGATATGCTACAGTGCTAACAGGACCACAGCTGGTGAGTTGAAGGTGGTATATGGGAAACACCATCAAAAATTCTCACTGCATGGTCTAACATGGGGAAACAGACTGGCATTTTGTGGACATGCTGTTGCTCTGGTTCTCTTGTGTTCATGCCCCTCAGCTGGTGTCATGTAGCATGGGGAGTAGAGAAGGAATCAAAAAATAAACGCAGACACTGCTTGCTGAGAGACAAATTCTGACCTTCTCTGTCATAAAGCCAAGGCATGGCCTTTGGAGCCTACAATTTGTGTATGAAAGGGATAAATTAAAAAGGGTAGAGGAGCCTTTAAAAGTCTACATTGGCATCCTTATTTATTTACCCTTTTTTGAGAGGATGACAGTTGATAGATGTGTCACTGATGATGCATGGTTATCTTCTTTCCCTGTCTCAAAATACTGCATTAGTGATACCATGGCAACAAAGAAGTTGTCTTAAAGGAAAATGAAAAAAAAAAAAAGAAAAAAGGAAGCGTGACTTGAGCGTTTGAGAAAGGTGGCAGACTGACAGCCCGAGCCTTCCCTTTCCACCAGGAAGGCAGTGGCTGTGTCAGCTATGACAAAATGTATCCGATTATGAACTCTGTGTTGTACCATGACTGAAATCAAGCCTGGGACACCATCAAAGACAAACCTATCACAGTAAGTCGGTTGGGAATTTCTGAGAAAACATATTCTTGTCAGACAGTTCAATTTGGTTAAATGTATAATTTTTCTAAGAAAAACATCATCTTGAAAAACCTTTCCTAAATGCAAGTCATGTCCTTGCTCAGGATGGAATTCCTCTCTGAGAAAAACATGGTGACAGCAGGAGAAAGCAGCCGTCCCTTACCACAGCAGTAGGTTTTCTGGTAGTAAGAGTCAAAGGACACATGGAAGCTGCCCGTTTAAGTCTCTGCCCTGCTTGGTTCAGACTTGCATTTGAATCCAGGTCTCGTCTCTAACATGAGAGCCCTGGGCAGCAGGAGGTTGGCTTTTAGGGACTAGTTTCCTTCTCCCGCTTGATCTAATCCAAATTGTGTACATAGTTATCACTACAGTCTTTTTGTTGCTTTTCTACATTTTAGGTGAAAGCTTTGATTACCAGATTAGTTCTCTCACTGCATTTTCTAATGGAAGTTTTTACAATGGGAAATAGTTGGAGCATACAAAACAGGATTTGAGATTAGGATGAGCATTGAGATAGCTGTGAGATGTCAGAATGAAGACTTGAGTGTAGGGGTTTTCTCATAGCAGGTGGAACACTCACCTACAGACTCAGTCTGTTACAATTTTCTGAAGATCTTGATTTTGCCCAAGTGCTGATCAGATCTCAGCAGTACCTGGGGACCAGGAAAATGATTTTCTGCCTGGTTCTAATTTTTCTTTGTTGGTCTGGAGAAGGACTGAGACAAACTGTTGTGAAGGCTGCTGTTTGTACTCTGTTTATCTCAGTTGTTGGCCCAAATCTGAGAACAGTATTTTTTCTTAATAGTAAGTTTTCATCTGGGGGAAAAAATGTCAGGGAAAAGATGGCTGTAGCGTTTTAGTAGAGCAGATCATGGAGAAAAAAGAGCTTAAGTCTGCTTCAACGTGGGGATAGGGAGCATGACTGCAGTCAGTGGGACATGCAGAAGGATTCAGGCTGCCCTGCCCAGCCTGAAATGCTCATGAACATTGAAACTGTAGAAAGCTAATTGAGAGGTGGGATTATCTGGGTATTGCAGATGCTTTCATCTCTGACTCTTTAGCACAGGAAGATGTTTTCTTGCTAATGGTTTGTGTCCTGTGTTCCCACCACTGTTCACCTGGCTCACCCACCACCGCTGAAGGTCTGGGGAAGTACACGTACAGATGGGAAGCTGGTCAGAAGGGTGGCTTGGGGTCTGGCAGAACTGACTGCTCTTGGGGAAGGGGGCTCGGTCTGTGTGCGGAGCTCAAAGCAATGACCACCCTGTTGTAGCTTGGGGCAGGGAGCAGCTGTGGGTCAGGAGGTACTGGCACATGGCTGGGACTGCAAGGTTCCTTGTGCTGTCCCTCTTCAACCTCTTTAGCCCTGACATGTGCAGGACCAACTTTAATTCTGTGAATGGCAATTCGAGTGCTGTGCTGCTCACATTTTCAGTCTCCACGGCCCTGTTAACTTCAATGAATTTGAAAAACCATGCTTAACTGGGCCCTTGTCTAACGTTAGTAATAAGATTAACAATTAGTCTCTGGATCATCCTTTGGAAGCCTAGACTGTTACTTGAGTCACCTCCGTTAGACAACGTGAGTGCTCCCCTGTCCGTTATGACACACTTCTGTCTCCTTTTCTCGTTTGTACCTGTGGTGTGTGCTTACACCTGGAGAAGTGGGTGAGAGCCAGGACTCTTCGAGCTGCAGAACATCAGGCATCATCGTATGCAAACACAGCGTACTTGCTGTTGCCTTGACCTCGTACTCCGGAGTTGTTTGAAATGCATCCAGCAAAACTAATACTTCATATTTTCTAACGGGAAAATGCCTTTTGGTGAAGGCAGAATATTTTACAGACCTGTTTGCTCACTCGCAAACATTGTCAAGGACATTGCTCAAAACTAGGGTGGTGTTTTTGCTGGAGGGAAAGCAGTGCTGCCACAGAGTAGTATATACAAGCTATATTGCAGTCTTTGTGAGGTAGAAGATCTGGTCTCAGACAAAGCCTGCTTGCACTTGGCTCTCCCAGTTGCTGGCTTATGGCTCTCACAGGTAAGCTGTTGGATGTTCTGGAGGTTTTACCTCCAGGTTTTTATGTTCTGGTCACTTACCAGCAGCAGATACACAGTAAAGCCCAGACTATGTCCTGAGAACATGAGTCTGGGTCTGTCCTTCTTGAACGTCAGTAAGCAGGTTGAAAAAAATAAGGTGTACCAGTGCTCCCCTCTGATTGTGAGGCTGGGACATTGTACAGGGAAAAGAAAAATCTAAGCTTATGGGAAAATGTCTCAGGCCTTTCATTTCTTAGCCCTCACTTATTCCTACTGCTTCCATGCGCTTGTTGAGCCTGATGTGCCTTCCCTGGTGTTTCTGGGAGGTGTTGGGCTTCACCTGAGCACATCTACTGCATTGTGTCCCTAAGAAGAATCAGGTTTAGGGGAAGAAATGCCAATCCCCTGGCTTTTGGGGTGTCTGAGGAGATGCCCAGAGGCCAGTAGCTCTCAGTGTGGTGTCATCTGTAGAAAGGTGCTGTAGGTATTCTCTTTGGGAGCCTCAGGTGAAAACTGAGGTATTTCTAGATGCTAAGTGCCTGTATAGATCAACAGGACTCTCTTTTATGGCTCTTTTGGGCATAACTTCTACCACTTTTTGTGGAAAATCTGTGCTGAGCCTCCTGTTCCGTGGAGTGGCTGCAATCAGCATTTCCCTGCCTTGCAGAGTTGCTGGGGGCGTAAGCACATTGAAGCCTGCAAGGTGTTTGGGTGCTGTGGTTGTGTGGCTTGTAGAAGAAAGGGAAAGGAATTTGCTATACTGTCTTTGAGACCTTTGAAATTGTACGCCTGTGTCATAGGGCATAAGGGCTGCTTAAATCTTAAGAGGTGATCTGCAAACACATCAGCAACAGCTACGAGTGGGCCCATTCTTCCGCCTTTTGATCAATTAAATTTTGCAGCTGAATTTAATAGAAGCACAGTCAGGTCAAAAGTTTGTTTCAGTCTTTCATATTCCTTATATAAAAGGACTGGAGAGCTTCCACGTCTCGCTCTCTGTAAATCCGTACATAAAAATAAGGCGTGTAAAAGTTGAGCCTCGGTGCAGGGCAAGTCCTCCTGCCTTGGGTGGGAATTTCACCCTCCTGCCACGGTGCTGCACGTAGTCTGCTTGCGGGTCTGACAATGTATTTGTGGATCACCTTGAGGAGAAGAGGAGGAGTTACACAACCGTTCCCTCGCAGCGCCGCTAGGAAGGGTCGGGCTTTGTCTCCTTTGAAATAGATATCAGGAGAGAGCTGCAATCCTGTGAAAACACACATTTATTTCTGAAGTGTTTGTGTATTGTGTGTGTGGTGCACATGAATAGAATTGCCACCTGTCCAAGGCTGATAACGATGATCCTGGGAGCAGTGGTCATGCGCTCCCTGTTCTAGCACTTTGCTATATGAAGAATCTGCTCCTACAACTCTGCCTCGGTTGGAATTTATGAAATGCTGCGTGCAGTGAGTTGCTTTGTCCTTTGTGGCACTTTCTGAGCTTGCAGAGATACAGGTTTGTTACAGGTTTTGCTATTATGCAAACAGTGTTATCTGTGGCTCATGAAAACCCTTCAGCTTTTTTTTTCATGCTCCCTCAGGAAGACCCCACTAGCTATCTGCTCTCCTCCCTCTAGGAGTCCACATATGGTGCTGTTTTCCTTTACAGCCCTGACCTCAGCTTAAGGGTGGGCAAGGTGACTCCTGAGATCCTGATAGCCACGTGCGTTGGTCAATGAACAAAGGAAGTGACTGAGAAACCTTCCTGGTGTTCTCATTGTCCCCAACAAGAAGCTTGTCCTTGCAGTGGGGCTGCTGTCACCATTTCACCCCAGACAACTTTCCTACAATAGCTGCTGATCGCTGCCAAGCATGAGGCTTACTGCAGGTGAACTCCTCTGCTTCGCTGTGCCATGACACTGATAGGGATGAGGACACGGAGGTATGCAAGTAGGTGGAAACTTTCTAATACATCATAATAGTAATAATAATAACGTGCGCTTCTTTTGCCTTGCAGCTTTCGCTAGAACTTCTGCCCACACATCAGCCTACTTGGTTCACAATGCAGTGTGCATGCTAGACAATTAGTGGTTGATAATGAAAAATGTCATGGGAACCAGCAGGAAAATCATAGCTTACTCCAAATATATAATGAAATGTAATTAGCATAGACAGTAAAACAGACAATTTATGTTTTGGTTTTTTTTTTTTTTCTTTTCATAATTAAAAAGTACCAGTAAACATTCCTTTTGCAGGAAGCTTGGTAACAAATGGAATTAGAGAGCTATTGTCTGGAATAGGATTTTATGTAAAAAATTAACCCTTGCAAAGCAAATCGTATTAAGGTTTTGTTAATTGCAGATTCTCCAAACGAATCTGTTATGGCAATCACGTTCCTTCACCTGGTCCGTTTGGAGGTGCCCAGAAAGCTAGCAGAACTGCTGTGAAAACTGCTGCAAAGCAAATACCCAGCTAGATTCAATGAAGGTAATGGCATGGCTAGTACTTCCCAACTGCTTTTCCAGACCGATTCTGCCTTCAGTTATCTGGTAGCGTGGAGGCAGCTTTGAGGGAAGTGCAGGAGCAGGAACAGCATTGTGATGCCTTGTGTCCTCTGCCAGATGTCTCCTGTTCACCTCCCTTCTTTCTCTGATTTCCTCTTTCCAGGCTTGGGGCCCTCCATGCTGCATCTCTTGTTTGTTCTTCAGCAGCGTACACAAAGGAGTGCGTGCAGTTTGCATGCCCTCTACCTGCCAGCTGTGTTGACACCATTTCTTGGCTTACACTCTCACCTGGAGCTGCAGAACGTAGGGACTCACTGTGGCATTTCACTACGGCATCTATAGCATGAATTGCTTGGCTTGAAAATGTGTAAATGACTGGAAGGAAGTCCTGGCTAAATGGGCTGCTCACGTCCCAAAGCACATGGTGGCCATCTCCTTCCCTGGCCTTGGGTGCTCAGAGTGTGAACCAAGAACTGAGTGCCACGCTGCTCCTTCTCTTCTTGCCCTCGGGCACAGTGCATTATCCACTGCCGTGAGGCTGGATGTTTTACTTGGGTGAGAAGCTCTGACATGCTCCAGCGATACTGTAAGACAAGTAACCTGTAGTTCTGAGCAAGCCAGAACAGAGCTCTACCCGAAATCATTCCTGAAATGATTGCCCAGGCTTAGCCTGGAGTTCTGTGGCTGCAGAGAAAGCCCTTCTGCTGAGGGCTGAGAGCAGAGCTGGGCCCCGTGCTCAGAACCATGTGCAGGTGCAGTCCATTTTCTCCCTGATGACAGAGGAGCCAAGCACCAGTGTGGCTCCTGTCCCACAGGAATACGTGCTTCCAGCAGGAGCCAGGTGCAGAGATGTAACGTTTCTGCCCACATATGTGAGACAGTGCTCAGGTGCAAACTCGCAGCCCTCCCTCAGAGATGCTGTGGCACAAACCACTAGGATCTGGCACAGAGAAGGTGGGGGAGAGAAGAGGAAACTTCTGCTTAAAGCTGTGGGACAGGATGCATGAGCTCCTGTGCCTTGTGCTGCAGAAGTCCCAGCCACCTCCTCGCGGCCCTCCTTGGATGGGCGCTGTGCAGGAGCGACCTGTGCAGGGGGTACCACGTCCTGCCAGAACTGCGGTGCTCCTTTGGGATTTTGCAAGGTGCCATGCAGCTCTGTTTGGAGAAAGGGGCACTTCAGGGACTTCTGTGGCTGGGGGCCTTGTAGAATATCTGAGCATGTGCTGGACAACTGGTGTTCAAAACTATTGGTGGCTTGCTTTGCTTGCTGTGCTCAAGAAAAGGAAGAGTCAGCGATGGGACGCAGCTGGGCTGTCATACATATCCTGGGTTTATGGCTACTTTGATTCATACTTGGCTCCTGCAGCCACTTCACGGTGACTTCAGCAGCTGAAAATAGCTGCTGGGTGCATCGTGCAGCTGCGCCTGGTGTTGAGGGGCTGGAGGGAACAGGGCAAGTTTCAGCCCTGGCTGGAGACCTGCTGCCTTCATGGCCCTTGCTCAGCACTGGGCTGGCAATGAGGGGTTGTAGATGTGTTCACCAGAGAAGTGACTGTGCCCATATGGAAGAGAGCAAGGCAAATGCAGGTTTGATGGTGTTGTCATTTGAGCTGGCATCATTCAGCCCATATTTATGTTCCCTCCTTGTGCTGCAGTGAGCGAGGTCAGAGCCAGCTCCGGGGTTTGTGTAACCCTTGTTACGCCAGGCTCAGCCCCCAGCGCTCATCTGCTTTTATGTGGGCTGCTGCTATGCATTTGTGAATTTTGTTTCCAGTTAAGGCACGTTGCCTTGTAGTAATTCAGTTTTTTAAAATCCCCAAGATCACAGTCCTGGAGTGCACGCTCAGGGCTGTAGCTGGAGATGGTTCAGCTCTTCCAGCCCAAGCCTTTTGCTGAGTCAAGTCTTGTAAACTCCCAGTGGGTTGTTTCACAGGCAGGGCTGGCTCTGTTTACATCCTCTCCAACTGCTCATCTCATCTATGAGCTGTAGCTTTACAAGCACAGGCATCCCTGGTGTGCCACTGATGCTGCTGATGTTTCATTTTTATGGGATCTTTGACTTGAATTGGACAACTGAACTTCACCTCTTCTTGGTGAAGTAATTAACAGAATAACAAGCCATTTAATATATTTTTTTTTTGTCCACGGCACTTACAGTTTTTGACGTGTGTGTCCTTGCTGTCCACACTGGATGATCTATGTGGTGTTTGTCCCTTGTTTTGGCATCTTGATATGTGTGAGAGAGGTGAAATGGCTTTAAAAGCTTTTTGCTGGCGCCTGCGGTTTTTTGCAGACCTGGTGGCACAGTGGAATGTGATGGATTGAAATAAGACTGTTTCTCCACAATTTAACGTAGGGATGTTGATGTATAGCACTAGGTCATCAGCTGGTGCAAACACTGCTTGTTACGTGTGGCCAAAACTGATACCGGGGGAGCTAAACTGAATTACCTCAGCTGGAGCCTGGGAACGATGTGCCTTGGTAATATACCTCCTACTTCAGGGTAAAGTAACAGGTTAATGAGGCTCACAGGCTAGACATTAACCTGTTTCTTAGTAAATGTAGTGAAGTTAATGAATCCCATTCCAGCATAGTCTGCTGCTTTTAGAGAAAATATACAAATTCCAAAGGAGGTGTTGGGCCTTCTCCCCGGGAGCTAATCCTCCCCACAGCCTCTCCTGAGCGCTTACTGCAGGCTCAGGAGTGGTTTACGGCCAGCGGCACTTTCTTGGCTAGGTCCTTGTTGCCAGTATAGGCCAAGAGTTCCCCTCTTGAAGCCAGTGGACTTCGACACTAAGATGAAGTTTGTTGAAGTCAGTAAGGGTCTCCCGTGATGGAGTTCACCATGTGACAGAAGAAAAGACTTCAATCAGAATCAGGTTTGGTGTGTAACATACCCCCTGTTGTTGATGCCCTCAGAAGGCTGGCCTAATGTGGATGTTGTAACCATCTATCACAAGCCCAAATTCTGCTGAAATTTATTGCTGTTTCTTCTGGGGATGAGAACAGGAGGCAGAGCTATGGATGCAGATGTGGTTAAACAAATCTTTCTCTGGACAATTTCTCCCAGTTGTGCTGATATTTTCTTTCTGAATTTTTCTTCCTAGTTACTCCTGAGGCCACCAGGTTTTTGTCTGTAGTTGGAGTCTTTGTTATCCTCCTTGCAGTCCTCTTCCTCTTCATCAACAAGAAGCTCTGCTTTGAAAAGAGAGGTGGACTCTCATGCCTGGAACAAGGGAGAAGAAAACACTACAGAGAAAAGTCTAGAGTTCACGAGGGCCTTGGTAAGTATCACAATATTACACCGCCTTTGATGTACAGAATCTTCTCGAGGCTTTGATTGCAGAGAGGATAGAGATAGAGCCATTTGCTGTGTCTCAGGTTATTTGCGTGGAAAACAGCAGGGTTCTGGATAGACTATAGTAACCTCCAAAACTTGATCAAATGGATGTGCAATTGCTACCAGGCTCCTATTATCTTTGTTGTCTGGAGTACTCTCTTGAGAAATGGAGGGCAACACTGGGGAAAAAACACTCCCTGCTCTCTGTTATGGCAGTATTCTGTTAATCAAGTGAAGAACAAAATGTGAACAATTCTAAGTAATGACACTGGCTTTCTGCTCCTGAAGGATGCACCTGTCCTGGTTTTCCTGCAGTAGCTATTACATGCTTTTTCGTGCATTTGTTCTTGTCTGGAAACATTATGTCTTGGGTAAACCCATGAGTCCTGGAGTCAAAATAACTGTAAGAGTGCCCATCAGGGAACCTTACTGTGTTGCAAAAATAACATTTTAATGTTTCTTGGCTGTCGGAAAGGCATCTATTCTGGTAATGGTGGTAAGTGAGAATTTGGTAATTTCATCATACATTTATTTGTACATTTGCATGTCATAAGCATATAGTCATTGAGACAATTAGCCAAGTAGTGGCCTCAGAAGCCTCACAATTAAAAGGTTGTCTTCTTAGAGGTTTAGTCATAAAGGTAACTGTAGAAAGGCACAATTGCACAGCCTGGAGCTTCTAGAGCTTTTTTGATGTAATTTTTGCCTCGTACATTGTGTTCAGCATGGCTTTTGCAAGGGACTTGTCCTGATTATACTTTCAGAGTCCGGGACTTTTGAGCAAGCAAAGCCTTGGATGTTATGTGTGATAGGAAGTCAGTAGGACTTGCTGGTTCTTGCTAAATGTATTAAGTGAGCCAGGGTCAGGCTGATGGCATCCACAAGTTAAAAAAGCAAATGGTGCTTCCAAGTCTCCTCTGCTAAAATTTTTTGACTTTGATATTTCTAAGCAAAGATTGTGTTGTGTTTTTTTTTTTTTTTTTTTTTTTAAACCATTTCCTTCATCAAGATTATATTTAAGTCTTTCTTCCCTTTTCTTCCCCTCCCATCAAGTAGTATAAAAATGTGGCTTTTATTTCAGTTTTTAAGATGACACATCTCGCAGGAATGTGTAGGCGTTGACATTCTATGGAGCTGTCACAGGCTATCATGTAAACATGTATTTGCAATGCCTTTTAAAATGTGAATTATTAATAAACAGGGTGGCTTGCTTTTTTTGTTTTGTTCCTTCCGAATTTTGAAGGACAAAAAATTGCTTCCCAGCTGACACACTCGATGGCAATTTTCATTTCAGACTAAATCTTATGTGTCTGAGTAATAAACCTTTGAAAACATGGGTTTATAATGGAAACGCTAATTCAACTTTAACTACAGCTGTGCCGTACAAGCAAAATACCACACACATTAATGAGGTGCTAAATCTGATTCGGTAGAGGAATGTGTTGTAATCATTAATTACAATAGAAACTTAAAGTTGGAGCCTCTTTCTTCTGTTCCTACAAAATCAGTCTGGTGAGTTGGAGCTAAGACCTATTTAAAATTACCAGGTCTCTATATTTAGTTTAAATTTTACCATAGTGTTTTGATACTTGTAAGACCAATATGGAATATACGTGTAGGAAATGCTAATGTTTTTAAAGGACAGCAGCATGAGAGGATAGATTAAACCCGGGGCTGACATAACATGTCATATGGCAAACGCAGAAACCTGGAACCTGAGCTTGGGCTGGGAAGCCAGGAAAGCCAGTTTCTGGCACAGCAGTTGCCTGGTGAGGGAGCTCTCCCAAGAGGAGTGTTGACAACCAAGAGTTGGTTTCAAATTCAGTCCTACTTTGCTGGGTAGAAAGGAGCAGGATGGAAGTGTTTGTAACATGTAATTTAATGGTTAGCATTCACTTTTCCTATTCTCAGCTTGTTTCTTCTGGTGAGCTGTGTTTATTACAAGGAGATCCTGACTCTACAGGCTCTGCTGTTCCTTAACATGTAAGCTGATAATGATTGCTCTTTCCAGTTCTAAGCTCTCAGACTGTGGAAATCCTTTCACTTCTCCCCATCTGGAATCAAGAGTGGTTAGAACCTATTGGTCTGCTATGACCGTCAGCATTATAACGGTTCTAAATAGTCAGAAGGCATTTTGTGTTTGGCATGACCATAATTTTTGCAGTAGGATAAACCAAAGTTTACAACAGCATATGTAAATGAAGGCTGTAGCCTCTGGATGTTTCTGGGTTTTATGTTTGTTTTTCTCTTGTCCTTGGATCTCGCTTAGTTTTAACTTACCTACCAGTAAAAAAGGAGAGTTGGTATTGAAACATAAGCAATTCTGCCTGCTTTGCACTTTGCAGGTGCATGAGCTGACATTCAGAAAACGTACTGTGAAGTGTCAAAGTCTGTTTTGTTTTGGTTTTGCTCTTCTATGAAGAGCCTGACCTCAAAATGGGGTGTCAGGATGAAATAGATGTTTCCATCATCATGGCTTTATGATACACCTGGCTGGTTCGTTACTAATTAAATTGTAATTGCGCAGTTTCTGTCCTTATGAAAGGAACAAGAGAAGGGAAAAACATTTGTGAAAATGATGATTTAATTGAAAACCTTTTAGAAGACTCCGGGACAAAGGCTCATAATTTCTGGGACACAATGGATACCTTTTCTGATACTTAAGGCTTTTGTGGTTGCTACTCTTGACTCCTTCGCTGACCTTAGCGATGAGCCCATCTCTTGCACAAGGATGCGCTGCCCCTGATGGCCTCTCCCTCAGCTGCAGGAATCCATTTGCTGTTGGGGCTGGAGCTCGTCTGGATATAATCACCCTGTATTTTGGACAGGCTTGGCACTGCAAAAGAGAGCTTAGAGCAGTCCACAAAGCTGGATGCAGAATTTGGTAAAGGCTTAAGTGAGAGAAGCACAGAGCTGAGGTCACGTTTATTAAGCTTGCTTGGCTATGCCCAAGCATGTAGGCCTACATAAGGAGAGGCCTTCCCTTGAACAGAGGCCTGTCAGTGAGGTCTCTCATGAGACCTCTTTTGGGGCTGTGATGGTTTGGTGTCCCATTTTGTAGCGTGGATTTCATGAAGAGGTGGTGATGGCATTCTTATGGATGGTGTTTGCTGTTTTGCCGAGCCCCCTTTGCTTCAAAAGTTCACGTGTGAAGTGAACTTCCTCACAGAAACATGCAACAGTGCTGGGCAAACCCTTGTGTAAAGAGCTGTACTGAACCGTGTGCTTCAGTGCCACGACTCAAAGAAGAAAAGGGCCCGCTTTGTTCTGTACCGCAGTCTTCATGTAATGATGTGACCAGAGACCAGGAAAGCAACTGTGATTTTCTGACTGTGCTTCATAAAAAATATTCCAGTTGCACCTTGCCTTGCACACTTGTCACAGTGCTAAGCCAGTACTCCTGATATGTGAAATCTGTTTAAACATCATGAGATTTGAAGAAACGTTTCTCCATTTTTCCTTCTGTCTCATCAGCCTTGAGAGTGCTCCCAGTTCATGTTCTCAAGCTGTTCTGCACAGTCCCTGCTCCAGCCTCTGGGGCTAAAAACATACTTAAAATAAATAAATGGAGATGCAGTTCTTACATAAACCACTTGTCTTCAGTAGCTGAGGCTTTAAAGAATCGACACCTGTAAAAGTCAAGAGCAGGAAGGGCGGCAGCACTGCCTGCTGGCCCTGCTTTGCCAGCATGGCCTGGGCCCAGTCAGGAGCTGGGAACATGTCATGTGCAGCTTGTGAGACCTTTGTACATTTGCAGAGGCTCAGCTCAATGTTTAAAAACAAGTAATGTGGTATGCATAGCAGGCCTTCTTCCAGTGGAAAGTGGTAAGACACAAATGTGCTTTTCCAAAATGAATAAACCTGTGGCTGGTCTTTGTAACCCTAACACTGAGGGTCCAGTGGCTCTGGGGCTCTGTGCAGACTGAAGATGTCACCTCACTGAGGTGCGTGGCTCAGCCAGGCTGCCAGGCTCCCTGAGCAGCCAGGGGCAGGAGGGAGAGGAGCTCTCAAAAGGGAAATTTCTCAGTGCCGGAATGAAGCTGCTCTTCTAAATTGCTTTCTCTCTCAGTTGTCTTGATAGAGGCTCTTAAAAAGAGTGCATGGCAAAGTGTGAATGTGGCCACTGATGCCTGTCTAGGTATCAGAAAGCCTGGCCTGCAACAAGGCTGAATTAAGGATAGTGTAGCTCTGGGAGCAGTTACTGAGTCAGTAGGGACAACTGCCTGCTTGGATCTGTGGCTCTGAATCCTTTCCTAAGTCATCTGAAACCAGACCTAGTTCTCCCAGTGACCCCGCAGCCTCCCAGTATGAGCAGCAGGACCGGTGCTTGGCTTCGCAGAAGTGACAGAAGATGGCAGGTATGGACTTAGCCATCAGTTTATGCAAAACAGTAATGAGGAGCGGGTTGTCACCCACTTATTTTGGCAGCCAGGGCTGCGGTTCCCAAACTGTGCACTGCCTGTGGTGGTCCATACCATCAGCACAGCAATTTCCATAGGCTGTGCTACCGTGGAGCAAATGTGGGGGAAGAAGGAGTAACAGCAACCGTGTGACTCCTCAAAATGTTTCTGAAATAACGTAATTGTGTTAAACAGCTAGACAGGCTCTCCCACTGCTAATTTCCATGCAAGTAATTGCTCTGATTGACCCCGGCTTGTTCAGTTCCTGCAGGATGGGTAGCACGAGTGCGGGCGGAGTGGGGACTCGGTCTACTGGGTCTGCTCTACGAGAACAGCTTGACAGCACAGGTGGGTGGGCTTGAGTGGTGGTGTAAGCTGGTGTTTCTCCAGCCTTCTGAACTTGTGATTTCCTTTTGGATCTTCTGTCTTCACGCAATCCGACGAATGACAGCAGCTCAATTACAGAATGTGCTGTAATTTCTGACTGCAGGTTTCTACTTTCATTTCCCTAATCCAGTAATTACAGACATTTCTCAGTCCTTTACATTGAAAGAACACGGTTGCCACTACTAACACCACTTCTCTAATACCCCAACAATCTGTGATTTCCTTTATGCCCTTTTTGTAACCCTTGGTTTGAGAAATAAAAGTAATGGAAGTTATGCATGGTTGATTTGTACTACTGCTTAGCACAGAACTGTTGGGTTTGTTTTGTGTATGCCTCTGGTGACAAGTGGCTATTTAACTGCAAGGGACCTGATTTTGACTTGGAGGACATGACTTGCTTCAGTGGAGTAACTCTGGGGTTACAGCAGTGCTGAGACAGAATCTGGCTCCCCGCTATACCCAGGCCAAGTATTATGGGCAAGGAAGGTGTTTCCATTCTTACCTCTTGAAAATTCACACAGGGTTGATATTACATTTTTGCTGACAATCTATGCATGCAGTTACAGGTTCCCTTTTTTGTGAGCACTGCTCTTAATGCAACAGACACAACTCTAACTTCAGGAGGTCTCGCAGTCTGAGCAAATATGAAGGTGCCCAGGGGTCACCATAGGAAATCACTGGCAGTGTCTCAGACACATTGCTGGTGGAGCTTCTGAGCGTTAGTATTTGGATGCTGGACTTCAGGGAGTACTTTTCTTTTTTTTTTTCTTCTTCTGAATTTGTCACCATTTCTCTATTGTGGAGAGATCTGGGTTTTTGAAAAAGGCTCCGTGGTTTTCAGCAATTAATGTCACATTTGCATAATAGCGTTTCTCTGTTATCCCTTTCTTCTTCTACCTACCTGCTGAAACCGTGAGGATCTGTAATTAGTTGTTGCCATTATTTTTAACAAGAGGAGAGCTTGCAACAAAAGGATCGGGAAGAAAGAAGGAAACACTGTGGGGCTAAAAATACTGACCAGAACCACTTCTGTCATTTAGGTATCACTTTTTTACAACTAATTTAGCACAGCATCAGTAGTAGCGAGCTGCCAGCAAAGACATGAGATGGTTTGGGAGTAAGAAATAAGTCTGCAGGCTTCCCCTGCTCAGGCTAAGTGCTGTTCAGCAGGGTGACAAGTGGCTATTTAAATGTCTGTCTGATCTCATCTTCATTTTTACTTCACCCTTTAGGGGGCTGCAGGCACAGTGTTTTACTTTAGAGGGTTTAGGACCTGTTGATTTGTAACCTGTGAATCGTTTTTCTGGGTATGTGCTGTGGACCTGTCTAAGCTGGCAACCCAGCAGCAGTACTCCAAGTTTCAGTTGTGGAAAGGTAGATTCAGCAACCTGTCCAAAGTGCTAAAGCTTTTAGGTACAATCTTCTTGACAGTGACAAAGAAGGGTGCAGCTTCCTAAAACAGTGGTGGGGCAGCAAAAGTGTCTTCTGATTCTTCTGATCTTTGGAAGCTGGGAGCCAAGGTCCTCTTCTTGTGTCTCAACGCAGGACAGTGTTTTCCCAGGCAGAGGTGAGGCTGTGTTTCAGGAACAAACACTTACTAGAAAATTGTTTGTTATGTGCTGGAACACTGTTAGCAACCTGTGGTGTACCAGCCTGCCTGCAGGGGGGCAGTTTGGTAGGTTTGCACACAAATAAGGTAACTGAAGAAAAGGAAGCTTGTGCCTGCACTGTGCAACAATCTGAAGAAGGGAAATTGCTATAAGAAATGCACATCTGATGGCAGGTTTTAGGAGTATGTATATCAAGAAGATTGAAAGACATTTTGCTAATATTACAAACCTATGCATTGTGGTAGTGTTTGAAATTCTGCTAATAGTCTTTTTTTTTTTTAGCTATCCAGTAATTGCACCTCTCAATGGGAACACAGCTCAGGAGTAATGATCCTATAAAGACAAGGGAGTATAGATTGTAGTAAAGGTTATGATGGTTTCTGCGAAAGGCTTAACATTGATCCTTTTAGCTATCTGATTTTCCAAGAGGGAAAAAAAAAAAACAACTTTGAGTTAAGCAGGCGGTTCAATGAGAAAATTCTTATGGTTAGTTTTAGAAGGTGGAACTTGGGGTGAATTTGCTAAATTGTTTTTTTTTCTCTCTTTATTGATGAATGCTTTTAAAAAGAAATGGATTTTTCTTTCCCACACATTTCAGATGCTCTTCTCAGTTCCTTTTTTTCCCTAATGCAAGTCAAAATTGTTAGAGAATTGAAAAGTAAAAATCCGTAACGTTGAAAAGGCCATGTTGTGAAATATATCATAAACACCCTGTTAGAGCAGTGCTTGCTAATTAAGGGAGAGAGCTCCTGGGAAACAGCAAGCCTATAACAGAGATCAGCCCCCTTTGATCCTCTGTAGAGTTTGTAAAAAACCTTGCCTGCCTAAACTTGTCTGCAGCTTGTTACATATTTTATCCATCTGCTGCAAGACCAAAAATAAGCAATTTATAATTCAGTTGAACTCCAGTTGTTCAGCAGATCACAGACTGAGGAGCCTTCAGTACGAGGAGAGGACAGAAGAGAAGCCAAGCACAGGCTGAGCAGAGGGGGACTATGCTGGGTTGTGGTCGTACAGGTGTGTCCCTGGTGTGGCTGCAAAGCAGCTCAGGTTTTTGCAATGAAACACACTTAAGTGTCTGTCTGTTCTGTATATATTGCAAGCAGAACGTCTGTGGGCTTTGCAGCTTTAGTCCAGATGGATCTCCCAGGACTTGGTTAGAGTAATGGATCATAGAATATCCCGAGCTGGAAGGGACCCGTAAGGATCATCGAGTCCAACTCCTGGCATGACACAGGTCTACCCAAAATTTTAGACCATGTAGCTAGGTGCACAGTCCAAATGCTTCTTAAATTCAGACAGACTTGGTGCCATGACTATGTCTGTGGGGAGCCTGTTCCAGTGTGTGACCACCCTCTCGGTGAAGAACCTCTTCCTGATGTCTAGCCTAAACCTCCCCTGCCTCAGCTTGACACCGTTCCCGCAGATCCTGTCACTGGTGATTACAGAGAATAGGTTGGCGCCCGCCTCCCCCTCGCGAGGAAGCTGTAGACTGTGATGAGGTCTCCCCTCAGCCTCCTCTTCTCCAGGCTGAACAGGCGCAGTGTCCTCCACCGCTCCTCTGGCATCTTCCCCCGTAGGCCCTTCGCCATCTTTGTCGCCCTCCTCTGGAAACTCTCCAACAGTTTCATGTCCTTTTTATACTGTGGTGCCCAGAACTGCACACAGTGCTCGAGGTGAGGCCGCACCAGTGCAGAGTAGAGCAGGACAATCACCTGCCTCGACCGACTAGCGATGCCGCGCTTGATGCACCCCAGGATAGCGTTAGTTCTCTTGGCTTCCAGGGCACACTGCTGGCTCATATTCAACTTGCTGTCAACCACGACCCCCAGATCCCTCTCTGCGGGGCTGCTCTCCAGCGTCTCGTCACCCAGTCTGTACGTAGAGCCAGGGTTGCCCCGTCCCAGGTGCAGGACCCGGCACTTGCTCTTGTTAAGCTTCATGTGGTTGGTGATCACCCAGCTCTCCAATCTGTCCAGATCTCTCTGCAAGGCCAACCTGGCACCCAACCGATCACCTGGGAAAGGGGCAGGGCAAAGCCAAAAAAAAAAAAAAGTACAAATCAAGCAGGATGATCAGCAGCTGTGTTGTTTTTGTTTATCTGACTTAGCTCAACAGTGTGCAAAGCACAACAGCATGGAGAACTGGGCTGTTTCTAGAAGCAACAATTCCCATGCTTTTGCTTCACCTTTGAATATTGAAAGAACAATGTAACCAAGTAAGTAACTGAAACTATTTCAACTGGAATTAGCTCAAACCTTTCTTCACACTTTCTTTACACTCATGGTGGTTGAAGACATCTCTATATTAATTCTCTTAGGGTAGGAAAGCTTTGCAGGAGTTCAACAAGGCCAAGTGCTGGATCCTGCATCTGGGGCACAACAACCCCAAGCAGAGCTACAGGCTGGGAGATGAGTGGTTGGAAAGCTAGAAGGCTGCCTGGCAGAGAAGGACCTGGGGGTACTGGTTGATAGTTGGCTGAATATGAGCCAGCAGTGTGCTCAGGTGGCCGAGAAGGCCAACAACATCCTGACTTGTATAAGAAGAAGAGTGGCCAACAGGACTAGTGAAGTGATTGTCCCCCGGTACTCAGCTCTGGTGAGGCTGCACCTCGAGTATTGCATTCAGTTTTAGGCCCCTCACTACAAGAAGGACATCGAGGTGCTTGAGCAAGTCCAGAGAAGGGCAATGAAGCTGATGAGGGGTCTGGAGAACAAGTCTTACAAGGAACGGCTGAGGGAGCTGGGACTATTTAGCCTGGAGAAGAAAGGCTCAGGAGCGACCTTACCGCACTCCACAGGTACGTTAAAGGAGGCTGTAGTGAGGTGGGGGCTGGTCTGTTCTCCCACGTGCCTGGTGACAGGACAAGGGGGAATGGGCTAAAGTTGCGCCAGGGGAGGTTTTGGTTGGATATTCGGAAAAACTTCTTTACTGAAAGGGTTGTTAGTCACTGGAATAGGCTGCCCAGGGAAGTGGTTGAGTCACCATCCCTGGAGGTCTTTAAAAGACGTTTAGATGTAGAGCTTAGGGATATGGCTTAGTGGAGGACTTGTTAGTGTTAGGTCAGAGGTTGGACTCGGTGATCTTGGAGGTCTCTCCCAACCTAGATGATTCTGTGATTCTGTTAACAACCATACTTTCATTTTGAATCTGAACAGTCTTGTATGGCAGTAAAAGGATGTGTGTATGCATCACGTTTGCCCCAGCCTACTTGGTGCATGACAGCTGCGGGTTCAAGCCTTAGCTGCCTCTTTGGGATGCCTGAGGGTCCACATCCAGGCCCTGCAGGTGATTGCAAATCACCGCTTTAATTCTGTGACAGAATTAAATTCACACTTTTAAAAGCCCGTCTGCCTTAACGTTTGTGGTGCCAGCTTCCCTGCCGGGGAATCTGTTGAGCGGCGCAGCGCTGGCTGCCTGAGCCATGGGGCAGTCGGCCACAGCATCCAGGAGACGTGGGACCAACTGGGTGTCAGCTCAGGAATAAGTAACGAGAGGAGCTAGCTATTCCCTACTAGGATATCACAAGTCTGCATTCCACTGATTTTTTAGAACAGATCAGAGCTTCGTTTTTGCAGCCATATGCTCTCTCTGCACTGGTTAGCTGTCACTCCTGGATGCCTGCATCCCTCCGAGGGCTACTGCTGTCGTGTTTCTTGCTGTTGAGATGGAGGCAGAGCCTTGTGAAGTCCTCTTTTCATCAAAATCAGAGACTCGTTTGCTGTTCCCTGTAAATAATTGACTGGCTAAAAACGTGTCCTGTAACTAGTGCTTACTGACCCAAATTTACCTCCTTCCACATGTCAGAAAATCTCGCTGTCTAAATTACCATCGCTTCCCAGTGACCGCCGTGGTGCTGTGACTTACCAGTGCCGTGCATTATGCCTGGAGTGTGTGATCAGCGCGGCGAGAAAATGAGTTGCATGGAGCAGGGAGGCTTTGACAAGGGCAGGCCTGGGCACAGAGGGTCAGTGAAGGGAGCAGCTCACCTGGGAGCCTGTGTCACGACTTTGTCTGCTCTTGGCCAAAGGTTTAAAACATGGCAGGGAGCATGGCCTGGGCCCCAGGGCTGGATCAGAGGCCAGCAACTGGCAGGTAGGTGCTGGAATGTGCCCAGAGCCAGAGGAGTTTGTAACAGCTATCAGTTTTAAAGGGGCTTTAGTGACCTGTGTTTATTTATTGTCCTTGGTAGGACTGCAATTTAAAGTACGTACTGAAGCTGATAATAAGCTTGTTGGAAGTGTCTGCACCGTAAGTCAACATCACTGGACAAAATTATTCAGGAGAGGTGTTTCAAAATGTAAAAGACCTTTCAGCTCACTGATCTCATCTGTAAAGAAGCAGTTCCCTCCAAAAAAGTGTAACTTCCTTTATCCATGTTGCATTTAAATACCTCAGAAAGTGGGCTTCTAATGATATTTCTCTGAAGACTATTTAACAAGGTAATACACGTTCTGCTGATCTTCTTTTCTTGCTGCTCATACTGGTTTTACCCTTTTGTAGTTTGATGACTCCTAGCCCTCTAAGTTCAGCAAGACACAAATTAATACTGGTAGTATTATTATTAACAATACTGCTGGGATTATTTCATTTTTGAAGCTTCTTATTGCGTCTTTTTGTTCTCTGTTAGCCCCAGATCTGCAACTATTTAATTCTTTCTTCCCAACCCCATCATGCTGTGTGGGTAGGCTTTTTCTTCTCCGAGTCCCTCAAGGAATGTCTGTCTTGTGATAATCTGGGAAAATGTGTAATGGGCAAAAAAAGGCACCTTAGCTTTCTGCAAGTTATGACAGCAAAAAAAGACCAATGTTCTTATTTAGTATTCAGGAGAGCTTTAAGAAAACAAGATAAGAAAAGCCTGATTCCATCTCCAGCTTCAGAGAAATGTCTCAGAGTTCATCTTAATCCAAAAGGTCGATGCTTACAGTTCTCCAAATGTGTGGTTATTCTGGGTATGATGGTGCCTAAACAGCAGTTAAAATACACCAACTCTTACAAATCTCTTATCATGATTGTTCTGTGCTGAAGAAGCACTATACAGACCTGGGCTGTGTCTACCTTCGTAGTGAAGATGTGGCTGAAGCAGGTAGCTTATTCCAGCCACTGAGAGTTATAATGGGCATACAGACCAATGCTTTTGTTAACTTGCTCCTGTTTTCAGTAGTTTATTATCTGTAACATCCTACCTCCTGGTTTTTGTTCATTTATGTAAAGGGCAAGACTACTCTTTGTTGTGTAGTTATGGGGTAGAGATGGCTTTCCATAAAGCCTTTCTGAAATAAAGCATTTGAGGTGCTTTTCTACCACAAGCTGGTTCTGCAAGCTTTGGGCCCATCACTTTAATCAAGCAAAACATAATTCTCCCCAAATTTTCCATGCTTCCCTTTCCCCATGTGGACATCCTAAGGGTGTGGTAGAAGTCAGGACCAGGACATTAGCTGAGATATTTTGACTGAAGTTTATTTTGTACTTTATCTTTTCCCAGGTCTGCTGACGGCTGTAACCAGAATGTGCGTGCTTCAGAAAAGGTACTTCTGCTCCCGTGTTCTCTGTTTATGCTTTTATATAAGGTTTAGCAACTCCGCAGGAATATGTGTGATTTGTCCATCACTTCTGGATTTCTAGTGGCATTCTCAATGGGTGGAAGTCATTTTTCCATTTCTCCTCTCTGATCTAGACACCTTAGGTAGATAATGTGTTGGCAGGTGTTGATGGACAAGCAATTTACAGTAATCTCTTCTGATGCTTATTCTTGTAGCTCCCTGAATTACAAGTGACATGCTGGCAAAACCAAACAACTGATCACCAGATACTGGCATAGGGTTAAGCATGGCTTCTGAGGCTGCTCAGAATTTCCTCCAGCCACTGTCGTCTTGGATGTCTCAAATATACGAAGCTATCCAACAAGCAGGAGACTCGATATCAGCTTCGTTGCTGAATTTGAGCGGAGTGGGTCGTAAGTCAGAGGAAGAGAGAAACCGGGACTTGGAGGACACTGGAGGAGTTTATGAGGATTATTCTGAGGAATCAGAAGATGAAATACACATGGACCTGTGGGATGAGGAATACACATATCCTAGAGAAGACGGTCATATTGGGGGTCCTGGTCTTGCTTCACAACCTCTCCCTAGTGGCTCCGACATGGGTCTCCAGAGGCAAAAATGGGTCAAAAATACCACCAGCTTACCAGAGCAGAGTGTTGAAAGCACCAGGCCTTTGGCAGCCAATGAATCCTACTGGATGAATGAAGATTTCCAGCCACTTGATCGGCTTCCTACAATTGCTGAGGAAGAAGGTGAGCCCTCTGTGAGGATCAGAGACCAGGAGAACAACCTCAGCATGGGTGGCTCCACAGAAATTCATAATGGCAAGGCAAGTTTTGCAGGTAAGTGCTTTCCAAACACCCAGACTGCTTCTCCGCTGTTGATTTGATGCAGTTGCTAATCTGCTCATTTTGTTCAGTGTTGTTGCTTCTCACAGGTAAAACAAAACCCCAGCAAAAATACCAGAGAAGAATCTAACTTTTCCCTCTTACATTTCCAGTTATTTTTTGTTCATTAAACTGATCTAATTGAAATAAGTGGAAATCTCCAGGAAGAAATACTGTGTGTTAGATGCCACTCAGGCCCTGTTGCAGTAGCATGGAGTATTTTTCTCACCCCCCCACGTTTTGTTTCAGGTAGCAGGATCCTTCGAAGACAGTGTTTAGCCTTAAGCCTTTGCTTTGAGAACCATCTGCCTTTGCGTCATTGCTATTAAAGATATATATAATCTCAAACCTTGTTTCTTTGTGCCAGGAATCTCAAGATGTTACTGTGCCATGTGCTGTGAAATGCTGTACTAAAAAGTCCCAGCCATATCTCATGATTTTATGGATGAAAGGCTCCCAAATCATTTTCCTCCCCTCCCACCACCCCCACAGGCTTTTGAAATAAAACTGAAAAGGACAGCAGGCAGGAGATTATGGGATGGAGAATGAATTTGGTATTTTCAGTTTTAAATAGATCTAACTGTGACTTCTGATCATTAAGTGACACAAACAGCTTCTCAGGTCATTGTGCTCAGGACTGAATCTCAGCCACTGGAATTGTTCTCACTAGATACCTCTGTCGGTGTGGCCAGAGGTTCCCTGGGCCACAGAAGGCTGATGGAGATTTGTGTCCCAACCAAATGTGGGAAAGCTGCAGTCCTGCTGGCACCACCAGGTCTTGCTGGGTTAAAGCTGCTCTTCAGGAACACATTCCTAAGAAGGGAGTTAATGGGAAGAACACAGGGAGGTTTACAGTATGAGGCTGAAGGGAGGCTTGAGACTTGCTGGGCATCTTCAGAGCTTAGTTTCAAATATGTAATATCTAAGAGGTTCTGTCTAACCATCAGGAAGCACTTCTGTGCTATGTGGGTGACAGAGCACTGGCACAGGTTGCCCAGAGAGGCTGTGGGATCTCCTCCTTGGAGGTCTTCAAAAGCCATCTGGGAAAGGGCCTGGGCAACCTGCTCAGGGTGAGAAGGGGCTTGGGCCAGAAGCCCTCCAGAGGTCCCTGCCAACCTTAACCAGGTGTGATTCCATGATTCTGTAATTGAAAAGAGCTTTCGGTTTAGCTGTTCTGTCCCCCAAGCTGGGATTGCTTGTGTCATATTCCAACTGAATGAATATGGATTGAAGCAGGGCTTGTAGCATCCTCCCAGGGTGTGCTGGAGGCATGGATCTCCCTGGACAAGTGCTACACAGGGCAGGTTGTCCTGTGTCTGGACCATACCCTTGCTTCCAATGGATGGGAGAAAAGGTGGTGAGCTCTCGGGGAGCTGGGGGCCAGGAGTGAGCTGCTGTCACTGTCAGAACAGCTTCTCACCTGCAGGGACACCTGAGGAGGACGGTTCTTAGGAGCACTGGGATGGACGAGATGGATTTTCTGGTGAGATGTGTAAGGCAGAGTGACATTCAGAGGTGCCCGAGTAACCCATCACTGCAGCTGAAGGGGAGAGTCACTGTGAACCTTTTCCCAGCCAAGAGCAGATGCTGACCACGCTGGTGCTGGGCTCTCTCCCATCGCTTATTAGCTTTCCTTCTAGAGGACTAGGAGGCCTCAATGACCTCCCTAGCACCCACCTCGCTGCAGCCTAGAGTGCTCTGCTTCCCCACAAAGCGCTTTAGAGGGCATTGCAGAGCTTTTTACACCAAAGGGAATGTTACCCCAAATGCTCCCAAATGGTCTTTTATCTTCTTATCTCGGCAGTGCCCTGCACAAAGGGCCATCTGCTGCTCTCAAGACTTGATAAAGTTGGCTGCTGGAGGGCTGGGCCCTGATACCTTTCTTCTCAGAGCCGTCCAAGTTGTATAATAGGAGAGAAAGTGCTGAGCTGGGACTTGGAAATGCCCTCTGTGAGAACTTTGATGTGGGAGGACTCATTTTGCCCTTCTCAGCGACCCTTCTCTCCCAAAACACAGACGTGCTCTTTGTATTTCACGTGTTTCTTTGTATTTCCTCTTTTTCCTTTAGATTCATTCTCTAACATCGAGAGTGTGAACTCTTCTGATGGTAACCTAGACTTGCAGAGAGGCTGTAATGCCCTGGCAACTTAAAATTTCAGTCATGGATTAGAATGATCAAAAGAAGATGTTTGAGGTATCCTTATTTCTGCTAGCTTTGTTACCTAACCCTAAGTGACAATGTAAGTGAGCATATGGACTTGCTGACATTCAGCAAAGGCATTCAGTAGCATCGCTATTAGCTTTGAGCATTTTTCCTTGCATTTGGCATTTTTCCTTGTTTCTACCAAATACATGTATCCTGTTTATCCTTATATTCTTTCAGAACATTGCATCTTGACTTTATTTCACTTAATGTACCATATTTCTCTCCACAATAGAATATTTTAAAGCTAAATTGGCACAAAACAGTTGCGATGCTGAATGCTTTTTGTTGCCATGGAAATATTTCTGGGCACTTACTGAAGACCTGGTTGCCAATAGTAATGTAACAGAGAAAATAGATATGCTTCATTTAGCAGCCACTGGTGATTAAAGAGCCACAGAAACCCGTTACAAGGTCATTCCAATATATAGTTTATTAGATTTAGGGGGAAAAAAAAATCACCCTAAAAGAGAATAGTTAAAAAAAAATTCAAAAAAAACCCAGTTGTTCCTCTCTCTTAAACTTACATCATGCTTCCGAGATAAAATAAAATAAAATTGCAGTTAAAACCCATCATTATGCCGCCTTCTTTTTATCAAATATGTTTCTGATCACATTTTTGCCTCCTAGGAAATGTGTCCTAGCTCCCAGGGTAGCTTTTCCGACGCCCCAGAGCAGCTCACGCATTATTGAAAACCATTTTTAGGCTTAGGGATTTAATACAGCGTTCGAGCAATGAGATTCTTGGGTTCTGAAGTCAAACGTCTGCTAGGTACCGCGGGGCATGCTAAGCAGCGGGGTGCAGGGCTGGCTGCTGCCGAGTCCTGCTCTGTTCTTCAGCGATGCTTGTCATGTTGTGCCAAGGTTTTGAAACAAACGCAGGGAAAAGTTTTTCACTTTGGATGCTTTTGGTCCGTGGTGTACAAACGGGGAAGTAGTTCACCGAAGTGCTTGGTTTGAGGTGATGGGAATGCAGCTCCTTTGAGCCACCACTTGTACCTTTTGCAAATACAGATGAACTTGCTCCTGCAGCTTTCTCGAGCCCCTCCTCGTTGTCTAACCTCAGTGTTCCTGCTAGAGGACCCATCACCCATCTCAGAAGGGGGAGAGAGCAGCTTTCGCAACCCCCTGCGGCTGAGACGGAGCGGATCAGCTGACTGGGGGTGGCTGGTGAGAGAGTGGCTGCCAAATCTATCATTGCACATTTGGCTTAAGAGGTGGGGAGGGAAAAAAAAAAAAAAGCAGCGGAGCAATAAGGCACTTCCAAAAGTAGTGCGCTGCTAGCAGAGGGGTAGGGCTGGCCAGTCCGTCTGTTTCCCAGCCTGGTGCTATTACAGAAGATCAGTACTGATGAAAAAAGTGAAGAGAGGCGATAACCGGGCCGTGAATGCAGTGATCTCAACCCGCTTCTTCCTCGGGGCCTGCGTCCTTTGCAAACAGAAAGTCAAAGTGACCATTAAGCAGAGCGGTTTCGGCAGTGGCTGCTCTGAAAAGACACGGGGAGAGGCACACGCCAGCAGAGCCCAGGCTGTGAATCAGAGCTGAGCTATTTTTGCACAGCCGGTTCTGTGATTGAGGAGCCTCCCGAGCTGTCTGACACCGTGCTCATAACACGAGCGTAATATATAGGTGAGCGCTACGCTGAAATTGCATCAAGTCTGGGGAGACTTTTCCCATCAATTAGGCAATCCCAGCGCTAGCTGAAGACTGCCTTTCAGCTGTGCTGAAGTAAATTTTTTGACCTTGCAACACCAGGAAGTTTGGTGTCCTAATGGGAATCTCGTCTGGATGGCTGTAGTCATCCTCCACGCGTGTGTAACGGGAGGCTCTGGGAGTTTTTAAAACTGAAGAGCTCCATTGCATTTACTTACCTTAGCCTCCAGCCTAACAGGGGTCATTGATTTTTGCTGGTAATTGCTGTAGTGGAGGAAATTATTCTTTCTGCTCTGTGTAAGCACTCCTGACCTCGATAAATGACCCTTTGTACAGCCAGGAATTCCTCAGCAAGAAGCGAGTTTTCATTAGGTCCAGTAGTGAAATCCACCTGTACCAAAAAGGTGTTGTTTGTATGATAAATCAAACCTCTGCCTCCACCTGGGACTAAAATAGATAGCTGGGCTGTTTCCATTTAAAGAGCCCGAGTGTTGATGTGTTTTATCACCTGTCTGCCTCCGGAGCCAGCCCGTGCTCCAGCCAGAACATAGCCCTCTAAAAATCAGCGCCTGCTCTCAAAGCAGGACATCTGAAGAGGGTACACTGAATCAGCAGCACCACTAGGACCGAATGAAAGCAAGCAAAGACAGACGGTGGACAAAAGCACTTCACAGAAAATAATCCTGGCTGCTCGAGTGGGAGAGATGAAGTGCAGACACGAGTTTGCATTCAGCGCTTTCTCTCTGGGAAACTCAGAGCCACTCAGGAAGTATTTGTGCGCAGACTTTTGTGCTTGCGAAGGTGGCACCGTGTTCCTTTTTATATTTAAAATACTCCTTTGCAGTTCTGCCTTTGCAAAGCTTCAAATTATAAGGTATTGTCATCCAGGATGCCAAAAGTAAGTGGATGAGAATATGCGACGGCCCTGAAAGGGGGGTGGATGGCAGTATTTCCAGCTGTATACCCAGGGGAGTGGAGGCAAAGATTGGTTCAAAACATGAGTTTTCAAAGGCGCTACTATTGCAGGATCTGTCTTATCCCCGTTGGCACTGCTGTTCATCCTCAGTTCATGGTTTTAGATGCAGCCTGCCAGCCCGCAATGGATCAGTGGTTTGGATTTTCACCGAGTTCCTTGCCTGGCGTTCAAGGCTTCATCCTGCCCAGATCCCCAGGGGGCTCTGTTCAGGAGCGCTCCTCGTCTGTGCAGGCCATTGAGCAGGTTGCATAAGCTGCGTGCAGAAAGATTTATTTAAGAGGAAGAGATGGCTGTTGCCATTCAGCACAGTTGCAGAACAAATTGTGTGTGTGAGCGTGTGTGTTTGTGCATGTATTTTCTGATCCGCTTTTGCTAAGTGGCATCCTCTTCCCACTCCCCATATGGCAGCTGCGACTTTATCTTCCTCTGGGAAGGTTGTTTAGGGCCCAGGAGGCTTCATTTGCCAATAAACAGCATCTTGGCAGCAGCTGGGAAGTGCTGCCTCTCTCCTAGAAACCCTGCCTCCTCACCTTCGTTCTCCTACTACAGGCAAGGCAGGTGTGAATGATCTCACTGCGCCGTGGTGGAGGTTACGTGCAGGCATACTAGCAGCACTCCGCAGCACTAGGACATAGTATTTCCGTGAGCTGACACAAACAGTAGTACTTCTGCCCATTTCGTGTTTGCAGCTGCGGTCGTTGCTCGCTTGGCCTGCTTCGCAGGAGGCTGCTTGTTCAAACCCATGGCTGCAGGAGATGCTTGCGGAAGGAAACGACCGTGAGAACTGCTGGAAGCGTGGATGATCCTCTTCTGGTTCTTCCGACCCTCTTTGCATTGCTTACCAGCCCAAAGAGCACTACCATGAACTTACTGAGATAGCATCGCTCTGCCTAAAGGTGGGCTGCTGGCGCTCCTCGCCTTTTGCCAGAGGTAGGGGTGAGGACAGGACTTTGTTTCTGGGTCTTGTGATGATCTGCTGGCAGCCATCATCATCCTGAGTGGCCTGCTGGGCTCCTGAAACACAAGGTGGTAACTGAGGGGAATCACTGGGATGAAAGAAGAGAGGGAGACTGCAGTCATGGGGGAAAAACGTGTAGTTTTGCAGGTGGCGAGGAGCGGTGTTGTGCTGTGTGGATCTTCCAGGTAATGAGGGAGATGTGTTTGGGATCTACCTCTGTGATGCGTTCACGTGTTTTTCCTGCAGTTACCTATGGTTTAGGAAGGCTTCATCAATACCTATTTGTAGTCCAACCATGGACGACTTTGAATCTCAAACCAATCTGTAGCAAAATCTGTAACAGATCCCTTCAGGTGACCATGAAAAGAACTGATGCTGACCGTGAGAAGAACTGACGCTGAGTGTGAAAATAGCTGCTGCTCTCCTGGCCTCCTCATCCCACCCAGAAGCTCCTTGACGTGCAGGCACGTGCTCCCCCGTCCAGAGAGCTGAGCAGTGATGCATGATGAGGCATCTCTGGAAGGACTCACAGCACTGGGTGAGTGCATGCCCACACATGCCGCGTGCTCGGAGACATTTCATTCCTCGGGCTGAGGTGATTCGAGCCCATGCAGTCTATACGTAGCAGCATGATATGTGTGGGAGCACTTTCCAGCAAATAGTTTGAGAGTTGCAGAGCTGGAGAGACGGCCCTGAGTTTGGATTAATAAGAACACCGAGGTTTGCTGAGGCTCTGTGTCACAGGGCCTGGACCTCTTACCGTAAATAATGTGCTGTGGCTGTGAGACCATTGGGCCTGAGGGTGGTTTGCAGCTGTCAGTAGGTGATGTAAACCTGCAGCTGAGGTGCACTGACCTTCCCTGCTCACAAGTCGTGCTGCTCCCCGTGCCTGGAATCACAGGCATGTGATTGTTTGGGGGATTGAACCGGTTCATTGCTTCCTCCGAGTCACCAGCCCCGTCCTTACGACTGTTAAACCAGGTGAGTTGGCCACAACTGAAACAGGAAGAAATGGGGAGGAGGAGGAGGACAGGACTGTCCCCTTTGGGTGACAGTGTTGGTCACAAACCCATCAGAGTCGTGATGCACCACATCTGCACCCACTGCTGCCCCCGAGGGCTGTGATTTCCCCCGGGGGTGTCAGGGCAGTGGTGGTGTTGCAGCAGTGGTGAAAAGAGGCTGTGGTGAATCAGCCACGTGGCAGCAAACAGAAAGGTTCAATTAGAAAAGCCAGCGGGAAAATAAAGATCTGCCTTGTTGCAGCACGGCAGTTATCCGTAGCAACCCCAAACAAATATCTGTGCGAGGGAGGTGATTTCCACCCCGTTAATCAGCAAACAAAGCCTTGGGGGTGTGAAGCTGGTGGTTACGGTGCTGAGCGCCACGACTGGTGTGTAATCAGCCTGCGTTTGCTGGATCTGGCTGCTTGTGAGCGTGGCACAGTGAAATCACGCTCACATGGAGGAGCAGGAGTCAGTGCATTGGGTCTCCTTGGCCAGCTCGATTTCTGCGAGGGGGGAAGGCCGTGTTCTGGAAGAAGACAGTGCCAGTCCAGGCAAACCTATTTACCTCTGGTAGAGAGAGCTTACAAAGCGTCCTTTGTCGTAGCAGGAGAACCGAGTATCCAAACCAGGCAGAAGAGCTGGGTGATAAGGAACCTGAAGGGATTCGACCCCGTGTGGTACAAAGGCAACCAGGGAAGCTGTCACGAAATAATGCTCCTAAAGAGAAGGGAGCTGGCCGTGGGGTGCAGCACGGCTCGGGGGTGCAGCCCTGTCCATGCTAGGGGATCTTCTGGCTTAGCAGGGTCTCCTGCACTGTGTCACCTTTTGTCTTCCGCTCCTCCACAAATCCCAAGCCCGTGCTGATAAAACCCGGGGGTGCAAACGAAGCCTGACTCACGCTTACTCCGCACGTAAAATGCAAAGTGGGTGACTGGGAAAATCAGGGATGGTTTTTGCTTCTGCTCCTTGGCTGCCATTTCCTCTCGCTGTGGAAGAACCCTAGGCAGCAAAGTGAGAGTCGGTTTGAAGCCGAATCCCGTGTTCCTATTTTTAAAACCCAAATTTTGGAGTAGGAAAAGAAGCGGTAGGAAAAGATGTTGATTGTCACACTGTTTTCTGTGGGCAGGTCTCTCTTTCTTTGCACAGCAGCGTGCAGAATTGGAGTTTATTGCTCTGACTGCTGCATTGTTTGGCTTTACAAGTGCCTGATGGCCAGAGCCAAATACTGCGATTGCTCTTGTTTCTGATTAGACCTTGGCTTTTTTGTTTGCTTTTCACTTTCCGCTGGAAATTTCCCCTGCTCTGAAAGCTGCCGAGCTGCGATTCTCCTTGCCTGCATCGCACCCGGCGCCTTGTCCTCGCAGAGCTTCCCGTCTTCCCTATAAAAAGAAGGCTTTAGGCAAAGGGCTCGTATCTCCAAGTAGTTTTGAGCATAAATGAAGGCAGGGGTTGCCTCTTCCCTCATCAAACGCACACAGCAGGAATTTGCATTCTCTGTGTGTTGATTTGCACCCCCAGTTCAACCGGTTGATAGCAAGAGTGAGAAGAAGACACGAGACCAAAGCCACAGTGCAAATCAAAGCTGGAGTTGCACAGAAATTGGTAGTAGCAACTCCCCGTGCATTGCCATATGTTTCCTTTATAAAACGTTCCTCCTCTTTTCTGAGAAGCTCTAACAAATCCATTGCTTGCAGCAGGCTCAGTTTTCCCAAAGAGAGGCCCTTTTCTTTATTCTGTGTGCAGCTCCGGGCTTTGAGTTGGAAGCCAGCGCAGATCACCGTTTCTCTGTGTCATCCCCATCATGAAAATTTTAGGACCAGGCCAATGTGACTGGTGCTGTAATAGCACAGAACGCCGTGCCGAGAGCTCCTGGGATCCTCCAAGTGCATGCATTATGCATGGACACACTGATATTGTTTGTGGTTATATGATCAAATACATTTTTTTGGTGTAACACTTCTACTTCCTTCAGGGCTTGATGTTGCTCCCATGGAAGCTGTCACTGGCCTCAGTAAAGAAGAATCAAAATCTTTAGGATGAAGGTGAAGGGCAGCATTAAATGTACAGGAGAGCTGAAATTTGTTATTTGCTAACTTTTCGTTGCTCAGCCAAAATCACTTTTTTTTTTTTTTCTAACACGCAAGCAGACAGGATGCAGTACATCTATATTTTACACTTATGCTATGTATTTTATTTGGTAATATTTTTTTTTCTTGGACGAGCTTTGAACAAATGCTAAGTTATTCTTTATACTTGGTAATGCTGCAGAGACTTCTTGAATTATTTATTTCCTACATTTTAGCTTAGTGTGTCTGGGTGCCTGTAAGCCAACTTTGTAACTGATTGGGTGTTTGAAGTTTCTGAGTAAGTGGTGGTAGTTTGGAATACCTTGCAAGAAAAAGAGGTCAGCCTCCTTCCTCCCACACTGTCATCCTTGGGGAAAAAAAAACAAAAACAAAACCAACTCACATGCTTCCTTAAGAGTGGTGAGAAGCTGATTTGTGAAGCAGATGATATATAGAAGTAATTGAGTTGAAGTTGCTAGAAATACATATATGCTACGCAACATCTGCAGATCTCAAGATGTATTCATTATCTTTCCAGAGTTTAGATTATAATTATGGGCCCTTTATTTAAGTTTCCATGGCGATATAGAAAATGTTTCCCCTTGTCCTTTCCTAATCAGGACACTTGTATATTTGAATGGTGAACATTTTTCCCTCCCCTGGGAAGAGTTAGTTTTATTAATACGGAGACATTAAGCTGACATGGAGCTGTCTGCTGCTCAGGCACGGATTCAACAGCAGACCTATCAAGCATTTGCTACAGATTCCCCAGTGCCTCTGTTTAATTAGCCTGTGTGCTTCCGAATGCAAGTAGGAAATAGCATCGTGTCATAACAAGTGGTGATGCAGTCAGGCTTTGGGGATTTGTGCAGTTGGAGTCAAAGTCAAGAGGCCAATAATCCCTAAAACCCGGCCAAACTCCTCCCTTTGCCCAAGCAAGATGCTGTAGATGAATTCAGTGGAGGGTACAGACAAGTAATTTGGCTCTTCCATTAAAAAAAAAAAAATCCTTTAAAAAAAGAGAATTCTGAGCTTTGTGGAAACAAACGAAGAAGCAGCCCAGCTAAAGGCTGCAGCTGAATAGCTAACTTTAGGTTTTTGCTGTAGGTTTACAAAGGAATCCCACAAGCGTTGTTGCAAAGCGAGCACTGGTATCTGTCTTCTCTCCTGCACCCCACGCTTTGGAATGAATCTAATAAAGTATTCCTCAGTTAGGCATCCTCAGAAGTAGCACTGAATTTTCAAATGCCCAGAAATTGAGCTGACCGTCCCAGAGAAGGGGCTCTGCTCTGTTCGCAGGAGCACGGGATCCATGTGGCCTCTGCAAAATTTCTTTTAATAACCCGATTTACACACAACATCAATACACATTCATTACAGTGTACAGCCTCGTGCCTGTGGACCCAGGATCTTAATGGTACGTGTTCACGAGCAAATGCTGAGAGACATGGCTTAGCTACTCAAGATAAGGTTTTACCCAGGATTTTTGGCAAACTGAGTGAAAAGCGCAATGTCATTTAAGTTGAAGTAATTTTTATTTTGTGCCTTGAATACCCAGGAGGTACGTGTAAAGCAGAGGTTATCAGTATTTGCTGAGCGTTGAAATTAATTTTGCAGAGGTTGCATGAGCTGTGGGTAGTGAGTTGACTGCACAGTTGGCTGAAAAGGAATATTCAGTTTTATGTGTTTCAATTATTAGGACAGATCATAGCGCGTTTAGACCAAAGGGTTGCTACAACTTGAAATAATTATTAGTTAAAGCAATTTCAAAGAAACTTACTTTTAAGGGCTTATGTAAAAAATAATCAAATTTAATCATGGCTGGGCACTGCCCATTTACAAACTAATGCCTAAAACCCTTTTCCTTTATCACAACAGGAGCTTTTAGCTTTTTCTTCCAACGGAGAGCAATTTTCTAGAAGGTGCAGCAGCCTCGTTGTCAGATTAAGTGGTAGATCAGAGCAAGAGGGGCTCCAGTCTGCCAGCAGGACATGAAGAAGCCACCTTCCGCTGGCTGGAGGTGGGCGCAGGTTGCTTTGGTGCTGCCAGCTCCAGTGCCCCATCATCACTGCCCATGTGCTGATGGAGAAGCAGCCACAGTTGTCATCGAGGTCACAGGTTTTTAATGGATGAAGGCAGGGTGCTATTTCCCCATGTGGTTGGTGTAAGTGAGATTTGAGGCGAGGAAAGGTGCTTTCCCCGAGAAAGCTGCCCTCTGCCCGTTTGCCTGCACCGCTCATTTGTTCAGCTGCTTGGGTTTGCCATGGCGATTATCAAAGCGAGTCTTGGCAACCATGGTTGTATACTTGGTGTTCAAGAGCGAGCAGCAGGTCGGCCACGGTGGACATCTGGCTTGTTCACATGCGTGTACACAAGCGTGCACGCACACCCCGGCTGCCCGTCATCCCCAGGGCTCCCTCTCCGTGCGTGTCGCTGGGTCGGAGCTTCCTGCTGCCGGGCTCCCTGAATGCTGGGAGGCAGCTGGCAGGGAGATTGACAAAATGTTTCTACGTTTTCACCCCGAGAAAGCAAGGCCAAGTACATATAGTGCGTATTGAGCCCTCCTTCCCCCAGCTGGCAGATATTTCCGTGCTAACGAGGGTGCAGTCATCTTGTAGGCAGAGCACGTGCTGGGAGAAGGAGGGGAAGGGCGTTCGTGGGGACGTGCTCAAACGTGTATCTGCACTTTTAAAGGTTACGATTTACATTGGTCTCCCGAGTTCCTCTGCTGCTGGCAGATGGAGTCAGCAGTGCCTGTTAGCCATGTGCCGTGTCTGAGTGCTCGTGGCGTTACCCAGAGGAGGTCGTGGCTGAGTTGCTTTTTCTGCACAAGAGACGTTCCCTCTCCTCCTTTGCAGGAGCTGAAGGCAAGTGGAAGGACAAGAAAGTTTTCAAGCACTCTGCTGATTGCTTTGTCTTTGCACGGGCTAATGATTTTACAAGTGGTTCTCGGTGTATGTTTTGCCCTACTCTGTTCTGCTCTGTTAAATATATGCATTAACAAAATGAGGTGAAGCGCAAAGGTGGGCAAGGTCTAATAACTTGTAATTGCTGCTGATACAAAATGCCATCCACAGGCTTTCCTGAGGTTTAAGAAGAAGCAGGTCCATGTCAAGTTCGTTCCCCAATCCTTCCTCAAACCCCTGCTCCACTGTCTGTCCCCAGCAGGTCCATCTGGGAGCTGGAAGTGTGCAATTTCATCTGGCTTCTTGGCCAAGGGCAGCAGGCTGTCTAAAGCCCAAGCTGTCTTTTCCTCCCAGTAAACAGTTCTGGGGTGGATGAAGAACTGACAGCATCTCCAGCGATGGATGAGGTGATTAAGCAGCTTGAGATCTACGTCATGCTCATAAAATTTTTGATCAGGAGTATCTGAAAAAGCAACACAAGCAGGCGTGGAGCATAGACCCACATTCAGCCCCTTCTCTCCAGCCATGAGGAGTGAAGTACAGGGGTATCTGAATGTGATCTCCCTTTCTCTCTTATTAAACTGGCTTTCCCTATTAATTACCTGAAGCTCGTTTCTAAAATACTTAAAGAGGGAAGCGTCTGGATCCAAGCCCTGCTGAAGTCCACAAAGATCTGTCCATTGACTGTTTTTTGGTTTTGAGTTCTGGCTCCAAATCCACAGGGATTCTTATGGATTATTTTGCCAGAATAAAGACTGCAGGGCTTTGTTCTGATATTTTTTGATCCGTGCCATTAAAGTCATTTCTTTAGCAAGCCTTTTAGCAAAAGTTGCATGTCTCCTTTTGCAGCAGCTTTGCAAACACAAGGTGAACAGTGAATGAATTATGCTGGATCATTTGCCAGCGCATACGCCAAATGTCAGGCAATGACAGAAACTAAAAATTTATGGCACAGAAGGGAAGAATTTTATGATCTTCTATGGACTAATGTAATGACTCTTTTATACAAACAAAGATGGAATGCGTTTAAAAATGTAGCTACTTAGAAAATTGGCCTGAACACATTCTAAAATCTGGAGAAATTCATTAGAGGGAAGAGCTGTGAAAGTGCCCTTTGTTTTCAGTTCCGTAGAATGCCTTAATTTTGAAATACGATTGCTTGGTTTTAATTCACCCTCTGATCATTTCAAGATACGTCTCTCCATTGGACTCTTCTTCTGGCACAACACGGTGCAGCGTTGGTATAACTTTTCAGAGGTGATATTAATCTCATTTCTGAACAGCTATTTAAATAATATTAAACCAGGTATTGAAACCTGCTTTCAACAAAGGTACTGGGTTCACCACCCCATTCCTCATTAAGCTCAAAATTAGACCCTTCATTATGAACAAATGCCTATAACCTAATGTTCTTGGGTATGCCGGGTCTCTTCAAACTGGTAGTTTCTGTGTTTTTTTTTTTTTTCACAGAATCAGAAATCTACAACAGACTTAGGCATCCAGAGGAGCTGAGCATCTTGGAGGGCCCTGAATAGCTTCTCTCCCACTCAGCCTTGGCATACAGCAAAGTCTTCACACATCCTGTTCTTAAACGAGATTTTCCTTGACCCTCTGTTTCTGAATGTCATCACGGTCGGCACTTTGGATTTGTTTAGCCTGAACTTTTCACCTGTTAAAAATCATTGTAGTAACCTGAGTAGAGCCTGGGAAGAGGAGTGTGCTCTGCAGGAAGGAGGTGTTTGGAGGATGCTCCGGGGAGCTGAATGGCTTGAATGCCAGCTCTGCCCACAGCCTCTCTGCAAATCACCCTGTTAATAAAGAGCCTGTTTTAGTTCTGGAAACATGGAGTCTTCTTATGCAATTACCCAGCATGTGGTAAATTAAACAATCTTGGCCTGATTGCATAATGTCACTTGAAATTTAAGATCCTTTTTCTCTTTAGCCCCTAAAATTTACAAGCCATTTTTGTTTAGATTTATAGTAATTAGATAATGGTTCTGCTTCTTTGAGGCTCTTCTGGGAAGTTTTTTAGCACTTTGATGGCTAATCTCAAAATAACCAGGGGCAGAGCAGGGCTCAGTCTCCCCGTGTCTGCTGTGGTTCAGTGTGTGGGAGCACGTGGTGCCAAAGAGTGGCTTGGAACGGGAGACTAGGAAGCGAGTAGTGCTGTATGAAGGTAAACATGCTTCAGTCCCACTGACTTGTGTCTTTGCTACTGTGCCTTGCCTGTCTTTCAGGAAGAGGCATGTCAAAATCACCAAGTCCAGAAGTTTCAAGATCCATCCTGAAATCCTTTCTTTCTCTTGACCGTGCTGTCTTTCTCTTGCCCAAGCTTGTAACTTTCCACATGTTTTTGTTCAGTCTAGGAGCAAGGATCAAGTTTCTGCCATTTTGGAAAATCTCAAAGAAAAGACTTTCTTTTTCTCGTAAAAACAGTGATTCACTGCAGTCCTCAGAGCAAATGTCACCTTGGCCAGCACAAGTAAGAGAGACAAATTAAACTCTTCATCTGTGTTTCTTGCTGGTTAATAAACTATTTGGTGTTAATTTAGCAAAACCTACTGGGCTTCATCTTTTAACTCTGGCAGTGCATTTTAGGAACTCATGTTTCTTTAGCATATTGCAATTCATAGAACTGGGAGATTCTTCAAAAAAGAAGGAAAAGATATTTTAGGTCAGTCAGACCATTTACTTGCTAATTTGAGAGGAGTCTTCACAGTTTTTTCCAGCCGGAGTTTGAGGAAGTGTTGAACTTTCCCTGTATCCTTGGAGGGATGCTTCTGCATCCCAGTACCTGTTGGGAGTTCTGCTCCCTGGTGTCGCAGGTGAGGCTCATGCTTTCATCTGGCAGATTTTATGGTTTCTTCACAGCCAGTTCTGCAACCTTGAATGCAGACTTTCCTGACTTTTTTGGTGATCTATGTTCCCTGGTGTTCACCTGGCCTTCATCGTGACTTGTGACATGTGATGCAACAGGGGAAGCTTGTGGGGCAGGGCAACACAACACATTCTTTTTGTGTACAATGCCCTTAAGTTTAGAATTTGCTGCTACTGCTCTGAGGGGACTCCTGGCTAATTAAAGTTCAGATAGTTAGGTAGTGATGTCTCAACATATATCTGTGATACTCTGCTGTTTATTCATGTCAGGTATTCATATGACAGTTGACATTTTCTTCCTTCAAGTTCTCTCAAGTAAATTACAGGCATTTTACTGCTATGACCTTTTCCCTTACATGAAGAACTTCTGTTTTGACCATTTTTTTGTGAATATAACACCAGAAGAGATGTAATTGGAGATGTATAGTTGTTCTGGTCTGCGTAGCTGGGCTATTACCTGTAATGATCCCCCAAAACAGGTATTTGTAAATGATTATCACTTACCAAACTACTTTAAATTTAAAGAAAAAGGCAGACTGTTTCTCTAAATGGTTCTGGTGAATCACCTTTTCCCTTCCTTTCCCTGAATACTACACATTTGCTTTCCTAACACATTAATTTTTCCTGAGTCTTAGGGAAATGTCTGGCTCTATTAATACATTTCTGGAGTTTTCCTGTTATGAATAGCCTTTTATGGCTTTAATGTAGTTTTTGAAAATTCTTCTATTATTGATCTAGATATTATCCCAGCAGGAGTCAAAACCACAAGACAATTGTGTGAGGATAATTTCTTACTACAGTAGCATTTTATTCTGAAAGCCTGCTGCGTGGTGTGTGCTTTGATGGATGACCCACTGTTTAAAATGTGTATTAGACATTGGCTTGCTAATTAAATGCCTTAAGGAGTGCCTGTACCCATTCACTCTAAGTAAATTTGTATCTGTGGAATTTAGGTTATTTTGTTTCTTGCCTGTGTTCTCATGTTTACTTGTTTCTGTTTTCTGACATTGTAGGGAAGAGTGGGAGTAATGGCAAAGAATCAAATGACTTCCTACCCTCACTTGATTTCAGCTCGGGTCAGAGGGGAGAGGATGAGGGCTCTTGATTTCAGGACCAGGTCTGCCAGCTGGGAGGAGAAGATGGGGTGGCTTTTGCATGCTAGAAGGGAGTGAGAAGAGCACTCACCTGGCATTTGGGAGACCAGGATTCAGATCTCTCATTCTCCTGAAGGACCATCTCCCACCTCTCAGAAAAGTACCATAACTTAAAAATTGTGAGGTGCTCTCAGACTGCTCTGTTGAAGTGCCTGTACTTGAGGCATTTTGCTGGGAGGGAGGAATGTGAGACCCTTCGTGGACAGAGGGAAGGGGACAAGGTGGTTGTCCTGGTCATTGATTGAAAGAGCAGCCAAGGAAGGGGGCAGGGGCTTCTGCCCACCTCCAAGAAATGGCTCCTGAGTGCCGTTCCCATTCCCTTTGTGGTTTTGTTTCTGGTTTGGTTTCTGTGGGGCAGATATGAATCAGAAACAGCATATTTGCTCCTAGGACCAAGCACAGAATTTCTTCTACTCGGAAGGATTTGGGCTTTTTGTTCAAGACAGTGGGATGTGGAGAAAATGGAAACACTGATTCATCTAAACCAAAGCAAAGACATTGTTCTCTATTTAACAGAGTGATTATTACTATTATTTGAGTTGGAGGCCAAATCTGATTTTTTGTTGTTGTTTTATGGTAATGACCTTCATGAGAACAAACCTTTGCATCCCAAGTGTCTGTGTTTCTGAATCTCCTTTTGTTACTTTCATCAGCCCTGTGGAGGCGCGGCTTTGTTTTGTTCACTGTAACTGCTCCTTGCTTACTTGGAAGTGGTGGAGGCAGAACCCGGCTCTCTGTGTTCATAAAGCGAGGCCTGGCATCAAATTCGCTGGAAGGAGGAAGGTCCTTGGTTTTCTTCTGCAGGTGTTTGCAGAGCACATTCAAGGCCAGATCACGATGTTATTTTCATCGGCGTTCCTGCCCATGTAATTACTTGTGTCACTCCACTCCACGCAGAGTGCTCTCAGTGATGCCTTGGAGTGAAGTGCCCTGTCTTCAGAATAGAGGCTTTGATGGTGCAGAGGAGGAATCGGTGGTCTGAACCAAAGAAGATTGTTTTGTTCTTGTTAATGAACCTTTCTTTAGCCCATAAAGTAGATGTCTAAGGACCAGATGAATTAAAACCAAGGGAAGAGTCAAGGAATTTGGGGAATACATCTCCCTTCAGCCACCTGTGGAACAAATTAGCCCAAACATAGAGTTTGGAAATTCCTGCTTGGCTTGTGGGGCTGATAATGTGTACCCATGCTCTCAGGGATGGGTGATGGGTCGTGGTGGCACTCTCACTGATGTGAAACTGCTTTACTTACCGGCTCCATCCCGTTGGCCATGCTGACTCTTGTCTTTTCCCCTTCCTCCTGCATAAAAAAAAGTTGCTGATATCAGAGAATCACAGGATGGTTTGGGTTGGAAGGGACCTCAAAGACCACCTAGTTCCAACCCCATGGGCAGGGACAGCTCCCACTGGACCAGGTTGTGCAAAGCCCCATCCAACCCGGCCTTAATATCTGTTCATCAGGGCCATGCTGTACTCTTCTGTAATTTATCTGATCTGTATTTTCATGGAAATGATTGCTTTGGGGCTGCAAAGGAACCCCAAGGCTCTTGAACACCCCCTACTGCACTTGGTGGTCAGTTTCTTTGAGTAAGGGAAATCAGTTTCTCCATTCAGGATGTGAAAAGTAAGAAACAGCCATCTCCACTCCATCAAAAACTGACGTATAAATCATTTGTTGTAAGTCCAGTGTTGCGAAGTAGAAAGTGCCTCTGGCAAACAGTGGAATCCCAGAATCATTAAGGTTGGAAAAGCCCTCCAGGATCATCTGGTCCAACCATCCCCCTACCACCAATGTCACCACTAAACCTTGTCCCTAAGCACCACGTCCAACCTTTCCTTGAACACCCCCAGGGATGGTGATGCCACCACCTCCCTGGGCAAGCTATTCCAATGCCTTGTGGAGATGAGGTCAAAAAAGAAAAGAAAAAAAAATGATTGGAAGACACATTCTGGGAGGGAGAGGGGGAGGATTTCATTGTAATCCCTCTGAAATTAATTTCTTGCTGAAAATTGTTAGATCTGGATGGACTAAGCCAACTGAGTTACCAAGACAACCTACCCTATCATGAAGATGACCACATATCTGTTGATTCAAGAAGAACAATGGAGAGTAGGGGTGCTGGGCAGCATAAAGGGCCTAGGACGGAGTCCAGCACTGCTGATGGCATTAGCCAGCAAGCCACCGACAGATGTTTGGAACTGGAGACAACACTTTCCAACCAGGGATTTGAAGGAAATGATGCTACTGACAGCTCATCGGCGTGGAGCCCTGAGGTACAGTGAATTGTCATTTATTACATGTGGTGTAAGATTTTGAAGGGTACCGGGGGCCAAAGAATGTTAGGGGAGAAATGAAGCGAAAAATTGATCGGCACAGCAGGAGGTAATGGTTCTCCTGTGTGCATGAGCACACACCTCTCTGTGTGTTTCCCCTGTTTCTTGTATTGTACCTCTTGCTACTAAGAGTCATTCAGGGAAGCTGCTTTCTTGCTTGATGTCTGACTTTCGGTTTTTGAACTGAAATCGCAACCAGTATTTATGATCAATTAGCAAAGAGCACCCTGTGGTGGCCCAGGGCTTTGCAACTGGCTTCATGTGCAGTGTGCAGGCCTGGAGATGTGGTGTCGTCCCTGGATCAGATCTGTGCCTCTTTTTCTACAAGGTTTTTGTGGCTTAGGCAATGGGAAGCATCTGGAAAGCTGGAGGCGACTGGTGGCTTTGACTTGGCAAAGTGACCATCACCAGGGTCCCACTGATAGCAGGCATCTTTCCAGGGAAGGAGAGGGAATGAGGTTAGAGCTGCTTTGCTTTCCCTTGGTTCTGCACCTTTATTTTGAAGCCGCAAGAAACTGTTACAGATTTTAAGACTTGTAAATGCCTGATGACTTAGCATCCCTCTTTTCTCTCATATTCTTTCTGCGTGATGTGTTTGGTTTCATTATTATTTTACCACGAGATTGAATTTCTGAAAAAATATCAGCTTCAATCAGACATATTAAAAGAATCACACAAAGGTCACGTCTTCTGCCTGAGTTAAAGGAGACAGTTCTTCAGCTGTGGAAATTAATACCTCTGTACTCCGAGCAACAAGGCTCTGAAAGCAGGGTTCCTTTCCTCCGAGCATGCTGCCTGCAGCTGGTTAAAGCGATGGAGAGCCGCTCCTCGGTGCATATGCTCCAGCCTTAAAAGGTTTTTTTTTTCTATAGCATTTTGGTTTGCTGCACAAACCATTCCCACAAAGCGCCATACAACACGTGGGAACTCCATGAGATGCCAGCCCAGACCTCTCTTTGCTGTGTGCCTGACACACAGTGTTTGTCTGCCCAACTGAGGCTCGTTCCTCCTCTTCATCTGATGACATTGCCGTGGTACGCCCGTGTTGCAATGTCTCAGCTGTCCTCCACTTGTATTTCTTTGGAATCTGTCTCTCGTTTCGCTCCTGGCATGTACAGTTAAAAAATGCAAACAATGGCTAGAGCATCAGGTGGCAGATATCCCCAAGCCCCAGTTTGTCTACTACGAGCAACTACTCATCCAAAGGTATTGTGTGAATTAATGGAAGACTTTTTATTACAGGAACTAAATGTTCTGACATGCCAGGAATGTCCAAGCTCTATTATGCTTCATTCAGAGCTCCTCTCTTTAGAGACAAAAATGATAATTTTATGCCCCTACAGTGGAACCACAAGTACCATTTCAAGCCTAGTCCATAATTAGCTGCTCTCACAGGTTTCTCTGGCAGCAATGGACTTATTTTACCTAGTGAAATGGATGTTGGCTCTGTCCTGAGTGGCTAGGTTAGACATACAGTATCAATCAGCCTACTTAGCTTGACGCCACCACAGCCGAGCTGGGAAGAGGGAAATAAATTCAGATGAAGTTTCTTGACCCCACGCTTTCCTTGGATTTCAGTTTAACTGTTTATGTAGTCTGTGTAGCCAATACCTTCACAAAGCACTCACAAACCCAGCTGAGCCCTGAAAGGCAATGGGAATTTTGTCAAGACTTCCACAGAAAGACGACTGAGCATCTGTAAGCTTCGTGTGCTGAACACCTGCAGGGAGGTGAGTCCCGGATAGCACAGCTCTCTCTGAAAGCACCAGTCCGTGGCATCCCGACAGCTTGGTTGTCCACAGAAAGGTCACTGGCACGGAGTCTGGCATTTCTCTTTCTCTCTGTTCCTCCACTGCATGCAGTTTTCTCTGCAGTGGATATGTCCACAGCTATTGTAGCACAGTTTGAGTCTTCCTAATATCCAGATCCATTTTAACTGCCCTGTCAAAGATCAGATATCTGACCTTCAGCCCACCCTTCAGGCAGCCAGAAGATGAGACGCTCAGCCCTGTTGGTAGGAAAGTGCCTCTTGGCTTTTTGTACAAGATGATGACGCACAGGTACTCACGGTCCCAGCCCAGGCATGTCGATGAAAGCAGCTGTGCTGCAAGCACATTTCTCTCTACTCCAGTAGCAACTCTCAAATGCGCCTTGATCCCATCTCAACAGCAAATGCATGGATGAAAGAGGGGAGGGATGAACATGTGGGGGGAAGCATGAATCAAGTGCAATCCCTTTACATTTCCTTCTTAAATATTATCTCAGCAGCCAGACAGAAATAACTTGACAGCTACACAGCAGCACTTACATTTGCATAACGTCACATTCTCTCCCGGCAGCCTGGCCTGCCTGGAATCTTTGTCTTTGAAACCTGCTGCTCATACAGAAAGGCATTTTTATTAACAACTGAGTCATTTTGTGTGCTGAACAAGAGGTGATTTTTCTCTCTTTGACATCACTTCTGCAAGATATATGACAGCAGGTCTCCATCACTAACATACACAGATGGACATCTGTATCCGCAGGTATGAATGCCTCAAACACTTACAAAATATGGAAAGTTGGAGCTCTGCAAATGAGTCTGAACACTTGAAAAGCTGATCGTCAGGAAGTAGTTGGAAATTCTGAGATTTATCTGAGATCTTGGTTGAGACACAGGCCACCGTAGAAACTTCTCAAGGGAATTACATCAGAAGTCTTCTGGTCCATCATCTGTGCTCTAAACAATAAGATCCCTCTGTTGAAAAGAAGTGTTACTTGAAATGCGAAAGAAGATAAATGTTTGAGGAGGAGGGTGACTCAGACTGCTAGTGACAGGCCTTAATTCACCTTCTGGCTATTAACTGAAAATCTTTCCCGAGTACAGTGTATACTCATGTTTAAATACAAATCATTGATCACTATAGCAACCCCTTTATCACATGAAGCACATTCTAGCTCTAAGATAACAAGCACTTTTGAACAGAAACGCACACGCCCACTCATCAAAAGGTAAGGTGAGCATCCATTTTTTATTTTATCAAGGCGATTTTTGCTTTAGAAGAAGGTAAAAGATCGCGTGTGAATTCGTCTGCACATTTTGATTTTGAATTCTTATTCTGAATGTATTAGTATCCACACTGAACAGAAGGAACAGATGCATCTCTTGGGAGACTGAAAAAGTGAATAAAGAATCAATATGTATTTAATCAGACCGTTTTTCTTGATTATCATTGCTTTAGCAGCAGGAAAGTTATTGAGTTATAGGGTAGCATCTAGAAATGGAATTTCCATTCTGCCACAAGTTCTGACATTATGATTTTCCCCTTCAATCAAACTGAACACAGTGCTTAATTTTCTTAATTTCCTACAGAACAAAATACCCCAAAAGGTAGCAGGTTTGACTGAATTGTTTGATTTCAGTAATGTTAAAAAAAAAAAAGCCATCTTGAAAAAATTCCTGTGTATATTCAAAGTAATAGGTTGTCTTTTTTTTTTTTTTTTTTAACCCAATGGAACCAAAACATTTTTCCCCTATATACAATTTTTGCCAAATTAACAGTCTTCTGCAAAACATTCAAATATTGATGAAACCTTTTTGATGGAAATGTTTGAACAAGTGCTGTTGCTTACTAGATTGTATGGGGAATATTACGCAGGATCAGGCAGTTAACTAGCATTGGCATCTCAAAAGAAAGTGGGACCCTTGTTTTGCAGAGAAACTGTCCATGTTTGCAAACACAAGTGGGGAGAGCAAAAGTTCTTAAGTAGAGTTGGAACCACAAAGGCAGTTCAACTCCGATGGAGGTTTTATTTCTTCCTTCTCTTTGCAGGAGCATGATGAAGTAAACAGTGTTCCAGCTCATGAGAGTGCCCATCAGCCTGTTTGTAGATGTGGTGATCTAGATGTCATCTTCACTTATAAAGCCTCAAGTCAGAAGCTGGTGGTTACTGTCTTGGAGGCCAGGGACATCCCAGACAAAGACCGCAGCGGTGTGAACACCTGGCAAGTGCACACAGTCCTGATGCCAAGCAAGAAGCAAAGGAGTAAGACAAGTGTTCAGAGAGGACCCATCCCCATGTTCAAGGATAAAATTACTTTCAGTAAGCTGGAGCCACACGAGTTAGGTGGCTACGCCATCCGTTTCCGCCTCTATGCCGTGCACAAGATGGTTGGAGAGAAGATGATGGGAGAACAGCTGTTCTACCTGAGCAACATCAGCCAGGAAGGGGATGTGAAGGTGACGCTGGTCTTGGAGCCAAGGAGTAATTTGACTGTAAGTTTGATGAAAGAAATGTGGAGTCTGTAAAATTGTTCTTTTGCTGAATGGGGACCAGCTTTTTTTAACATCTTTAATTCAGGGCCGTTAGGATGCAACTGGTGGATCTCTCCTACTGTCACTTACCACAGGTGGCAGTAAGGGGAAGCACAGGGCATGTCTTCCATACAGAAAGCTGTGCTTCGTTAATGATGGCTCAGCTAGCAAGCTTGTACTTCTGTGCAACTCATCAAATAGCGTGCCATGCAGGATTAATAGCTTGGTCCTGGAGCCACAAAGGCTAATTACCTTCATTTCAATGAGAACAGTAGTTCTTGTGCACTGTTATGTTGGTGGAGCTGTACTACTGCCAGCTCAAGAGCTACCTCATTTGGCAGTAGCTCTTGGCCTGTGGATCTCTGCATTGAGCAGTTTCCACGTTACCAGAAATACTCAGTAAATGTTTTCATGGCAGATTGGAGTGGTAGGTCATGGGAGGAGGAGGAACTGGCAGTGCTACTTCATAGCCTTCCATGCATATCACAGTTGTATCCAGCTCTGGCTATGCCAATCAGTTTGTGTAGATGAGCTCTGACATGATTCATTGTCTACAAGAAGCTCAGTAAGGGGTTAGGCACACAAAATGAATGAAACATCACAGTCTGGGTGTGAAGGGGATAGAGAGAATGTCATGGTGCAAGGAAAGAAATTAAGAAAATACACAGTACATGACTAAAAAAAAAATCCAAAGTACATTCCATCCAAAAGTCTTTTTTTTAAAAAGATTTTCTGTGCATTTAATGAACTAGGATGTATGCTTATCTCAGAGGCTTTGATTTACACTAGATTTACACATTGCGTAGTGTTCCTCATCTTGAAAGAGAAAGCTAAATGGTGTTTTTGTAAAAGTAATGCTCTGATTCTTTTGGTGCCTTATCATAATTCATTCTTAGTCATTGCCATTTCTTAAGGGAGATCTTACTAAGCAAGGCTACAAGATATAAATTAAAGGGAGGGTGGTGGTGAACATTCTGATGAGACTTTCAGTGCTCTTTCCCTGCAGAGTGCAGACTCTCAGCTTAGTCTGTCAGCAATCTCTCACAGTGATAGCGCTTCTTCAACACAGTCCCTGTCGCATGGAGGGGTGCCAGAGCTGCTCGTGGGCTTGTCGTACAATGCCACTACAGGGCGGCTGTCAGTGGAGATGATCAAAGGCAGTCATTTCCGAAACCTCGCAATTAATAGGCCACCTGGTAAGTACTTTCACTGCTATTAAATAACACCACAGAGTCAAAATTTGTGTTTTATTTTCCTCCTTGAGATAATCAATTATGCCATTTCTGTGTTAGGTTTCCGTGCAGGGTATCTGATTGAAAATTAAAAGCGTTATTGCAAATATGTGTGCTGGTAAACTTCGCAGTGTAAATGGAGGCACTCATATGAAGACGCAGCTGACAGGACAGCAATACCAGAATGCTTTTCTTGCATGTACCTTTCCAACAGCTGATTAAGGCAAAAGTGCTGTTACACCCAAAGGACAGAGTAATTGTCAGTAAATCCACAGAAAAAAAGAAGCACTTTTTGAGTGATTATATGTTACCATGTGACACTCAGAGGCCCTGCCCAGTGCCATTCAATATTTCCTAGGGCTACACTTTTAGTCCCTTTCTGTGCTGCCGAGCACTGGGTGACCTGGTGCTTTTGGCCCCTGGGGCATCTTCCTGGCGTGATTTCTTTGTAGCCACACAAAAACATCTTTTGTAGAAAGAAGATTTGAAAGATGTTCTATTGAGTCTCAATTGTTGAGTTCCCTTCCTCCAATGCCTAAAGGAAAAAATGGAAATTGCCTTTCAGTAGGTTTGGTTAGTGCTTGAGCTATAGTTAGTCCTTGAGGAGGACAGCGGATGGATGGTGCTGATGTCTGTAATACAGATGGGGCCGTGCAACCACAGTGCATGGCGTTATCTGCTTTGTTGCTTGTGCCCCTTATTCAGGGTCTGAATGGCAGCTCTGTATTCATCCCATGTTATCCTTTTGCCTGCTGGCTGGAACCAGCAGCTAATGGCAATGTAGAATAACATTTTTTGTTTGCTGTTGTGTTTGGTTTTTGTGATTTGGTTGTCTGTCTGTCACCGGTACAGAAGGTAAGAACCATTGACAGCTTCTTGCATTCACTGGATTTGATGCAGTATCTCCAGCTTGCAAAATGCTAAGATTGCTTTCGCAAGATGCTGTGCTCTTTATCCTAGAGCTAGCAAAGCATTTATGTAATATTTTGGTATACGTGCATGAAAACTGAAGTTTCTACTAAACTACTTCAGTACTTCAATTCATTACACAAATAAACCTGTATGAGCAATCAATCCTTCAAGAATTAAGTGCAAGTCTCTGCAACAGTAAAACACATGACTTCAGTCTGTGTAGCCCCGGCTAGTCTTGCATTAGCTGTGACAACAAAGATCTCCATGGCAGTTACTTAAAGGCATGCTGTTGTTTGCATTTGTGTTTTATTCAAATTTTCATGTCAGGGCATTTTTACTTGATTTAAAGCAAAGGTAGACTAAGACTAGGGTCTAGTCTTACCACATTCTCTAGCAAGCAAGTTCATATGTGTTTATGTATGCTGCAAAATGGACATATTTGTGAAGTTTTATTCTCAGACATTGAACAAAGTAGTCCCAGTATAGGTTCCAAGTTAATTTGCTGCAGTTTTTCTGGTGTGTTTCGACATATCTAGTTGTGCTCTTGGAGTTTTGTCACTGCCTGAAGGGGAGGATTCTGCAGCACTTCTCTTCTTAAATCAGGCCCTGCACAAGTCTTGCACCTGGCTCAGTCAGGCAGCTGTACTGCCCCACCCTTTCCCCATAAATGAAATGTTTGCATTGCAAAGAACTCAAATAATTGGCCTCCAATTTACTACCTGCAATATCATGATCGGATTGCTGACATTTGTTGGTATGCTTCTGATGAGTGTCTCTCTGGGTGCGTAGTATCTAGCTCCATGTGTTGCAGAAAGCTGAGCAACCCTCAAATTAATCGTCTGAGTGCTGCATAATGGTGTCTGTCCTGGGCCTCTCAAGGGATGGGGTTTGGCAGATTAGCCGTGTGTGCACAAATTTGCTTTCAGGATGGAAAAGTCTAGCTGCCTTGATTAGATGTCCCATTAAGCTTTTTAGCTGTTGGGCACACAGGAAAGCAGTAGCTTGGTTGACAGCATCTTTAAACCTGAAAACATTTCACGTTTTGTGATGTGAAGAGAACAGGAACAGTGCATGAGAAAAGAAGGCATTATTTGAGGGAGTTTTTATTTTAACTTCTGCCTGATTTTTCTGCTTTCTGTGTTTGTGGGGATTCAGCTAATCCTAATGAAATCTGTTTGATAAGCTAGCCAAAGTCCTCTGATAGCCACCCAAACTAATATTCCTGACACTGGTTCATAATGGTTCTCCCTGTCTTTGCTATTAAGGCTATCTTACATTGTCCCATGGTCCCTTTGCACCTTTTCTATATCCAGAGAAACTTCAGCATTATCAAGCTAGTTAGGACTCGATGTTAGATCTGCTATCTGGTGAAGTTCATCAGTTATTACAAGGAAGTTCTGAACCTATCACTGCTTCTTTTACTCAAATTCACCTAGTTTTTTTCTGCACCTGTAAAGTGCCCAGTAGTGTGCTGAGAAGAGGAAAATCCTCTGAAGCAGAAATCAAAAGTAGCCAAGTAGAAGAAGGAAGAAAACCAGCACTTGTCTCAGATGCTGGAGTAGCTTTTCACTGGTAGCTCCTGCAGGCACTGCAGAGGAGTGCTGTGAGGTGGGATTGTTGCTGTCTGAAACATGCTGGTGGCTGAACGGGAGGCTCAATAAGTCCTTCACTGTGTGAGAACTAAAACTGCTGTGTCTTTTTCTGGAGGGCGAGGAAATAGCCCTTGTGTTTCCTCAGATACAGCCTATCCATGGTTCTGCTGTTTGAGGCTTGGAGAGAGCGATTTATTTCTTGACACTATAATGGGGATTTCAGACATAATAGCGCTTCAAGACACTTAAATACCGAGACCAAACTGCTCTGCCGGGCAGTTACATGTGGTAAGGCTGGGAGAACTCAGTGCACAGAATCCACCTCCATTTCCCACCCCTGCACACACAGGGACTCTGCAGTACCCTTTTGTGGTCCTGTCGCAGCCCAGTGGCTTTAGTATTGTCTGCTGATGCCAGCTGCACCTGTGGGGAATGACAGGAGACTCGTACAAGACAGTAAATTCTCCAGCTGAGCAATTTTCCCACCTTACTTGCCACCTGGGGTCCTGCACAGGTAATCTCAACATCTCCTAGAGCTTGTGTGCTCCCTTCTTGGCCTCCCTGCACAGGGATTTCAGTGGGCAGAAGAGGGAACTGGACTCAGGCACTGCTGATTTAAGGTGTTAAAGACTGCAGAGGCTACAACAGGTAATTTCTGGAGAAGGAGAGGAAGATTGGAGCTGGGGGATTGTGCACATCTCTCAGTTTTTCCTGGGAACATCTTATGCTTCACTTAAACCTTTAAAAGGGGGTGCAGAGTTGAACTGAGTCACTTCAATATCAAAGTCATGGGTGCTTACATGGGTAATAGCTGGGTTAGGAAACAGCTGGGTGACCCGCAGAGACTTAAATCTACCAGGCAATGTCTTCTCTTCAGGTCACATATGTGGAATGTAAGGATCGTTTGATCAAGAATAAGCATCCAGGCATTGTTCTGGGGAATATGCAGACTTAAAGAGCTGAGTTCACAATCCCTGGTCGCCCAAACAGGCCCATTATCACTCAGAGCACTTAAGAGCACTCAGGAGGATGGCTGCAGCACTGGACTGTAAATTGGCAATGTCTGCCAAAAAGCCTCGTGCACAAACGCATTTGCAGCTTTGTCAGATGTGGGCACCCCAGGTGTTTTAGCACTAATGGTACGTGTCCTGTGCACCTCCTTCTCTTTGGTTCTTGTAACAGTCATTAACATTAGTTATGCCAACATTAACAAGCTAGCATTTCGTAGGGGTTCATATTTCGGTCTGTGGTATTGTGTTTTCTTAGAAGAACAAAGCTCAGCGTGTTCACTTAAAGGATGTTTACGATAAGGAAAGTAACAAGAGAAGCATACAACACTGGCAGACAAGTCTTTAAAAATTTATAACCGGTTACGTGCTATCTGCATGGTATAGTAGTACCTTGGGATTGTAGTGATGGGCCAGGGATCATTTGCCCTCGTCAGTGTGTGAACACACAGCAGAAGGATGGTCTCTGCCCACACGACGTTTAACCTCCATCAGCTGCTCTGCTGGGTGCAGCTCTCCCTCCTCTAATCCAGCCTTTGCTTTTCTTCTTTCACATTTCTTTTGGGGTTTACGTCTGGGTGTAGTGCAATTTGAGAAGGACTATTGTAAAGATATTCCCATGTCTAAGAAAAGTCCTCCTAGCTTTTCAGCAGCTGCAGAATTAATCACACATAGTAATTACATCCGTACATGATCATTATTATACCAGCAGCATATTAACCCCATTAAACAGATACAATAGCACTAACTCTGGGAAAGACAGGAGGGAGAGAACCAGCTATCGGAGTTTCTATTGGGAACAGGAGAAATTCTTGAAGTAAAGACTTGTCTGAAAACAAACATCTACCTGAGCCCCGGATAACTATGCCAAGAAGTGCAGAAGTTGCTCATGTAGAAAAATCGGGGTCCTTAGATGGTATTTGTTGGTCTGTATCAGAACGCTTGAAAGTCATTAGTGGATTTTATTTTTATCAAATTCTTTGTTGGGAAAGGAAATTTATTATCCTTGTTTCATTCCTGGAGGATTAAGACAACGGGTTAATTTCTTTAATTCCCACTTAGATCAGAAAGCTGAATAAAAAAATAACTTTTAACCAACGTATCTGGCACTGAACAGAGAGCTTGCTTGAGGTCCTAATGCTTTGTAATTCCTGCTCCCATCTCGTCAGTAATAAAAGGATGATTTGTACGAGGGAGTTGGGATGGAGTCAGCCCAGAGAGCTTGGTAAACAGCAGTAGAGGTGTTGGGCAATTGTTTGGTGCTGACTACTTGCCAGTTGGTCACAGTAGGCTTGTACAAGACCACTTCTCCGTCGACATCTTTTCATTGCCCGTCCTTGAATATATCTTGAATCAACTTAAATAAGCTGAGGAAGCTTTGTTCAGGGTAGAAAAGATGAGGCCAGCTGCAAGGGGTCCCAGAAGGATGTCTCAGTAGTGAGCAGCCGGGCACTGGCATGGAAAATGAAGTGTGGTTAAATGTAAGGTATGGTGATGAGATTCAAACTCAACACGCATGGACTCAGAGCCTCTTGGGAGTGAGATATTATAGTAAATACCTTCAAAAAAAAGTCAATCAAATATATAGTACACAGAGGAAAAAAAAAAAAAAAAGAAAAATTTCTATTTGATTATGGATATCCAAGCACCTGCACACTGAATGCCATGTGCAGCTCTGGCTCCCTCCATTTTATGCAACCAGTATCTGCTGTATTTTTATAGATTTTGTAAGGCAAGTGCTGTTGGGTACTGTTGGGTGGATGGACTGACTTGGTACAGCTCTTCCACGTGAGACACGTGAGACCTGGCACTGAAAACCATTTTCATGGAGTAATTGGGAGATTTTGATGAGGATGTTCCATAATAATTGAACACCCAGTGATAGCTTGCAACTAGCTGGTAACGTTTTCAATGGATTTGTATTTCTATGACCATTTACACTTGCTGTGGATAATGTGTAGGTATTTCAGAACCTGAAGAGTGCATCTGAAGCTGTGTGTGGCGATGCTGTGAAAAAGAAAGAAAAAATCTTTCTTGTTTTCTTTTTTCCCCTTCAAACACAAGCAGAAGACAAAGGAATTGCTCCAAATTCCAAATTCTAATTCCAAATTTCAGCTGGAGCCAAATGTTTAAGGCAAGTCCGCAGTGACTGCACGGAGCAGCGTTCGCAGGAGGCCTGATGACAGGCAGTACGATAAAGCCGTGCCTGTGGGCACCGTCGCTGGAGATGAGAACAGCCAAACCTAAGCACCCTTACATCATGCTGCAGCAGAGCTACCGCTGCCGTTGCTGAGGAGCTGTGCCTTCATGCATCTCGGAGGCAGCATAAAGCACACTATGCACTGGAGGAAGCGCTGAAACTGCTCTTGTTGGAGGACAGACCTCGTGCAGCTGGAGACACCCCTCATCTCCTGCCCCTCGCAGCCCCTCTGCCTGCACGAAACAAGCCGTCCATGCATACAGTTCCCCCTGCTGAGGCCAAACAGTGCTGCCAGGGAGCACAGCACCCTTCTCTGCTGCCTTTCAAATGAAAGGCGCTGCCGGTCTGTTCCCCGGTGGTGACTCAGACACCGCAGAGGCTGCCAGCTCCCAGCCTCTCCTCGCAGGAGAGCTGCCAGCCACAGGAGGGGGACTGCAGCGGCAGAGGCTCGGTGGAAGCGGGGAAAGAAATTTGGCTCCTCAGTGACATAGTAGGCAGCTCCCAGCTCTTGCATAGTAAACAGAGTAGGCCACAAGCTGCCCAATGCAGATTTACACCATGTCGGGCTGGCTGCAAAAGCTCAAGTCTAATTTTGCTCCGCGCTCCTTTCCCCGGTACAGCTGTGGTGAGCCAGGTTCAGGGATCCCTGCCCTGGTGCTGGTTTCGTGGGGAGGTAAAGCCATGGGCTGACAGAGCAGCAGCCTCCTGGTACAAGTCAGTCTGAGTTAGTGGGGTACCAGGGAAGATATCTCCACGCTGAGCTGTGCAGAGCTGCTCGGGGGATGCTGCCCCTGAGGCCACTTGGCTACGGTTTATTTTGTGGGCTGGGAGTGTGGCCATGCCAGCTGGGGGAAATCAAGCTCAAGGCCCAAGGCTTTATTTTACTATGGGTTTTATTAGTCTGGATTGCAGCATGCTGGCATGGTTATACTGCTTTTGGAAACAAGCTAGCTTGCCTGGAGCGAGGGTGGGAGAGTCCGCACAGCGCTGCGTTATGCCCTGCAGTCCACAGCCCGAGAGGTCAGAAGGCTTTGGTTGTTTATTTCTTTTCTAAATATAAATTCAAGCAGGGAGCTGGACCCTTTGGTACTGCAGTGTTTTTGTTCACAGGTCAGTGTTTTTAATAATGGTGGAGCTTAGGGTAAGTGAAAGCAGAGCTCACGCTATGCTCCGTGCTCCAAAACCAGGAACGTATAAATTATAGTTGATTATTCCCCTGAGTTGTCATTATCAGTTAGTTCCCTTGGAAGGATGATGACAGAAATGGGTCATTAGAAGAATCACGGATAAACTGATTGCCTTTGCAGATGAGCTCTCAAGAGGTGTTTTATGGTTGGGGCACTGCTGATGGAGACGGAGCAGTCTGCAGGAGAAGACATTTGGCCAAACCTCTGGAGTACTACGCCAGCCCAAAATGTGTCTGGCTGCTTGCAGCATTCCTTGATTTAGTGCTTTTCACTCCAGTATTAAATGCAGAGGTGTTGATATTTTGTGTCTGTGAACATTGTTCGCTCCACTCGTCCCAGGATGAATAATGAGTTCAACGTAAAAACGATCTGTGGCAAGAGCTTCTGGTCCAAAGTTTCTGTGGAAAGGAGAGCCTGGTGGATGCAGTGCTAAAATTGGTCTTGGCAAAATCTGACATCGTTCCTGCTTCTTCACAGACTTTTGTGTAACCGTAGGCAAGCTTCAGTGCCACACAGTCCGAGGTATTAAGAGGTCTGGCTCTTCTTCATGGCAGTGAGATAGGTGCCTCAATAGAGGGTGAGCTCTTAGGCATTTTAAGGAATGTAAGCCTTAATCTTTCTTCTCCTTTTGTGCTTGACAGAGGTGACATGAAAGTAAATACACTGAAGAGTGTGAAGTGCTGAGATACCACAGTAATGAGGCAATTACTGAATCTGAGCATGTAATTAGATGGAAAATGTTTGCCTTCATAATGAATAGATGCTCACACACATACATTCCTCAGCAAATTGGCAAGTTCATCCTTGCTCTAGTTCCACTAATCTTGCCGGGTGCCCAGGGGTGGATTTTGTTTGGCAAAGCCAAGCCAAGGGGAGAGCTTTCCATCTCGGAGAAGCAGACTGGACTACAAGGAGAGCCGGGAAGTGTTTTCTGATCAGACACCTGAAAAGGTGCTGAAAGGAGCACAATGCGGTACGGGTGAGTGAGCCACAAATGTGGTTAGTGAAGCAGAATAACAGCTCTGCTTCATACGCACCAGCTCTGCAAAGCAAATTTAATATGCTAAATATATTATCCACACCTACTCCTTTATTTCTGTTCAGGCAAGCTCGATTCTTTTGGCTGGTAAAATACACCCAGTGGAATAAATCTGAGAATAATTAGCAGCCTGATGTCACTCGCACTGGTTTTGTGCCTGTGTTTACACGGAGGTGAGTAAGGCTCCTGGTAGTAGCTCTGCAGTGAGCTTCTCCTTCCAGCCTGTGCGTTCTCACCTTATCCAGATGATGTGTGCAGAACTCCCTCAGACCTCGGTACCGTGCAGGCAGGACGGTGCCAGAGAATGATGTAACAGATTCTGATTTGTACTAAGGAAAAAGCCTAATTTTCTGGGTTTGATTTCTCTTGGTTTAAGTCGTCAGCTGTGTAGTGCTCGGTTGTCTTTAAAGCCAGCTCTGTTACTCCACACTTGCAAAAGCTGAGGCCTCACTAAGGGATGTGACACGCTGCAAGAAACCTGACCATTAAATACCTGGAAAATAGTCTGGGACGTGTGGAACACCTGTGAGGTTCAAGCTGCGGCACTTGTTTAGTGCTGAAATGGAGCTCATCTCTAGCGGCAGCATTGCCTTCTAGATGGCTGCCCAGTTACGCCACGTGCTCCTTTGGCTGTAGTGACTGCACCTTGGTTGGATCCGTAGGGCTCTGCTGAAATGGAATTGCCTGCAGTTAGGTGTGATGAACCCCACCTGAGCTGGCAGTAGTGAGAGGGGAGGATGAGAGGAGCCTTTATTGAAAGGAAAATCTAGACCTCGGTCCTCCCCGTCTTCTCAGAACAAGACATGCAGGCGTGTGGGGGTGACCCTTCTCCCAGGTGGCAAGGGAAGATAAGCTAAAAAAGCCCTTCACCTGCTGTTAGCCCTTACTGCAATCCCAGCCAAGTGTCCTCATCCTCAGCAAAGCAGTTCTCAGAGGGTGGTGGGGACAGGGATGTGACACCAAGGACATACCTACAGGGGAGTGGAGCACAGAAGGTCTCGGCTCTGTGAATCCCTGGGTCCCAGCACTCGCCTCGCTTACATGCCAGCAGAAATGAGCCGTTTCAGCTTTCTGCCTGCACGTGGGATTGGTTTGGAAAATGTACTGAAATTATGCAGAAGATGTGAGATTTCGATTTTTAAAGGAAAGGCAGTTTGGAATTTAAGCAGGGAATTGTCCTACTTAGCTGCTTGTTTGTATCCAAAAATCAGCCTGGCTGAGTTTCTGGCTGCTTTGAAATTCTCTCCTCACAACAACAACAACAACAAATAAAAAAAATAAAAAAACCTCCCCATTTATCTTTAATTCTGGGGAGCTCCCTGCAGCCAGGATGTCCAGGTGAGGAATTAGATGGGCTTGGAGGTCCTTTCCAACCTTAATGATTCTTGTGTTTCAGTGCACTTTTGGGTTTGTTAGAGCAAAATAAAGTGACATCTCTGTGAGTACGGCAAGGAATTGTGCCTGGTAGCCATCTGGCTTGGTTTCACGTTGAGTTGAGCTTGAGCAGAGTCCTCTGCTGCGCATTTTGTTTCTGATGGGTCCGAAGTCGTTCCAGATCTCAGCCCCTCGGCATTGCCCAAGGGATTTGCGTCGAATATTCCTGAGGGAATTGGCCCACCTCTGGGGAAATCAGCTCTTGGCGAAGCAGCTCTTTCCTTCCCAGCTACGATCAGCAAACTCTTTTACGTCAGAGCTCCGCTTTTCTGTCTAACGAGTAGGTCTTTGCTGGCGCGGTTTACTCATCTCCAGCGTTGTGCTGGGAGCCAACTTGGCCCCGCTAGCTAATGATTGGGCTGAACTTTCCCCGCAGAAACTCGATAGCTGTACAGCTGTGCAGGCTCACAAATTGCTCCTCGATTGGCAGTCTCCTGACAGCTTTTTCAGCGGAACAGTTTGAGGAGCGGCGAGCCCTGCTTTGGAGACACAGAAGTGTTTTCACACCTGAAGTGTAATTTCACACCTTGTGTCGCTCAGCAGATAAGTGCGTAAAATAGCACATCAAATGGGAACAGAAGAGGATAGACATGCTGTAGACAAGAGACCGCGGCTTGTTATTTATTTCCTATCTTCAGCACACTCTGAAATAATAATCACTTGCAGAAACCCAGGCACAGATTTACAGAGGGGTTAGGAGAGGCTTTTTCTGGCCAAGTGATCTGCTACCATCGCCTGCAGAGCGAGGAGAAAGATTGCGCAGAGCTGGGGCTGTGGAGCAGTGGGACTGCAGAGCTCTGCCTGAGACCACCAGGTACCGAGGTGAAACAGTTAATACTGGAGGCAGCAAGAGTTTGAAGGGTGGATTTATAGGAACATTGAATTAGACCAGCCTTTTCCTTTATTTACTGATCATTTTTACTCCTTACATTGACTTAAATAGTGAATAAAATTGACTTTGAGGCCACCAAAAAAAAAAAGACAAAAATTTGGAACAGGCTTTGAATCCATTGTGTGAGATCAAATCATTTCACTGTGCATGAAGGTTTCTTTTCCTTCTTTTTTCAGCACCCTTTTCATTTACTGATTCAAATAATAGGTCATAGACTTTTTTTTTTTTTTTTTAAAAAAAAAAAAAGGATAGTGATGGAGAAGCAAGCACAGCCAAGGGAAGCCCTGGTAAAGCCCTGGTAAGACAGCTCCAAAGAAGCTTTGTTGTGAGGGAGAAGAAGGGAAGGTTGAGTGCCGTTTGACGTGGAGAATCCACAGAGATGCTCATAGTTTCAGTTAGACAGGTTTCCTAGGCTTGGGAACCACCTTTCCTGCTTTTTCCAAGAGGGTAGGGCTGAAGCACTGTTTCTTTCCTTTCTTCTTAGTAGGGCTGCTTCCTTCCTTTCTTCTCCCCAGCTGAATATGAGGTGCACCAAGAGGTGCTGTCCTCTGCTGCTTCTCATCCCATGGATTTTACAAAGGAGATCATCCCAGAACTCATCTGTTTTGCAGTGCAGACAAAGCTGCTCTGCTTTGAGTGTTTTGTATGTTTTTTGATGACTCGGGGCTTTCATTGAGCCTGTTAACCATCCCAAACACTTTCTTTCCTCTGTTTTGTCCTAGACACCTATGGAAAGCTCTGCCTGCTCAACTCCATGGGCCAGGAGATGTCTCGCTGCAAGACCTCCGTCCGCCGAGGACAGCCCAACCCCGTCTACAAGGAAACTTTCATCTTCCAGGTTGCCCTCTTCCAGCTCTCCGATGTCACGCTCATGATCTCCATCTACAACAAGCGCAGCATGAAGCGCAAGGAGATGGTCGGCTGGATTTCCATGGGGCAGAACAGCAGCGGGCAGGAAGAGCAGAGTCACTGGCAGGAAATGAAGGAATCGAAGGGGACACAGGTCTGCAGGTGGCACACCCTGCTCGAGTCCTAGCGGTTACAGGGGCAGCCTGCAGCTCCTGGGACCATGGGCTGTGTTCCCAGTCAGCGGCAAGCAGCTATCCCATGGCGAGCACTGTGCTCTGCCAGGTCTTGTACGCTTTAACTTGACTGTCAATGTCATCTGTCATGAGCATTGAAAGCGGCAAGGCCTGGGAAGCAAGTTTACGTCTTGTCTTTGCAGGTTGCCCTGCATTTTCCATATCCAAATAATTATCCCAAGGGAAAAGCAATGGGCAAACCTACAAAATCCTCTCTTTGGGCCTTGTCTTGCTCATTTTGTCATAGGCCTAACCATCGCAGTCTGATTTTGATGCTGTTTTCTTCTGGGGTAAATTCTCCCTTCCCTTATTTATATTAATGAAGTTTGCAAACATTCTTGACACGCAGATAGCTCACAGATAAGCTAAACTGCATGCGGATCACGTTCTCTCTCTTATTACCATGTTTTTGAGTCCTAGAAATAAGCGTTTGGTACCGCTATGGACTAGATTTTTCAGGCAGCATGGGAAGCACTGTTGAATTCTCTGTCAACTTTTAAGTGCCTAGGCATTACTACTGTTTCCTGTGCTAACAATTGATATTATTCATTAGGACTTAATACTACCAGTATTTTTAATGAGGCACCCTGTGCACTTGTTAGCCTGTATTGCCATAGGCGTGCATGAGAGGTAACTAGCATCAGTTTTATATCGCAGTTATATGATGCATGTCTAGATGCTTACTTGAAGTTCATGGATTCTGTCATCATGGATACCAAAAAGAAAAAAAAAAAGACCAGAACAAGCTGCACATCTACCTTTGTGCCTGAATCACATTCTGCATTGTTTTGATCATGTGTTACTTTGCTGTGTAAAAGCAAGGTTCATTCAGAAAAGCGTTCCTGTGAGCAGTGCGCAGAACGGCCTTCTTCGTGGTTTCTCTCATTCAGTTAAGCACAACTCAAGTTCTCTGAGGGCTCTTGTTCAAATGTTCTATCCTGTAATGTCTTCTGGGGATCTGAAAAGGGACCATTTTTGGCATGCTGAGCAGCAGGGAATGCCAGACCACATCACCTCATCTTTGGGGCAAGCTCTCCTACAGGCAAGAAATAGGATCCGGGGGACCCCTCCTAGACGGGGTGCTGGCTCTGGCAAACCACATGGAGAAAAGTATTACATTTCCTGCCTCTGACTGAGAGCAGTGCAAGGAACAGGATTGCTGGATGAGGTGATGACACTTTTATGTAGTTACTCTTCGGACTCTTTTTTGTCATTTTGCATTTAAATCTTTTTTCCTGTCTCTGTGAGTTAGAGTCATGGAGTCAATGGATAGGGAACAAGTCTTCGTCTGTTGCCTCACTACTGAACGTTTAGCAGTCATTAGCTATTGCAAAGTTGCATGTGACACAGCAGAGGATGTTCCTCTTCTTGTGCAGTGAGGGTACGTAGAGGGTGCCAAGACATTCAAATGCTGTCAGTGGCCTGATTTCGATTCCCTGCTCTCTTTAGGAGAGGACTGGCATTTCTTCATTCCTGCTGATGGTAGCAAGACAGGAAATACTTTGCTGAAAAGATTTCTCAGCACTGCATCACCTTGTGTTTTGTTTTTGTCGTTTACTGAGAGCTGGCACCAAACTCTGCCTCCTGCACCACAACTGTTTCCTTCCCCTCGATGGTGCTGTGCAGATCTAATCAGTGCAAGTTTGGGCCTGGCTTTTTAACCAAAACTGAGCCTGGGTGCTGTGCCTCACACCCAGTGAAGTGCTGGAGTTAGGTTATCACGTGGTGTGGTGCTAACAGGCTTTGTCTGCCCTCATGGGGCTGTCCAACAAGACAGAATAATCTGTAGGGTGAAGGACTTCTGGTATAGGTGAGACAACTTATCCTACAGGTCATGATTATGGACATTCTTACACTTACCTGTCAGAGCACCATTTTCCAGTGAGACTGGTGGGTGTCCTATGCAGGAGGGTTGTCCTCCACTGCCTTGATAAGCTGGCACAATATCTGCTTTGCACTACTGGAGCTTTGTATCCCAAAGCAGGATCTAACCCAAACACAACTACGTTTTTGACTGCACTGTTAATGCTGCTGTATTACCAATAGGAGAGAAAATAAGCGTATGAGTGGTAATGAGCAGAACAGGTTTGACTCTGTTTCTTTTACCATGTACTTTTCTTCTGGAAAAAAAGTACTGGAAACAGCCCAATTCAAAAGGTGCATTTGCTGATTTCAGATGTTTTCCAATCTTTGCATCTGTTTTTCCTGAACTGCACAAAATGTATATACAAGTGTTTATAAGCAATTTTATTATCTGAATGTGTATGTATAATAAACTTACTGAGATTCTCTTCGTAACTTCTTGAACCTGCAAAGTATGGCTTATGCTTATGATTAGCTAAGGGAAAAGCATAACTTGATACTATGTTTCAGAAGTGAACTGGAGATAACCCAGATTTTTAATTGTCTGATTAAAAAGAAATCTTGGAAAAGACCATTTTAAAAAGCAACAAAGTAAACTGTTTTTGGACTTCCATGCTATTTTCATATCTACATCTTCTCTGAAGATACAGTATAAGGGAAACTGAATTTTAAGATATATTTCCACTGTAGAATAGTGGGAGGCAGGGAGCAAGAAAAAAGTAGCATTTTTAGAGTCAGCTAATAACTGAGCATGTAAAAACTTTGCTCTCAGATGCAGTAGCTTCCTGCATCATTGCAACGGCATTTTGGCCTGATGTTTTACAAGAAGAATTTGGAGGGAAGGAAAAAGGGATGAGGCAAGGGAAGCACTGATTTTTTATTTATTTATTATTGTTATTATTTTGGAGCTGCTGCTAAACCCTCTGGCACATCCATGCCTTGAGCAGTACATTTGTGAGGTTCATTAAATTCCTCCTGAAGCACAGAGGGATTTAGGAATCTTGGGATGAACAGTGTTGGAGGTGCTCATGCTTATGAGCTCTAGTTTGGGGGTTTTGTTGCTTTTTTGGTTTATTTCTTTTTGCAGTATTGTGTATGTATGAAATGAAGAAGGCTTTGCAGCAGCTCCCCTTTATACCAGAGCTCCCGTAATTCTTCCTATTGACAGATTGAATTAGTCATTGCTAATATTGATACAGCCTGGCCTCTTGCTCCTGGTCTTTCTCATGTAAATACCACTGCCCTTTCAGTCGCTGTCTTAACCCCTTGTTTCCTTTAGAAGGGGCTGAGAAGACTGAATTTCCAGAAGTAATTCCATTCCTTGGGAATCTGGCCGCGCACTTAGCTCTCCGTTGGCGTTGGACCTGGAGCCTCGTGCTCTGCCCACCTCTGTCCACGTGGATGCTGGTGCCCTGTCTCTGCTTCTGGGGAGCTCCAGGAGAGGAAGGAGACCATGGGGTGATCAGAGGCTGACCTGGTTTTGGGAGTGCTTGGGCACTTGCACATCCTCCCTGTGCAAGTTTCCTAAAAGGTTTTCTAAGGTAATTAATCTCCTTTTGATTCTCTTGTCTGGAGACTCGTTTGGATTTTCATCTTTTGGGGGAGTGGTGGAAAAAAAAAAAAGCCCCTCAAACCACAAAACCGTTGTGTGGGAAAGAGCTATCAACACTGGCATAAGCCCAGAGTGCTGTGGGCAAGTGCTCTGGGTACATCTCTGTACCTCAAGCAACATCGTTCACCTAGCTGCAGTCTGCTCCCTCCTTGGTCTCCCTCCAGCCAGCACTCTCCTGTCCTGCTCGGCACTCTGCTCTTACTTTATTTTTTAATTTTGTGTTTAATGTGTATCGACAGCAGAACAGAATGATCTCACCGCGTTTGTATTCTCCGCAGTAATGCTGACTTTCAACTGATGCCCACAGAAATGAGAACCTCTTTCAGCCCACGGCACTGCAGCGACAGCTAACTGAAGTGCCCCTTTGTAAAGGCTTCCTCTGGGCTGTCTGCAGTGTGGTTGGATGAGCCTGGGCTTCCTTTCTATCGCTGTCTTTAATTATTTGGGCCCTGCTGTGTCCTGCTCACTCCGGCTTGCCTGCGTTTCCCTTGCGGGGTGATGCGGGGTGCACAGTTCCTGGGGCGCGCGGACAATGCGTGAGGGTATTTTTAGCGGCTGCAGATCCCGAAGTGTTACCGGATGCTTTACATCATCGACTGATCTTCAGTCGTGAATGTCTTCAGATGTTCTTGGACTCGCAGAACCAGGGGCTGCCAGCTGCTATTGATCATTTCTCCAGCACAAAGCCGATGGTGGCAGCCTGGCAGAGGAGCGGGCATTTCCTCTGGTGGTGGTTCGCTTTCTCCTTCAGCTGGCGCTGACCTTGCAGCTAGTGTGCCTGCAGAGCTTTCCTTCCACTCCCATACTTATCATCATCTTTAATCTGTGTGATCACTGCACTTCTCTCAGCCTCTCAGCTGCCTCCTGCCCTCCGCCAGAGAGGTGGACATGGAGGCTGAGCAAAGCCTAGGGCCTGCTGCGGGGCATGGCGGCGGGGCCCGCTGCCGCCCGAGGGGCCGCGCTTGGAGGTAGGCCGCTGGTGTCCGGCTGGTGGTCTTCAGCGATAAACACAGCCAGATGCTGGCAGGTCTTAGAGCTTGGAGTTCAGTATAGCTGATTTGAGTGTTTACTGGGGATCTGGTGCAGATTTAGCAGGCACTACGTGCAAGAAGTTGTGCAAGAAGTGAAAACCCCCAGCAGTGGCTGGGGCGGGGGGAGGAAAGGCTGGGTGCTTGTGGTGCTGTGGACCTGTGGGTTTGCTGTTTGTCACCACAATTCCTTAGCCCCAGAGCTGTTGAAGGCATACACAAGACATACAGCTTTTTCTTTTTTTCCCCTCTTCCTCCAGCACAGAGTGAGCGTGTGTCTTCCCGCAGCCTGCACTGTAGGCCTTAAGAAATGAAAGTGTAAATATTTTGTCTCTCGCAGCAGCCCAAGGTCATCTTTCTGGAACAGCAAACAGGCACAGAATCCAAAGAAGATCAGTCTGTCATGTGAGTAAGGTTAGCATCTGCACTTACAAATGACAAAGGCTATTAATCCTCATGCTGTAATCCCCAAGCTGTTTGCCAGCTGGCAGCAGGAAGATGTTCCTGCTCAACCCACGCAGCTATCCATGTTTTTTCACCTTTATGAAGCAGATATAGGTCAATACTGGATAGCCTGGATAACGAACTTGGTAGCTACCATTCATCTCTTCTAGTGTTACAATTCATCTCTTGTAGTGTTACAATCCCTCTCTTCTCCACGCAAACCACCTGTACAGAAGAGGGTGCAGCAGGAGAGCTGCAGGCTGTGCACCCCTCTGATCCCCAGATCAGATGTCTAAAGGCCAGGTTGCTTCCCTCTGCTCCCCCAGTTCTCAAGGGAAGGAAAAGCAGAGAAAACCCAGTGCTTGGATACAGCAGGTAAAAGGCCGCTGTTGAGATGTGTTTGATCATCTCTTGGGGATATAACCAGCCTGAGCCCAGTGAGGGACTGTAGAGGGGTCCAGAGGGAGTGATGCAGATGGTTGTGCTCGGTGCTGCCTCATACAACACACAGCCACGTGTCCCCCTGTCACCAGCAGAGAGTACTGGGCAGCTGAGGCTGGAAATATTTCAAGAGGAGACCCGAGAGCCAGAGGGAAGCATGAAGATCCATTGATGCTCTCAAATTTTCTAAAGAGATGAGCAGAGTCTTGAGCCATGCTGAACAAAAGTGTGGTTTAACAGAAATTTCAGCTCACAGGGGAGCTGCAGGTGTGAGGAGGTGAGGATGTGGTGGCCTCCCGTCCCCTGCTGGCTGTGGCAGATCAGCACTGCAGAGCTACCAAATGCTCCAGAGGAGTCCCTGTAACTTCGTACCTGGTGTGGGTGCATTTCAACTTGAGGACCAAATCAAAAGCTGTCCTGCCCATGGGTGAAGAATGAGAATGATGCAGGATTCAGACACAAGCTGAATTCTTTGCTGAGTCCCGCAACCATTAATTACCCTTGACCTCCAGGGAAGGCATTTTATCATGCCAAATGATTCCCTCTCCCTTCATTTCTCAGACTCGTGAGAACATTGCAAACTTCTGTTCTCATTAACAGCTGGAAAAAATAATATAATTTTGCCAGTTTTCCTCATCCCTGTTGTGTCTTGTTAACACTTTCCAGGTGCTTTTCCTTCACACCACCTCCACCGTGCCATCTCCCAGTCTTTCATTAATATCAATAGAGATCTGCACCAAGTCAGGGCCATGCCTGGCAGCAATATTTTACATTCATGGTGCTCAGGATAAAACCTGTTCTCCGATCTCTTGCTGTCACGATGTGGCATCTCAAGCACAAGGTTTCCAATTAAACCAGTCCCACATCCCTCCTGTTGGCCTCTGCTGGCACGGCTGTGTTTTTTGTCTTGCTGGGCTCTATTCCCTGTTGTAACTCCATCGATTTTTTCCCAGCAGAGAGTTTTGCCTCCTGCTTGTCATGAAGAGTAAGTGGAGTAATCATTTGGTAGACTTAGCATTTAAATATTGCGTGGCACTTATACATGTGTATATAAAAACGTTTTTTTACGGTAGAGTGCCCCTGGGCATTTGCATGAAGCACATTTCAACGTACATTTGACTGTTGATTTAAGCACACTGTACATAATAAGTCATTTTTAGTGCATATTGGCTTCTTTCTCTATTGGAACAATGCACTTTTCTGGCAGGGATGGGTCTTTGTAGCCCCTCTGGCCCATTTACTGCTGGACGTGGTGGATTCTCTGGCCAAGGTGTACATGGCCCCTCTTGCATGTGTTCCGGGACACGGTAGTTCTTCATCTCCAGCTGCTTGGTGGGTGTATGCCAGAGCTTTTTGGGTGTCTTGGCACCAGGCAGCACAGTGAGCCCGCACCCTGCACCTCCCTCTGGTACTTGGAATAATCCCCTGGGAGGTTTTTCTTCTTTCCCTGCCGTCATGTCCTTGGGCTGGTTGGTACGGCGAGAAATGCGGAACAACCTGTGGCTGAGGATGCGTCAGGAGTAACACGGATCTCAGATCTCCTTTCCCAGGTATCCTCTGTAAATCAATCACTTAACATCGCATCAATATGGACAAATTAATAAAAATGCCATCTCTCTAGCTTCTGTCTCTATAAAAGCAGGTCTTGTAGAGCCTGAATTTATTGCCGATTTATAAATAAGTCTATAAAAGGAGAACTGCTCTGCTCCGAAGGTTACAGGGAACAAATTCATGTACCCTTTTCACTTTCATAAAATTCAAAGATAGAACTGAAATTTGTACCTCCTTTCTAGCTAGTGGACGACTGGTACTGACTGCTGAGGCCACGGGAATGGTATGAGCATCATTTCACTTGCTACGTGTGGGACTGAAAGAGATAAGCTGAAGTGCAAAACTGCGATTAAAAAAAAAAAAAAGAATTGAAAAATACGATGAAAAGATGTTTGGATATTCAACAGGAAGAGTGATATGGGTTTATTCTTAGCTTTTCATGTACTTGACAATGAAACATTTTTATTCTACTTAAGTGTTAACGTGCATGATCATACAATATATTGCCTCTCGCTAATTATATGCTGTGTTAGGAATACTAATGTCTAGATGATATCCGACTGGGGAAAAAGAAAAAAAAAAAAAAAAGCATTAAACCCAGCTTCTGCAGAATTCTGGGCTGAAATTACCCACACGCACACAGCCATCCACACCTTACAAGCACCCTTATTTTGTTTCGGTGAGCAATGCTGTTCCAGGTTTTTATCAATAAACTAGAGGCAGATGGCTCATGTAGACATGCAAAAACCAGCGCGTCGTTCTTATTGTGGCAGAGCCGAGTGAATATGCATCTAGGAGAGGCGCGCGCGTTGTGTTCAGAACAAAGATGCAGGTGGCCGGTGCATAATGCATGGCGGGGAGGAATGGGAATGTGCCCCCTCCGTCCCCCTGTCTGTCTGCACGGATGGACAGGGGGGCTCTGAGTGCCCCGTGTGGATGGGGTGGCCAAGGGGAGGATGCGCCTTGCTTCAGAAATGGAGCCAAGAGCTCCAAAATCATCTTCTCCGTGAGGGCTGCTCCTGGTTAGCCGTGTCTGCTACATTTGCTTGGTCCCTTGGGCTGGACCACGGTGGTTGGGCTGACACGAGGCCAGGCACAGCACTGGGGTGGTGGGGGACCTGTCCTTGTCTGGTGGCCACTTGGCCTTCAAGTACCCTCAATCGTGCTTTGCTTGCATGCGGTATGCTTCTGTCAGGTAGCAGATGTAATCCATGGCCACGTTAAGCTAGGAAAAGATGAAAGTTAAATAATAATTCAGAATAAACAATTCTGAACTGGGGGTGGTTTTGAAGAAGAGCACCAAGAGTGGCGATTTATTAGGAGGAACCGGGATTTCTGAATCCCTGCTGGCACCCACGGGGCTGGCTCTCCAGGGCCGGCCCAGAAACAGCTCCTTCTCCTGGTGGCTCTTGGTGGCTTCAATCTCCAGAAGCCCCAGCAGCAGCTGCAGGAGCCCAGCCTGGGCATGCAGCAAACCCAGCCCAGAAAAACTCACCCTGTCGGTGCAAATCTGGGCTGGCTGATAGCACACCATTTCCCCATGCATTTTTCTGAAACGCATTTACAATTCATGCTGCCCGTCTCCCCTCCTTGATTCCCCTGCAAACGCCACGCTGTGTTTTGTTTTGTTTTGTTCCCATTATTCTGCTCTTCCTCCAGCTGCATGTTAATCCACTGCTCGGAGCTGCTTCGTTCCTTGGCAAAGCACCAAGTACTGTTTTGCCAAGATATCCCTGATGTCATCCCCGTTTTGGCCAGGTGGAGAAGTCACATTTTTAATGTCGGGAAGCTGAGTTTTGAATTTCAACGAAAGAGTGATATCATTTTTCATGAGAGGGTGAAAGCATTCCCACGTCTCCATCAGCTCAGTTTGGGCTGGGGAAGCTGAGCTGTCTGCCATCTGTCTCCTCGCCAGTCTCTCCCCCACCGTCACCATTTCTGAATGGTTTGGCCAATTTCAAGCACATCTGAGAGAAGGGTGAACGTCTCAAAGCCGATTATGTGTCTACAGCTTGCGTTACCTGGCAGAGGGGCACTTGCAGAAAAGCAGAAAGGAGCAGATTTGGCAGCCCTGGCTCAGTTGGCAGGAGCACGGCCATGGGGTGCAGCCCTGGCCCCGCTCCGCGTGCTGCTGCTGGTGGGGCTGGAGGTGGCCAAGGGGCTGCGGTGGGATTTGGTGGGAGGCTGCTGGGGAAAGAGTGAAAAGGGATAAAAGAACGGGGTCCATTTGCTCTGCTGCTCCCCAGCTGGCTTCCGTTGTCTCACTATTGATCTTTAAAATGTAAACAGGGTGACAAAACAAAACAGCCCCCGACCAGATTCTAAAATACCAACGGAAAAGGGCAGAAAGGCAGAGCTCTGAGACTGGAAGAGCCAAAAGGAGCTGGCCTTCCAGGCCGTGGGCAGGGCTGGACCCAGGCTGCTCAGTCCCTCCGTGCTGGGCGAGCAGCTGCAGGGCTCTGGCAGCTGGACCTGCACGTCCAGATGTGCCAGGACGAGGGGAAGATTTGGGAGATTTTGTGGGCTGGGGCAGACGAATGGGCCAGGCGAGGGGCAGAAACCAGAGCAGGGCATGCCTGAAACTACTCAGTGTGTCAGGTGAGGATGTTAAGCGTTTCAGGTACATTTTGTCTGTTTTAAATACTTTCTGTATGCGTAAAGCCGTGCCTCCGTGCCAGCGGGGCTTGGGCTGTGTTCAGCCACACGGCGTGTGCATGTATAAGGCACCTGGGAGGGCTGCTGCTCCTGCACACGTCTTTTGGGTGCTTGGTGCTTCAGTTCAGGAGGCACATTCATCTCCTGCATTGGTCCTCAACAGCTGGCTGGGGGAGATGTAACTCTTCTGAGATGAAGGAACCAATTTTTTCTAATTCTGCAATGCAATTAGGGTAAAGTAAATGCTAATGGTTTTGTTTGTTTTGCTTTTTTTTTTTTTTTTTTTCTTTTTATGTTCCCAATTGCCCTAAACCATTTAAAAATATGTTTATTATTTTATTACAGCACTGACTGTGCTAGGCAATCTTGCTTTCCAAAGGATTAAAAAAAAAAAAAAGCTACTCTTCTATTGTCTGCATACCCGGGTTTTATCTCGTGCAGTACGCATTTGAAGTCTTATCTTTTCAAATAATATCACTGTCAATAGAGACTTTGGTCCCAGTTCACGGGTCTGTTTAATTTCCACTGCACAAAAACAACGTGCGCTTCAGCTGGGCAGCAACTCCTGAGCGGGCACCCCTGGCAGAGAGGGGAAAGCTCCTTCCCCTGGGAAGGGAGGGTGGCTCACATCCCATAGCAATGCAGGGGATGGGGGGGGATGGGATGGGGTGGGATGGGATGGGATGGGATGGGATGGAGCGGAGCATCTGCTGTGCATCTCCCTTCAGGTCGCATGATCTCTGGTTTATCTCAGCAGGAGATCTATTTCTCTATGCTCTCTGCCCCCTCAGAAAGGGGTCAAAGGAAAGCAGCAAGGATTGGATTTCAGAAGAATTTGCTCTGGGCTGCTCATGGGATGGCAACTCTTCTTGGAGCCAGCTGGGAGAAAATGAGCTGACCTCTCGGCTGTGAGTTATTGCCAGCTAATAAGTCCCACTTGTTTGCTGACAGGAGGGGAAAGACGTGTCTTTGCAGCAGAAATTGTGTTGAATGTTAAAAAAATTCACAATCAATTTTGAGAACACTGGAGTAACGCACTCTGTCATTCGCTTGGCGCCTAGATGCAGAGTAGGTGCTGCCGTGTCTTCCTTTTCTATCTCCGTATCCAGAAGTGATATTACTGAATTAATTATGACATCTTTGTGAAGAGCTGAAGCATCGCTCAAGTCCTCTATTCAGCAGCAGAGAAATGTCAAATTCATCTCACAGTAAATTTAAAATTACACCAACCTGAACTATCACTACTGGCAGCATAATAATAAGGCAGGTAATCAAAATCAATTAAATTCCAGTGCCTTCCTATTGTCCTGGAAAATTCAAATTTGAAATTAGTTTGAGTTCATTTGACTTTTCAGTAAAAGGAGCAGAACTTCAGAGATAATTTGAAGTAAGTATGTGGCCGTGACTGATCTTTTCTCGAGCTGCGAGGACCAGGAGATGTGTGTACGTACCGCTTGTCGGGGCAACCAGATGCCCAAAGACAAGGCAGTGGCTGGTTTGAGGCTGCTCTTAACTGGGACTTGGCCCTGCCACGAAGACAGGGCTGGTGGTGGCATGAGCACAAAGCTCTCAGGAGGAGCAGTGGATCCACGGTAGTTGTGTTGTGTGGGCACAGACAGGGCTGTGAGGTGTTTTTCCTTGGGAAGGGTGCTGAGCAGAGCCCAGGGTGCTGGGCTCTAAGAGGAGGTTTGGGCTGTCTTTCTGTGTGGTGTCTGCTCCTGCAGCAGCCCCTGTTTCTGCCCATGGGATTTCAGGGTGCTGTGGGGGAGCTCTTTGGGGTCACTAGTGTATGTGCCAGGCAGGGTGATGCGATGGGCATCCCAAAGGCTCAGGGAAAGGCCAGTGTGCCCAGAGGGGGTGGTGGGCACAGGGGAATAGGAGGAGGAGTGTAACCCAGAAGGAGAGCAGCAGAGCTTGGCTCCCAGCTCTTACTGCCAGCAGCCCCAAATTGGGCTCTCCACTTCCTCACGTCCTTCCAGGCACTGGGTTATGTTTCTCCCCATTTTGCCCTCTCCCTGTCCTGGGGCAGACACCCAGCACCATTCTCCTTTTCCCTTGCAGCTGCCTCTCTGCTCCATAAATCCTCCATCCTGCCCAGAAGGGACATTTTCTGCCTTTCCATCCTCAACGCCTGGAGCAGGGCTGTCCCCTCCTAGCTCTGGCATTTCTCATCCCCATCCTTTGCCCTGCCACGATGTCCCTGGCAACTTCTCACCCCTTTTTCCAGCTCTGAATTGTGGCACCTGCTCCATCCTCTGGCTCCACCCTGATGGGCTACAGTGTGTATTTCTCATCCAATCCCACCCCGTCTCATAGAATAGAATCACAGAATATCCCAAGTTGGAAGAGACCCAAAAGGATCATTGAGTCCAACTCCTGGCACCACACAGGTCTACCCAAAAATTCAGACAACATGATCAAGAACACAGTCCAAAGGCTTCTTAAACTATGACAGGCTCGGTGCCATGCCTATGTCCCTGGAGAGCCAGTGCACGACCACCCTCTTGGTGAAGAACCTTATCCTGATGTCCAGCCTGAACCTCCCCTGTTGCAGCTTGACTCCATTCCCTCGGGTCCTAGGGATGGTCAATTAGGAGAATAGACCGCCGCCTGCCCCTCCACTCCCATTCCATCCCATCCATCCCATCCCATCCCATTCCATCCCATCCCATCCATCCCACCTCACCCCATCCCATCCATCCCACCTCACCCCATCCCATCGATCCCATCCCACCCCATCCCATCCCACCCCATCCCATCCATCCCACCCCCTCCCATCTCACCCCACCCCCCCCCCTCCACCCCCGCGTCCCGCCAGCGATGGGCAGAGCGTCACGGTCTCCTAGCGACGCCCCTAGCAACACCCCTAGCAACGCCCCTAGCAACGCCCCTAGCAACGCCCCTAGCGACGGCCCCGCACCTGCTCCCGCTGGACCAATCGGCGCGGGGCGCATCTGGGCCCCGTCTCGGCGCTGCGGCCGGGGGTGATGCTGGGCTCAGTGTTGCGGGGACCCGGGAGCTGCCACCACCGCCAGCACCACCAGCACCGCCAGCAGGAGCAGCCGGCGGCTCGCAGAGGACAGGGGAGGCCGGGGAGCAGCCCTCCTGCTGCAGCCGGGCGGGTGAGTGGCCGTGGGGCTGTGCGCGGCGGAGGGCGACGTGGGGTTTTGCCGGTTCTGCTTCCCCGGCGAGGATGGCAGGGGGATGTCGGCACGGAGGAGTTTGGTGGGGTGAGATCTGGGCTGTGCTGCGCCTCGGCAGGGGGTGAGAAGCCCAGCGGGAGGCTCGGCTGGTTGTCCTGCAGAGGTGTCTGCGGCTCGGCCGGGCTGCAGCGGGCTCCAGGGAAGGTGGCTGGCATCCGAGGCACCTTGGTGTAGCCAAAGCAGGACTCTGAGAAGTATCCGTAGCTGCTCTTTTGGTGCCTGTTAGCTGAGTGTCATCTCCTGGGATGAGACAACCATCCAAATATAGATGTCTTACAGCTGCGAGACAGGCACGCATGCACGCACACGCTCTGTTTGTCTTTCTCTCTTTCGCAGTGTTTAGAGCTGTTTGTTCTTCATTCACATGCCTAAAAGTGTGAGTGCCTGCACACGCAGGTGAATGTGCAGAGCTGGGGATGCACGCACAGAGCTGTTTGTGCTCCCCACCTGGAGTGGGAGGTGTTCTCACTGCCCCATGCTAAATGCTCCCCCCGGGAGGTGAGACATCGGCTGGGTGCTGCTGCGTCTCCTTGCAGCCCTGGAACTGGCCGGTGCACAAGGCAAACACTGAAACGTGCGCGCTGCAATCGTTGTGTTAAATAAAGCTGGTGATCTGCCTTCCCCCGAGCTGTGCGACTCTGCAGGAGTGTGGGTGTGTGTGCGTATGGGATAGGAAATTAGCGCTACTACTTGAAACGATGCTGTGGTTTTAATAGTCTCCCTTCAGCTTTCCTGCCAGGCTGATGAGAACTAACAGAGGAAATAACGTGCAGTTTTAAAGGGCAGTGATCAAGGCAGCAATCATGTTCTAGCTGAGGAAACTTCCGGATATTCAGGGAGCAAGCTGCATTTTTGCAGCGCTTGTTTTGGGAGGATCGCAGCTATACCACCGAGAGGCTGAAGCAAATTTTCTTAATGTTTGATTTCACTTTCCTGATGTTTGAGAGGGTGTCTAGGAAGCGAGGTCAGAGTTACAGTGCTGGACGTGACACCACAGCTCTGCTTTCCCTGCTAGCGAGCCCCACGGGGCTCCTGAGATAGAGCTTCCCTCTCTTGCAGCCCAGCTACGTGCCACGTACGTCCCGGCTTTGCCACCTGAGCCATGTGTGTTTCTCCTTGACCCCCCGTGGCAGGTACCATTCAGCAGTGCCGTGCTGCCAGAAATGCTCGCTGAGCCCGTGCGAGGAGGAAATCTCACCGGAACTGCTGGCGTTACCCCAGAAAGACCCTCTGCAGACTGACTCCACGTCCTCAGGTAACCACCAAGTTTGCAGACTCCGGCCGGTCGGGCTTGCCTTCGGGGTGAGGGGAATTGCTTGGATGAGTGCTAACAGGGGATTGAGCTGGGGATGGGATTTTATTATTTGCTGCATGTGGCCCAGGCTCTAACCAGCCCCTTAGAGGGGTGCAGGCAGTGGGACTGCAGGGACGGGGAGAGGAGAAGTCACCCGGTTTTCATGCACTCATGAGAGCTATTCAGATGCTTGTGCCTTGCCCAGAAATGAATGAAGGAGATCTGCAAAGCAATTAGCAAACTAAAAGGAAGGCAGGTTTAAAGTGCAAAGCCAGCAGCTCCCGCCCGCAGACAGCAGCAAGGCTTTTACCTGCCCACAGGTGAATTAAAGGGGCTTTCTCTGACCGAGAAAGGAGTAGGAAATCTGTCCCTATCCTCTGAAAGAGCTGCAATCGATTGGCAGTCTGTGTGAGATCCTGGGGCTGGCATGTTTTCGATCCACATGTTCGCCTGCCTGTGGCTTGGTAGCTTTGCGTTATCAACCGGAAAGCCCCGTTGGGACCAGCTGCTTGTCCTGCCAGTGGCGGAGGAGAAATGCAGCAGCATGGCATGTGAAATCAGAGCAGGGTTTCAGCTGAGCACTCCTTAATTGTGAGCGCTGCTAAGGTTAGAGACAGGGGAATTTATCACTGAAGTTTGACGGCGGTCGCAAGGACGTTACGATATTCCCAGCCATGTCAAAGTCACAGCTCCTGCTGGTAATAAATGCCTGGTTCTGAGTGCTTAGAAGCCTCCCTCAGGTTTTCTATTTGTGCCTGCAAGAGATGCTCAGAAATGGTTTCCATCTCGCCCATTGATCACCTTCTCCCGTGTTAGGAAACCCCACTGGGCACGGGCACATTTTACCAACCGCCTTCCATGTGCAGTGCCGGCAGGTCTGGCTCGGCCAGCGAGCCCCTGTGCTTGCCCCCTGCAGACATCTGCATCACTGTGCCGATACCAGCAGCTCCTATGGCCCCGTCACTGCAGCACAGTGAGGCAGGGATGGGTTTTCCTCCGAGGAAAGGAGGAGACACTGAGTGTAGGAGCACTCCCCAGCTCTCACGTATGATGTCCGGGGCAGAGCTGGGGCTGGCAGATCCCTCTCCCTTGCCCCAGGTGGGAAAGTATGAGCTTTGCTTTCTCCTGGCTGTTTGGTCACTCATTAAGCCCCACTTTTACCCCTCTCCGGGCTCACTTGCAGCCTCTTGAAATCACCCGGCACTAATTCATGCCGCAGAGGGGCTCCTGTCGCTGGGTGATGGGGGAGCCCGGGGCCAGATGAAGACAATTTCTTGCAATTTGCAGCTAGACCGCGAAGTTGCCGTGTTATAAATCAATTTCCATTTCAATTTAGATAAGATAGCCCTCTGCCCAAACACGCCTAGTAACTCTGCGGGTCCACGCAGCGCTGTAATTATTCCCGGAGAAATGAATAGGAACGGGCAGATTTTGCTCTTTTTGAAAGCGCAATTAAAGGCCTCGCGAAGCTGCGCTTGAGAGATGCAGGCTGGAGAGACGGAGGCGTCTATTCCCTTGCTGCCACGTGTGGGATTTATGCTCCCCACTTCCATTAGTGCTAATGGCAGCCGGAGCCGCTGCGCTCCTGTGTGCTGTGCATGCCGAGCAGGCAGCGGCGGCGGGCGGGCAGCGGGGGGCTCAACGCGTTTCCCGAGGTCTGTTCCAGGCTGGGAGGACAAATATCAGGCTCAGGACCCACCGGTTAGCCCCTCGGGGGGAAACTTGGCACCGCGCCTCGCGTTGTGGTGTGGTGCTGAAGAAATGTAATGTGATTAAGATGTATCTGTCTCCGAGCTTGAGTGAGGCGGAGGCAGTGACTCATACCACCTTGCTGTAACTGTCAAAACACTTGGCTGGCAAGAATAGCCCTCTACACAAAAAGCACTGATTCAATATGTTTATATTTAAACAAAACGCTGAGGGTCTGATTCACTGCGGCATTACTACCGCCATGCGTGCCTGCAGCCCCGGCCAAGCAGCCCCAAGGCACGCACAGAGGCCGTCCGCTCTGACTTTCAGAGTCAGAGCAAGGCTGGCAGCTCGTGAGCCTCCTGCCCTGGAGTTTCTGGGCTTTGCCAGCAGCTAGCATCGCATTGAGCAGCTTGTGTCTGCTTGGCTCTCTGTGTCTTTTGAGTAGCTTTGCACTTTCAAGTGGGAACACATCCTTTTAACATCAGCCTCGCAGCCCAGAGGTGCGTTTAGTGTTCAGCTGCTGGGTGCTGCCCTTCCTTGCTCCTAAAGCAAGTGCCGGGGGTTGTGATAACTCCCCTGCTTTGCCTGATGTTGTGAGGTCTTTGGGAACTGTCTACGGTTTGCACCCGAGGGCTACGTCCCGAGCTGGTGCTGTCTGTACCGTGCAGACTTGGCAGGCAGCGGGCTGGTGCCAGCTGGATGCTCGCCCAACCCACTGCCAGGATGGTGATTCGCGTCCCTCTCAGGACACAATCCTCTCCCTCTGAGTGCACCCCGGGGACCAGCGAGGACAGGGCAGGGTGGTGGGGCTCACCTTCAAGGTGAGCCATGGTGCAGGAGAGCCTGCAGCTGTCACCCCCCACCTCCAGGGGGGAGGCATTCCTGCTGCCAGTGACAGCAAAGGAGAGGTTTGCACAGAGCTGGAGGAGCTGGAGGGCTCTGCACACAGCAGCAGCGATGCTCTGCAGGCTGTGCTCGTCTATCCTGCCTCTGCTCATTTTCTGCTTGCAGAGCACACAGGCAGTGCTGGGTCTGTGCTTCTGCCTTTCCACTGAAAACCACCAGGGAGCGAGTTTTAGCATTTAGAAGCTCGGTTTGAAGGAGAACAACGAGCCCCTGGTTGGCTCATCAGCCTGTACGCTGAGTTTGGCTCCGTTCCCATCCCTGATGGCCTGGGTGGCCATGGGAACGCCACTTCATCTTTCATACCTCTGTCCTCAAAGTAGGCTGAGGGAAACCATAATGTTCTCCTACCCCGCAGTGTAGGGAGGGTAAATGCTTTGGGATTGCACTCAGAAAACACAGCAGAGGGGCTTTAACCTGGGAGAACCCATATCAGAGTAGTTAAGTGCCCAGGTTGTCCAGTCTCCAGAATAATTCGAATACTAGGATAAAACCTGCCAGCACTGAAGGCTGCTGTATGTCTGTTTGAACCAGTGTTCGTAGCTGCCCAGAGCTAACTGCAGCTGTGCCCCTGTTCCCGAGAGCTGAGGTCGGTGCAGGGAGCATCTCTGCTGTGTGCAGTGGTCCAACTTGACTAAAACATGGTGTTTTAGGGGCAGACCCCTTCTGATACCTCTGGGGTGGGAACGGCGCTGCTTTGTGGGATCCACATCAGGCCAGACCCAGGGCTGGGGGGCTCGGCTCTAAATCAGCTGTTAATCCATCAGTCAAGGGTTTTCTGCCCCAGTTTGTAGTGTTCTTTTAGGGCAAACCTCCACCCTCAGTGACTTGAAATTAAGGGAGAAAACACAAGAAGAATCTCCTGTGAGGGTCTGTCCTCTTCAGCCACCTCTGTGGGGTTTTGGTGCAGAGGTGGGATGGCAGAGCACATCGCCTCCAACCCTGCGAGAGCTGCACCAACATCCTTTCCTTCCCACCTCAGCGAGGACTCCAGGAGCTCCCCAAGCCCACCCTGTAAGATGAGGTCTGGTTTGGCTGCACAATGTATTTGGCTCGGCTGCTGGGGTAGAGATGCAGTCCAGAACCAAGCCCTTTATTTCCTCAGAAAGCCGGGCTTTACGTGCCCCTGTAAAGGATCTCAGTGTGGGAAAGAAATTTTATGCCGTAAGACCTGAGTGAATCTAACTTTGGGGGACTACCTTTAAAATTCGGCACAGTAAATGTGCTGAAAAATCTCAAACAAACAAACAAACAAACAATAAACTCAAAAATGTGCCCATTTAAAAGCAAACCATGACAATCAGAGCGGGTTTTGGCAGCCGGTGATGCTGCCCCACAGCCATGTGCCTCCCAGTATCATGTCATGAACTGGGAACCACAACTGGGCCCCGGTTCTCCCGGGGGTCCTGAGCTGCCCAGCACCAGAGTTATGATCTCGACAAGGTGATTTAACCCCGCATCTCCCCTCGGAGGAGCACAGCTGAGAGCAGGGCGTGCAGAGAGCCCCGGCCCCAACGGGGGCTCCGAGCACGAGGCCTGGAACCCCTCTCACGGCTAACGGCCGCGGCTCCACCGGCTGGGCGCGGCGGCTCCTCCGGGCCAACACCACCCCCTAGCGGGGCCGTGCTGTGACAGGGGGGCGGCAGGAGCTGCCTGGGTAATGGTGGCCCCCAGCCGGCCTCACCCCCCCAGGGACCCCTCTCTGCATAGGGGGGACCCTCCCGCGGCGCCCCGAGCCCCCCGGCCTACGCCCCGTTAGCCCGCGGGGGCAGCGCTGCCAGGGCAGGGCCTGCGGGGCTGGAGGGCTGCAGGCTTGGAGACCCCCCCTCAGGTTTTACCCTTGGGGTGTGGAGAGGAGGCAGTGGGGTCGGGGGGAGCGTGGTCCCATCTCTGGACCCTGTACAGCCCGGGCTGTGCTGCTGCAGGCATGGCGGCAGCGTTACTGAGCCTCTCCTTCTTGTTTTGCACAGAGCTGATCTCATCGGGGCCTACCAAACACATTAACGACGTCGAAAGTAGCCTACTTTAAGAGGAAATATGCAGAAGAAGAACATTTACATCAAGATTGCCATGAGTATTGTCCAAAAGTGAGTAGCTTTCTCGTTCCAGCCCCCATCCTCCCTCGGTTTCATTCCTCCGTACTAAAGACCCCTCTGATGCTCTTTGCTCCCCAGCACCTGATACTACCCGAGGACCGGACTTGTATTCTAAAACTTTCTCTCCAGAAACTGCGATTCCTGGAAGACCCTGAAGCCTACCTCCGTAGGTCTGTATTAATTAACAATCTGTTGAGGAAGATTCACCTAGAGACAGAGAGGGAGAGCTATGAGTACTTTAAGGAGGCTCCGTGTTATAGGACTGCTTACTCTGACGCACGAAAACGGCTGAAGTTTATGGTACACGAGTGCTGTTCCCAGTCGCTCTATTATGAAGAGCTGCATTCGTATCGTATCGTGCCTTATTCTGCAGAGAACGCCGTTTATGGAATGGGCTACACAAGCAGCCACTTGGAGCAAAATTCTCAATTGCTTATTTATAAAATGAATTAAAGTAGCTGTTAGACCCACCTATGTTTGTTTCTGAATGCTTGAACTGCTTATTGAGGTGTTAAGATGAGGCACTAATTGCAGAGATAATTAATGATCAAGCCGGGTGCGGTAGGAGCTGAGCGGATGGCACTTTGAAACCCGCTCCGCAGCCCCGGTGTTAACCCCGTGGCTATGAAGTACCTTGGCACACACACAGAGCTGGTGCAATACACAGGTCCTTACCCACCGAGGCTGTGTGCAGCATGTTGTGTAGAAGCAAAGCCGCATTTAAGTTCTCTGTGTGTAGATACAGACATTGAAAATCACTTTGCAGTTAAATTCTGCCATCGCTGGCAGAAGGGGAGCCCCCAGAGTAGCAGAGTAGTCTAAAAGTGAGGAGTAAAAAGCAAGTTATTTACATAAAGGAATAGACAGAAAGTTTCTTTGAGGAAATGTTTGGAATATGAAGGAGTCAGTGCCAAAGGAAACAGCCTTTTGCTTAGGATTTTCAGAGACTAACTCGCTTGCTACTTACAAGACACTCTATACTGAGATTTACAAAGTTATTATTATTTTTTTTTAGAATAATTGCATTCACCTTTTTACATATTATTATCTCTTAGCTGGTATCTATTTTGCTATTTTAATGCAGAACAGAATGACTCACAGGAAAAATTGTTTCTTCAGCCCGCCATCAGTGTTTCCTTAGCTTCATTTGATTCTTCCCCTAGTTGTTTCCCTGATACTTTTCTGCATGCTAATTTGCTGTTTGGCCGGAGGTTCACATTGGTGCTAGGGAATAGACAGTCATTTATTTTTACGTGGAATAAACAAGGCAGAAAAACAACCATAACTCCTATCGATAGAGAATGAATGTACGTGACAGATGCTAGTAAAGCCTCAGAGATTCTCCTGATGAAGCTACTCAGCATTCGTAAGTGTTTCAGGTCAAGTAAAATGTCTAATTTCAATCTGGGAATTAACCTTAGAATATGTAAATATATATTTCGCAAGCTATGAAATGACATGAGAGATGTTCAGCAAATCCATATCTGCAAGTGGGAAGTTTTATAGCTGCCAAAGCTATACCACGAAAATACCAAAGAGTAATATAAGGGAAAAGATGATGCTCCAGCAATGGGGTCAAAAGCAAAGATTGCACTATAACCTGTGGAAATGTGATTGATGAGCCTGTAAATTATCAGTTACTGATACACCTGCTGTTCACTGGAGGGTGGCTCGCAACCCAGAATCACTGAACATATAGGCAGAATGGTCCAAAGCCTGTCCCATAGGGCTGTTGGCTTCCAGTGATGAAATTGGCTTTGCCTGGCTGGCCATCACCCCCGCAGCTTTAAAGCAAAGTAACAGCACACTCTCAGCTGGAGGCAGATATGTATCTAAGAACCTGATTATTTTTTTTTATTTATTTTGAAAGGTTTTTTTTTCATGCAGGTCTGGCCAATGCTATTTCTGAAGCATTATGGAGTACGAACAAATACCATTGCTCGACAGGGATGTGTTTAGCGTAGGATTCCTCCTGTAACCCTGCCCGGAGCATCTTAGTTGTGTGTGTTGCACGTATCATCGCGGCTGTCAGGCACGTGTTCGTAGCGCAGGAAAAAAAAGATAGGAAGGCGGGAGCAGAAGGTGTGAAGAGCAAAGTCAACTCCTACATCAGCAGTTGGAAGCAGGACAGGTTTAGGGGATAGAAAGAAGCAGTTAAATACAACTTTTTAATGAGAAAAAATGCAACAGCTTATTTCAAAACAAGGATAGCCTGCAAAGTGGGGAACACGAACAGCACAGGTATTGCAGTAAGGCTGGAAAAACAGGGCAGCGCTGTTTTTGGGAGGTTGTTAAGAATATTCAGGCTGTGAGAAGCAGCTTTTGTTTTTGTGCTGAGGCAGGGCATATTTCTTTGCCTCTTCCAAAAGGTGTCATCAGCCCTTTGCCGTGCAGCACAGGGGGCTTTGCCTCCCTTCCAAAAAACTTGTGCTGGGCCCTGTTTGGGGAGTCTCCAGCTGGGAGGGTCTGTGCCCAGCTCGATGGGCCAGCTGAGAGAGGCCGTCTAATTGCTAATTGTCAGCTGGGTGCAGCAGCCCTCGTACCACAAGCAGAAGCTGGAAGCCAACCCGGTGCTGTGCAGGAGGGGGCTGACGGCTGATGGGTGTCATGAGAGGTGCTGTGAGCCCCTGGGGAGCTCCCGGCCCCTGCTGGCCCCTGGGATCCTCCTGGGGACACAGACCTCAGGAGGCTGCTGGGTGCTACAGGGAAACTGTTCCTCTTGTCTCGTATTTCAAAATATGTAATTTGCTGCTCTGAAGTGATTCAATTTACACACTTCTTTCTTTGTGTGTTTCTGCCTGAACTCATAATGATCTAGCTACTATGTGAAATGCTAAAATGCTTTTTTTTTTTTTTTTTTTTTTTTTTTTACCTTTGACCTGCTTTATTATATTCATGTGATGGTCCTGGCCTGAAAAACAAACTTCTTACATAAAAATTGTTGCAATGGGGTAAAAAAGCTCAGTAGGATTAAAGCCTTTAACCTCACCTGAAAAAAAAAAAAGCAGTGCCCCTGTTAGATTCGGCTCTGAACACTAATTTCCTTGCCTGCTGAAAGGGGCAGGTACTTTCTTGCCTATTGAAAGCTTCTCTGATAACGCGCTGTCTACTGAACAGGTACAACAGATGCAGATCTGGATCAGATAACAAAACTGCTTGGGCTACCCATGAAAGAGGGTGATGTTTTACTCGTGTTTTTCTCATGTGTTGCTTTCTTGAACAAATTACACTGTCTGGTTTTTAATTTTATTTATTTCTACTTGCTCTAGGAGCTGTTAAAAGAGATCATTTATTTCTAGAAAACTCTGGTTGACTTTTTGATATGAAATTGAGTTAAAAGTCCACAATTCTAACTTATTTTGAGTCTACACAAGTTTTTGTTGCCTTCTGCTTCACCCGGTGATTTGTGCTGTTGAAAAGTGGGTCTGAAACATTCAACTTCAGTGCTTAAGAAACATAATTTTCAGAGTGATAAAGAAGTAGAAAGGTGCAATTACATTGCAAGTTGCTCCCGAAATATTTAATTTGACAGTTTTTTGAATTATGTGCTGATTTTATCATTTAGTTGCCAAGCTACCAGGTACCGGCGTTTTTAATACAGCTTCCTACAGTGATTTTCCTGTTCTGGGGTTTGTAGCTGCAATTCAGCTCTTCTAGCTTCTGATGTGTGAATCTGTCTGTAGGTGGTCAAATTTCGGTGATAGATATATATATATGTATTCTACTATGACTGCGGTAGGAGCTCCCACACACGGGCTATGTTTGCACTGGATGTAAAGAAAGTCCTTCCTTCCCTTCGACTTGGTTGCCTTGGAGATAGCGCATTCATCAGAGACGATGCGGGGCGACACGGACAGAGCTGGTAACAGATAGCTGGTAACTTTGCCAAGGACTGGCTTAGGACAATCCATTGTCATCTCGGAACAGCAGCACACCTGGCTGTAAGTAGCATTTCAAAGAGTTACGTTTTCTTTGTGCCGCTTTCCCCAACCTGGCTGGGAACACGGGACCTGAGCAGCGCCGGTGCCGCCCGGAGCAGCAGCGGCTGTGGCAGGAGGCAGCTTGGCCCAGCAGGAAATCAGCTTTGGTGCAGACATCCCGCAATATTAGGGCCCTGATCCTGCAAACACTTGTGCTCTTGCCCGAGTGTCTTGGCACGCATCCTCCGGCTGCAGCCAGGGAGGCTCCTCGTGTGCTCAACGCTCAGCATGTGTACGGGCGAGCGGGGCTGGGGCTGCCCCGCACCACAGACGTGCTCCTCAGTTGCCTAATTATCAGTGAAAAGTGATCATAGAGCTGCCGCTTGAGTTCTTGGATACGTTTATATTGCACTGTAAATGGAACTTTTGTTTTCGATGAATGTGTTGAGTATACATACGGACTATCGTGCCTTAAAGTCCCATCCTCATACGAGCCTTTGTACATGTCCTGTAAAAACCGCAGCCCGTGTTTAGCTGATAACTCTGTGCACTCCACACAGATCTGGCTCCGTGCTCAGCAGGGCCTTGGGAAGCACGACCCTGACCCCAAAGTTTGCCATGAACACAGAGGGCGTTTGGCAATTCCCTCTTCTCGTCTTTTTTAGACTGCATTCCTCCTTGTGGTTCACAAAATTTCTCCTTTTCCAGTTTCTGCCACAACCAGGTTCTGCATTACCTGCAATGCCAGCGCCCCTCCCACGAACTCAAAAAGCTGTAAAAAAACCAAACAAACAAAAAACGTTGTCTCCAGCTTTTCAATGCCATCTGTACAGCGCTCTCTCAGCAGGGAATCACAAATGCAGATAATAATGTTGTCAAGTATATCAGCGTATATTTGACATGGTTAACAAAGCAGGAAAGGGAACACCTATTTCTGCTGAAATGCATGAGCCTGCATTATGGTAAATACATGGTGATTATACACCACTTAATTGGAATAATACCGACTGGTTCTATGATTAAAAAATGGCTTTTTAATGTTTAAAATTACTTGGGACCTGATTAAAGGTTTTTATGAAATTGTTTTCTAAAGTGAATAGTAGAAAAATGTAAATGTATTTTAAATATACATATAATGTGCATGTTTATTAATAAAGATCTATTTCTATTGAATCAGATGGGCTCTCATTGAACATATGCTGCTTGGTTTACAAGAAAACGTGCAAAATTACTAAAGAACTAACACCATTCTAACACCATTAACACCCCAGAAGTTTTTAAACCTACATTTTCTTTGGGGGACCTGCATCCCGGGGTGAACCTGGACCCAGCTGACACGTCTGATGTGCAGAGCTGGGGCAATTCCTCTGGATGCTGTGCAAACCCTGGCATTCCCCTGTCCTTGTCCCATCCCTTGCATCCCAGCTTGCCTACGGACTAGAGAGACCCTTCCCATTATCTTCATTTACTTTATTTTAAAATGTGCAAGGAGCTATTTTTCTAATAACGTTTTGCAGGATGCTGAATGATGCTGAAGAAGGGTGAAAGATAAAATAGGCAGCTATTGGAGCACTTCAGGATTTTTTTTTTATTATTTTTTAATCCTGATTATAATGGGAAGGTTCCCTCTCCCTCATCCTCCCCCCTTTTCTTTGGGATATTCTTTTCCCCTGAAGAAGCTGAAACAAAAGTCTGAAATTATTTTAGTGTTATTGATAAGGAGAAATGTTTATAAAAGGATGAACTTTCCACCCTTGCAGGATGGGAGCCTGTGAGGAGCCTCTCGAAGCAGATGCAGGGCTGGGTGCTTCAGTCAGGGTTTGGGTACCATGGGGGGCTGGCCTTTTTTCAGAACCTGAACGTTGCAACCAGCAGCCTTAGGCACAGCTGTAAATCATCCTCCTGCTCCAGCTGTGCTGCCTGAGGAGCCAGCAGCTACAGCTGCTTGTTGTCAGCCTGGTGACTGCCCTGAAACCACCCGTGGCAACTCCCCTGGGTACCTTGTTTGAGATGGATGCTGCCAGGGGGAAGCAGCGACCACCCAGAGCACAAGATGTTCTTTATCACCATCACATCCCAGGCTCTGAGCATTTCAGGGCTTAATTAATTCAGGCCCTAAGCTAAGCAGCCCCGTTCCTCAGCTAGGTGATGCCTTGAGCTCCCGGCCGAAGCCTGCTCCTGAGCATCCTCCCGGCTTTTGGGGCACGGCAGGACAGTCCGTGCTGCCCGTGGGCTGTTGTGCTGATGGCCGATGATCCCCAGCTGGGATGGGTGGTGCCAAATCACAGCCTTAGCAGGGCAGGGAGACCGTGCTGAAACAAGCTGCTTGGTGGAAATCGTTGCCATTTCACGGCAAGAAGGGCTGCCTGTAACATCTGCTGGCGGGGAAGAGGAGGCAGGAAAAGTTCCTATAAGGTGCCAGTGTCCCCAGCAGGAGGGCTGCTTTCCCCATCTCTCACTCTCACCTTTTGGTGATGCTGGTGGGAGCTATGGGATTTTTTAGCATGCCCCTAGATGCTCCTGGGGTCACCGCATCATACCCAGAGAGTATTCCCAAGGTAGCCTGCACCATGCCCCACATGGATGGGGTCCTTCAAAGCTCAGCAGCACGGAGAGGGGCTGCAGCCCCCCAGAGCGGCCTCAGCTCCACAGCCTTCCCCCAGAGCCTCTGCGTGGTCCAGGCACACGTGGAAAAATGTGTAATTTCAGAGGAAAACCATGTTGTGCTCATGTCAATGCTGAGACCGCTGAGGGAGGTGTTCCAGCCGCAGCCAGGCCATGGACATCAGCTCCTGCCCGGGCAGAGGTGAGGGAAATGTCTGGCTCTGGGTTTGGGGGCGAGCACAACCACCGTGACAGTGCCACGATGACTTAGGTGTCCTGCACGGCGTGCGTCAGTGCAAGTCCTTCGTGGCCACGTCCAGAGTGATACCGTTTTTCTTTTTTAAAAAACTTTTAATTTCAGGCTTTTTGCCTGAAGATGGCACTGCTGCATCGAAGGATGGCAGGAAAGCCGCTGTAACCTCCATGTGCCAAGCCAGAGCTGGGCTGGGGTGCTCCTGCCCCGGTGTGGAGGCGGCCCTTGGGCTGTCTGCCCCGGCTTGAAGGACCCCCAAACCCAGACTGCTTTTGGAGCAAGCTCTGTCTATTTCCCTAGCTTTTGGACCCAGTGCCCAAACCTTGTTATTTCTTTGCAAGCTCTTTCTCCTTGATTTCTTATGAAGGTTTGGTGAATAGGTGATGCTGAACACCATAAAAACATGCGAGGAGTGCCCCAATTTATCCACACGGAGACACCCTTCGGGTACTCAGGTTCAGTAAAAGTGTGGATGGGAACGTGCCCCAGGTACATTTTGAGGCTCTGCCCAGACATTCGCATGGTTTAAAACAGTGTGGCCAGAGCCACAGGGACTGAAGGAAGTTTGCTTCATTCACCCTCCTCCTCCTCTCTCTTCTTGCAGGACCTGAAGTAGCAGCCCTGTGCTGTGCAGAAAGGAATAGGTCTATTTTGGGGGAAAAAGCCCCTTGCTGGCCAAGACATCCTAGGTCTGTTGTCTGAGCATCGCTGCTGGCTCTGTATCAGTGCAGGAGCGATGGGAGAACAACTGCAAGCATGGCATGTGGGGACGGGGACATGCAAAAGAAAAAAAGGAAAAGAAAAGAAAAAAATAAAAGAAAAAAAAAGGGGGGGGAATAAAAGGAAAAAAAAAAAAAAGGCAAAAAAAAAAAAAAAAGCATGGCTGCTTGTGTATATTTTCACCACTGGAGGGCTGCATCTACCTGCAGACTTTAAGTGGGTTACATCAAACCCAGGGCACCTGTCACCTCACGAAATGCATTGTACAAATGTAACTGGGGAGGACAGAAAAGCAGGAACTGTTTTTTTTCTTTCTTTTTTCCTTAGGGAACAACCTGGCTGTGACCTTTGTCGTGTTGCGGTGAAAGAGCTCCTCTCCTGTTGGAAGCTTTGGGGTTAGTTTTCATAAAGGCAGTGGGGCTGGGAGGGAAGGAGAGAAAATGCTTCAGGACAGTGGGGCTGTGAAAATAGGAGCTTTGCTTTCTTTGGGGCTGTGCTCCCTCTGTCACGCATAAATCTGGCCCCACGTGCCATCAGAGGCAGAGTCCTGGCTCTCCTGAGACAGACACGTATTCACGTGCTGTGCCCGTGCTGTTTGGTGGGTCCCCGAGCCTCGTCCCTCCTTGCCCCCCATGGGCTCAGGAGGTTTCTATCAGCTCTTTTTCTGGTTAACTCACCAGAGAGAAACACGGCAGGCGAGCAGCTCCAGCTTGGCACAGGAAATGTCATATCTGCAGATGCTTTAAAGTGTGCTAAACAGCTGGGCCTCTCCAGGGTCCCTGTTCAGGCTGCTTTGTTTTTTATTTCAGCTTCACGCGCACTTCGCAGATTTCTGTTTCAGCCCTCAGTTCCTAAGACTGGCTTATCGTGAGCTCTGCTTGGACTACAGAGGGCAGCAAGTTGCTCGGAACGAAGCAGCCTTCCTCCTGCGCTGGTTTCAGCAGGTGCAGAGGTGCTGGGGAGGTGCTGCCGCTGGGAACAGGCACGGCTCTGCGGAGCACGGACCGAGCAGCAGGCAGAGCTGGGAGCCAGCTGGGGCTGGCAAGCTAAAACCCTGCAAGTGCTCCCTCCGTAAAGCCTCCAGCGCTGCACCCATGGTTTGCAAGTGCCTGCAAGCCCTCTGCACCTGCCTGTTCAGTGTTCCTGCCTAGGTGTGCGGTAGGAAGCTGCGTAACTGTTTCTGTAAAAGCTTTTGGGGGCTTCTTAAAGAAATCTTTCATGGAGCTTCACATTTTGGAAAAGGCCATTTTAGATCAGAGCTTTTTGTGCTGGGCCCTTCAGCTCTCTCTCCCTCTCCTCCCAAACGACCATGTTTCCTTTAAGCTCCTTTGAAAATACCAGCTTTGATAAATAAATCAGACAGCACCGTACTTCAGAATCCCTAATGGGGCCTGCTGCTGGTCAGCGAATGCAGCGCTTCCTTTGAAACCTTGGCAGAAAGGGAACCAGTTATGTTATGTGCCTCGTGTCTTGGTGGCATTTATATTTTTGAAGAAACTTCTTTTTTTTTCCTGGAAACTCATGGTATTATTTTCTTCTGCATATGCAGAAGCTGCGTGTGTATGTGCTGGGAGAAGCAGCCTCGCAGCTCTGTTGGTTTCTCCTGAACCCCTTCTGGATCATTGAGAGCTTTCCCAGCCCTGTTACAGGTGGTAGCATGTCTCTGCGTACCAAGTAATGACCTACACTGGTAGGAAGAAGGCCAGTAGTGCTTGCTGCTTAACACAGGTTCACTGCACAAACTACTAAAGCCCAGGTAGACTTGGACTGGAATAGCAGAGCAGTGTGATTGCTAGGAAAGTATATTTCATCTTTTTTATGCGATTATTCTGGGGGCTTAGCTAAACTCAGCAGGAGCTGTTGGGTGAGATTTTTTGGTAAATTCCTGATGGGTTTCCCTCTTTTGCACCATGTAAGGGGGGGGGGGGAATGCAGGACACCTCCCAGAAAGCATCCAGTCTTGGTGTGGAAGCTCTGCCCTTTGCAAGGAGCCTGTCCCAGTGGCCACAACCACTGGTATGGGTGCCTTTTTTTTCTTTAAATCTCTTTAAGTGTCTTGTTTCTAATTGGAACTGGTCTGGACTCAGCTTCTAGCCACAGGCATTTTGTTAAACCTTTCTCCTAGATTAAGAATCCCTTTTAAGTGCCTGTTATCTCCCCCATGTGAAGACAGTGTAATCAAGTTGCCTCCCAGTCTCTGCCTTTTGAGGCTAAACAGATTGAGCTCCCCGTCTGTGGCTGAAAGGCCTTTTCTAAACCTTCCATCAGAGCTTCACTTGGGCATCTGGGGCTGAAATGGGACTGTAATCACTAAGTGAGTCTTAGGCTAAAGTGATTTTCTAAAGCATGACATGAAGCATTAAGGATTTCATGGCCAATACAGAGTGAAGTCTCTTTTATCCAGTTTCTTCACTCTTGTCTTTTTATGTTTGTCTCAGTATTTTAGACACCAAGATGCAAAATTGGTTCTGGATCCATCACCCTACAACACCAGACAACAGGTGTGTTGGCTGGGGCTGTGGATCCTTTCGTCAAGACCAGAATATTAAATGTCCTCACGAATTTCAGGCCACACTGGAGAAAACAGATGAAGACAGATATGCCTGCTGGCAGGGGTGGGGAAGCAGCGAGTTCAGCTTTGAACTCAGGAAAGCCTACTGCTCAGCCTGGCTGCTGCAAGCCAGTGTGATTGCTACAGGGCAGAAGGTATTAGACAGAAGGTTATATCAGTTCCCTACTGGGGATAATAGTGTTTCTCATTGCCTTACCTCCGTGAAGAAAACGGTATCCTGTACTCTGACATGAAATCCTCCACTGGCACGATATCTGATTTTTCCCCTGTCCCAAGGGTACAGAAAAATACAGCATATCAAAAAAAAAAAAAAAAAAAAAAAGAAAAGAAAAGAAAAAGAAAAAAAGCCAACCTCGTAAACAAAATAGATAAGCCACCCCTGTGTCTTTAGAGAACTGGAGCTCCGGGAGCTCTGTGGATTGTGCAAGTCCCCATTGCCTCAGTTCTTGAAGCCTGTGCAGGGTTCCAAGCTGCAAAGCTGTTGGACACCAGTGTTAATCAGGAAATCCTAAACCTGGGAAGTCTTACCCTGTCATCCGAACTTCAAAACTCCGAGCCCTTCTGTCATCAATGCCAGAAGTTGTCACTGCAGAGCAAGAACAGGAGAAATGGTTGTTAAATCAAGATTAGACTAATATTTATAGTGCTGTAACTGATGAGAAGACTATCTACCTTCACACTGATACGGAAAACTGATCCTGATCCCCATTACAGAGCTGGATCTGCTCTCCTGCAACACCCAGCTTGACAACAACTCTGTCCAGAACATGCCTGCATTAGAAAATTCCTGAGCTGTAAAACTCCTGCATGTAAAATTCAAGTGACTTCCAGTGGACACTAAGGCATGTTGGAAACTTCTTTTGACGCAAACTTCTGCTGGCTCAGTGCAGGCTTAAAAGTTTGTGCAGTGGGATGGGGATTGGGAATGGAGGAGTACATTAAGACCAGGAATGTTGGAGTGGTGACTTGTCACACAAGTGAGTTTGTGCAGATGGCTTTGCTACTGGCTGACTCATTCCTGGGGATGAAGGAGAAATGCAGAGAGGAAGTAAAACCAAAATACTGCCCTGTGCAATAAGAATTACGGTGGTATTGCTCTATGTCTAGTTATGCTCTTGACAGCACCTAAGAGTGCAAAGAAGCATATCACATACCCTCATATTACCAGTAGCTCCTTTCCCATCCTGGTTAGTTGCTGGCTTACATTCCTGTTTATCTTTTATCAAACATGGTAAGAATAAAGCTCCAAGGTCATTAATTACTGTATCAAGAACATAACAGGCAAAATCTCTTTTTACCTAGCAGCTCCCCTGCTTTCCACTGAAAAAAAAAAAAAAAAAAAAAGATATACGTATACAAGCTCTCAAGCTTTCCTTGTTTGTGAGTTAAAAAACATCCATCAATCCGATGTTGCCAGCTTATTTTTCTAGCTCCAATTTAAAAAGAGGCCTAGGACTAAAGAACAAGACCCAGAAACACGATGACTACAAACAAAGCCAAAGGTAAAGCTTTGGGTCTGGCTTTTTGAGGGGGAATGAAGAATATATGTTCACCAATTTAGTAAAATAAAGTCAGGCATACTTCACCTCTCTGACAGGGTCAATGAAATAGAGAGTTTTCTTCCTGGAGACCATTAAAGTGATGCAAATTATGAAACTGAAGAGAGTACTTCAGAAATACATGTGTAAATATCACTGTCTACAATTCTGCCTCATTGTCTGTTTTGTTGAGTTACATTAATTAGCAAGCTTTGATTTCCTAGTGATAGCTCTTCTAATGAGAGTACCTTGCAGCTTCCTGGTGGGCAACTGCAGTCAAACATTTATAACAAGCAAATGTGTTGGCCATTGCATGTCACAGTTAGCATGTGGCCATGACTGTTTTGCAAAACAAAATGTCCCTTAACGACTCATTAAGTATTATTTTCTACTTTCTGTCTGATTCTTACTAATTTGTCAGCTCGAGACTTTTCCCTTTCCACTTTGTGTCCTTACTCTCTCAGAGAATCTTCTTCCTACCTGTCTAATCTCAGCCAGCAGAAAAACCTTTGCCAGAAAGCTGTGCCATGAAATCTTCCTGTGGCAGTGAAAGGATGAGCTGGTTGCTCATACCCCAACTAAATCATCACCAGAGGCAAATTTCCAGGTGTGAAAGGTTGCTTCTCCCTGAGGATGCCAAACACTCCGGGTATGTTCTGCTCTGACCTCCTTCCTAGATTACCTGTCCCAAAGGTGAAACCCTCAGCCTCTTTGGAGCAGGTTGGGGAACACACATTTGGGAGAGATTGGCTCCTGCCATTCACAGGGATAAATTCTTCTCCAGGGTGTCTGGTGTGTGACGGTGAGCAGGGTGACCCTTGTCTTAATAGGCAATATTACAAGCTGGATTTTTTAATTTTAATTGATTTAGTGCTTGCCTATTTTCGGAGCACTTTATGGCTCTGTATTTCTGTTTCAGTGCTGCTGCTTAAGCTGAGGAACCACCGTGGTAATAAATTCATAGATAGCTTCAACTTGGGGCCAAGCAAACTTTTTGGGAAGAATGAAACAAACCAGAGAATTAAGTGGTAGAAACCTACAGGGTCTGTTTATTATATTTTTGGTGAAGGAATTAAGTGAATAAAAGTGTTCCTTGTTTTGGGTGGTGTCTCCTGTGCTGTGTTATACATAGGAGCCCTATAACTGCAATTTGTCTTTCTCCTGTAGCTTGTGCATGGTCTGACTTTAATCCTCCTTGTTCTGCAGCCTGTGATGCATTTCTGTTGGGTCCAGCTCCAGATAGGAACAACCCCAGGGTCTCCCAGTGAGCTGCTGTGCAAAGGAGCTGTGTGCAGAACCTGCACTTGGGCAGGAGAAGCCACCCCTGGGAGCTAACCTGAGGGTTACTGATTAAGATTTGATGGTGGAATAAAGCAATTATATAGCTGTCTTTGTGCTTAAATGGGGGTGTCAGAAGTGAAGGTCGTTACCTCTCTTCTCCATTCCTCCTTTGGCTTCCCTTTATCTCCCTGGGGCTTGTATTTTCAAGTCATGCTCTGGTTGGGTCAGGGCACTGTGCTGCTCCAGCATCCCAGAACCAGCCTGGGTCAGCCCTGTCCCTCTGACAGACCCCTGATCCCTCTGTCATGGGGAGTGGTGCTTCCCTTAGCTGGTGGCCGGGTGCAGATCTGGGAAGGGATGTCCCTGTGAGCACCAGCAATACAAGGATACAAGCCACCAGTCTGAAACAACAGCCCACAGGAGCACATGCAAAATGTGCCACTTTCTGCTATGGGAGAGGAACAAATTCCACAAAATGAGTGAGGAACAGCTGAACTCAAGCAAAGAGATGAATTAATCACAGGCTCCATCAGGGCGCTGGGAGGATTGCACAAAGGAAAATGACCCCTGCTGTGAGCTGAGCCAGCACCCGGCTGAGGAGGTGCTCTCCTCTCTTCCGAGAGACTGGCAAAAGGATTTTTCTCCCCCTTGGAAGTAAGGTGGCTTTTCAAACGCGAGGAGGAAGATGACAGTAAACATATGTTCTGCTCTCTGCTAGCTGCTGTCTGAGGTTTCGTTCCTCCTGTGTGCGACTGCTTCTTGATTTGTTTCCACACTTATCTTGCTGTGCCCAAAAGCAGGAACAAAAGGGCAGAGGAACAGAAGAGATATGAAGACCAAGAACAGCATTCACCACCCACAGGCCTTCCTCTATTTATTTATTTATATATATATTTTTGTAATATTTTTATGCTGGGCAGGACTGCATGTGATGAGAGAATTTATTGATCTAACTCCTTGTTCTTACTTAGTCACCATATGCTTTGGTTTCCTGCTTCTCCAAAAAGGATCTCACAGGCTCATTTCAGCCATCACCTGGAACCCTTCATTCTCCATGTTGGAGGTCTGTGCTGCAATATGTCCTATGGAAGAATTAGCTCTTGGCTGGCAAAGGAGAAGCCGTGGAGTTTGCAGAAGGGCTGATGCAATGCTATCCTTCTCTAAAATGGCAGCTGCTCCAGTGAAGTCTAAGAGGTTTCCAAATCAATGTGAGTTCTAGATCCTTCGTGGACAGACTTGGGCTTAGGGATCAGGTTTTAAATGGTGCCTCTGGGAAGAGAAAGAAGAGAACTTGTTTTGTCCTCTGTTTTTGTGGGGCTCGCAATCTTTTTGGTCTTGGTCAGTCTTGTTGAGCCCTTAGTATAGCTTAGATGTAGAAGCAGTCCCAACTAGATGTAAAAACACTTCTGCAGGATAGCAAACACTGCTGAAATGTGGCTCTGGACTGTTATGAAATACGGCTCTTAGGAAGGGTATATAGGATTCTACATATCTAATCTAATCTAATCCCTTATCTTGGTCTCAACAGCATTTGACTCATTGCTCATGCTGCTCTTCAGAAGATCGAGGCTCCAATGCCTTCTCCAGGTGGTGTATCCCAGCACTTTCATTTCCTGAGCACATGAAAGCTGTCCCTAGGGAGGCCTGCATTAGGCCTTAATGCACTTTAAGCCTATTAGCCTATCCCCAGTAGATAGAAGAGTTTTACAATCTTCATTTTTGTATTATCTTTTACATGTTGGAAAGCTCTTCCCATCTTTTGTTATTCTCTCCAGACCGCAGAAGCCAGAGCTGTAAATCTGTTTCTCAGCAGGCAGGCCTCAGACCTTGGAAAGGTCTCCCTTGCTCCCTCTGGCTCATACAGAGCCCCTGCTCTGGGGGAAATTCAGCCTAAATGGAGTTTACCTATGCTTAATTGAACCGAATTACCACTAGCACTGAAGGAGCTCCAGCACTAATTTTTGGCACCTCAGCAGTGTTGAAGCTCTGGCCATCCCTGCTCTGGTGGCACTGCCAGTATGGAGGCACTGGCAGGATGTACCCGGTGTGGGCACATTGCCTGCTTGTCAAGGGGCCTTGTTTTACCTCCAAGGCTCTCTAAGGGGCCAAACCACCCTGGAGCAGTTCCTTGTAGCCTGCAGGTAGAGGCCCAGCCCCTTGAGCATTTTCCCTGCATCTCCCATCATGAACTCCTGTGGCTCCCCAAGGGAGCAGGACACTTGTCCTGCAAAAGTGTCAGAGCACATTTAGATTCATCTCCCTTACTCCCTTGTGTTATAAAACCATAATGTAGAGAAAATACTGTAACCCTGGGACATCTGAAGTCTTTACCATGTCACAGCCTGTGATATCAGTGATACCAGGTCCCTCTCCTCGAGGACAAGGGGAGGCAGACTCAGGGCAGCATTTGTTCAGTTCCTGCCTGCTCCTTGAACACGTGCATCTGCCTGAATATTTTATTTAGTGCATCCCAAGACTGTGCCTACCCCACGTTGAGTCAAAATGTGTCACCGTGTGTCACATCTGTGAGCAGCAGCAAGACCTAGGTCCTCTTCAGCAGAAATGTCACCTTCTTTTTCCCAGCTTACTCTTGCAAAACCACCCAGTTCGCTTCTTTGTCTGATACTTTAACTTTTTTGGACTGCTTCTCCATCTCATACATGCTCCTCTGTGATCCCTGTGCCAGAGCTTCAGGGCTGCCATATATAGCAGTATTGGTGTGCTGGAGCAAAGCTAAACACGAGAGCAGTCAGATTTATTTATTTCCTCTGACCGTAACATTTGCCTTCTGGGCAAGCACTGGAGACCTGCTGTGTAAGCAGTTACCCATTGAGCTCAAGAGCCAAAGTTCTGCAGTTGGAGATATAAACAGCCTCTTATCTCTGTGCTGGACACAGGGAGTGACCTATTTAACACGTTTACCACCCAGTTTTAAAATAGTTTTAAAAATTGCAAGTGCATGATGTAAAGATGTGCAGGAACAGTTCAAACAAATTTTGCTTCTACAGCTTCTGCTAAAATCAGTCTTTTTTTTTTTTTCCCTTCCCAAAAATGGTTGTCTTGGCTTGTTACTTGCCTGAAGGGTTAGTGCCAGATGGAACTTAATAGCAGGTACATAATATCCTGCTGTTTAAGGGTTTTTAATTTTTCCTTTCTTTTTTTTTTTTTTTTAACAAAAATCCAAAACACCTCTTCTCCCTGTTCTTACTTTTTAGAAGGGTCACATCTATGAATAGTCAAGAGCTCAAATTGTGCCATATTCTGCTAATTTGTGGTGGTTAAAAATGGCCCTACCCTTTGCTCAGATGCTGTATTTTTTTTTTTTTGCTTGAGTTTCACTTCTCTTTGCAATAAGAAAAGTGAAAGTCCCAAGTCCTCCCAAGACTTTTACAGTTATTTTCCTACCATTTCAACCAAGTTAGTGGTTTTGCAAGTATAGATAATGACCAAAAATCATCTCAGTACTGAAGAAGAGCTATGTTTGCTCTGCCCAGCAAGAATACAACTGCAGTATACACTTAATATGTTAACTCCCTCAAATGAGTCACTAAAATCCTGACTTCCAGCATAAATTATCTAGTCCTATCCATCTTTTTTGTATGTAACTTAACGTTAATTTGGCATTTACAGAGCGTGCTTTTTTCTTGAGGGAATACGAGACAGAGAGAGATTTTAAGAAATATTTTAGGATACAAAGGAAGAGTGTACCAGTGTCCTCTCCCTGATGAAGTTAAAGGTTAGTCAAGGGTTGGGGCAGACTGTGGGGCTTCTCATATATGTATATATAAATATATACATGTGTATATATATATATATATATATAAAAAAAAACTAAAACTTCAGGAAAGCTTGTTTCTGCTACCTACAGGACCATCTTATGGAAAATCAGAATATGGCCTGGACAATTCCTCCTTTAGGTGAGGAATTGTTCTTAAATGTGATAAGAATGCACAGAAACTCAGCATCTTGCAAACAAACAAACAAACAAATAAAACTAGTTTTGTGCTCATCTTCCTTCTCTGCCACTCCAATCACAAAATAATTGTGTTAAGGACAGCTGAATCACCAGTGTTAGCCTGTAAAGCTGTTTTTGCACAGTTGTGCAGGCCAGCCTATTTCAGCGGTGCAATGATCAAAGGCACAATGCAAACATTCAGCGTTGCGGCGTGCTGCATAGAAAGGCTGTGAGTAATTTGGGTCAACTAAAGTTAGAAACCATCCCCCAGCTCATGAGACAGATGTGAGCTTTGAAGCCAGGGAGGCTATCAGCAAGACAATCCAATAGAGCCAGCTTCTCCCAAATCCAATTTATAATTTGCTGACTCGATCCTGTTACTGGATGAGAAAGGTGGTCTACACAGACCTGTGACCTGCCATCAACAGAGGCCAAAAACCAATACCAGAAGATGTAAAACACTTGAGTGATGTTCAAGCGTATTTCTGGGAATCTGTCCTTCCTGACTGAAGGAGTTTATGATCAAGTTAGAAGACCAAAGAAATGTAGGGTCCTTATATTTGCCTGCTCCAACTGATGTGCACTGTATATATAACCACAGCTCTGGATGGAGTTGCCTCTTCTATTTAATCAGTTGAGTATGCTTTGGCTTGTGACACCTTATTGGGCTAGAAGCCCAAAATTTTTTCAATACAGCCATCCCATATGGCTGAAGGAATCCTTTTCATGGAATAAATTGTCTTCTACATGAAGACGTTTATCTCTGCCTTGCACTGCAGATGGATAATGGCTTGTTTGTGGACACTGCTCTGTCCCCTGGATGTCCCCCTCACCTCCCTTAGCTCTTCAGAGGTGGTGGCTGTGGTTAAAGAATACAGCAGAGGTGATCCCTAGGAAACTGGAAGGCACAGCTTTAATGAAGCTACAATTTTGCACCTGTGCATGCCCACTAACTCTTTGTCATTTTTTCCTGCCTGTGAGAAGACATTCAGCTCGGTGCCTATGTGCTGTTTTGATGAGTAATCCTATTATTGGGGAAATCCCTGACGTACAGGTCTGGCTTTTCAGACTGCTCCCTACTGCAGACTCATAACTTCTAAGTGATAGACGACTGCAACGCAGTCTGTAATCCATGTTATCAGTGAAACAGCCTCTGTGCTACAGATGTTATCTTACCTTTCCGAATAGTCTCGTGGCAACACTCGCTTACAAGTCTCAGCCTAATGGATCATGCTAACAGCTTGGGCTCTTCTCTCTTTGCAAGTATTTTATGCACCGACATGTGGACATAAGCCAAGCACAGCCTGAAACAGAATTGCCAGGCAGTGTGGACCCGTTCTCCCATGCCAAAATTTCTGTTACAATCCAGAAAATGCCTTGATCCTGCTCCTGGTGTATTGATTTGGGCAAGTCAAGAAGTGAAACTCCTTCAGAGTGTCTAATGAGGGCTCGTACTGTGGTTTGTGGACCCAGAGGCTAACTCATGCAGAGGAGGCTTACTGCTGTGGATCATCTCTTGATGCTCATGCCTTCCACATCCATGTGACACTGGGTGGTATTGACCTGGCGGGTTGCCTTGGCCTGCACAGACAACTCTGCTTGATTCCTGCTATGCTGTGCCAGCAGAAGGACAGCACTTACACAAGGCATGGATACTGATACACGCATGAACCATCTGTTTGTGTCTTCAGTATTCTTCCACAGGTGGAAGGGGATGGCAATTAACAAAATTAGGCTTTTCCTGAGTAGAGAGACTGGAAGAAGGAACAATGAGGCACTTTTCCCCTTCACTTCTATGTCACTTCTGCATTTGAAAGAGGAGGTGCTTCCTCTTCCTCCAGCACGCCCAGGCCCAGCAGGGAGTTACCAAGAGGTCTACCTGAGAACATGGTCCTTGGGGTATTGTAGCAGATGAAATGACCAAAATCACAAATGTGGATCTTCATGTAGTGATGCAAAGAACACACTTATGGAGAAAGCTGGCTTCTTTCTAGTTGTTGACATACCACAGCATGGGTGTGCTAGAGGTCTTCAAATAAAAGCTTAATCCTACACAAAGACACCTCAGATCTGGCACCAAAGACCAAGCCAGTATCTTTGCAATATTTTATTTTATTTTATTTTGGTTTGGTTTGGTTTATTTTTTCTCCCCCCTGGAAGCCACTAACATGTCTGACATGAAATGCTCTCCAAAGATGCCTCCTGAAGCAGCCATGTAAACACTTCAGCACAAACACTCAACATTAAACTGTATAATATAAAGTGTTAGGCGTGCTTAATACCAAGCAGTGTTGTAAATCAGGTCTATAATCTGAGCAGATCTGGTATATAATTAATCTCTGGGGATGCTCTGGGTAGCAACTTGCTGGTCATTAGTCAGTGAACTCCCACAGGTCTCCATGGCTTGGGGATTAAGCTTTGTGTGTGAATAATCACCTAATTAATCACCTCAGGCAGGGGATTTAGAGACCTTGCTCTTGGAGCAGGTGCCAGGTGTGAACAGGATATGCCAAGGTTTTATTATATAGCTCAGTGCTTTCCACGCTCTCTCTTTTGGAGGCTAGCTCTAGGTGGGTGTGCTCAGACTGTGTTTTGTTAGCACTGGGGAATGCAAAACTGATCACCTTAAGTGAGTGCTTTCTGTGTGCTTTGTGCTGCTGTCCTGTGCAGAAAGGGTGGCAGTGCTGGGAGGAATAAATCCTGGTTTGTCATGGGTATGGTCCTACTGCAGCAAGGCTGAAGGGGTTGGAAGGAGTGCAGAGACAAGGAGGGGTTTCATCTCAGGTGATGCAGCAGGGTTTGGAGTTTGCATTTATTACAGATGCAAGTCCTTGTCAGCCATGAAGGGAGCCCAGACATCCCTGTCTCTTGAATGTTATAAAACAACATTCTTCTTCTAGGTTGACTTACGCAAAACTCTAAGGCAGAGGCCACGGCCCCGCAGTCTTCCAGATACCTGAAACTTTTTGAAAGAAATTATCTGTATCTGAGACGTATTCTGCTAGAATTGATGATGCCCTTTCAGGGCAAAGCATAGTTGTGAGCTAAATGTGCTTCAGCCCAGCTTTTGTGCAATTTCACCTCTTGCTGAGAAGATGCAGCCTGTGTAGTAAGTGCATTAAAGCCTGAAGTGGTTTTTCTTTGGGGTTGTCTGCTGAATGCAAGGTGAGAGGTGTCACCTGGAGTTGAGGCACATCTTCTCAATGGGTTTTCCTCCCTCACCTGTGTGAGCAGAGAGAAATGCTCCTGATATGGGCAACGCTCAGCCCTGTAACCACAGTCTGCATTTACTGCTCATGGCAAAGTCAAGACTTAGCATCATTGGGGAAAGACAGTTTCATCTACTTCACTATAGGAGGCTCTCTGGTAATAATGTCCCCCCGGAGCACAACTCAGATTCAGATGTGGCTGCATACGAATGCTTATGGAAGCCTGTTTTCTTGGTGAACAATGCCTTCTGTAACTTTGGCTGTTGTCTTAAACTAGAAAAAAATTAGTAATATAATCCTTTAAATACAAGATTTAAGGCAAAGAAACTACCATGTCTTTGGAACTTTTCAGTAGATAGGCTTCAGAAAAAGTGTTTTCTAAAATCACTCCCTGGAAGGGAACCATTGCCCAGTTTCTGCTCGTTCACTCTGCTGCAGCTTGCTAAGTATTTTTAATGCACTTAAAATGATGTAAGAAAGAAAAAAATATATATTTTAAAATATGCATAATGGAAGCAAGTATCTGTTTAAAAGATACTGTTCACCACAGTAAGGCAATGGATTTCATAGACTTTTATTGTATTATCAATACAGTGCTGCAGCACTGATGCACAGCTATGGACAACAAACCAATTACTGTTCAATTGGCTCAAAGCAATTAGTTGCCTTAGGCTATGAGGTAATATGACCAGCTGAAAATGTTCAGCAATCAGACTTGCAGTGAGCTGAAACTCACCTTTTCTTTCTGTTTGACTTTTTAGATGACTCAAAGGTATCATCCTCTTTAATGAATTAGAATAAAGCAGCAACTCAGAATCTGGTGAAAACTCTGAAAGTCCTTTGAAGTCTGCGACCAAGGTAATGATGGTTTGTAAATGATGGCAGATTATTTTTGAGATGTACAGACTCATATTCCTCTTTGTATTTTTATCTTCCTTTAGTGTGAACTAAATTGCTAAAACACATTCAGACTGGTCTTCAGACTTTGATGCTTATTTTCACTATTAAATTCTTGAAAAAAAAATTAAAGCAATTATGAACATTTATTGTCAGATCTGAGGTATAAGGAACTAAGTGTTTGATGAGGTGGTGGTGGATTTGGATGTAAATTTGGGATCTTTTGGGGTTGGCTAGGCAAAAACTTCTTTAATTGAAGCTTTTCCTGTAAATTTTGTACACTTGTGTTGAGGTCGCTAACATTTTAAAGATTATCTTTAAGCCATTTTTTTTGAAGTGCAACTGCATTCTAGTGATTATGTTGCCTGTGTTAGGTAAAAGATGAAAGGATTCCAATACAACATTACATTTAAGTATCCTGTCCTATTCCTTGTAGTTTAATGATCTTTTGAAGGCAGAATTATTATAACCAAAGCATTAAAAACCAGTAGGCTTACCTTTAGTAAGCCTTTACTTTTAGTTAGCTGACAGAGTAGTTGATACATAACTGGTCTGACTGTTCTTTTGGGAGTATTATACTATTTTTGACCTCATTTAGGTTTATTGCTGCTCAGACTAATGCTGTACAGAATCCAAATGATCTTGTTTTTAGCTGAAAGAATTGGAAGGGAAGGGAGCTTAATAATTCTGCAGATAGTTGCCAACAAAAAATGAATAAAAACGTACAATTTCTACTGGAAGATGATATGCTGATATATACTTTCTGTTAACCTGCTTCAGTATCCTAAAATAATTGACTGAATGGTGTTCACATGTTTTGTGATGGAGAAGAGCAAATGTGCTGCTACTACATAAGAGCTGAAAAAATGTGGTTTGAATAGTTAAACTCTGGAGATCCTAAACTGACACAGGTGTTCTTCAGATTTGGTCTGTTGAAAGTCTCTGGGACCTGATTCCATTATGTTAAGAAAAGTCAGAAGATAATTTGATTGTTTTCAAAGGCTGCGTGTAACCTAGGTTAGAGCAATGCAGGCCCAGGAGAGGTTGTAGCGTTATATAGATGTGATTCCTTCCATACTCTACTAATGGAAATACTGCCCTTAGGCCAACAACTTTTGAACTCAGCTCATCACTTGACAGGGAGATTATATCACAGCACCCTCGAGGATGTGGCCCCCAGCTGAAACTGCTCTGAACTATAAACTTTGGTTGGAAATGAAGGGGTGGATTTCTCTGAATTAAGTCAAAAGGTAGAAATAATGTGCATGTTGGGGTTTCTTTAATGTTGAAATAAAATTGGGCCATGGCAGCTCTCTTGGAATTCAGACTTTTGCCTGTCTTTGAGATGTTGTCTGGAGCACGTACTGGTGACTATTCTTGAGATAGGAATGGAATGGAAGAGACCTCGAGGTGTCTCCCCCAGAACACCCCACTACAACATCAGATGTTATGGGTTACAGCATCCCTGTAGCTGGGTCTGGCTGTGGTGTTCTACTGAATGGTGAAAACATTATCCTTGGAAATTCTGAAGTGAATGCAGTCTTTAGGCGTGAAAAATGGCTTTTTCTTGTTTTTTTAGGTTATCTTGAGACTTTTTCTGAGTTCAGCACATTTCGGTTCATGCATTCCAAGAAATTTAGCTCTATAGTTGTAAGCAACTGTTGTAATGCTAGGTTAGAAATATTTGGGAAAGACATTAAAATAGTATTCTAGAGGGTTTACGACACACTGTGCCATTATGTACTGCTGCATGAAAGTTGAATAAGAAATCAGTTGAATGAGCTGCACTATTCACTTAAAGCCAGCTAACGTATGAATAATGTGATCACCCCAGACACAAGCACTGCAAAGGTTTTGTAAATATTGTTAGGATATTTTTATCTGTATTTGCATGGCTTAAAAGGAGGAAAAAAATTACTGAGGTTGAAGAGTCAACCTTAGAAAGCTAAAGAATTTGGCTCTGGGTCCCGAATTTCTCTTTATTTTTTGGTGTTTGGATGTTGCTTTCATGTGGTATATAATGGTGAGTTTTCCTTTAGGAGGGAGCAAAGAAATTGGCAAAAAAAATCTTTGATTTCACTTCTCTTCCCTGGGTGAGTCTTCCTATGTTGCATGGAGCCATTAAACACCTGCAGCATATGAGCACCATGAAAGGAACTTGTATCATCTCAAAGCAGTGCCCACCTGCCCAACCACCTCTCCCCTTTCCCGTTATGAGGTGTGTTTCTCAAGCTCTTTCTTTCAGAAGAGCTTTCACAGAACGGGTGCCAGGGCAGCAAGCAGCATGGCTTGTGGGACCCAAACAACAGGTTCTTTGCAGGATGTCCATCAACATTGACTGCTTGACTATGCCTTACCTGCTGTGCTTATGAATGGCCACAGTTACTAGATTCTATTTGATGTAAAAAAAACTTCTGTTTTGACAGCATCTTTCCAATCCACTGTGCAACAGCATTTAATGGGTAAAAGGATATTCCCTCCCCAGCAGAGGGTACATGATTTTTCTATGGTAGCAAAACTGACTTGGCCCTGTTGCTGGTCAGTTTGTTCCCCTGCTAGCACAGCTGGGGAGGGGAGGAAGCTGGGCTCTGACTCAGTCTCTGAACTGAAGAATGCTGCACAGTGAATGCTTCAGCCATATTTCAGCACAACTGGGATAATTATGAACTTTGGGATGTGGATAGGGCTGGGAATCCACAAGTAAGTGAAAGGACAGATTTTTCTATCCATTATTCTTAGAAGAGATGATAGGAGCTACTACTTTGGGTTAAAATTATTTTTTATTGGCTTTGCCAGTAGTCTTTGTTCAGGTGGAATTTGTACAATTCCTTTCCTGTGATCTTCTGCAGGGTTGTCTGGAGTCAGGCAAAAGGGTTTGGCAAGAAGAGTTATGTGGACTCTCTGAAGTCCTCTTCTTCTGTTCTTTGATCTCCACCCTTTAGGTAAGGCGCTGCATGATACAATGAGCTTAGATAATGTAGCACTCAGTTAAATGAGGGGAAAGAAGCAGGAGCATGGATCGCTGATGTGTAGCTGAGTATGTTACTCAGCCTCTGGACAAAACTGCTGCTGCTTATTCACCTCTGTGATTGATCACTACTGTATTATGTTATTTTATTTTGTGAGTCAGTTACCAGATGGGACAGCCCTTCTCTGTCTACCAAACATTGCACAGAGGTTGCTAATGGAGTGACTCACTGCAATGCATAATTTTTAATGTCAGCACTTTTTTGCTCGTTTATCCAAGTCTCACTTCGGATGGGGTTACTGATGCTGAGGAACACCTGAGCATTTGATTACAGTGAAAGTCTCCTTAAAGTTACAATTCACAAAGCTGGTCTAGTAACCAAACCACAGGCATTTCTAACGTTAGAGATCCCCTTCTCTTTATCCTGAAAGCTATGTTGTTTTCTATCAGATTGCCTCCAACTTTGTCATGTCTGTTAAATTATGAAATAACTTGGTGTGTGTTTGTGCTGCGCAGATTGACAAGCTGGGGAGCCCTGGAAGGCACTGGCGTCAGCCCAGTCCTGCTGTCCAGAAGGTCACTCACATACCTCATGTCCTGGAGGCTCTGGTGCTCATGTGCATGGAGCTGTGAGAAGGTGATGCTGAGAAAAGAGGCAGTAAACATATTACCATGGCTAGGCTGTTGGATGTGGTCCAGCTATTGTTTTCTGGGCCTAGAGAACTTTTTTTTTTCTTCAGTGGCTGTGATTCTGCTTTATGATCTTATACTTGAAAAGGACTTTGTGACCATTATTGTTGCAACATGGTGTGCAGAGCCTGGGGATTCAGAGACAGGTGGTACATCTGTGCTGCAGAGCACAGAGCTAGGCAAGTAAGCAGCCTGGGTCCTGGAGGCAGAAAATGGTCTGTTAGGTATTTATTTGCTGCTGCTCATATAATAGTGCTGGTGTGCCTACATGTTGTTCTGCAACTAGTCCTGTTCATCTCATATCCTAGAGACTAGGGGTAGGCCCTTGGTGTCTCAGGGATTTCTCTGCAAACTTAGGAAGTGCTTTTTCTTCCTCCCTGCCTCATCCCAGTCTCAGAAGTGTGAACCATTAAAGATGCTCAAGTCTTGAATGCTATGGGGAGAAAAGTCTAGAGCAGTATGGAAATGGATTGTGAGGACACGGAAATAATCTCCTTCACAGCATCTCTGCTGTCACCGCATCTCTTGGGGATTCCCTTTCCCATCTATGGTTCACTGAGTGTACGCCATCTGCTAGGGGATGTTCTTGGGAAGCTCCTGGTGCCCAAGGCTGTGCTGTGCTCCTGCAACATGGTGGGAGTTAGTATTTTTAGTTGCTTTTCTTGGTTGAGAAATCGTTGACGGGAAGAACATGCACCAGTTACAAGCAATACATGCTGAAAAGTAAGGATTGGGAAGGCTACCAAACTGCTTACATTTATTCCAATGCATTATACATATATTTTTGGACATGTACTTCACTGGGTCCCTAGATTCCTGGCCAGCAACTCTGAGATAATTCTGGTCTTTGCTACTGCCATTTTAGCATGGCATCAGGCAGTACAGCAAAGCAGTTGGAGGCCTTTCTCTATTGCCTTTCAGTTTGACTCCTGGGCATGTTGAACTCCCAGAAGAGTTGTGTGTTTCTAGACTGAATCTGAGCAAAGAGACCTCTCTGATCTTTAAGACAAAGAGACCTTGTATATGTGCTTGAAATAGGAAGTATGCAAAGTTCAGACGTGTGCCAGAATTATTTTTAATGAATTCCAGTTAATGCATGTGCAGTTAGGTCTAAACCTGAAATATAGGCATGAGCATGTATTTTTCTGTTCAAGCATGGTGGCATTGGTCAAAACTGTGATTTCTGACTACCAGGTTTGACTACATCCAGCTGAGCTCCAGCCCAGATCCAGCTGCACGTAGCCTGAATTTCTGAGCACAGGAGATCTAGAGATGGAACATCTTTACATCAAAGTCCTCCAGCACATGTGGGAGTAAATGGAGAAGGCTGTCTTCTAGACCAGTCCAGATGCATTGCAAGCCACAAAATAGTCCTGTCTTTTGAAATTTCCATCCTGATCTGGAGACTGGTGCCTCCCTGATGTAATGGTAGTGACAGTCACCAGCAGCTGTATGCCTGGATGTCCATTCGCATCAAATGCTACACCTAGATTGCATTCTGGCAAGAAGTCTTTAACAGCACTGAGATGAGCTGTGATAACAAGACTTTAACAGACTTGCAAGAATGCTGCCCTCTTCATAACTGCCACATATTCTTAGAAAGCCAGATATTTCTTCTTGTAAGGTACTGTTTTCCTAGTCCTCATGTGTGCCCCTCTACAGATGTGTGGCCTATCTGAATACACTATTGCAGGACTGGTTGTTATTGGTGTGTGTGTGTGTTCTATCTTTTTTGTTTGTTTGTTTGTTTGTTTTATCACAGGGCCTTTAAGGCATCCTTTTGATTTACTAGGTAATCTTTTTGTAAAGGCTCCCCTTTACAAAAGGACAGCTGTGGCCAGAAGACACTGCTTCATGTCTGTTCAGGTTCACCTGTAGGTTGCCCACAGAGGGTATTTCTTATCGTATGCAAGCAGTGTATCTGCTCTATTCTCTACAAACTCAAGTGAGTTACATTCATCTCAGATGACTTCCAGAAGGCTGGTTGTGCTTATCTATCTTCTTATCTATCTTCTGATGTCAGGATAGGAGAAAACAACGTTAAGCCTTTAAACAGGAGCAAAACATATTTATGACTCCTCTGAAACTCTGTAAGAAAGAGGAGATGAGGGAAAGAAACAATCATTAAAGTAAATTTGCAGTCTCATTTAATAAGTTATTACTGGGTTGGGGAAAAGCTGGCAGAATAACATTTCTGAAGCCTTTTAAACAATTCCAGCTTGACAGGAAAGTCTCTGAGCCTTCCAGGAATAAATCCTGTGCTATATTTCATTTCCTTCTGGTAATATCTGTGGGCAAATCAAGAACAGCCCCACTGCATTGTGTGCTGTTCAGACTCGAGGTGGTTCAGAAGATCCCCTCAGGGCAGGAGACAGGGTGAAGGGGTGAGATGAGATAGGCAGAGAGGATCTAGGAGACAAGGAGGAAAATGAGTAGCATTGGTAACTATAATGAAAGCTAAAGTAAACCAGTTAAGTTGGCTCTGCAAGTTCCCACTGTCTGCCTTGTCAATATATTCTGCCTTTATAAATGCTCTATTAAAAATGATCCCTTTCAGATGGTATTAATCCCCTCATTTTCTCTAACTGGAAAGCTTTGAAAGTTTATCAGCTTCTTATGGTCAAAGACCTTGGACAAGAGAGTTCTCATCTTGGACAATCGTATTGCTAAATACATGCCTTCTTACATAGCTCTCTTTGTCAATGACCTCTTCCCAAAGAGTACTTCATCTTATCTAACAACAAACTGACATTCAGAGGAGTAAGGCAGTTTGCCTGTGGGATGAGTCAGGTTGTCTCCATTGCCTGGTTCTGAAAAGGTACATGTTTATAGAAGGGCTGATGGCAAGATGGGCTGTAATTTCTATCAAGGAAGCCTCCTTTCCATTTGATGAAAGAGAATCTATCCCAGTGTGTAACTGATATTTCATTGCTGAAGGAACCTGTAGCACAAAGCCAAATATAAGAAATAGAAATATTTTAAATGTGGGGAGAGCAAATCCTTTGCTTCCCTTTTCTTCTTTTTCCAATTAAGTAGGGAGATATATATATATATATATATATATATATATATAAAGTGCTCTACAACTGCTTCCTAGTGTTATTGCCTTGGAAAGGTATAGGGTTTGGCTAGCTGTGGTGTGTGTATAAGAGGTACTGGTGCAATGACCACAGCTCTTGGGGGCTAAAATTGCTTTGCTCTGACCATTATACCTCACTGCATACCTAAGCATGCAAAAAATCTCCTGGAAGGGTACTGCCTGTCATGTCTTATTGTTTAATGATGTAGCCAGAGGCAGATCTGACATTAAGGACATTCTTTCCTCCCATTTGGTAGCACATCTTTAATCCCATCAGAGCAGATGCATTGAGAAACTGCAAAGGGAGCTTGCTCAAAACTGTCACTTTGTTACCTTAATGAGCCCATTCTTCAATCAAGGTACCAAGGTAGTTTATTCTCTGGGAGCTCGATGCCAGCATTAGAATGCTGGGTATTTATAGTGCTGGTTGCAGGCTCTTAACAGGATAATGGCTGATGGCACACATCTCTGCTGCTTAAGCTGGGGAAGGGGAGAGGTGGGTAGGATGGAGGGGATCAGCTTAGCTTTGCAATTTAGGCTGTCTCAAAAAAAAAAAAGACCACCTGAAAAGATGAAATGTCATTAATTCTCCTTCTGGGCAGGACACTGCTTAACAAATCAGGCCAGGCGATGAGGGGGGAAGGAAAAAGGAAAAATTAGTGCAAGCTTAGCACTTGCTCTTGGAACACAGACTGAAGCACAGCATTGCGCTGACAGCGCTGGGATTCACCTGCCTCTGTCAGCACTGCTGCCAGCTCCGTTTGTTTTGCTTGGCTTGGCTCGGCTCGGCTTCTTTGGACTGCTCCTTCACAGTAATGGGACTTAGCTGTGCAGATGTGCTGGGTGGGTGGCACATGGTGTTTGAGGAAAATCTCTTCTATGACAGTATATTTTTTTTTCCTTCTCTAATCCCCCTATTACTTAGACTTCCCAGTTTCCAGGAATTAGTCATGACCAGATGAACTAGTAATGGGATGTGTGCTTAGACTGCATATTGAGCCCAACCTGGAGTTGTGTCAAGGCTTCGTGTGTTTCTGTCAATACTGTCAGGATCTGAACTGGTACAGTAGGCCCCCAGACCCAGGCCTTGCCACTTACAGATTTCTCTTTGGTCAGTATGGAGAGAAGAGGTTATTAGTATTTTTAATGTCTTTAAGCCATTGAAAACTCACTTGTCCTGGTCCCTGGGTTTCCAGAGCTCCCTTCCAAGGTTGCTCAGGCTGCTTGCACTTGCCAGGGAAGCAGAGAGCACGGCCAGCCAGATCTCTGTAACACTTGGCTCTCAGCCCGACTTTCTCAGTCACCCACTATTTCGCAAGCTGTAAAATGCCTGCTTGTGTACTAAGAAAAGACTGCTGTACATCTTTTAGATAAAATATTAATGGGTGGCTGAAAATGATCTGTTAGTGTCTGACCACAGCTATGCAAAGAGGAGAGTTAGAGCTTTACCAGTGCTCAGCCTTTCTAACCAGGGAAAAGCTCTGCCAGTTGCCCTTCCTGCTGCCAGCAGCACTTCGAAGCAGCTGTTAACATGGCTGTTGGTTGGAGAGCAGGCAGCGAGGCTGGCAAAATACCAGCAGTGCTTATTAAGTGATCTTGTGGATATTGCTAATCCCCTCTTGTCGTGGAGCAGACTTGTACTTTTCTCCTTTGGTATGTTAGCCGCAAGTACAATGTGGATGCGAAAGCTTCTTGCCATTCTTGTAATTGTCACTTTTGACCTGGCTAATGTTCTTTTGTGTTATAACAGAAAGGGGAATCCTGTACCTTTTTTTGTGCTTGTCAGTGAATGTCCGAAACTGCAGATCCCCATGCAGACAGAGCTCCTGGTTACACATTTTGGAGAAAGGACTCAAAGCTCGGAAGCTTGTTCCTCCTCTCCTCAGCTGTCAGCTGATCTACAAAATGGAGTCTGAGTGTTGAGCCTTGCATAGCAGGTAGTTTGGAGGAGCCTGCCCTCATCTCAGCAAAATCATCACACGGTCACAAGGCAGGTAACTTAGGGTGTTTTTGGAGGAAGGTCACTGGCTTGGTAACAGTTTCACCCTGGGAGCTCTGATATATTCATGTGCAAGTGCATGAGGAAAATGTGTTGTGCATGTTCTTGCTTTGTGCGCTTATTGGTTCTTTCATGAAGGTATATGGGCACTTCAAAAAATACATTTCCATAGACCTTGTTTTCTGAAGAAAGGCTTAACATTCCAGAATTGTGTTCAACAAAGCATCATACCAAATTTTTGTCACTGCAACAGGCTCATGCTTCAGTTGTTCTCCTCTTCCTGCTTTGAGAGATTTGCTGTTGCTCATATTCTTTTCATGTAGATGCTCAAATATATGACTCATGGGGGAAAAAATGTGTAGTTAAACCTAAACAATATTTTTTTCTAAATGAAACAAGGCTGTATGGAAGCTTTGAATCACCACTGATATTGCAAAGGAACCTTAAAATAAACAAATAACCTGTTGATGTTTCTGTGCCAATGAAGGAAGTATTTGGGAGGACAGTGTAAAGTAATCACCACCTGTGTCTGTTCCTACATTTAGAGTTCCATTTAGAGTCCCAGTGTCTTGCATGCAGTGGTTGGAGCCCTGAATTTCCTTCCTCAAAGTGTTTGTACAAAGGTATCCTGCCCTCTGAGTCAGATGGCAGCGCATCTTCTGCCGTACCTTTCTGACCGTGTAAGAGAAGCATGTAAATGCTGGGGAAATTGAAACACAGTTTTCTTTGCCAGATACCTGAACTAACTTTGCTTTCTGTGTTTTGTGGCTCTTGATGAATACAGCACAGAGTAGTTCCTTCTCTGCATCGCAGAGGCACATACAAAACCTACAATACACATTCTCTGCACAGTGGTTTTCCACAAGAAGCTCTGGGTAGGAGGTAACACTGCCTCAAAGAGACTGACCTTTCCATGCGCAAATCTGTGTAAGTGGCTGCCTGGAGCTGCATCATCTGGTATCTGCTATTATGTTAGAAAAGATGGGAAACAATTACTCACTGGTTGGCACAGAGGAGATAGTCCTGAAATTTCTGTAGAAATGGTCTCTGAGCACTCACTCCCCACAGCCTGTGTATTTTGGGGTTTCTAGTGCCAGACATATTAAGCAAAAGGTCAGACTAAATCTAGTCCCTAAGAAGTTAATGGTTGTATCCTGCAGAAGACCACACATTTCAAGGCCCAGCATGTGAGTGGCCCCTTGCTAATTAGAACCAAGGGAGGAGAAACTATCACATCAAAAGGTTAAGTCCAAGTCTTTATGCATTTATTTACTATTGTTCTGCTAGCTCTTAAACCATTTGCTAGTACTCATCCCAAATTCATGAAGTACTATAAATACTTAAAGAGAAAAAAATCATTATTTTTTTCATAAAGGACAAAAAATGCAGTTGGGGAAATTCAGTTTAGTATTCATGCTTCCAAACAACTGAGGGCTCACTGGGTTCCTGTTAAAAGCTTGTCAGATGGTACCTATGCTTTGAGCCCTGGGTGGGCTATTCCAACTGCAAAATGGAAAAGTTAAACATTTATAAATAGATGTATTCCCATATGTGACACAGACAATCACCCTCTGATGATGTACTTCTTAAATTCTCTAAAGACTATGGGGAATGCTCTCTGACTATTACCACCTGCCAAGCTGCATGCTTTATTTTATTTTTTCCAGATGCTCTTTTAGGTCTCTTCATGCTGCCAAATGAACTGGTTTTGGTACAAGTAGGAACTCAACTCTACCTATTTGCTAATCAGAGGAAATGGCTGCTTAAGGTCCTTATCTCCCATGATTAGCAAATAGATATTAAAGGCATCCTCCTGCCCCAAGACATACGCAATGCTTCTTTTGCCATCCCTGATATGTCGATTCCCTGATGCTATGCTTGAACTCCTTCCACAAGGGGATCCCCAAAACTTCCATCCCATCCCATCTGCTGCATTGCTGTTATGAGTCTTAGAAATGTTAAAGCCACTCCCGCCTGAATTTTCCCCTGCTACAATTTAAGCTTACTCTTCCTTGCCCTCCTCGTCCTGGATGTGGCGAAGGGCTTATTTCCACTCTCCTTTCAGCTGTCCTCATATGCGAAGATGACTTTTCTCTTCAAGGCTAAGCCGTTTCTGTGTTTCTTCAGACATTTTCTAGATGTTTGCATCTATACCCTGTGGTTTCTTCTAGACTCTCTTCACCCAGGTGACATCCTGAATGCATTGTGCTACAGATGGGAAAATGCACCTGGGCTTTGTCATGGGCAAATGGTTTAGGAAGTGGTAGTGAGACAAAACTCATTCCAATTTCTTTTATAGCTGGAAATAGTCTTCTAGACTAAAAAAAGTAATTTGTGTTGACTCATGATCTCAAACTCAGTGCTTCATGTGTCCTTAAAAGTTCTGTAACATGGCAATCTCCCATTCAGGTCATAACAAACTTGGGATGATGAGAAATGTGGCGTAATGACTGCACAGACACCAGGATAAGTTTAGGGATCAGTAACTTTAACAACCGTATTGAGGGAAAGCAGGATTAACACAAATTAAGAAAAACTATCAGGCATACTAATTCTATCTTTAACAAACTTTGTAACCACATCCCTAGGAGAGGCAGGCACTGAGTGCTGCCCAGCGGGAGGCTCTGGCTGTCCCTCCAGCTCCTGGAGTTTTGTGTCCTGCATATGCCAGCAGGACCCTCCCATGCGTTGTTCTTTTGGTTGAGCTGGAATCCAAACCACTGAGTGCTGTGATCATGTTAAGGCAGATGATGGGATAGATGGATGGACCCATTGTGCTGACAGCCATCTTGGAACGGCTCCTGTTGAAACACAAGAATAACCTTGGCCCCAAGTTACTAGAGAGTAGGGCCCTTCCCATTGATTGCTGTTTACATTTTTTTACCATGACTTGTGCCCTTTCTTTAACTGAGTTTAAGGTATTATGATTAAAATGTTTTTAAATTGGAGGATTTTCCTCTGTCCATTGATTTTTTTTTTTTTTTTTTTTAAAAAAAGAACATAATAGCATGCTTTAGCTATCCTTTCTGGGGGGGAGGGGGTGTCATACCCATACTCCCCCTTTTTTTGTTTTTGAAGCATAGCTTTTAGGGTACCATGGGCCTGTACAGTAATTGCTTGACCCGTGGGAGAATGGGGTATACCTGTCAGATGCTGAATGGCCCTGTTGGAAAAAAAAGTGGGTTGCGGGGGCCACATATCCTGGCCCATTATCTGTTTTAATCATTTTTGGGATTCCTAATGTTGCAAAAGCTGACAGAAGATGTTTACACACATCCTTTGCCTTTTCCCCTGCGTGCACAGATGCAAAAATACAGGCAGAAAAGGTATCAATTGAAACATGAACATAGCAAAGTTTTCCGAATTCTGGCAAATGTGTAACATCTGTTTGCCAAATCTCTAAGGAATGTAACTTTCGAAGATTAACGCCTGTCCTTTAAGTCTATTGCTATTAATGTCCGTGACTGGGGGAGCATAGTTGGAGGTGGCAATCCTGGATGAAATGCTCCCATATCTTCCATGACTTCATTATTTTTTTCTCAAATTGTGTAAGTCTCCACTTTCCATTCCTTTTCTTAATTACAAACACTGACTTTCAGGGGCTAGTCATGGGAGCAATATGTCTCGCTTTAAATTGTTAAGCAACTCGGCCTTTGGGCCCTATGTATCCTATTCCCCATGGATCAAAGGGAAACAGATCCATCTCCTTTTCAGGGCCTGGGTCAAAAGGAATGTCCAGGTCACCAAGGGGCATAATAACAAAGGCCTGTGATGGTGGTAGCAGCAGATCAGTGGACGAGCCTGCAGCTTCCTCGCTGTCTGGCAAACTAGATGTTTCTGAGTGTGATCCCACATGGCTCTTTAAGGCCTCAAAAAGGTCTCAAAGACTGCTCACCAGGTGCTGAGCAATCCAGCTGCAACCTTTAGTACCAGAGTCCCAAAACTTAACCCCAGTTTGGTTCCACATTTCAGGTTCGTAAACTGTCTGATTCGCAATAGAGGGAATAATCTGGAAGGTTCCCATGACATTCTTTGTTACTAAGGCCATATGATTCCCCATGGCATGCAACTGCTTACCTTCAGCCAGAGAGAGGTAATTGTGTGCATGGGTATGCTACCTTCAGCTTGAGCTTCTTTCAGCTTGGGTGCACTTGCTTTCAGCTTGCTGGGTTTGGTTCTTTCAGCTTGATGGGTTCAGCTGAACCTATCTTTGTGAGGCAATCAGCATCCCTGTTCCGTTGGCCTGTCCATGTCCCTGTTCTGTTAGCTTGTCCCTGTTTGGGCGTCATTTGTGGCTAAATGACCTCACAGACACCAGGGTAAGTTTGGGGATCAATAACTTCAACAACCTTATTGAGGACAGGCTCGCTTTTTATATCATTAGCTCTACAAGTGGTACTTTCCCAGTAGCTGTTCATTGGTTAACAGCTTTGCCAAAGAACAGCAAACACTTAGTAACTTCCATGTCTTAACGGTTGGAGAACAAGCAGCTTGAAACTAGTGGATCACCGCTTTTGTTCCTTCTAACTTGTTTACGTTCCTCATGGCTTCATCTTTATGAGTCTGATGTTATCACCAACCATTGAGCTTGTTGACCCCCATCATTATAGTCCCACAAGAAACAGGAGCTTTTTGGTTTTTGTTCATGGTGAGTTGGTAGAAGACCTGTTGCAGTGGTGGGGGGAACTGCTGTTGTCCTTAGTAGACTTTTACCTCAGACATAATCTACCTCAATTTTTCAACTGCCATTTTTTTATGACTGTACTTATGCCCCCTTAAATAGTGTTTTAAACTTTTCTGAGTCATGCAGTAGCTTTTCTTCCCTCCCACCCATTTGTAATATTTTCTAGATATTCACTCAGACTAATGCTCCTTAATTTATGTTCCAAAATTAATAATCTCCTGATAAAATACTCCAGTTTAAATTACTCTTTAGGGTGAAGATAGATGTTACGTGTGAGTCATAATATATTCCTACCACTTTCAGAGGAATACTATTCATAACGTCACATCCAGAAACATTAAATTATCTGCTGGCTATTGAGACATGAGTGTATATTTGGTAACTAGAAAGAATAGATATAAGTGAGTGTCCTGAAAAGCTATTATTGTAGAGATACTTGTTAGAAAGGTGTTTTTACTTGCTGGCTGCAATGTAGTAGTTTAAAACTATCTGAATTATTTTCAAAAGTCAAATGAATAATACACACTTAAAGGAATGCTTGTAAACATATTCTAAATTAATTTTCTGGCTTGCTGGAAAAGCACTGATATATCCCTCAGTCCTCTCTTGTACGGCTTGACCTATACTAAGCTTGGCTTCAGTACTAGGCAGCTTGGGATAAAAGTAAATGTGTTTCTCAGTCACTATCCCACTAGCAGTTCTCGGGATGAGTCTCAGAATGTCTTGGCTTGTCTAAGCAGTCTTTATTCCAAACTCTTATATGTCCTTTATTTCTGTATCAGGTTTAACGTTTAGTCTGTGCGCTGTTGGGTGCCAGCTCTGAGTTACAGAGCAGGCTCCATATTTAGTGCACCCTGTTTTCATGCATCCCTGGACTTAGAGCTGAGGCGACTTGTACAACATAGTCTGATTACCCTCAGAAAAGCACAAGATGTGCACAGGACATGATGTGAGCAGAGTGAAGCACTTGGTAATGAAGGTGTTTATGTCGAACTTCTATAAGGTCAGTTAAAAACCCTAAATACCAACAGACATGACGAGCTTGGTTTTATTAGCTGGTGTAGTGAAGCAACAGGCTGGAATACATCTATAAGGCTAGGGTGTAATCTTAATGCTGCTTCCCCATGTTACCAGTAAATGTATGCTGGCAAACACCTCTATGTTTTTAGCTTTTCTGGTCAGAGTCTAGTTACATTTCTTCTGCTGGGGGAGCAGAAGCAAGAGATTGCTGGCCTGTGCCTGAACTCTGGAAAGAGGTACCTTTAGCTCCCTGTTCACTCAGCACACATCCTGCAAGCACAGAGAGGGAAAGACAGTGCTGGATCGTGGCCAGTTGATCCTAAAATCAAACTGACATGTTAGTTTCTGCTTGTGCAAAACTCCATCTGCAGGTTTATAGGCTGCAATATCTAAAGACAGATTGGCACCAAAAGTCAAGTGGTGCCCCTGCCAAAGAGCTGACAGTTGGAGAGCGTTAGCAGCATCCCCCAAATGTGCCAACGTCTTGAAATTAAAACCAGTTTTACCTAAAGCTGCAATCCAGAGCCTGAAATGTTCACGTCTCCTTCTGGAGATGTCACCCTTCCAAGTTGGCAGTAGGACCAAAGAGGTGGTGAACTGGGCTTGTAACTCTCAGTTAATGTGTAAAAGAGTCTCAGCAGTGCTAGAGATGCTCAGGTGTGGCTCATAAAAGAACACACCAGAACTGTCAGGATCAGTGAAATGTGTTGGCATGGTGGGAAAAACGCAAGTGTTAACAGGGTGCTGATGTCCCACGGGGTGCAGCAGGGCAACAGTGGAATAAGATTAATGTAGTGTGTTTACGTGGCAAGGTTTTGGTAGCAGGGGGCCAGCAGGGTGGCTTCTGTGAGAAGGATCTCGAAGCTGCCCCATGTTTGGTAAGGGCCCCACTGCTGACCAGAGCTGAGCCAATAAGGGATGTTGTTTTGTGCTTCTGTGAGAGCGTATTTAAGACAAAAAATGCTGTGCCACACAGCAGCTGGGAGATTGAGAGGAGTGAGGAACAGCCTTGCAGGTGCCAAGGTCAGTGAAGAAGGAGGGGGAGAGATGCTCCAGGTGCCGGAGCAGAAGTCCCCTGCGGCCTGTGGTGAGGCTCATGGTGAAGCAGGCTGTCCCCCTGCAGCCCATGGAGTACCATGGTGGAGCAGGGTTCCACTCTGCAGCCTGTGGAGGAGCCCCCGGTGGAGCAGGTGGACCTGCACAGACAGAGACTGCGGCCTGTGGAAGACCCCTGCCGGAGCAGATTCTGGGCCGGACCTGTAGGCCGTGGAGAGGAGACCACGCAGGAGCAGGTGACCTGGCAGGAGCTGCTGCCCGTGGGGGACTCAGGTTGGAGCAGTTTGCTCCAGAGGGATGGACCCTGTGGTACGGACCCATATCTGGAGCAGTTCTTGGAGAGCTGCTGCCTGTGGGAAACCCGTGCTGAATCAGTTCGGCAAGGACTGCATCCCAAAGGAGGGACCCCACAGCACAGGGGATGAGAATGACCGAGAAGGAGCGGCGGCGAAGAAGCGCTACAGACTGACCATAACCCCCATTCCCCGTGATAGTTTTACTCGAGTGGGCAGCCGAGCTCCACCACAATCGCTCTCTCACTCCTCCCCTCCTCAAAGAGGAAGGGGGAGAAAAGACAACACAAAGAGCTCAAGGTTTGAGATGAGAATGATTAAAGGGAAGGGGAATGGGGAGAAAAAGAAACAAAAGAAACAACAGGGCTGCACGGAAGCACAGAGAGAAAGGAAAACAAGATATTCTTTACTTCCCATCAACGAGTGATGTTCGGCCACGTCCTGGGAAGCTGGGCCTCAAAACGTGTACCGGTTGCTCAGGAGATTCCCTCCCTCACAAGAGTCCCCTTTTATTGCTGAGTGTGACATCAGGTGTTATGGAATATCCCTTTGGTCGGTTTAGGTCAGCTGCCCTGGTGATTTCCCCTCCCTGTCAATTGCCCACCCCCAGCCTGCTGGCTCCTGGGGGCTTGGAAGGAGTTCTGATGCTGTGCCAGCACTATGCAGCAATAGACACAACACTGGAGTGACAGCAGTGTTGTTCCAGCTACGAGTGTGCAGCACTGTGTGGGCTGCTGCAGGGAAAGGTGACTCCATCCCAGACAGACCCAACACACCCCCGTTCCCCTGCGCCGCTCGGGGGGAGGAGGTGGAAGAGGATGGATGGGGGGGAAGGTGCTTTTAGTTTATTTCCTTTGTTTCTCGCTTCTCTAGCTCGTTAGTAAAAGGCAATGAATCTTACTGTCTCCCTATGCTGAGTCTGTTTTGCTCGTCACGATAAATACCACGCGATCTCCTTGTCCTTATCTCAACCCTTGAGCCCCTTTCATCGTATTTTTTCCCCGCTCCTCTTTGAGGAGGGGGAGTGAGAGGGTTGTGGTGGAGCTCAGCCACACACCCGAGCAAAACCACCACAATTTAACACAGAAAATACCTTGTCGTTGTGGGATGAACGAATGAGACTGCTGGATACCTGAAGTCTTTCCACTCTGCTTGGCCTCTGGGAGTCCTGGAGCTGGGCACTGACCTTGAGGGATGTGGTTGGTGAGAGACAGCCTCAGTGGGAAGCGTGCTGCTGAGCATGGAGCTGGAAAATGGACTTGTTACGTGGGAAGATGGTGAGAATGGTGTCTCCTGAAAAGAGAAAACTAAAGGAGGTTGTGTTAGTGGTGTAAGTGGCATAAAAGAGCAGTGGAATAATCTGTTCGAGTACATGGTGGGTAGAATCAGTAATAATGAATTTAAATTAAAACAAGGGAGGTTTAAATTAGCATAAGAATTTTGGCTCTAAGAATAGGAAAAAAAAATGGAATAGAAGGTGAAGCCTCTGATATTCAACCTGTCCTTAAATAATTTAAGCAGAAATCAATTGAGGAAGGCTTAGGCAGAGTAACTTTTTCTCTCCAGCCTTATTTTTGCTGGGGGCTTATAAGACAGAAGCAAGCTATTTTTACTTGTTTTTCCTTTCCTTTTTAAGAGTGAAATTCAGTTTTGTTACCTTGTACATGCTCAAATCATCTCTAATTTAGGTGGGGTTGTGCTCTGAAATGACAGCCTTCAATGGAGAAAAAGGGTTATTTATTTAGCGAGAAACTAAAATTGGGGTCTTCCTTTCCTTTTTTTGGCAGCCACTATTTAAAACTTCCTTATAAGAAATGGAGAAAAAAAAAAAGAAAAAAAAAAAGATGACCTTATATTTAATGAACACATGAAACTAGTTCTTGATTCTTCAGGCTTCCTATATTACCTCGGGTAACTCTCTAATATGCATTAAAACGTGAAGGTGAGGTCAGTAAACCTTATGCTTCAGAAAAAAAAGAGCAGAAGGGAGCCTCTGAGGTTGTACTTTTGTAGCGGCAAGGGCTATTTCTTCTCTGTACAACCCCAACTCACAGTCATGCTTGACAACTTCGTGCTGGTGCAACAGGCACTAATACTCCTTTTTCAAGACCTGGGATCACCAATGTCATTCAAATACCAAAAGCTCCCAGACAGCGCTTCCCAGATGAAATACAGCAATAATGTGGTTAAAGAGCTCAGAAAAATTGAACAGAGCAAACTGAACTAACAGAAATTATGCACAGAGGCACACTCACGTGAGTCCAAGGTTTCGTGCCAGCCAGGTGCTTGCAGAGGAGAGCTTGTTAGGCACAGGCATACAGCACAGTGTATAGTGTACTTGTCTTCAGTGCAGTGGGTTTGAGTCGTTAACAGTTGAGTGACTTCATTCTGGGAAGCGTTGTGCCCAGAATGGGGCATGGCATCACTGCAGGGATCTCTGTGCTGGAGCAAACCTGCACTCCTCTGATGGACACGCCTTCCTGTGCTGGCGTTTATGATGGCATCAGTCATCACAGACTCTGCAGGTAGGACATCCATGGCAGTGACATGCTAGATGTGCAGATGCCTGATGAGCTAGACAGGCTGTCTGAAGAGGGGAATGTATGTCTCTTTGGAATAGCAGATACCTGACCTTGCTTGATTTATATCTTCAGGTGTGTCCTTAGGTTTCTTTCCTTTTCATGTGGTGTTTTTTTGTCCTTGAGTTACTAACTGTATAATCTCAGCAACATCAATCGCTTCTGTGTGTCCCGTTCCCCTCCCCCCCCCATCATGCCCCCTTTCCCTTTCCTTGCATGATATTAGCTTACAAACTACTGCAGCTTATAAACAATTTTCCAGGAAAAGTCTTTTTTTTTTTTTTTTTTTTTTTTTCACAACTCTACTGTGCAATATGAGCACAGGGTAGGCAGCTGGATCCTGGGCTCAAGCTAAAGAATTATTACCCAATGTAGTTTGTGCATAGACCAATACAGTCAGTCTTGTTAATCTGTGTTAAAGATGCTCATAGTAATTTTTGACAGTAAAACACTAGTTTGTAATTGAATTTCTGACATTCTATTCCTTTCCACCTGATAGTCAGTAGATTCCCCTTTCAGGGACTGAAAGCTCCAAGCAATGCTCTATTACTATAATTACTACCATTTTTAGCACAGTACCACTGCTGAGCAAAAATACAGACCCAGGGACACACTGTGTCAAGAACTTTCAGACCCTGAAGTACTGAAGTATAAAGTACCTCTTAAAACACACACACACATTATTCTTGATTCAAAATTCTACCTAGGGACATGTGGGTTATCTTGGAAAGTGGCAATAGGAAGAGCTGTTTAGCCTGGAGAAGTGTTGGTCTGATCCTGAATTTGTAGTGTTGGTCTGGTCATGGCATTAGCATCTATTTTCCCTGGCACTGAAGCTTGAGCAATGATGAAGCTGAGATGGAGACAGAGCACAAAGTTGGATGGGCTGAGCTCCTACCGACAAGTGCTGAAGTATTTCCTTTCTTAGTTGGTCTGTCATTGTACAAATCCATTAATTCTCATGACATTTCTATAAGCTTATGAACAGCTTTTTTCTTTTCAGAGTATGACAACATCCTGTGACTCCTTTGTTTCAATCTCTTCCCCATCACTAAGCAAATCCCCAGAACCTTTCTCTAGGCACTTTTAGAAGACAACACTTCTGACTTTACTTTTTGAAAGCAGAACACTAAAACAAAAACTCTCCTGCTGTAGGGAAAAAACTTGGCACTAACAGAGAAGTGAGATTCTGTATGGAGGGCAGGCACGTTCAAGGTGAGAACTCTTTGGGGAATGATCTGTTTTCAGTGGGACTATGATGAGACAAGGATGCTTTCTGAGACAGGATTCAAAAAGAAGCAGGAGAACAAGGGACTGAAGCACTCCTAGCTTTGCCTGTGGAACCAACTTCAAGAAGAGAGTGGCTGAGGCAGTGATGTAATAACCATGAGAGATGCTGCAATGCCTTTGTTTGATTTAAAGCTGTTCTGCTTGAACTAGAAGGCTACAAGTACTCTTTGTAGTCATTGAAAGCTTTACCAGGAATAAAGAAAAAAGAGACCTATACGAATTGTACAGAAGGTTGACTATGTAGTTCTTAGTATGTGAAAAACTATCAGGTGCCATGGTAGTGGCAAGAAACATGAAGCTATGTAACTCAGTGCCTTCTTCCTCCTATCCCTAATTTTATATACTGAGCAAGTCAGGCAAAATGGCAGCACTGTCAGCTGCCACTATGGTGTTGCAGAGTTTAAGGGCACTTGAGGTTTCTATTAGTGGCTGAAACTCTTGGATTTTGTTCAACATCTGCTTTTGATCTGGCAGTCTGTCTGTCTAAAGGTATAAAATCTCATTTGGAACAAGTTGCAAAAATGTTTTTCAAGCTGTGGGACAAAACACAAGTGAGAAGCGACAATCTGGTGGAAGCCGGTGGAAGGGGATGAGGCCCCTGCAGAATGTAGCCCCCACAGTCCACGAGGAAATGGTTGGCGACCTGCTACAGCATTTGGATGTAGGCAAGTCGATGGGGCCGGATGGGATCCACCCGAGGGTATTGAGAGAACTGGCGGAAGAGATGGCCAAGCCACTTTCCATCATTTATCGGCAGTCCTGGCTATCAGGGGAGGTCCCACTCGACTGGCGGCTAGCAAACGTGATGCCCATCTACAAGAAGGGTCAGAGGTTAGGCCAGGGAACTATAGGCCTGTTAGTTTGACTTCAGTGCCAGGGAAGCTCATGGAGCAGATTATCTTGAGAGTCATCACGCGGCACTTGCAGGGCAACCAGGCGATCAGGCCCAGTCAGCATGGGTTTATGAAGGGCAGGTCCTGCTTGACAAACCTGATCTCCTTCTATGACAAGGTGACACGCTTAGTGGATGAGGGAAAGGCTGTGGATGTGGTCTACCTTGATTTCAGTAAGGCTTTTGACACCATTACCCACAGCATTCTCCTCAGGAAACTGGCTGCTCATGGCTTGGACTGGCATACGCTTCATTGGGTTAGAAACTGGCTGCATGGCCAGGCCCAGAGAGGAGTTATGGTGAATGGAGTCAAATCCAGTTGGAGGCCGGTCACTAGTTGAGTCCCCCAGGGCTCAGTACTGGGGCCAGTCCTCTTTAACATCTTTATCGATGATCTGGATGAGGGATCGAATGCACCCTCAGTAAGTTTGCAGATGACACCAAGTTGGGTGCGTGTGTCGATCTGCTTGAGGGTAGGAAGGCTCTGCAGGAGGATCTGGATAGGCTGGGCCAATAGGGCGAGGCCAACTGCATGAAGTTCAACAAGGCCTAGTGCCAGGTCCTGCACCTGGAGCGCAACAACCTCAAGCAGTGCTACAGGCTGGGAGATGAGTGGTTGGAAAGCTGCCAGGCGGAGAAGGACCTAGGGGTATTGGTTGATAGTCAGCTGAAAATGAGCCAGCAGTGTGCTGAGGCAGCCAAGAATGCCAACAGCATCCT
>CM021735.1:57786671-57810599 GCA_011075105.1 Heteronetta atricapilla | reverse complement strand
GGCACAACAACCCCAAGCAGTGCTACAGGCTGGGAGATGAGTGGTTGTGGCCAGCAGGTTCAGGGAAGTGATTGTCCCCCTGTACTCAGCTCTGGCGAGGCCGCACCTCGAGTACTGCGTTCACTTTTAGGCCCCTCGCTACAAGAAGGACATGGAGGTGCTCGAGCGAGTCCAGAGAAGGGCTACGAAGCTGGTGAGGAGTTTGGAGAACAAGTCTTAGGAGGAGCGGCTGAAGGAGCTGGGATTGTTTAGCCTGGAGAAGAGGAGGCTCAGGGGCGACCTTATCGCACTCTACAGGTACGTTAAAGGAGGCTGTAGTGAGGTGGGGGTTGGTCAATTCTCCCACGTGCCTGGTGACAGGACAAGGGGGAATGGGCTAAAGTTGTGCCAGGGGAGGTTTAGGTTGGATGTTAGGAAAAACTTCTTTACTGAAAGGGTTGTTAGTCACTGGAATAGGCTGTCCATGGAAGTGGTTGAGTCACCATTCCTGGAGGTCTTTAAAAGACGTTTAGATGTAGAGTTTAGGGATATGGCTTAGTGGAGGACTTGTTAGCATTAGGTCAGAGGTTGGACTCGGTGATCTTGGAGGTCTCTTCCAACCTAGACGATTCTGTGATTCTGTGAATGGATAAACTGCGATTTTCAAACCTGATATTGAAATAATGTTGAGAATGAGCATGGTGTTGCAAGAAGAAAAAGAATCATGAAACTACACCAGGTAAAGATGAAGGGACAGAAACACTGTTTCACAAGGAAAATCTCATGGTGTCTAACTTCTTTTTTTTTTTTTTTTTTTTAATGTAAGATATAAAGCCTCCAAAATAAAAGTTATTAGTTACACACAGTGTGCTTCGTAGTGCTGAAATGCCACATGAAAAGTTAGATCTCAAGCCCAGTTCTATTCATGTCAGTTTCTCAGCATCTGATATCAAGCTGCTTTTTGCTGATGGCTCTGTCAACCTCTGGCATTCTGAAGGTGCACTCTGCCAAAGGATCTCTGGATGGAGCTAAGCTGAAAGCATTGGGCCTGAAAATGAAGATTATGATGCTTGAGATCTCTCAATTTGGAATGGGAGGTGCAAGGACACAGAGGTTTCCAGAAGGATATGAAAGGCTTACTAAATATCAGTGAATATTCCAGGATCTGAATCAAAATAATCTCTAGCTGAATTGAATCTTTCTGCAACAGATTTTGAAAGTTTAGATAAAGATTTTTCTTTAGAGAAAAGAAATCTGAAACCAAGAAGGAAAACACTAGCTCCTGAAATGTGTGGGTGACAAGAAATTTACAGTTAAAATACCTAGATACCTAAATCCTTGTAGTGGATTTACGTGGCAAGGTTTTGGTAGCAGGGGGCCAGCAGGGTGGCTTCTGTGAGGAGGATCTTGAAGCTGCCCCATGTTTGGTAAGGGCCCCACTGCTGACCAGAGCTGAGCCAATAAGGGATGTTGTTTTGTGCCTCTGTGAGAGCGTATTTAAGACAAAAAACACTGTGCCACACAGCAGCTGGGAGAGTGAGAGGAGTGAGGAACAGCCTTGCAGGCGCCAAGGTCAGTGAAGAAGGAGGGGGAGAGATGCTCCAGGTGCCGGAGCAGAAGTCCCCTGCGGCCTGTGGTGAGGCTCATGGTGAAAGAGGCTGTCCCCCTGCAGCCTGTTGGATCTTAGGAAGAACTTCATTACCGAAGGGGTTGTTAGACATTGGAACGGGCTGCCCAGAGAAGTGGCTGAGTCACCATCCCTGGAGGTCTTTAAAAGACGTTTAGATGTAGAGCTTAGTGATATGGTTTAGTGGAGGACTGTTAGTGTTAGGTCAGAGGTTGGACTCAGTGATCTTGGAGGTCTCTTCCAACCTAGAAATTCTGTGATTCTGTGAAATTCCAGAAGCCAAGGTTTGAAATCTCTCTGATGTTGAAAGAAGTCTGCAAAAGCCTCAGGTAGGCATTCCTTTTGCCAAAACAGAAAGTGAAAAAATATTCCTAAATATACCTTTTCATTGCCATATGTAGCCACTGAAATTTCTGAAATTTTACTTTCACTGAAATTCAAAACTGAGGGGTTCCAAAGTTAGGTTAATGTGTGAAGAGTTCTGACATTAGCTTGCCAAATTTAGGAGGAGATATTTTATTATCTGCAGAGAGAACAGGGAGTAGAGTGAATTTTCCTAGACGTGAAACCTGTGTAGATTTAAATGTGTTGCTGAAGGATAAAAATGCATATTTCAGAATATATATAGTCTTAGCAGCATTGCCTAAAACAGAAATAAGTTCTTTTTTAAAGCACTTAACTAACAGACAACAGCTTACCAAATAAGGCCCCTGCGCTTGCTTGGACTCCTCAAGAGCATGAAGTCAAATCATAGGATACAGATGTCCACAAAGTAGAAAGCACCACTGAGTTAGAGACTTCAGGAGCAGAGTTTAAACCATCATCAAAAGAGAATACTGGGTGTTGAAAGCATTAAAAAATAGATGTTAGTCTTCCAAAGAAAGATACAGACATTCAATGAAAGAGTCAGAAATTAAAACAGGAAAGATTATAGGTGAGTTGAAAATTACGGAAGAAGATGGCCAAGGACGCCAATTCAAAAGATCTAGGTGTGAATGATCATAGAATCATAGAATGACTTGGGTTGGAAGGGATCTTAAAGATCAACTAGTTCCAACTCCCCTGCCTTAGGCAGGGATGCCACCCACTAGATCAGGTTGTGCAAGGCCCCATCCAACTTGAACACCTCCAGGGATGGGGCAACCACAACGTCTCTGGGCAGTCTGTTCCAGTGCCTCACTACCCTTGCAGTGAAGAATTTCTTCCTAATGTCTAATCTAAATCTGTCCTCTCTTAGTTCAAGACCATTCCCTTTGTCCTGTCATTGTTTACCCAAGTAAAGAGTCTTTCTCCATTCTTTTTATAAGACAAAGTATTGAAAGGCTGCAATGAAGTTTTCCTGGAGCCTTCTCTTCTCCAGGCTGAACATCCCCAGATCTCTGAGCCTTTCTTCACAGGAGATGTGCTCCAGCTTTCTGATCTGTAGCAGGGATTAGAAAATGATGCCTCTGTTGCAGCTAAACTGAAAGATCCAAAGGTAGAAATTCCAGGACTGAAAATGAATGTGAAAAGTGCTAGAGCAGCTCCCAAAATAGAATTTCAAGTGGAAAGTGTTGAAAACGAGAAGTCTGCAGGAGTGGAAGTGTGTATAGAAGAGAGAGCACAATAAATCTTCTTACCTAAAGAAAAAAACAAAGTGAAAAGTTTGAGGTTGATGAGGCCTTGTCTGATGTTCCAGTTAATTAAACTTTCATTATGTCCTCAGCAAGAACTGAACTAATCTTGATGGAGGAAGAGAAAGGTAGTTAATCAAGTATTCCTGGAGATACAACCAAATGAGTATTTTCTGTCTCCAATGAAAGTAAAATAATAACATACCAGTGCAGAAAAAAAAAAAAAAAAAAGTCTGTGTTCTTAATTTTCCAGGAACTGATAATGAAACAAAACCTGAACCTGATATTTAAGAAAACACTTTGTTGAAAACACTTTGGTATGGAATTTACTAATAGCTATATTGATTAGTTCATATCTGCCCAAAAGGAAACAAGCCAATACTACTGTCTGATGAAAAGTCCACCTAATGACAGCACGCCTTCTAGGTATGGTGGTAATGCTTAGAAACAGAACTGAGACTTTTGACCTATTTCAAACTTGAATTTTATGGGTGTGCATGTGCAGTCATACTGCTTTATTGTAATTTTTCATCCTTTTCATTCTTAACAGAAGGAAGGCAGATAATGCAAAACACTGGGAAATTGGTTTGTAAAAGACGTGTATTTGATTATCACACCATCTTTAATTTAATATGTTCTTCATTACTACATTACTATTTGGGCCATTACTGTCATATGTGGACCTTTTGTAGTGGCAGCTCTGCTCTTTAGGGGACAAGCATACTTCAAGCAATATGGAAGTGTGCAAGAAGACAAGCATAAGGACTCTTATTAATGGTGACTTAATTCACACTGACACGTCTATGCTTCTAATTGCTCTGACTCTCATTCCTACCTTTTAGGAGATAGGGCAAAAATTTGTTATGTGTTAAAGAATTCTTGCCCATGAGGAAATCATTTGCATCAAAATGGTAGATTTTACCAAAGAAGGCTGCTGCTGGAGTGAAGCAAACTCTGTTACCTGTTCTCCAGGCTAAACTTCATGTGGGAATTAGTTGGGATGAGGGTGGCCTTGGGTGGAGGTGGTTCATGATCTGAATGAGACTTAAGGAGAATAGGACTGTTGTGGTTTTGTGTGCGTGTTTTGTTTTTTTCTTCCTCCTTAGGAGACTGAGTTCCTCATCAAGAAATACAGTGTGTATCTAATAAATTAAAGATTTATTAAGAATCCCCATAAGAACATTCAGAATGTGATGAAAATTAATTCATTATTCATTAGTAAAACTGTTTAGATTTGAGAAGTGTTTGTGGTTTGGATTAATGGGCAAAGTTATTGAAATAGCAGTCTTGGTTAAGCAGTCTGCTAAACTGCTGCAGTAAGGAGATCGTCATCTGCCTGCGTGCAGTTTTCTCCTGTTATTTGGAGGTAATTGCATCCCAGCTGCTCTGAGTTCTTTGCTGATATCTTATGTTTTAAGCCGTCTGTATGGTATTTTTCTTCAAAGAACAATGTCTCCTTTCTGCTGTACCAGTTTGCTCGCACGAAGCAAACGCATCCGATAGTGGTTAACATTTGAGAGTGATGACTGTGTTCTGTGGAGTTCATAAGTGCGCAAGGCAACTCCTTGCTGAGACTCTTATGCTGTGTAAGGCACCTCCCATGGTGCTAGAAACACCTGATGCCTGGTGTAAATGCTGTCCTTCATAACATCCCTGTATGCAGCCTTATGCCTAGGACCATTCTCTGTCCCTGGTTCCCACTTCCACCGTGGTTTGTATCTCACTGAACTAGTATTGTCTGCTTGTCAAAGTTATATTGGTCTAAGCTTGCTCAGATATACTCCATGGTTTAGAAGCCCTCTTTCTGGGGCTTATATTATCCTCACTTGGGAATTTTGCTTCACTATGGATTCAGGATATTCTCTTTTCCCTTTCCTTTTTTGAGTGAAATGCTTCTGATGTTTCACCATTTGTGGAAAAAAAGGCTTCAGTTTTCAGGAAACCTTGGAAATCCCCAGCACCCATACCCCAACCCTCATGATTTGGCAGTGGAGAGAGATTATTTTAACCCAACACTTGCTCATTTGGATTTCCAGTGCCTGTATTTCCTGGAGTTTGTCATTGCCACAGTGCTATTGTTCTGGTCTCTCCTGGTCTCCTGACTTTCCCTCAGGGTTTAATAAAACTTAGAGCTTAATATTTTCTCAACTCCTTGGATGCCTTTAACAATCACTTTTAAGGCATAAAGATACACTAATCATTTTCAATTTTATTTTGTTCCTTTTATATCATTCAAGCAGAAAATGGATATGGTCTTTTAAGAATGTTTATGTGGAATTGGAAAGTTTATTGAAATGTATTTTGACTCAAAACTAAAATACCCTTTGCTGGATATGCATCTCCCAGGCTGTGTGAGTACTTGCTCTCTCTTAGGCCTAAATTCTGCAAGCATTTATGCATGTGTTTAATTTTACTAATTGCTTTCACTGGGACAGTCCCTGCATAAGCAGTTGAGGAGTCCAAGTGTTAACCAGATTTCTGAAGCTGTGTCCTTCCTTTTATGCAATTTCTTTCTATTACAAGGTCTAGTAAAGTCTTTGCGGAGAGCGGTGCAGCCCTTGCAGCTGCTTAAAGTGTGCTACAGAACAGAAATCTGAAAAGACTCTCTCTTGAGGTCTCTGAGGAGCAGAGGTAGGCCTTTTGGCTTTCAAGGGGGCCACTTGGGAACGTGGGACTTTGTGATGTGTTCCCGTGGTCCAGAGTTACTGGTCAATAAGTTACCAGACTAGAAGAAATGTGAGATATCTGCTGTGGGAGACTTCTGCCCAGTGCATGATACTTGCCTGAAGTGGTGTGCAACAGAGGTGTTCCTGCCCTCTGAGGGAGAGTAGGATTGCTCCCTGGCATAGGATGACCCCTGAAGCATGTGCAGGGGTTCGTCTCCCCTTCCCTGAGTCCCTGAGTTCACAGAATCGATCACACACTGGTTGAGGTTGGCAGGGACCTCTGCAGGTTTTCTGGCCCAAACCCCTTCTCAAGCAGGGCCACCCAGAGCAGGTTGCCCAGGCCCTTTCCCAGATAGCTTTTGAAGATCTCCATGGAGGAAACCCCACAGCCTCCCTGGGCAACCTGTGCTAGTGCTCTGTCACACACGCAGTAAGGACCTGCTTCCTGATGGCTAGATGGAACCTCTTGCGTTCCAGTTTGTGCCCATTGCCTCTTGTCCTGGTCGCAGCACCACTAATAAGAGCACAGCTTTTTGCACCCTCCCTTCAGGTATTTATAGACATGGATAAGATCCCCCCAGGCCTCTTCTTCTCCAGGCTGACCAGTCCCAGATGTCTCAGCCTTTCCCCATAGGAAAGGTGTTCAAGTCCCTTCCGCATCTTATGGTCCTCCATTGGACACTTACTAATAATTCAAGAGGAGAGAGGTCTGAGCCCGCTGTGGGTACGTGGTCTCCTGTTCGTTATAGTCCAAAGAGAAACTGGTATGCAATGTTCTTGCTCAGGAGAGCAAAAAGTTATTTATTTCCCTATTTTACACATAGAAGAAGCCAGTTGTTTTGTTTTACTATAGGCGTGACAACCGAGTTCCTTGATCACCTGGAGAGAGTTAAGCCCTCCATCCTTGAGAGAAAGGAACAATGAGTGAAAAATCTGGCCCATATGTTTCTGTCATCTTCTGGCCTCAAGATAACTATATGTAGGTCTGATTTTTGTTTTTCATTTTTTTCCTCTTTTTTATTGTTATTTTTTTTTCCAAAGGGGAATGCATGAGTGAATGATAAAACAGGAGAAAGAAAATGTTCATGCTTTCCAAACACAAACCTCCAAACATAGGCTTGGAACAAGTTAAGTGGTACTTGTACAGTAAAAATAGTGCTTGGATTTCTCCCCAATTCTTTGCAAGCTGTGGCTGTGTACACATGCAGAACTATTGCAAGCCTAGTACTACAGTGGATCCCTTTAAAGACGAAAAGATTCTTTTCTGAACTAAATCAATCATAAAAATATGGCATCTTCTGGGGATGCTTTCAGCCATCCCTCAGCATCAAAATCCTGAATTCAGCAAGTTTTTTTCAAGTGTGCAAGTAATTCCGTTTCTTTTTTGGAAGCAGTTTAAAGCAGGTGCTTAACTTCTGCAGCATGGGAGTAGTCTTGTCTCATTAATTTTTAGCCCACTTCTACTTTACACACACACACACAAAAAGGGGTTATACAGAAGTGATGAATAGCTTGCTTTCTCAGAATACATCCCTTGAGTTTATGGAGCTGTTCATTTCTGTACCAGAGATAGATCTTGAGTTCTTGCTTTCTATGTTGTAAGCAGAATTATTATTATGGGAAAATGACAGTAACTGATGAATGGGTAACTTTATCAAGATTGTTTTCATCATGCCTCTATGAAGAGTAATCTGTAATTAGAGAGCTGTGTTGAAGGCTTTAGTCTGGAATCATTCCACATCTTCTTTGACAGGCAGGCTTGTTAATATCTTAATTTTAGCTTTGTGATTGCCCCTTGCTAAATCCATGCCTTACTGTGCAGTTGTTAGTCTGATCATTTTTTTTTTTTCTGTTCTCCTTGTCAATTAGGAGATGACCAAAGATAAGTGCGTGAGTTCAATAAACTTCAGAACCCTGAAAAGATTAAAATCTTTAATCTCAATTTAGATACATTTTGGAAATCCTTTGGAAAATGAAAAATAAGAGTTTTTTTTTGTTTGTTTTGTTCTTTCCAGAAATACTTGAAATTTGACAAGTGCTGTAAAAAAAAAAAAAAAAAAAAAAAGCTGGCTACAGTTTATTGGCTATTGCAGGTTTGTTGGCTATTTCATCAACAGCAGTGAAAGATCTAAATGGATTTTAGCAGCTAAAATGTCACTATCTGCTTTTCCCCTTTATAGACTTCAAATTTACTTAGGCAATTATTTGAGGCTGTTTGCAAGATTAGAAAAGCGATGTTTTTTTCTTGGCTTACATGAAAGTTTGTTTTCTAAAATTTTCCCTTTTTTTTAATGACTTCTAAAATCTCATTTTCCTAGGTAGGTACTACAGTAGAGCTCGGTTGAAGGCCACAGCAGTGATGAGAAGCAGTGTCTTGGTAACTGGCACTTGCTCCTCCACGCGTTTGAGATGGGCTCCTGGCAGTCCTGCTGGGTGGCAGATTCTTCTGTTGCATTGCTTTCCTGCGCTCTCTTTCCACTCTCCAACAGTAGATGGGGATGCTCTATTGGCAGAACAGATCCTCTCTACTGTATCAAAATGCCACAAAGAAGTAATTCTACAGTTATTTAATTCAGACTTCGGACAAAAATGTAAGCCCCCGTCCCAAAGAATCCGATGCTCATCAAGTATCATCTGAAGCTCTGCTGTGTGTGCTTTGAGACAGAAACAAGGCAATATAGAAATCACAGCTTAGAGTAGCACTTTTTTTTTTTCTTTTTTCCCCTTCCCCCCCCCCCTTCCCCTTTTCCTTCTATTAATCTATCTATCTATTTATTTTTACCTCCTTTGTTCTGAGTGAAGGAATTGTGTGATGGATGGTGGCTGCTGCAGCTGGCTGTGGGTGTCAGGAAGCTGCACTTCTCCCAAGGAGTGTCGCCACTCTTCAGTACCACCCTTCACATTTGCCACAGTGGTGGCTGCCTCATTGCTGGATATCCTGGAGGACAGAGTGATTGGCATCACACACCAAGTCCTTTTCCCAAATTAGACATAAAAAACTCATGTTGGGGGTGACAGGCAGTGCTAGGGTTGTGCTTGCTTACTTTAAATGGTCAGATGTGGTAGGGAATGAGGATTTACTTCTTGGAGATGTTTCTGGTGAAGTCAATGCTGATGGGAACGTGTGGCCGTGAGACCACTTCTGGTGAAAAATTGACTAGTTTTGCAACAGCCAGCCTGGTCATCAAGCAGAACTTGGTTTGACAGGCTTCAGTTTGCCAGCTGTGCTGGGGTTTGCCCCAGCCCCTGCAGCCTGTGTTACTCGCTTGCTTTCCACCTACACTGAAGCCTGAGACTCTGCACCAGAACAGCAGCATGTTTGGTCTTTGCTGATACTGAAAGTCACTTATCTTCTTGCACCTTGCTGTGCAGAGCAATAAGGGTTTCAAGCAGGCAGGGATTCTGGTTTCTGGAAAATAAGCTAACAAACTCCACTGTGGAAGATTACCATTTCCTCTTACTATTTTTGGAAGTGTTTATTTTATAACCATGAAATTAATCTCAGGAATGCCAAGCAACACTTTAAAGAAGGGGTGATGGGCCCTGGGGAGGAGGGAGCTAGAGGAAAGCTTACGTCACAGTGTTTTCTTCATGTATTTTTTTTTTCTTTAATCACACAAACCAAGATCCAGTCATCTGGATCTGAAATACCTGTCATTGCAGTGCACCCTCCTCTCTTCTGATTTCTGCCATTTTTGGCAAATAGTGCCTACAGTCCAAAGGCCGTTGCAGAGTTATTAATCATGTTTGGCAGCCAGGCTGCACTAATCTATTGTCTGGAAGTACGGGAAAGTACTAACTTCGTGTGTTTTAAGATGTAGTGATTAAAGCTCTTGATAACCTTTCGTGCTGCAATGAGAAGTGCAGGAAAAAATGGAAAAAGCAGAACTCCTCAGCTCTTCCCCCATCCCCACCCCTAGTGAATACTGTGCTGGGACCATAGCGGGGGCCAAATTTGCCCTGGTTTTCAGGGTATAGCTGGCAGCAAAGCATTGAGGAGGTAGAGAAGATAGTAGCTGTGGCAATGTAATGCAGCTTTTGCATACCACAGGGATGAGAAGGACACTTTCAATAGCTTGCCTAAGGGTGTTAGTGATTTAGGAACAGGGAAGGATTCAGAACTTTCCTTTCCTTGATTCCCATCAGAAACAAGGCTCCCAGTGGAACGAGGGTGACTTGTTGGTGAAGGGATTCAAGCCCCTTTCTTTCTGTCTGGGCCAGTGGCAACACAATTCATGCCTGTATCTGCAATGCATGGAAAAGTGACGTCAGTAAGTCAGAACTTGTAGCTAGCTGCATATGCGCACAGTATCCCATCAATCAGATCTTCACAAATGCCAGGCTGAGAGTTGACTTGCAAATCAAGTCATTGCTTTGGATCTGAACACCTTCAAGCTTCAGGTGTACTTAAGTTCAAACACAGACATACATTAACTCTTCTGTGTTTGACCAATTGTTCCTTTATAGGAAGGAGCAGCTGACTGCCAGCTCTGAAGAGACTTGAAAACCCACAGCATCTTAAATCTGGCTGCAGATCTTTGTTGTAATTATGTGGCCAGCATGCTGGGAATATAAGTTGGATCCATGATTAAAAAGATTGGATTGCTTGTAGTGGAAGGGCCTGTAGTGATTTGTCACTTCATTGATGATGGCCAGCACATAAATGCTGTGCTGGTTACATGGAGCAATACAGTGGTACAGTATGCGTTTGGACAGGAATTGTATGATCTATCCACCAGCTCTGTTACTTTCAGTTGCTCCATTTTTAGGGACACTGTATGGATACAGTGCTGAAGGTTTCCTGCCAGGAACGTCCTCAGCAAGTGCATTTTAGAGGAAGTTTTCAGTTTGCCAAATAATTGAAATGAAAGCTAATGGTGTGTGTCACTTCTCGTTTAGTGGAAAAACTGGTCTGGGTAAAGGTACTTCTAACTGAGTGTTTGGCTTCTTACCAATGGTAAACAGTTTCTTAGAGTGTTAGCAATGTGTTCAAGGTCTCCCTAATCTGCTTCCAAGAGAGTTAATGCACCTTTTTTTTTTTTTTTTTTTTTTTAATTAAGTAGTTACTATGAAAATAGTAAGTCAGTATGAGCCTCTTATTTTAACTCACATAAAGAAATTGAGAGTTTTGGAAACTAGCAAACAACAACAACAACAAACAGTAAGATATGATTACAGGTTGTCCCAGTAGAAATATTGTTCTTCCTCCTGGCTGACAGTTTGTGGATGCTAAGGTTCAGCTTCCTACAGTTAAGGAAGGCCAGCACCAGTAACGCTCCTTCCTGTAGTATGTAGTGACAAAGGCAATTACCATTACAGGGGGAGCTTGCTTCTGCAGTATTGGACACCAAGTACATAAGAGATTTTGTGAAAGGGACATCCCATAGAGATAAGGAAGGATTGCTAAAACCTCCTACTCTTAATCTGTCAAGAAAACAAACAAACAAAAAAAAAACCAACATAATTGTATTGGCTTAAGATGGGGTTAGGGACTTGCTGTAATTACAGAGTACCTGAACCATCCAGCCTCATCCTGTGGCCCTGTGGTTCTGTAACAGCAGAAGTGACTTACACAGTATATTAAACCACCTGTTCCATCATAAACATGGAAATGCCGCTGAAAACTCAGAAGCTAAGCATGCAACTAATGGTTCAAGAAATCTGATGTTTTCTTTTTTTTTTCTTTTTTTTTTCCTCCAGTCTAAGCTGTTCTTTTCATACAGTTGCCTTTTGAGATTTTTCCAATGCAGTAAGAAATGACATAGGCAACTGACATGTTTTCATGGACTTTATATATAATGACTTTAAATTGCATTAATTTAGTGCCATGAAAACCTAATAGAGAAGTAATGACTCAGTGATCTGCAGTGGAAATCGAAAGAGATTAATTTCCCCTTTGTTGCTGTACAGAATGACATTGCTTGTTGCATCATGCAACACAGAAATAGGTCTAAGATTCTGCCTGAATTTGGCATTATACACTGGAGTGTAAGAGAGACAGAGAAGTCCAGTCTTACTCTGAAGAGGTGACAAGCCTCCTCAGGAACAGCCAAACTTTTAAAAAAAAACAAAACATTTTTCAGTGAGAACTTTTTTTATTGAGAAACAGAGCCTTTCCTTCAAGTTTAATGGGACAGGAGAAAAAAAAAAATAATTAGAGAACAAAATGGCAGCATAAGAGAGAGACTACAAGAAACCTAGACAAAAATATAAACCAATCTCAGGAAAATCTCAGAAATATCACTTAAATAGGTGGCAAATCTTATCAGGAATTGTGAGGAGGAAAATAAAAACCAGAATAATTTATGAAATCACATATTCCTGCATCAACATATGGGGTAAACTGTCTCCAGACAGCATTGCCAACTTGCTCTGAATTTTAAGATGAAATTGTGGAGTCATCTCTAAACATTGAAGTATGTGTTTGTGAGTATTTTATTGAAGAAAGTGTGAGTGTTCATTAAGTCCGTTATCATGAAATGCAGGAGAAGGTGAGAGAGCCTAAAATATCTTTCCTGTGCCTTATGCTTCATCCTTTCTGGTAGCAAACTGCAGGTCTTTCATAAAGTTCAGGAAGAAAAATGTGGTTTGGTTCCCCAGAAAACCATGTTTTGACTGGTGGGGTGATTATATTTGAGGGTGAGTGGGAGAGGGAAACAAGTTGTTCATAGAGTCCTCAGTTCAAAGTCTGACCAAGTGAACATCTTGGAGTTCAAGAAGGTGTGAGTGCCAGGTAACCACAGTGCAAAGTTAAATTTTGTCTCTGCTTCCTGAATCGAACAAACCAGATTAATTCCAGAAGATGAGCAGAAAGCATAGCTGATACAGAAATTTCTCACTCCACTGAGGGGGTGAATTTCATGCTAAATCCTATTTTTTACCGTCCTGAGGCTGCAGTAGTCATTTAGTATTTTGCACTGCTGCTGTACTTTTATGACAGCATTTCTTAAACTACAGTCATGTGCTCTTAAATTCTTTTAGCCAACATATGTATATATTTCATATTAAAGACTTCATGTTAACATGCTGAAGTAGTAATAACTGTTACTTCACTGTTAACTTCACTGTTCTTAAACTTCTGAGCTCAAGAAGATAAAGCTCATAGTTGGGATTCCCTCATGAGGAGTCTGCTTTGAAAAAAGGCAAAGTGACTGGAAAGATTCTTCTCAGTTTGGATAAATCTGAGCCTTTACAAGATGATAAATACTGAGCTGTTTGGTGTGGAGTTCCATGTGGAAAGAAAAAGTCTTCTGGCTAAAATAATTTCAGAATGATAATCTATAGATGTGTTTGCCCTGCTGAGGTTCCCTAAAGAGAGAAGATGGTGCAGATGGGTAGCTGGGATGATTTTACTTCATTTGTGGTTGAAACAATTCCAATGCCACTGTACACAGGAGGAGTGTGGATCTGGGGGTGTTGTGCTCAGCTAGTGTTGAATTTTGATATGTATGTTAATGTCCCTCTCAACCAGCTTGTTTGTTGAAATAACAGGAGTATTTAAAATTTCTTTTGCTCATTTGAAGTCTACTAGTATCTTTGGTCCTATGTCTTTATCTACAAGCATTGGCTTTCACATGCAAAGCAGATCATTGCCTGGGCAAATAATGACTAAGATTCCTAATTCTCTTGTTTGCACAAATATCACTTGGCATGTCAAAAATTTGGAGTTGTATAATGTACACCAAGCCTTGTTTCCCCAGGCACTCTGCTGGCAGAAGTCAGTTTCTGTGAGGCACCATCATGTAGAAAGTGATTTTTAGTTTCCAGTGTGACTCACTCTAATATCCTCCATGACGATCTTTCTAGTCTGCTAAATTAACATATGGGTGATGAGCATTAAGTCATGGAATCTCAAATATTCTGCATCTGTCTTCCAAGGAAAACTAATTTTAGCTTAGACACTTGTGAATACTGGGGAGAGGCCTTAAGGGTCATCAGGCCTTTCCCGCTGCCTTTCTGAAGACAACCAAAATTTGTCTTGGAAGAAGTTAGAATTTCCCTTTGCCTCTGTTCTCCTTTTTTTTTTTTTTTTTTTTTAACACATTGAGTCTATCATAACACAATCACAGAAGAGAACTGGAAAGTACATTTTCAAGGTGTTGCATTTAATTGTCAGTTTATTTTGCATGTAAATTCCAGTACTCCAAGGAGTGCAATTAAATATTCTGACTATCATTTAAAATATTTACAATTCGGTTAGTCAGATAAGACACAATATTTTTAGTTGAAGATATTCCCTAGACATCTGCTTTTTTCCAGCCCATATGGTGGAATGTGTGCCACATCTCATCTGCACATTATGCCATATAATTACTGCCAAAAAGGATTCTAAGTTACTATCTAAAGCGGAGCAATTCAGTAATCTGGCAAAAATCCTTCCTAGAACTCTCATGCTTTTAGCATTCTCTGAGCAATTGAAATTTGCTCAAACACAACAGCATCATATTCCTCTTGTTTTGAAATAGGTCCTATGGAAACCAAGGAGATCCAGCATATATTTTTTAATACAGAATCTAGTTTCCTAAGTATTGTTCTACTGGTTGGAAGTATCTGTCTCTAGTATGAAAGAATAACATGAATAATGAATATAAGAATAAGAATAACATGGTGCCCTGCACCCAAAAGTTCTTAGGGTGTTTATTATTAATCGGCATCTCTCAATGAAGTGTCTGTTGAGCCAGAGCTTCAGCCAGATACTTGACAAACTTGTATTCATAACTGCTGCTGCAATATTTCATGGAACTTAGAATCACAGAATGGTTTGGGTTGGCAGGGACACAGCCCATTTAATCCCAGCCCCTGCCATGGGCAGGGACCCCTCTGCCAGCCCAGGCTGCCCCCAGCCCCATCCAGCCTGGCCTTGGGCACTGCCAGGGATGGGGCAGCCACAGCTCCTCAGGCTGCGCCAGAGCCTCACCACCCTCAAGGTAAAGAATTTCTTCTGTATATCTAATCTAAACCTACCCTCTTTTAGTTTAAAACCATTACTCGTTGTCTTGTCACCACACCCCCTGACACAGAGTCCCTCCCCAGGTGTCCTGCAGCCCCTTTAGGCCCTGTCCGGCCCCGCTGTGAGGTCTCCCTGGAGCCTTCCCTTCTCCAGGCTGAACACCCCCAGCTCCCTCAGCCTGTCCCCACAGCAGAGGGGCTCCAGCCTCTGAGCATCCTTGTGGCTTTCTCTGGACTCATTCTAATACTTCCATGTCCTTCTTGTGCTGGGGGCCCCTGACCTGAATGCAGCACGTTAGGTGGGGTCTCACAAGAGCAGAGCAGAGGGGGACAATCCCCTCCCTCGCCCTGCTGCCCACGCTGCTGCTGGTGCAGCCCAGGACACGGGTGGCTTTCTGGGCTGCAGGTGCACATTGGCAGCATATATTGAGCTTCTGATCCATCACCATGCCCAGGCCTTTCTCCTCAGGGCTGCTCTCAGTCCATTCTCTGCCCAGCCTGTGTTTGGGTTTGGGATTGTCCCGGGCCAGGTGCAGGACCTTGCACTTGGCCTTGTTGAACCTCACGAGGTTTGCACAGGCCCAGCTCTCAGGTGTGCCCAGGCCCCTCTGGATGGCAGCCCTTCCCACGGCTTGGTGTCACCAGCAAGTGTGCTGAGAGTACCTTCGGTCCCACTCATGCTTAGGCCCAGTGAGTAGCACAAGAAAAATGTGAACAGAAAGCTTGGGAAGTAAAAGAATCATTAGTGATGCCCATGAGTTTTTTAAACAGGAGCAGAGGAGTTGCTCAGAATTGCAGCTGACCTATAATTTTCCTGCTGAGGCCCCATAACCTTTGGCTTTTTTATCCATGTTCTTCTCATCAGTATAATCCAAAAGTTCCAGTGAATATCCCTGGGTAACTGATTGGAGATTGTCAAACAGCAGAAATATGTGCTGCTGCTGTTTTGTTGCAAACTTCATTCTAGATTTAGAATTGCTCTGCAACATTTGGGGGCAATTTGTATTGGTTTAGGCTATTCTTCAATTAAACCATGAGCTATAAATTGTGTTCTGTTATTTCAAGAAGATTAAAATGCTGGAGCTCCTTGTGTATAGGTTTGTCACCAAGGAATTAGGCAATTTATTCAGAAATTTGATTAGAGCAATTCGACATCCCAGGTTCATATTCTAAGGGTTGGTTTCCTTTTGCTCACACTTGAGGTGCAAGAGTGTATACACCTTTGCACCTTTCAATGACAGCTTCAATAGCTCAGGGCGTTGTGCTTTAGAACTGCTGGAGTATATTGTCTGCTCTGCAACTACAGGAGTCCCCGAGACCCTTACAGTGGGCTCTGTCACCTCTCCTTGCTCTCTGAAATGTCTTGAGCAGCTATATACTGTTTACATCAATTGAGGTGGTTCTACATTTTATACCAATATATATTATTCATGAATTAAACTTGGTGCATGCATATGGTTGGGTTTGAAGTAACTGCTGAAATGTTCTGTACATAGTTCACAGGATATCTTCTTATAAACATCTTCCTTTCTGATTGATGCTGGCTTCCTTACTCTCCCTGTGGAGCCAGCTGCACTTACTGGACAATTAATGTAGAAAGGCATGTGTAGGATATCAGCTCAATAAAACTATTCTTGCTGTGTTGCTTATTGGCTAGGGTCTACTTAGTTTCGTGCATTTATGCTGTAGGCAAAAGATGTTAGCATGCAATCCTCTTACTCTGTGATATTTTCCTGTTCTGATGCCTAGCTCTAACATGGTATCTGCTGCGGAAATATTGCAGGGAGGATGTGTTATGCTCATTAACAGGGTGACGAGTAAAGGAACATATATATATATATATATATATTTTCTTGTCCTGATCTTGAAATAAGTGAATAAACATCACCAACCTGCTAAAATCCATTCCAGTTTTTGCCCACCTTAACCCTTTCCAGTTATTTGTCAGGAGCTGCCTGTCCATTTCCTATGGCTAAGGGAGAGGTGTGAAACTGGACTTTGCCTGAGTCCTGCAATTAAATGCTGTAGCTGTATCCTCGTAGTTCAGTTGTTCTGTATTGGAAGACCTTTCAGAGAATTTCTCAGTTGCTGTCCCTGTTACCCATCTGTGACATTTACTTTCTCTTGCTTGTGATTTTTGTCCCTTCCCACCATCAGCAGAGGTGGGTGGTGGGGAATAATTGCACCCCTTCTTATTTAGATTTTGGTTCCTTTCACTAGAACTTTTATAGGCCTCTTGATCTGCTGAGGACCTGTCTGCCTTTCCCAAGTGTATAATTATTATTGTTATCTTTAATTAATACGTGCACCTAGGTATGCCAAATTACTTCATTTTCTTTCCTTCCCTTATTACAGCTTTTCAGTAGGGGCAGTTCTGTTATTCTTTCTCAGATGAGGTTCCTGAGAGTATATAGCCTTTACTGGATGAAGACTATAAACATAACCTTAATGCTGACTTTTCTTATTGGTGCATCAAAAAATAAGGTGGTTTAGGAACAGCACAACATCTAGTTTACATTCATCCTACTACCTATTTTCTCATTGGCACACAATGGAGTGGGTTCCTGACATAGAATCATAGAATCATTAATGTTGGAAAAGACCTACGAGATCATCTGGTTCCACCAACAAATATGTTTGGGGACTCTCTATTCTTGCTTGAGAGAGAGATGAAGATAACCTGGACATTAACCAAATACACAGCTTGTGCTATGATGTGGGTTTGCTACTTTTGGTAGGGCCATCATCCCTACTCAAGCATGGGCAGGTGGTGGTTTGCAATGGGTCATGGTTCTGCTGAAAGCTGGTTTAGAGAATCAAGTGAAATAGTGTAGTTTCAACTTTTTTTTTTTTTTCTTACATTTGACAATGTTAGTTAACTACACTTATATGCTTTCATCAGTCTGACCTATAATCAAAGTGCGATATTTGAAAACCTCTAGTGTTGGACAAAGCATGTATGACAAAACGCATATATTTATATCTATGTGTGTGTATATATATATTTATGTATTAAAGCCCCAACTTAGAGAGGCATTTGTGGTGCCAAACTTTAAGGGGCAGTATAAAGGGTACGTTGAACTGGGGTGTACTGGTCACATGTGACAATAAATTGTAGAAATCAGGGCTTCAGGAAGGTTTTTGTTTGCTTGTTTGTTTGTTTTGGGGGGGGGGCTTCTTGGAAGACACAGGAGCTGGACTACAAAATCTTGCTGTTGCAAAATATTTTATATGTTTTTATATATTTTATATATAACATTTTTATTTTATATATTTTTCCCCCTTTACATTTCTGTCAGGAAAGCCACTGGTGCCAGAGCTCAAAGCGCCGTTGTTGCTGTGGTGGGGGGTCCTGCTTTCCTTCTCCTAGCCTGCAGAGATGCAGCCAGCAGTTGCCTGTGGCCAAAGGGACTGACCAGAGAGGAGCAAACCCAGCTTGGCTAATGAGCACCAATTAAAAACCTGACCTGGAATAACCTAGTACAGGGAGGAATGGTAGAAACTACAGGTGAGGAGCAAAAGGAGGAAGGCTTTTGAAGTAGCCTCTTATGCAAACAATGCAAAAAGCCTTTTACTTGCCTATATTAATCTTAAGAAATTACCATTTAATTTCTGTAATTAGCCTTTCATGCACTCCAAGGAAACAAGTGTACACTTACACACTCATTCTCAGTTCTTTTAAATCTTGGAGGCTTGTCGTTTGGTTGCCAAGGGGAGGAAAAGATTTTAGTTGGAGATGAAGAAAGCAGAACTTGCTCCCAGGTGTTGGTGAATCATCAGCAAATGAAGCGTTTTTTATAATGTCTGGAGCTGGGGGGGGAGGAAGGGGGAGAAGTATGTGGGTGTTAATTCAGTTTTCCTGAAAGGTGCTGAGCCTGACAGCCCAGGGACTGAGGTCCGGTGAGTACAGAGGACCGCTGGGGACAAGGCTGGCTGCTGCCTGCCTGTCCTATCCCCGTCCTGAGCCATTTCCAGGACAGGATGGTCCTGAGGGTCACACCAGCATCCTGGCTGCTCATTTGGGAAACTGCCAGCAGAGCTTGTAACGTAGATGCTCATCCGCAGGCAGATGGACTAAGACAGTGAATGTGATGCTCGCTAACGAGATGCTGTGCCCTTTGGAAATATGGCCCAGTGCGAAGGACCAACCAAGGGAAGTGAGTGCTGGGCAATGAGTGTGTCTTACAGGCAAAGAAGCTTCTCATGGGGGAGGTGGCCTGTAGAGAGACTGTTTAGCACTGAGAAGAGAGCGTGTTTTAAGAAAGAAGAGGGCAAGAAGGCATGAAGTCGTAAATCATAAGAAAATTGACCAAGTTTACCTATTTCCTTAATTTCTAAAACAGGGAGATGGTAGGTAGAGCAGAAAGCTAATGAATAAAAAATTAAAAAATGAGAACTAGAATGAACTCTCTCATGTAAGTTACTGATCTTTAATAACTGAGTCCAAGGAGTAGACCCAGGGACTTTTAGGCCACAATTTTCAAAAGTTATTACTGTTTCTTAAATGTTTACTGCACTTTTTCAATATTTGCACCATAAATCTAATCTTGAGAGTTGCAATTTTAGTCCTAGGGCTAAAATTGCCCTGCCAGCAATTGATGCAGATCAAATTTTAAACTTCAGGTTATGTGAAGCACTCCACAGATCAAAGATTATGCATGGGAATCTTCACAAGCACACCTAGAGTAAAATGAAATATATGTATATATATATGTATATATATTCTTCTTGTAGGTAGCTTGCAAAGAAGAAATGCAGAGGGATGGAGAATGACTTGAACAGTTTACTATGAAGTATCCACTGGGATATAGTATATTGTCTGTGGCTGAACATTATGAAAGACTGCTGCAGCTTTGCCAATAAAATACAGATAGCCAAGAATGAGTTGCCACCCAGCTGGGGCTTTATTAAAGAATGGATATAATTATTTAGAGTCCTTAGACTTTGGGCCTTGATCATGTCAGCAACGACACCCCATGGTGGTTAGGTGCTGAGTGATCTGTGCTGCCTCTCCGTAAGTGGTTCACGCTTGTCTGGTGTTCTCTTAGCAGCTTCTGCCATGAGACTGAGACGTGTTGGATCCTTTTCTTCCAGACTGGGCTGGTTTGACTTGAACAGTTGATGGGGTTTGGATAAGCCTGTGTTCAGCCAGCTGTAGGCTGTGTTCAGCCAGCATTGCAGACTCCTGCTTGACGCCTTATGCCATGCATGCTGCTTTTCCCAGAAGGGGATTTGTCTTCCATCTTACCATGGTCTCTTCTGCAGTATCAGTGGCTTGACCTGGCTGTGGACAGCACTGGTAGTGGAGTCCAGCATATGTGTCCTTCTGGGAGCCCTTCTCTGCAGCCACCTCACCAAATGAAAGGCTGCAGGGAGATGGGAATGGTCAATTAGCAGAACATGACCTCAGGTGTTGCTCAAAGTCAACTTGTCGAGATAAAGTGCAATGAGCAACAGAGAAACTTTTAGGTCTGTCCTCTCCTCAACCCACTGAGGAAAAAAATGTCGATAGCCAGCACTCTGCCTGTGCCAGACCATCACTTGGAGATGGACGTGGTGTCCTTTTGTCTAGTAGGAACTAAAAGAATTAAATACTGCAGTAGCCAAATGTCAGCTTCGTTAGTCAATAAGATTTCTTCTGACTCTCTCCTGATGCTCAAATACTGCAAAACTTTGCCGAGGAGATTATTTTCTGCCCCTGTTTGTTTGGAGATTTTGGAGCCGTGTTCTTTCACTTGCACACAGTGAATGACCTTGTCTTTGTCCTTCTGTTCGGTAGTGGATAAACTTCACAGCTTTTAATACCTCTTAGGGTTTTAGCGTGGAGTGCAGGCTTTCCTCTTGCAGTATGGCTGCTATAAAAGCTGTCTCCCATTTTGAAATATTCTGTAAGATAGAGGTTTTAAAGCCAGAAGTTCACATCCTTTTTTTGTTTTTGATTTTTGTTTGTTTGTTTTGGGTATAATTTCCTCACCCCACCCCTCCTCTTGTGCCCACCTAATCCAGACTCCACTAAACATTACCAGTATTTCATCTTGGATCTGTGAGCATCACTGCTAGATGCCACGTATGCTCCAGAAGGTTGTTGATTGTTTTTGTTGCTGTCCTGAAGCTCATCAGCACACTGCCTCACTTGGAGCTGGAAATTGAGCCATTCGCAGGCTGAACAAAACTTCAGGGGGGGTTGGAGCAGAGTCGTTTCTCCACTTCCTAATATCTGAGCTGAGAAGTAGCTTGTGTTGCTTCTCTCATGCCTAATGGTCTTGCATAGTTAGAGACAGTAAGCAATTTAGGACTAGAAATGTCACCTGTTAATTCCATCGGGAATCAATGAGGTAGATTAAAACAGTATAGTTTGGAAATGGTGAAAACACAAGGAAAACACTGCAAAGCTACTGGTGCTTGATACTTTTATTATGCCCTGCAAATAAACACAAAACCTGATAATTCAGTTTTTCTACATTTTTTGAGAAATATATTGGAGATCAGAGAGTGAAAACAGCATTACTGTGCTATGCAAAGCCCACAGAAGGCTCACACACCTACTGGGGCACCTAAGCAGGTAAAACCTAAGCCAAAACTCAAACATATTACATGAATTTCATTTGTTCAAAACCAAAACAAGTGACTTCAATAATAGATTTTAATGATAAACTCCTCAATAAAAAGGAAGTTTATAACCAGTCATTTTATTCACATTAGTTTGTGACTTGTCCTCTCTAATCTCTTCTCAACAGAGAAAGTGGCTGGTATTTTGCTTGTTTCTTTCTTCTTTTGCCTTTTAAAAGAAGAGCATGTGGGAGTGTAAGAAGAATACCTTCCAGCTTCTGAAGCGTTATTTCCCATAAGATTATTATGACAATACCTTGGCAGTGTTTTTATGTATGTATATAAGCACCTTGAAGCAAAAATCCCAACAAAAACAACACCCAGGAACTAAAACTGGAATCTGAAAATCTGGGCAATTGTTAAGCCCAAACTCAATTCCCTGCAGGCTGGTGCTGGTGAGGGCCGTAGCAAAGCCCTTCCTGGAGGGGAGGGGAGGCAGTGCAGCCACTTCCAGCTGTTGTTTCCACCCCAGTAGGGCTGAAGAACGAGTCTGAAATAAGAGACCAGAGCACACTCAGCTATTTGCTCTTTGGCAGGAAGGGGCAGGATGAGGTTTGAATTAGAGGAGACTGCAGCCTTGCTTCGCTCTTTTGTTGTTGTTTAGCAAAAAGGAAGTAGATTGTCTATTTCTGAGCACGTATGCGATACATGAAGGAGAAGGTCAGGGAATTTTGACCATTTTTCTTCAGGACCCAGCTCTGAGACAGATCAAGATTTTTGCTTGGGTGAATGACCTTGTATTTATGGCTAGCCACCGACTGTGAACGTGGAAAATCTTCTTCAAAGGCATCCCCAGGCAGAAGAGCTCCATAAGGAGAAGCATAAAGATCCACCACCTGCTGGCAGGTGTGAGCTTTTGCTGTAGGCTGTAGCAGTCATGGGGCCTCACAGCAATAATGTAGGTGAATTTATTGTCTTGGATTACCTCTCGAGGGAGTTGGCTGCCTTACTTAATTCTGTGTCAGTTAGAGAAGGCTTCTTGCAGTGTTGCTCTAAGAAGGCAATATGGGTTGCCTAATGCATTGCTACTGAATGAAAATATTAAGTAGATGGCTATGACTTGCTAAAAGCCCTGTTTTCAAACTTGGATGCTCAGATATATCAGCAAAAGTCCCTCTTGGATCTTTGCCTGCCAAAATGCCATATGTGTGAAGACATAATTCAGTTAGAATCTAAGGTTTTGAGCCATGTAAACTTTTGTATCAGGTGTTTAATGCACTGGTCCACATAAAAAAAATAACTGATTCTCATCTTGCTCTAAAATTTAGATCAGCCAGAATTAAGTGCTGGTCATATTCTTCTGTTTTGCTTTTCTTTCTTTTTTTTCATTATTTATTTATTTATTTATTTATTTTTCTCTAGGTACAATTGAGCAAAAATAGCAACTGTGTATGCTGTGTTCTGCGACATTTGAAGTAGAACTATTGGGATTGTATTTTTATTTTTTTTTTTCTGAAAGCTGTGTGTTGAGTCAAATAAAAGCCTGACGGTTATCATATGGTCAGTCTTTGCTCTATCTGGATGGAGCTCTATCCAAGGTCTAATTAGAACCAATTTCTCATCCTCTCTCTCTGCTCTAAGTCAGCAGTGGTTTTGTAAATCTGCAAGGCCAGAAAGTGTAATTACTGGCCATCTATTCTGACTTGCTCTTTAATAAAGTCCATAATGCTTCCCAATCTAAATACTTACATGAAGTAAAGGAAACATTATTTAAAACAATAACAATAATACAGTCTTCAGTTAAGAATTACTTAAAATTGTGAATCCAGCATTTTTTTTTATAGGGCTTGGAAGATAAGTAGTCAGTTCCAAATTTTAATGGCCTTGGGATTAAACAGGATTTTTGAAGTTACCTTTTACAAGCCTGCTTTAAGGTTCGATAGAAAAAACCCGCAACTCCCACCATGAAGTTCTGCTAGACTTACTATCTACTTTCGGTCTTCAAAGCATGTGTGGGTGGTGATTGATGTAGATGTATTGCAGACTGAATGTAAATGCCAAAAAATATTAAAGCTCTTCAAGTTTTCTATTTCTATAGAAAAATGTATCCCGTCCCTTTCTTTGCCATAAAATCCTGAGGTTCGTATTCAAATGTATTGTTCCTGGAGGCTAAGAACCAACACATGGTATTTTGTTTGGTTTGGGTTTGATCCCTGCATTAAACACCTTGCAATTCATCCAGAATTTGAATATAGTGTTCCTTATTGGAAGCAAATGTATATTCACAGTTTGTTCATATCTATACTGTGCTGTATATGTGCATTTCTTACACGCCATTTTTATTTGTAATTTAAATGTAATAACTCCTGTGTATGTAAAATATACTGTTACTGCTAATTCTCCATGAGAAAACTATATTCTAATTTTTTAATGGGACTTTAAATGATCACTGTTTTCCCTCATAGTACGTAGAGGAATGGTTAGCTGAGAAAGGTCACGTAGACATAAGGCAGCTGGACAAATATCGGACACAACTTGTCTGAGC
>CM021735.1:57689922-57786661 GCA_011075105.1 Heteronetta atricapilla | reverse complement strand
GGATCATGGTCAATCGATTCATTACCAGTTGAAATGGTTGAAGGAGCATACAAAGAAAATTACTGTGCAGACTAGTTGGTTTGATGATTGGCTAAAATCTATCTTTGGGGGGTATGTCTAATTGGTTAGTGAATCTAATCAAAGAGGGGCTTCGCTTTTTGCTTATGGTTATATTGATACTAATAACTGCGCGAGTAATTTTTAGTTGTTTAACTAAGAAGCTTGAACAAGTCACAAAAAAGGTGTTAGTAGTTCAAAATAAAAATGGGGGAATTGTAGAGGAATGGTTAGCTGAGAAAGGTCATGTAGACATAAGGCAGCTGGACAAATATCGGACACAACTTGTCTGAGCTAATCAGACACAAGGATACAATGTCTGTTGGTGGCTTGGGAAAGTACTGTCTATGTTACTTTGGTCAAAAGGAATGTGAAAGAAGCTGATAAGTAGGGGAACCAATCATGAGCTTAACTTTTGCAATATGTATGAGCTAGTTATATGTTAGAGAATAAAAGGTGTCTGAGCTATCCAATAAATCGAAACTTGCTGATCACTCATACTGAGCGACCTTGTCTTCCTTCCGTCACCAACAATAGTAAGTGGTAGAAGTTCTTATAACTCTACAAAACATCGGTATCTGACACTTCGATTGAGATGCTGTACCATTTTGTCACCCAGTGTTCTGGATACTGAGAGCCTTGTTTTTGGTAGGTGCTGCACAGATACCTCCCAGGGCTGTGGTCCCTGCCCTGATACAAGACAGAACCGGTGCAGGGTGAAGCTGCTTCTCTCCAGTCCCCGAGGAGATCGAGAACAGAGCTAGGAGCAGGAGGTGGGTATCCTGCCAGGCCAGGCCAGGCTGTGTTACTTCTTATGGTGTTTGTCTGAGACTCTCCAGCTGGCTGGAGAGTATTCTACTACCCACAGAGCTTTGCTGACAAAGCAATAAAGCAGGTGGTCTCCAAGGGTGGCAGCTAATAAGCCATGTTACAATAATTAATTACTCTTCCAAGTGCAAGAAGGAATCTTTAAATAACATTGCTGTGACTGTTTAAATGCTGACCTTTCAGCAATGACTCTGGTAGTTCAGAGTCTGAAGGTAGAACAAGGTCCATTATCTGGAGAGTTGGCTGGCTGATCAGTGGTGATTATTTCTTTTGAAAACGTGTGCATACGTATGTGTGAGAGATAATATTGCTTGCAGAAAACTGGGAAAAAACTATTGTCTGTTTTCTCTCTATATTATAGGAAATGTTGCAAATCATGTAACTTCTGTAAAGCATTAGATTCATCCCTGCTTCTTTTGCACCAACTTGTGTGGGGAGTTAACAATTAGAATAACGATGGGCTCCACCTGTGGTTAACTCAGTAGCTTTTTTCTCTGAAGGGAGGCTGATGAGCTTGGAAGAGCAGCATCATTTTGGTGCCCTTTATTTTCACCAAAATGAGAGTACACAACTAATCAGTGAATTATTATAGAGTCACAGATAGAAAGCAAATCCCTTATCCTAAAATATATCCTTTTTAAGCAAGGTAAAAAAATCATGCTTTACTTGAAGTAGTTAGGAAGCAGTATACAAATTAAGAGAACTAATAAGTACCTTGCCCTGTCAGGTTATAATTGGCTAGAAAATGGAAGATTTTGATAAATCAGGGATACTAGAATTCAGATGAAAGTTGCAAAAGAAACAACTAGGCAATGCTAGAGATGGCAGGTTCTGGAGAAAAGAAGTAGTATGGACTATAGACTTTTGGGAACAGAAATTGCTTAAATGTTAGATTTGACCTTGTATATTAAGCTGTGGAGGTGAAGAAAGAGCTAGGCTTCTGAATTTAAAAGATCCAGTTTCCACAGAATGAGGGAAAAGATGGGCATAGATAATTGGATGCTGTTACTGTGGGGTCAGGGTGGAGGCAGGAAGGTTAGCATGAAGGTAAGACTGCAACTAATAATGGCTCAGCAGAACCTGTTCTTTCTGGAAATAAATATTTAGAGGGGCTGAAATGATTGTGCCTAATAAATAAATTATGCATGCAAATTATGAAGTAAAATAGGGCTTATAACGGGTTTGGGAGGGCTACAAAACATGAAGATAGACTGCAGGCACAAAAAAAGTGACTTAAAAGAGTGAGGAAAAGAGAAAGTTTTGCATACAGTCTGCACAATCCTTTTTAAAATCCTTCTGATAGTGTTCTGAAAAACTGGTGTAAAATGCTGCTTTGTAGATTGGTTACTGAATATTTATATGTAGGTCAAAATATGTTGGCTACAATACTAGAGGGTTCTTTGAAACAGGGATGGGGAAGTCATGAATTTTTCTTTCACTTGCTTGCAGTAGACTGCAAGGACCCCTGGAAAATGATTATATATTCACATCACAACATCATAGAGGTGTGTGGAAAATACTGTGCTGAAGATACACCAACTTACTACGAGGGTCTTACATCATGTCTTCAACAGAGTTCCAACAAACACGGTAAGGTTATGCTTTGTGGCTTCTCTGAACATCTTCTCTCTTTCTCCACTTTTGCTTTGACCATTTTTTAATGTTTCTTTTTGGACTTTGATGTTTGCCACGGTATAGTTTTGTTAAGAGTGCTTCACTTTCATTTGTGTTCGTTATAGAGTAACGGACTCTCCAGAAGTGCCATTAGAATTGTGTGTTCTCACTGAATGTCACAGTCTGTTAAACCTGTTTTTTGTTATGTTCTTGAGCCAAATATTTTTTTTGGGGTGGAGAGTTGTAGGGGTAGAGTTTGAAAGAACCTTAAACCATGTTTTAATGACTCTTGAAACTTGTAGAGCCATGTCTACAGGGCCCTTTCACTTCTGTATATCTCTAAGGACGGAGACTTCAGCTGGAGCAACTCATTTCAGGCTATAGTATTGGTCCATGTATGTGTTTATTTAAAAAAGAATAAAGCAAATATAGCACCTGTGGTATTTGCTTTCAAATGCACTGGTGAATGTACCTGGGTGGGAAGCAATTTTACTTCACCCTTGTAGAGATATCAAGTCATTTTATTCTGTTTTAAAATGGGTCAGTCTTAGTTTTGCAAAATAACCTAGTGTTTTCTAGACTTAAATAATTCCAATTTCAAATAAATAACTTTGAAAGACCTCTTTAAAGTTCATTTGAGGAAAAAAAAAAAAAATGACTATATAGTATCCGCTGTATATTGGTATAAAATTTCAGTGCACTTGTAGGTTGTTAATTATGCTAATACCATGTTTATAACTACATAATTTAGATGTTCTAAGCTCTAAATGTAGGTATAAGCTTTTTCTTTAAAATATATTTTAATTTACAATGAAATCCCTGTAAAACCTTAATATATATATTTTTTTTCTTTCCTTAAAATCACTTTCTCCTCCCCTTCCACTCATTTGAAAGTCAAGTTTGATAAAAATAGGGTATTTGCAGCCAGCTTCTAGGAGAAGATGCAGGACATGAGACTTTTTTTTTTTGGAAAAACCCCAAGAGAGATTACAGGTGAAGAATTACCTACAGGGAGGCATTAGAGGGAGCATAAGGCAGGGAAATAGCAGCTTTGTAGGAAATTGTGTATACTTGGATGCATTCACGGTGGAACTGACTGCAAAGATAAATTAAGGAAGTCACTCTGGTAAGTGGTACTGATGACTGCAATTTGAGAAAGTGTTATGTTGTGTATCTGGAGTACTTTGAGTTAAGCAAGCAATTATCTGGTGTTAATAGGTTTTTTTTTTTTTTTTTTTTTAAAAAAAAAAAAACAAAAACACAACAAAACAAAGTATTCATTCATAACCCTAGCAACTCTAGAGGCAGAAGGCATGGGAGGAAACATGCTTTGGCTTTTGAACAATGACCTTGCTGGAACAGCTTTCCATGCAAAAACACCAATTCAATGAAATCTTGATGGCTTGAGGAACAGGGATGCAGTTGCTCATAGAGGGCTTGTGGGAGAAGCCTCCCAGCCCCTTAGCATGCGTAGATACTTCTGGAAGTAAATCAAGTCTCCATCTGACTGAGGAAATTAGATCTGCTCTTTCATAATCTTTGAAACTTCTTGCCCCTTCTTTCTGAAGTTGCTGAAGCAACAGTGCAATTAGCAAAGCCCTGTCCTCCTTTCACTTGCTCTGCTTTTTGTTCCTGAATAGAAAAAAAAAAAGAGAACTACAAATACCCCATTGTGGTGGCTGAAGGATGAGACTGAGATCAAGAAAACCTGGCAAGAGTGTCAGTTCTGTTCATTTCCAACCCATACCGATGGGTCTTATTACTTGTGCGCTCTTCTTTGCACAGTAGCATGACAGAATACTGTGGTGGTGGTACTGATTTGCTGGCTTAATGTTCAACCTCACAGCTTTAGTGAGGTTAGGGCTTTCTGTTGGTGCTCTCTAAACACAATCTTGAAGCTGAATTCATTAAGGAGTTCAGTGTATTGCAACTGGCTGGAAAAATCTACCTGAGATGCACTATGTTTGGATTTATGTCCTTGGTGGTTGAAGCTGTGCTAATCACAAGACAAGGGGATCTAGGAAGATCTAAAGTTGTTTGAACTTGTACCAAGTTAGAAACTTTGGTGTCAATAACTCAATTTTTAGCCCTTTTTGAGCAGACTTGTAAGCTGACTGTCAACAGTTTTTGTCTTAGTCTGCTGTGGTGAACAACCCCTTAATGACAGGAATCTTCTGATTTCTGAAATGTTTTCTTTTGCCTTTGGGAAAGGGAAACCCCACTTCAGAGAATGCAGGCATCCTCAGACCTTGAGAAGTGATGCTCTTGCATGTCCCTCTTCAGGCTGTCCCCTGTAAAAGAAGTGTGTTGGGCCTGAGCTGTTCACATCATTATAAGCACTTAATGATGAGCAACACAAGTGGCTACAGCCTGACATGTCTTAATTCAGTGTAGCTGCTTTGTGAAACAACATTGCACCAGCTGAGGATGTAATCAAGTCATTTCATACTTTAACCTAGAAGCCTCCTTGTTAGTACAGCAGCAAATGTACTCATTGTAATTAAAATTACTTCTCTTTCTCAGGTAAACATATGCTGAGCTTTGTAGTTTATCACTTTGAGATAGGATTTCCCCAACTTTGCTAATTAGCAGTGTTGCCTGAATGGAAAGAAACATATGGCTCGTGTCATGCTGACTTGAAATCTTTGGAGTCCCACTGGAGAATAATTAAAGTGATTTTGATTTACTGGTATGATGAAGTATGAGCCATTCTCACTTGGCCTTATGTCTAGAAGCTCTGAGACAGTAAGGTACCTTAGCAGGATAGCTGTAATAATTACCATTAGCCAGATTGTTATTCAGATAGCTTTATTGCTGTTAACAAACATTTGTAGTTATTAAGAGACCTTATATAATCCATGCAAGATCTGAAGTTTACCTCTGGAACTGCATCGTTAGTTGGGCTAAGTTATAGACCGAACAGCTGAGAGATTCAAGCACTTCAGTTCCTTTAGAAACCATGTAGGCTATCATAATGAAAAAAAAATACTCCTTTCAAATAGAACTTGTTTTTTATTATTTTTTTACTGATAATATCAAGGAACATGCTGTCCAGTGCAATTTTTCAGAGGTAGATATTTATCTTTGTTTTTCCCTTTTGGAAACAGTTGATGAAAACATATGCATTGAAAGTGCAGATTTCTTCTTCAAACAAATCAAAAACTTTTAAAAATGAAAGCATCAAAGTTTTGACCAAAATATACAATGACAGCTCAACATTTTCTCTGGAAAACAGACAATAATAGGTATTCATAAGAGTGAAAATTCTGCTTCCTATGAGGAAAAAGTTTAGGCAGAATTGTTACCCAGCATGGATAATTCACTCTGCTCTCCTGATGCTCACCATGAACTGGAAATAACAGAGCCTGTTTGTACATCACTGTAGATTTTACTTCACAAATGGCTGTTTAACAAAGGTATGTGTTGTCTCCTGCAGGTTACTGAATGTAAACATGAATGCTGCTGAATAAATGGAAATTAAACTCTGTAATGTAGGCAGTGGATGTCATAAGTATATACTGCTTAGAAAATGCAGAGTAAATAACCACTGTAAAAACCTCTGCTCAGAGGCAAACTGTACAAAGGGCTTTATTTCTTGATTAAGAGTCCTGACAGCTAATTTTCAAAATAGGATTCTCTGCCTTCTGTATAGGATTCTGTGCCTTCTGTTTTAAGTATGTTTCAATGTTTCTCCAAGATAACAGTATTTGTATCTGCATAAGTTTAAAGCCAAACCAGGTTTGGTTAGAGAGAAGTTGAAAACTTAAGTGCTTGGGATGCTCTGGATCAAGCTCAGAAAAGGGACAGGATGCCTGGGTTATCAGCCATACACATGAGCTATTGGTTGATTGCAGTCTCGTGGGAATGGCTCCTTTAAACTTTTTGTTTTAGTGAATAGTGGAAGCTTACTGAACTTCAGATAGCAAAACTTTTAACTTGGTGTACAAATCTTGCCTTAAGCAAAAATTGATGTTGGCACTGTAAATTACTGAATATTCAATTCAGGAAATAGTTGGAAATGTGCACTTGGTGAGTTTTCCTTTTTCCTTTAAAAACAAAACAAAAGAAAACAACAACAAAAACAAACCAATGTTTTGCATTACCAGGGTCAAACTGTGTGTTGCAAGGTGGTACTTATGCTTTGCTTGGTCCATTTACTATGGACCAGGTCATAGACCTCAGGACAATAATTTCTTTCCCCTTCATGCTGGCAGCTTCAGTAGACAGGTTTCTTAAACTCAAATACAAGACAAACAAAACAGAGTTTTGTTGGTGTGTGATTTTTTTTTTTTATGTTTGAAGAGATGTTGCACAACATCTGTGCATAAATAATCAAATAGCATTACTTTGTATTGAATTCACCATGCAGCTCTCTCTACTGGTGGAGGATACTGTATAGGCATTGGAGCATAATTAAGCTATTCAGAATTAGTCTAAAACTGTTTTATTTCATTACATAATATATAATATATGACATAATATATGTCTAGTCAAACAAACTGCAAAACTGGAGTGAGTTCTATCCTAAATGTGAATCTCTGCCTCTCTCAAAAAACACATCTCTCTTTCAAAAGTGTAACACTGCCTGTGACGCAGGAGTTGCCATGGAAAAATACATTGAGCCAATCATTCATGATTTATTTATAGCAATTAGAATGCACATCTCAAGATCCAATAGTAACTTTGATTTAGAAAAAAAATCAGACAAAGGATTGAAGCAGATAAATTTTTGAGAACGTCTGAGGGTCTGTATGGTCAATATATTATTGAAGCAAATGACTATGTATGCTTCTGGGCAGATACTTGAAGTGTCAATGCTGATGATGTTTGCTTCTATATTTTTGCTGCAGATAATGTTATTATTGTCATTGTATACTTACCATCTGTTCAGTGACTATAGTGGGCATAGTAAATATCAATTGAAAGTGAGATTTTTCTTTTAATCATCTTTTTTCAAAACTGTGCAGAAGTGAATGCTTTGGAGGAATCTGTACACCTGCATCTTGCTGGGAATGTGGTGTCTAGGGTGTTTAGTGCTGGGTGCACTTTCCAGTGGAGCTTAAACTACATCAGGCAGTGAGTGAATTTCTTCCATTTTATGGCATTGAATTGCATTCAGGCAGAAATCTTATTTATTTTGATTAGCATTATTTCAGTTGTTGATCTCTTGTAGGTAACTGCTGAAGCAACAGAACCTTTGTTCTATATCCCATGTGCACTTCATCTTTGGGCAATAATGAAAATCAAGCAAGCAAATATACAGGTCTTCAGTTTAAATATTTATATTTATTGGTTTAATGGGTGGGTAACATGTGGGATTTGTTCTCTTCTCCAGGGAGGTGCCTTATGGAGACGTTAACTCTGTCAGAGGCTAACTAACTCCTCTGGAGTTTATTGCCCTTGTCCTTCCATCATTACGTGGCTTGCTGAGTTTCATTTCAATTTGGCAGTGAGTTGTGAGTGTCAGCTTTCTTTGATGCATAGATCCCTCAGAGGTTAAATCAATAGTGTTTTAAGCATATCACTTTCTTTCAATGAGACCATTGCTGGGGGAATTCTTGCAGTTTTTCAGCTTTCATATTTTGCATTGAAAATGTAATGTTAAGGAACAAAATCACATAACAAAAATCCCAAAGCAACTATTGCATAGCTGATTTTAATTACCTGGTATTGATATGTGAGCTAAAAAAAAAAAAAGTTTGATTGCCTTGAAGCTGGGTTTGTAAGAGATTTTTCTGAATAAAGCTTGAGCCTTGTCCCATTTTCTGGTGGTTCATGGAACAGGCAGAGAGCTTTCCATGGGCTGATTTTGTTTTCTCTTGAGACCTGTTGATTTTCTGAAGTCTTTGTGTGGAGCAGGAAGGGAAGTTAGGCTTTACCTGATTGTGAGCATGTGTGATGACCATTCAGCAGGCCATGTGAGGGCTACACGTGGCACCCCTGATGGGAGTGGTTTTCATACTACTGCTGGAGCATGTGTGCTTGTGTTCTGGGACTCATGATCAGTGGGGTTTCCTGAGGGTGGCCCTTTGCAAGGGGACATGCCTCCATCTGCTCTCTCACAGCATCCTGCACTTGGTCCACCTCCTCTTCCTAAGGGAGCTGTGGGGCTCCACTGAAAGTGTGTAAGGGAAGGGATATAGTGGGAATGAGAGGGGCTTTGAGAATTATACTGGCCAAGAGGCATGAGACAGTGTCTTTAAGGCTTGTGTGTCCTAGAACATCCACTCTGAGCACTGCTGTTTTAGACCACATGATGTGTTTGGCCAGATGAGGATCTCATCCATCAATTGTCTCTCACATCCTTGCTTGATTTGGCAGCAGACTAATCGAAGCTGCCCCTCATTGGGTTTAACTGTGTTGGTCATGCCTGCCATAGAAAGTTTCTCACTTGGAGCATGTAATAATTTTACCACTTCAGAGGACTTCAGAGGACTTAAAGTAATCAGTGTTCTTCTAGAAGTAGCAGCAATTACTTTTTTTTTTAAATAAGAACAAAAGACCAATGACTTTTTTTTAATAAGAACGAAAGACCAATAGTGCTGAGGCTGAGAAAACATCCATTTGACCCTATATCCTGTCTGCAAAATCACAACTATTAAGCTTCACAAGGAAACAAGCCACCAACTGTGAGATTGCTTTATCTGCTTTGTTACTAGAAATTACAATTACTATTGACTGGAAGCTTCCTTTGTCTGTAAGTGTAACAAATACCTCATCTCTCCCAGTTTGATTAATACAGCTTTTACCTCCAGTACTGTAGAGAAGTGCCTGGGGCTGGGGTGACATTCTGAGCTGGGATTCATCTTCTTCAATGAGTAGACATCTGCACTGCAAGCGGCCCATCTGACATCTTGTCTGGACTCCCTTCAAAGCTGATGGAGAGAAATGGCTTTTCTTAAGATGTGATTTATTTCATGCCATGACAGCTATCCAAAATCAGTCAGATGTACTGAAACTTAGAAGTTTCTGTTTCTTCATTGGTTAGAAATGAGTCCAGGCAACTAACTTAGTTTGTCTGCTTAAATTTTGCCCTGTTTTCTAAGCAAGATTTTGGTTCAAAGGATGCTAACACCTGGCGGTAGGGTAGCCACTCTCTGTCATCACTGTAGGCACAAAGTTTACAGGCTGTGGATTCTTGCTCTGAAACGGTTGCCCATTACTTTTGTGGTTCTACAGACATGGTCTTGCCTGTGAATACTTGCATAGGTCAGCTGGGCTCTTGAAAGCCCCTTTGAGAATGCTGTGAGAATTAAGTGTCCAAACATTTTAAGAAGCTTTGGAAAATCTCAGCCATGGCAAGTTTTAATGTTTGGCACCAGACAGTGTGCTTTTCTTACTGAAGGAGTCACAGAAGACAAAGCTCCAGCTCACTTCTCAAACCTTTTGCTTCCCTCAGAAACTCTGAGATACTGGATTGCCTCTAGCCCCAGGAGGGTGGGTGGGTGGGTGGGCTGCCTGGGCAGGCTGTGTCTGCAGGAGGGCCCTGGAGAGCTGGAGCTCGTGACGAAGCTGCCTGCCAAAAGACCAGTGGCATCAATGCTTTGCTGCACAACACTCTTGATCCTTCTGTAGGAGCACTTTTTCTGGCAAATCTCTTCCATCCAAAAATCTCCAGCCAGTTCTGGCAGATAGTGAGAGATCCCACATACTAATGAGTTGTGCATGGACTGAATTGTGCATGCTGAGTTCTCTGGAGAACGTTCTACATGCTCATTGCATTAAATAGGGTGAATGTGCAAAGGGAAATCATCCTACAAGTCTGCCAAGATGGATAATTGAGCTTTACATCATTCACTGAATTTCTCGTCTTTCTGATCTTGATTTAGCTCTTTCTTCAAGCACCTTGTGTTTTCTCATCTCCAACGCCCAGGGTGCTATACAGAATTGTATCGAATAGCCACCTGCAGACCAGAGATGGGTTTCCCACCACCCACGCAACATGACAAAGCTGCAGATATCAGCTCAAGTACTTATGGGTGGTGGTGTGAGGGGGAAGTGTTAAGGTCCATTTAATTGAATGTATCACTAGCTGATAATTTAACAATATTTTAGATAAACATTAGCATGCCTGTGAAAAATCAGTGACTCATTCTGTATTAAAGGCCTGCCTTGAAGCCTAAGGAAAGATTAGAGCACCCAAAGGACAGGGCAGGTAGGAGAAATGAGTAGTCTCTGCTCTCAGTGACTTGTGGGAAACAAAACAGCACCCTGTTTTGTCTTTTTTTTTTTTTTTCCTCCCTCCTTTAGTGAGGCCTTTGCAAGTGAAACCTTGAAAAATGAGGAGGTTTTCCTCAGTTATGAGTGAGAATAGGAACTTTAGAATAAAGTATCAATTCAGTCTTGCCTTCAGGACTCTTCTTTGGAGCATGGGATGCTGTGGTGCTTTGTTCTTGCTGCTTTGTGCAGCAAACCAAAAAAATTCTGCCCTCCCCACCACCTTTGATAAGGTGGGCAAGCTTTTTTCATGTCTCAATATGAGCCCTGGTATTTGGACACCACAGTGTTGTTTATTGGTCTCTTGTTTCCACGTGGTGCCAACATCGTTACAATTCTTAGTCTGTAGTTTTATTTCATCCAGTTTTACAGTACTTGCTATGCTTGAAACAGGAAAGTACTCCTCCTCACGTTTTACTCTCCTTGAATGGATCTCTTATACCTCCAGGACCTTTATTCAAGCTATGCTTAGAAAGAGCCATGAGAAGCTGGATGTCTTGTGTCAGGCACTTCTTTCAGCAGAAATCGATTATATGACTCAGTTACAATCCTGAGATGGATTATCTTGTACTTATATACAGGCATGATATCTTCAGATTTTCAGCTTGCTGACATTAACTGTATTGCAGTGAAGAAGCCAATTGAATTAGCTGTCCAGTGAGACTTCTGAGAGACGGGAAAGTGTCCTCGCTTCCTGTTGTTTGGCATGTGCATGGAGGTAAAAACTGGCTGGTGGCTCAAAGAAATATTTAGAAGTGATCTTTAATATTAAATGTATTCAGATTGATTTTTAATGGTGGTGAATAGAAATATCATTCTGCCAAACAGGTATATAGATGGAGGATGCTTGTGGAAGTTCAGTATGCTTTCTTTTTCTAGTCTGGCTCTTCCTGGGAGGACTCAAGTTGCTGGTAATAATTTTGCTCTAAAACTCAGGTGTAAACTATCACTGGAGGCTCTTAAGTTGTCTGCATCCTCACAGCCAGCATCTTAAGACCTTCTTGTCTATCTCTCTCGTGTTGCTTGTTCCCATTGCCTTAGTCATGCCTATGTGGTCTTTTGGAGTTATGCTGTGTTACAGAAATGATCCAGGTAAAAACACCTTTCTAGAAAGGGGAAGACAGAGTTATTTTTAACCTGACTTAACCTCCAGCAGTATTTTGTTCAAAATGTGGATATTACTTAGAAATTAGCCACTGAGGAAATAAAAAGCTACAGGAATCTTCACAAAGTGGGCAGTTTGCACGAGAAAGGTGACTTGGCCCTAAATCTTGGACTTGAAGGATTGAAAGCTGCAGATATGATCTGTATTGGAGCAAACACTGACAGAGCACTGCTGTAAATGTGAATGTAGAAGGTTACAGGCAAGAGGTGAATTATGCTACCCTTAGAGCTCGTTAAAATGTTTTCATTAAAAAGGGTTTTGTCAGCAAATGAGTATTTATTAAATGAAGGTTATTCTGCAGAATGCTGCCCTTCCCCCTTTATTATTTTAGTAAAATGAGGGAAAAAACAAAGGCCACCATGCATTCAACTTCTTGCCCGGAGATTTTAATCTGGCACTTGCAGAAATATCAATGAGGTATAAACAGAGTCAGGGGCGGAAGAGGCTGTAGTTTGTATTTTGAGTGTAGCTGAAGAGTCCAGTCCATGTAGGAACATGAGTCAGAGGGTTATGAAGGATCTGAAATGCACTTCCCATGAGACACAGAGGGAAAGGGCTGGACAAAGGTTTCCTAGACAAAAGCTGTCAGGCTTTTTTTTAATTATTCTGTCCTGGAGTCTGGTTTTCCAAGGTAGAGCTGTCAGTTCTCTGCTACAGCTGAAGGAGCAGGAAATGTGTTGACCCAACCATAGCACAGGCCTCACCTGCATGCCCAAAGGCTGCCTCCACATCAGCTCTGAGGGTATCTGAGCCCCCCTCTTGTTGTTTTTTGCTTGTTTGTTGAAGCTCTGTTTGCTTCACGTGTCTTTCCAGTCATACTTATGCTCAGGGCTAAAACTAGTAAATAGGAATATAAGCCAGTATAAGCCAAAATAAGCTCGGGTACATGTTCCCATGTGAGAGAATGTGCTCTTGCTCTGAATATCCATGGCACGTGAATGCTGCCAGTGTCACTTGCTTGCCATGGGGAGAGCAGAGTGTGTTGGGTGTGCTCAGAGCAGCAGAGAGCTGCAGCCAGCACCTCAGAGGTGGTCGTGCTTCTGCTGCTGGGCATGGGAAAAAGAACAAAAGCCCATAATTTTAGGTTGCATTTATGGTGACAACAGGCAGCTCAGATGTTTGCTCTGGTGTAATTTCCAGCTCAGTTTGACCTGCAGTTACATACAGCTGAGAGAGATTTGATGGAGTGGGGCTGTTTATTTCCTGGCTGGATTAGCAAAATACTGCTTAGCACTAGCAATGTGACTATCCCAAGGTATGTATTAGTGTCCATTGAATAATTGCTGAAGATGCCTTTGTCCCTCTGCAAGGCTCAGCTGACAGCAGTCAGACTTGCATCCTCTGAATCTCACCTTTATTCATTTGCTCCCTCTCTCCAAGACCAGCTCTCCTTGACAAGGGAAGACCGGAGCATTCCTGTCTGTCCCAAATCAGGTTGTTCTGATGGGATCTGGAATATGAAAAGAGTTTCTGTAGTGCGAATGATGCAAGGTGTGTGCTCATTAGTAACATCCCCCCCTTTTTTTCCCCCCAGATATGTTGCTGGTAAAGATGCTGGGATATGAATGGTGAAAGCACTTTTGCTTTGCATGGGAGGGCTGTGCATGCAGTAAGCAAGCACTTGAATATTTCATGAAGGGTTCATCTCCTAATGGCAGGAGTGTTTCCAAACCTGAGGCTATCACGGGGTGCCAGTGTCGATGAGAATTAGCAGAATTATAACCCTACCCACCACCTCTCCCTTCTTCCGCCCCCCTGCTCACTGCCAAACAGGGAATCACCAGAAATGAAGGCAGAAGTCTCACAAAAGCTGATGTGGGAAGCAGAAATAAAGCTGCTTCAGGAACTGAGCTCACACACCTTTGTGTCTGCTGTGAGGTCTCTCCAGTAGGCTGTGGTTAAACACTAATGTACTGATGCCAACCTCGGATCTTCCATGCAATGTGCCATATAACAGTTTTTCATTGGCATTCAGATCAAGACTTTACATTTAACCATATATGTGATTTTGTATGTGATTCTGCTGTTCCCATATCTGTTAGGAGACAGCCATTATGGAACTTAGTTGATATGCACTTAGAGGTGTTCTAGAGCCTGACATTTACATCTCTGTGTGGGTTGAAAGATCCATGCCCTTGTGTTGAGAAGTGCTACTGACTGCATGCTGGGGCTGCCTGACATCTGTCCTGGCTGTGCCAGCCCCCAGAGAGATGGTTCAGATCCTCCAAGTAGGGAGATGTGATTAGGTCATAATTCTTGGGTACCGGATTTTTTTTTTTTCAATATTGGGGTGACTTGTGTTTTACTTATTGATTTGTACTCTTTTCCTGGTTACCAGTTTTTAAGATTTGGAGACAGACTGAGAGGGTTCCTTTCTGCTTTTTATTGCTTCTCACTGCTTGAAGCCATCTCAGGTCCTTCCTGGTGGCTGTTTGTGAACACTTCTCTATCAGCCTGGGTCAGCTTCCTCTTCCTCTTCTTTCTGCAGCTGGAGGCATCTAATTTCACCTCTTTTCTCCAGCAGGATTGTGGTACTGGAAGAGTAGTGATGAATGCTGCTCTTGCTATGTGCAGAGAACTCTTCTGGTGACCAGAAAGAGAATAAACTAACTGTTCCAGGGAAAGAGCTGTTTGGCATGACGTGGATGTTCTCCAGAATCACACAGCAGAGAGATGTAATGCTCAATTTGATGGTCTCTCAAATGGACTACTTGCAATTTTCAAGCAGTGCAAGCATTTCAGGGTGGGGGGAGCCAATGACTTGTTCGCTTAAATTAAGATATCAAAGAGCTCATCTAGCTCTTGTATGATGACCTGGATCCAGGTGGTGTGAGGAAAAAGCTGGAAGTCCAACCCAGAGGTCTATATCTATATCTATATATATATATAGATATTTTTTTTTTTTTAGAGTAGCAGCCCATGGATGTTGTTTAGTGACTCAACTTTCTGCTTTATTCTAGACAAATTCCCAAGTCTCTGCACCTCTTCTTTTCAGTCCCATAAGCTGTGTGTAATACTTACTTTTGAGGTAAAAGGTGCACCAGGAAAAAAACACCTCACTATATGCTAGGTCACCCTGAAATCCATCCTAATCCTGCATGAGAAAGCTATGTGAGCTTTACTCTTCTAAAACATAAAGTTTTTAAAAACTAGGTGCTAGTCTTGGAAAGCGTGTGGGGGGCAAAATTACAGCAGGTTTTAGGGGCCACTTTTTATTTGGTGGGTGAGGCAGCACTTTCCCCTTAGGAACCTGGTATCTATTCACCTGAATGTGGATGTACACCTTGGGATTTCACAAATGCCAGAACTTGTGTCAAGTTTATATCATAAGAAGCATAAATTGCAAGCTAGTGCGCAGCTGTCTGCTGGAGCAGTAACTTTTCTGAGATGTTTTTGAAATATTTTGTGGGACAGACAGACTGAGTCATCAGTTGATGTATGAAAAAAACCTGTGCAAAGCATATGTATGTTCTCTTGCTAAACATGCTGCAAATTACAGAAAATGCTTCTGTCTGCAAGTATAAATTTCCTATGTGTTGCTTTACTGCATAGCGAGGGGGGAAAAAAGCTCATTACCAGACTTGGGTAAGCACTGAACAACAGCATGGCTCACTCTTTACCATGACATGGAGCAAAAAGACCATTCCTTCCTCAGAATCTCTGTGGGCTGATCTGGGATGCTGAATGGGTACAGAGAGACAGCGTTGTAAGTGCTTGTAGCTGCCTTCTGTGACCCTGTCTAGGTGGTGGAACATGGATGGAGAAAGAGCAATTCTTTGGCACACACAGAGCCAAAGTGCTGTAGGAAGGAGCATGGTGAAGGACTTGAGGTTTGGTGCGATGCAGAAGAGCTGATGACCTCGTTCTAAACTTACTCCTTTAGGTTTTTGGTCATGAACTGGCTTTGATGATCCTTTTCTCTTGCATATCTTTTACCTGCCTTTATTTTAAATGTTTAATGTCAAAAAGACCTCATATATTAATTTCCACTTAGCATAATGGAGCATGCATCACAGTAGCGTTTCTCATTGGTGCTGAAAATTCCAGGAGTGTATTGCTTGTGAAGCCTTTTTTTTACCGTATGATTCTATATCATTATAGAAAAAATCAATGAAGTAATAATTAAGACTTTAAAAGAAATGTAGGCTAGTACCTTAATCTTGTATCAATTTGCTTTTATTTCGTAATAGCATAAAAATTTATCTGCCAAGAGCATTATTAGCTAGTTCAGTTTTTGGCCATCTAGATAGAATATTCTAAGAAAGAGTGCAATGCAATTATTTATTTCACATTCAGCCTGAAACAAGCTTTATTAAGGGAGAGGACTTGAAGACGCTGTGTTTGTATTAAATGAGGAAAAAAAGGCCCTAGCTACAAAAGAAATCTGCTTCTAAAGTTCTCTTGCCACTGTGGAAATCTAAAGAACATGTACTATTGGTATGCATTTTTTGCTCAGGAATGTTATAAATATTTGAGCAAGATCAAACAGAACAGCAAAGGAGCACTGTTCTAGATGTGGAGCTTTTTAGAAAAAGAAAACAGATCCATATCCAGTGAATATGGACTGGCGTCAAGCAAAGCTCAGTGCTGGTGGTATTTAGTCTGGGGTGTTCTGTTAAGCTGCGTTACAAAAACATGCTTCTGAGTACAGAAATCCATTAGGTAATTTTTTCCCCATAGATGCCCTCCCATATCCTGTCTTCTGGTTCGGGGAGGCATGAGCATCCACGAGAGATGGAAGCCAGAGGACAGGGCTTCTCATAAGCAACGCAGTCCTTATCCAAGGCTGTACAGTGATCTGACAGGGAGACTTTTGAGAGCTGAGCTTGGTAGTGTGGAGGAGAGGCTGGATCTAACTGACAGACAATACCTGAAATCACAAGACATTTCTTTGTCTTTTTTTCCTGGTCAGGCTTTGTCTTAGCAGAGTAATTATCAGCCACTGAGAGGGGAATGCTGTTTATTTGAAAAAGCCAGAAGGCTATCACAGAGAAAGCAAGGTGGTGCTTCATGCTGACACAGGAATGGTGAGCACCTCAGGGTCCTCTTGGCTCATGTTAAGCTTGGCCTACAAAGTACCCTGTATCCTGTCAAAACTTGGACGTGAGTCAACAGGGACATCTGTGGGGACTCTGCCACATGCACAGCCATATCAGTGCATCAAACCTAAGCTGGAATAATGTTGTAGCAGAGCACCCTCCAGGAATCGGCCCCTTCCAGTGAACATTTTGGCTGTGCCTTGGTGTTTGTGCTGCAATTAGTTGGGTATGGCTGCAGTGTCACAGCAGGCCCTGTCAGTGACGATACTTGGAGCTAGGCTGCTTGCCCCTCTCTGTCCTGGCAGTTTCTGTGGTCTTTTGTTGCTTTGTCAAGACACATTTTCTGCCTTTCCCTGCTCCTGCCTGCCTGTTTTAGCTTTGCAAACTTCATGTTAAAGCTTTGACGTTTTCTTTCACTGACTTATGGCCAGAGTAGCAATTAATCCAGTAGGAGGTAGGAGCAATGCTGTTTTTTATTCAGGCTGCTGATGGAATAACGCAGAGCAGATTATGAGCCTAGATGGACCTCAAATACCATTCTTTGACAGAAGACACCACCCAGCTGCTTGCTTACATCAGAGGAGCTCACCGTTGTTCACAGAGATTACTAACACATAGCAAAGTCAGTGGTTAGGACCGATGTGTAGAAAGGTATTTGGGCACTTCATTTCTGCTGATTGCTTGTAGGGGGGCACCTTTAAAACCCAGCCCTAAATTCCCCATCAGGGCTCGAGGCCATGGCTGTGTGATGGCTAACTTTTGGATGTCCTGTTGCCTAGCAACATCAGCAGCTGAGCCAGGTACCTGAGCTCTTATTCCCATTGACTCCATACCCAATTTAGGAAGAGAATCAGAAAATTAACAGTGAAGGCCAGGAAAAGAACAAAAGAATGGCTGTGCTGGATGAAAGGCACATCATGCTGCTTCTGGCAGCAAGTGCTCAGGAGAAAAGGCCCCTGTGTGCTTGCTGGCCATTAGCCATCAGTGATGGCTTCATCTTAAACAGCCCAGGATGGATTTCCCTCCCATGAAACTGCCTAGTGGCTTTTTGAACTCCATCCTTCTGATGTCTGCAGCTCCAGGGCAGGGCATTATGCAGCTTAATTTTAAGCTGTGTTGAGGACTGCTTCTGTTTACCGCCAAGCTTAGTGCTGGTGAAATCACTTTGATGCCCTTTGGCTCTTGGACTGAGAGTGGTGGTGAGCAGTGCTTGCCTTCTGTGCTCCTTGTGGCTGGGCAGAGTGTGTGGTCTGAAGCAAAGCACATCGCCCTCCTTAGTGCTTCCTGCCACTTCACTGCCCTTGGGAAGGCTGGGGCTTTACTCTGGCTTGCAAAGAAACACCAACATCTGTTCAGAAGTCAAAAAGTCAAATGTGGAGTGAAAGTCACTAAGAACAAAAACACTTTTCTTCTGGATGTGTAGATGTGTTGATAGAAGCAGTCCTACCTCTTCAAATAGGTCAGAGTTTGGAACGTGTGTCCAGGAGGTGCTCACCTTTGTTTTCTTTACTTCTCCTGCTGAAGAGGTTCTTCAAAGTACCATAAAGGGAAATACGGAGCTAAAGGGCTTTTTTTTTTTTTTTTTTTTTTAAATTAGATTTCTTACTGACGTCTAGTGAAATCGTCCCCATCTGTGCAGACGAATTACATTTTGATTGGCCAAATCCTACATTAGTCTGTGGTCTCAGAGAGATCTGGGCACCAGCATTTTGTTTTGCATAGATTACTGTGCCTGCACACCTGGATGGCATCAGAATGAAGAAAACATTAGAGGTTCACAGCAGACAGACAACCAATTGTCTCTTCATTTAGGGTATTATTTAACAATGGAGAAGCTCTGGACTTTAGGACAGGCCTGTGGCAAGACTGAGACCAGCTGGGCATTGACTGGTCAAGCTGCAGATAAGGATGACGGTACTTGGGTTTTCCAGAAGCTGAATTTTCACCTGTGTTGATCTTTAAAAGCAAAGATGATTCAAACAGATGTGCAGTGACTCTTGTCAGTGTTGATGTATTTCTGGTGTGGATAAAATATCACAGATAAAGAGCCACCATAGTGAGGAAAAGAAGGGATTGACTTCCAATGGACAGCTAGCCCTGTGGCTATACCTTAAAGCCTGCTGTCTTACGGGGAGTGCTTTGGTGGCTAACAGTGTAAAGAGCAAGTGAAATCTTTCATATGTTAGGAAATATTCCTGATATTCCCTAAACTCAGAGAGTCTCTGTCAATTCTCTAGTGTCTAATAAGAAGGTACTATTTTGGGGTCGGTTTTCTATATTCAGCCATGTCATGATTGAAACTGTAGGAATCCCACTGTCTTTTGAGACCTCTTAATCCTGTGACAAGTTGGCCAAGGGGTTCAAAGCTTTTTTGAGAGTTATGTATGTATTCGTGCTGCCAGCTGGCATCTGCTGAGTAAGTTTAATTCTGATTGGAAATGAAGGTAAAAATGGCAGTGGAGGCTGAGAAAAAGATTGAGTGATAAGGTTTGAATTTGAAACATGAAAATCAAAATTGCTGCTGGAGTGCAGAAGACGTCAAAAACATATGCTTTGGGACCATGTCAAGAGGAAAAAAATGGCTTTTTTCATGAATCCCTGCCTTGTGTTAACTAATCCAGTCTCATAGATGAATTGAACTCCTTTACAGGCTGTGCTTTGGGAATGACAAAAGCTCTGAGACTGGAGAAGGAATGGCACAGGACCTGTTCACAGGCAGAGAGTTCAGGTGTGCCCCCCTCCACTGCGTGCCATCTGCCATATTTACTAATATTTGGTAATTGACTAATATTTTCTAATAACATTCATTGCTGTGCTGTCAGTGTCACACTGTTGGAAAAGCGAAAGTTTAGAAAAATCAGCTGTACAGTTGCCTGGTTCTGCACTTCTTTATTAGAACCAATATGCTACAGAGTCTATAAGTAAGTGAAAGCTTCCTGTTAGCTTCAAAAGGCAGAGGATTGCATTTAGTGATTAATACAATACTCTACACATAGATCCCTTCCGGGAGCTGGGGGTGGTGTAGGGGGGAGAGATGTATTAACTCACCTGTTATCTTGCCTGAGCATGGGAGGATCCGAGCTTAAATTCGGTTTTCAAAAGCTAAGAATATTCGTTTCCCAAAAATCTGCTCAGCATCTGACCTGAGCTTCCAACTATAGCTTAGGGCTGGAATTGTGTAACTCTCTGGGGACTTCTCTGTATGGCTCATGTAATAACACAGCCCCTGCACACATAAAGCTTCCTCCTGGAACCTGCCAGACAAAAATGCCATGTTTTTTTGTAGTAACTTCCTGTAGTATAACTGATGGCTTGTGTATTTGAAAAGTCGTTTTAGCAGGCTGCTGTCTCCAGCTCAGCTTTGGGGTGCTGGGATCAGAGTTGGTTTTAAAATTTATAGTCCACTTTGACTTCGTTACGTCTCTGGAATGGCCTTTCTGGCATCACTCTACATGGGAATGACAGAAATTAAATGTCCTTTTGTTTCCCCCCACAGATTTCAAATGCCCTATAACTACTGACTGCAGCACAGCCCGAACAGCAGGCATTTCTTCTGCGTGTTGCTCTTATGCAAGACTTAGATTAAAGGCACAAAGAGAAGAGAGCAGCTCGCACAGGTACAATGAGCAGAAGCTTACCCATGCTTCTCTGCTAGCGTGGCAGGCAGTTTTGTGTCTTTAACTGGTTCCTGGCAGCAGTACTGATAAAACCACCAGGGAAATATGTATATTTCATTCAATGCAGTAAGTCTCATTGCCTGTGGTGTGGTCCTGCTCAGAATCTCCTGAGAAAGTCAATACTGGTGGTACTAAGGGCATGGCAGGTGTGATGCGGAGGAGCTCCTGGAGCAGGCTGGGGCCCTGGCAGGGGAGCATAGGTGGATTCAAGGGAGGGGAAGGGAGAAATTTATGGAGCACCCAAGAGACCTGACAAGCCACAGACCTAACACTTGGGTCTTCTGGATCCTCTGGATTCCCCTGTGCTAGCTCTGAGTCATGTGGATTCATGGTCTGGCACTGCTGGCCATGAATCCACATGACTTTTGGCAATTGTGTCTTTTTTACCATCACCTGGGTCTGTGTGATCTGGGATATCACTCAGGGCTGTCTGTGTGGCTTGAGAAGTGGGGAAGGGTGATGTTACTGGCAGAAGTACACAAAGGATGGGACCACTGGGTGAAGAGAGACAGCAGAGAGATTTCTTCTGTGAGATGACCCAGTCCTGTCATCCTCTGTGTGCTGGAGTCCCGTCTTCTCTGTGCGTATTGCTTGCCCAAGCAGGCAGACAAGCCCACAGCTCCATTTGCTGTGATGTGCTTGTTTAGTAGTTTCCTTCAGCCACCTGAAAAGACCTTTAGCAAACCTTGGGGATACGTGCTGCTGTCTGAAGAGGCTGGGCTGCCCTATTTCTGTAAGCCCTACATAGAAAGTGGGTTGCTGAAGGACGTTTCTTGCTCTCAGTTATCTACGCAAGACTGATCCAGAAATGGATGGTTTTGTTGAGACTCTAGTATTTCTGAGGGAAGGAGTACATATTCATGTGTGGGGAGTAAAAAAAGAAACATTAGCACGTTCTGATGGAGTCACGTCCCCATTTAACGTAATGACAGACACCCACTGATTTCACAGGGGTCAAGATTTCAGTACCCTGTGTGTGTGGGATCTGTCAGTAATGTTATCCTTGTTATAGCAATTGCTGAACTCCCGTTAACATAAGCTACGGAGATCTGCCAGTTAGCAGCTCTGTCACTTGTTCTCTCTAGTTTGGATGTTTGCATTTGATTGCTATCTTGGTTAGCTCCAAACTCTTCATGTTCCTGGAACGTACATGGAATCATCTTACTGCTAAAGCATGAAGAAGAGTTTTCTCAGGCTGGTCAACTGAAGTTCAATGTCCTTGTCTTGGGTCTCATCACATAGGAAGATGATCTTGTGTCTGCTGCCTTACTTCTCCCCAAGATCCTACACGCACAGAGCCGCCTCTGAATCTACTTTTGCACTCCAATGCTACCTAGGCTTGGCTTTGTTTTAGAGGTAGACCTCCTGGTCTCTGGTCTATTAAAGAGAAGTAAAGAGAGGCAGATGAATTAATAGCATGTCCCTTGGGGAAGAATGATCATGATGGCAATGGCAATGTAACACTGACTTCGTTCTTGATGAATCAAAACTCTAGAGTTGGAAAGACCCCCTGGACAACTAACCTTGGTCAAACCATTCTCTGCAGAAGTCTGTCCAACCTCTTCAGGCAAACCCTCTAGTGGGGATGGTGTCACCTGTGAACAGGTGCTCTATTAACATGAAGCTCTTCAGAGCTTGGCTGAGTTCAGTCCTTCTGGGACCCTCTCTGTGCTTGGTCCCATACTGACAAAAAGCCTCTCTTTGGGTTTTCAATAGGAACGAATTCATCCTTCAAATAACTATGTAGTAAAGTGTGCTTGAAGCATTGCATACACTGTAGAAGTGTTAATTCCTTCAGCAGTGGCTCTCAGACTAACTGCTGTCTGCATCTGGATGTATTTGGCTGCAGGTTCAGTGTCAGGGCTAGAAACAATAAAAACTCTTAAGTTTCTGTTCTCAGATACCTCATTCTTGCATTTCCTTTTCGATCTACTTGCAGAATGACAGCTGATTCCCTGGGACAATTTGCATCTGTCTTCTATTTTTCTCACTTGTTGGCCCATGTCTTGATAAATTTCCAGCTGATGCAGTGCATCATTTTGAGACATAAAGGACACAAAGCTCTTTTTTTTTTTTTTCTCCCTGCTTATAGGGGATCTCTTGACGAAATATTTCTGGCACCACAGGCTTGAAGAGGACTGGATCTTTTCATTCTCTGCACTTTTCCAACTTCTGACATTGGTAAAATTCACCTCATTGTACAACTTAAGAGAATTGCCAATAAAAAGGTAGTGATCTGAGCCTGAAATAGCATTTTGGAAACTTGTGTTGTTCTTCAGTTAAAAATATACATATTAGTAGTTTATGCTGCAAATGCTGTTCTGCTCTACGAATCTTTTTAAACCTGGAAAAAATGGAAGCTCTTCAGACAGTGCTTTTGGGATCTTGTACAGGTTAAGTTTTTGTCTCCTATTTTCTTACTTCTGCATTTTCCATAATGCTATTTTAATTGACTTTGTATGCATGGCAATACCCCATTGCCATCTCCAGCTTTGCCAAACATGTTATGCAAACGTTGCAAAGGTTTCTCACCTTCTGTTGAAGTTTTAGGTCTATTGGCTGCAGAACGTGCAGACATGACTAGATATAAGAAACAGGGAGTGACTTTAATTGAAACATGACCTATCTAAGCCTGGGGGGCTGATTTTAGACTCTCCGCTCTAAAATTCAAAGCAGGCATAGGCGCCTTGCTTCCAGAGAGCAATCCAGGTATTTTTACACTCTGGAGATGCTTTCATGGTACTGTTGTCTGTGTGTGTGTAATCTTGGGGTTTCTTTTCTGTTTGTCTGGTTTTCTTTCTGCTTATTGTTTGTGTTGTTTCCGTGAGTACAAATTATGAATACAGGGGAAAATCACATAGCAATATTTTAGGCAGAATAGAATTGAAGTTTGGGAGCATCTAGATTTTCCTCCTATCAATAGGAAATCAAAGGCTGAGCTTATAGTTGTAGCTTCTGGTTGATGTGGGGTAATGCATGAAGAAGGGATTGTTTTTGAAAATTTCAGAAGGCTAGCCTTACCCACTGAAGGCTGAGAAATGTAATTTAAAACTGGCAAAGTGTTTGAGTTGTATTTCTTATAACTTACAGGGGAGAAATAAGAAGTTAGCCATGGATTAGTGACTTTAACCCCAAATCTTTACAGTCTAAAGCAAAGCAGAGGCCTAATATTTGTGTGACATAGAATACATGGGAAAAAGAAGTTTCCCTTGATGTGGCTAACATCTGTTAATATATGTTAATAAAGTTATTAATTTGGGAATAGAAGAAAAGAGACAATGAAGTGACAGGTCTGGAATGCTGATAAATTTTACAATGGACAAGTGTTTTTAAACTGTAGTCCATTTTAATAGATATAGGAACTTGGTAATGTACACATTATTGTGAAATGTTTTTATTGTAGAATATTGCCATAATTCATCAAATATAATGCAATGTTACTGTGGTGCTAACTAGTGCACTTATCTTTACCAATTAACTACTCAATATTTGTCAGATTATATGCATAACACATAGTTAATAAGAATACACAAAAATGAAAAAGGGCTTTGGGGACTGTTTGTAAAGATGATGTGGCATTTTGCCTGCTACTAATCTTGTTTCTAACACACTGTGGATTAGGTTGGACCTAGTTTAAACAAAATTGTTGTGGCGGTGATTAGCTCAGTCTGTTTGGTTTTATGTTAACACACTTCTCTATTACAGCTTTGTTCCCTCCTAACAGTCAAAGGGTTATCAGTCTGAAAAATAAGCTAATAAACTGAAGAAATAATTAGAAGTTACTAATCAGATAGATGACAGGATCATGTCCTTTGATACTAAGGATGCCAAAGAGCTTGTCTATTTCTTTCAGTTAGATTGTTTAGTCTAATAACAAAACAAAACCCTGTGAGCCTTGTTCTTTCATCCATAGACAATCTTTGCTATAGCAACATTTATGTCATGATATAAAGCCTGATAAAGGTACTAAGGGGATACTAAACACCAAGCCCAACAGAATAATGGTGGGTTATTAAAAATTATATATATAAACCATATATGTATATATGTTTTCTGGGTTGTGACAACTCCCTTCAAAAACTAAGCCATTGAAGGTCATCATTCTTAGGACCTAGGTCTGGTATTGGACAGCAAGGAAGAGAATATAGAGTGATTGAGTAAACACATGAGCTGCTAGAATAACAGCAGAAAGACGTTTGCATTTGTACGGGATGTGGGTATGCCAAAGTCATATGGAGATATCAGTTGGAGGGTGCCGTAGGAAACTTCAGAAGCAGCACAGCCATTGGAGGAGATGTGAAGATTCCTGGTCTTTTTTAGTGTAATGAGAGATTCAAATGCAAAATGGGTGGGAAAGCTCTAAACAGTACCAAAGAAGTAATTTTTTTTTTCTTTGGTAAATGGAGGTATTATACTGGTCTTTGAAATGGGATGTTGGACACTTGCTTGTATTCAGCTTGCAAGGCCTTGCCAGCAATGCAATTGTCAGAAGAAGGGCTAGTGTGGAAGAAGCATTCACCAATGGAGGAATGAGGCACTATTGCTTTTTGGATGTCTGCTGAATGAGAGGTGACATGATGCTGAGAATTGTCTTTGCTTTGATAGTGGACTATAAGCCAGACCAAGGCGGTAGGGAGTGGGGTGGAAGGAACCACAAGCAACCCCCTCTCCCCCCCCCCCAAACTGGGACTAGAGTCCAAAAACATCATTTGCTGAAGTAGGGGATAGAACAATAACACCAAGTTATCTAATCCCCAGAGTGATCTTGGTCATTAGGTGATGTTCAGAGGAGGGGAGTGGAAGGCAGCCATTAAGAAAGAAACATAAGAACATTTAGTCCTTCACAGCTGCCATTAAAATATAAGGAGCTATGTTCCACATGAATTCAGGAAGCTTCAAGTGCTGATAGATGTACAGTCATATGATGATAGATATTTGTATACCAAACTGTGCCTGCTTACAGTCTTTAAGTTGTGCTTTGCACTCTGTGTAGTGGGAAATTCCTCATTACAGAACCACTTTTCAAAACCTTCCATTGTTAAAGTAATTCCCTATTCACATTTGAAGTGTTCTATAATGGCTATAAAGAAGATAAAATAGTAAGAAAAAATCTTTACTTTCTTAAAATAACTCAAGACTTTGAGTTCAATATTGTGATTCCTGCTCTGTGGCTTAATTTTGCTAATCCTGTTACTGACTGGCTATAATGGCCTCACTTTAGGCCTTAACTGTGTAGATTCAAGAAGCAATCTGGCTCAAGACTCAGTCTTTTGTTTTACAAGAAGTTCCATTATTGGATTTCATGAGGCTCACGGTCTACTTATAAAGTATGGGAAATGAAATTTCTGATTGTTTTGATCACTACTGCTCTATGGAAAATGATTATGTCAATGGATTTCATCACTTAATCAATGTCTCTTTGCATACCAGGTTTTCAAATAATATTGAAGATAATACTAGATATTTCAGATATCTTCAGATACCAGGTTTTCAAATAATAGTGAAGATCCTAAAATACACCAGCAGGTTCAGAGCAATGTATCTTCTCTTTCAGGCATGATGACCTCTAGGCATCATTAAGAGTTGATGAAGAGAGACAGGATCCTCTGTGGCTAAATAAGAACACCTGAATTCTGAGTTTCTAGACTGACTCTTGCTCTCTAGGAGAAACTGTTCCTTTTTACTGACTACACAGGAATCTTGGGAGACTTGTCTCCCTTTGTTAACATGAGCCTTTGAATAACTGCTGAAGACGTTATAACCTTTTTCTCCTAATGAGTTGCATTAGTGTAATTTAAATCTCATTAAGTTAATTGTACTCTGTTAGACTTCACACCTCTGAAAATATGTTTGGAAAACATGAGGGATGTTTTATGCAGTAATGTGCTATACAAAGTTCTCAGTTAACACTTGGGCAAACTTTCCTCACAGTTATGCTCATACCTGGAATAACTTGGCTAACTGAAGGTGTATTCCACATAAAGTATCAGTAATGAAGCAATTGTCTTTTTCTATTGAATATATCAGTATACTTTCTAAAGATCTAAGGCTTTAAGCTTATCTGTAAGAGCACTTGATCTTTCCATACCCTGAATAAAAATATTATATGTCCGAGTTTTGCCATCTATAACTGCCATTTAAAATAGAAAACAAATTACCCCCACTTCTGGGTTCCCTCCCAGATGCACTGGGATAAATGCTGTTGCCTTCCCATAAAGGAGTGCCTACCATGTCCTCTCCAGATTGCATTTCTTTGAGAGGCCTTCCAAAATGGAGGCAAACCAATCCCCTGCCCAACCTTGGAAAAATCTTGGCTACTGTTTGAGGCTGTAAGACAGAAATAGCAGCATCTGCTCTCCTGTGTTAGAAAGCTTGCTGACACATTTGTGTTACTGCAAAAACTTCTCAAAGTTTTGCTTCCCCAAAGAAACGTCAGGTTCCAGCCTTGAGTGAATGTCTGCTTGCTAAGATAATCTTTGATTGCTGCAGGTGCTTTAGACCATGTGTAGGACCTATTTCTGATGCTGGGGAAGGAAGGCTCACAATGTTGTGGGGCATTCTGGAGACTCTTGCCAGCAACATGTTGTTCTGGCAAGGCAAATCCAACCAGCTCTGGTATGCTTTGGGGGGAGAAAAAGCAGTCTCTTGGATCCTATTTTTTGTAGGTTTTAGTAGGACAAGAACTTATTTCTGGGCCCTTTCAAAAGGTGTGGTTCTGAATGGGGAAGTACTGGAAAGTCACCAGTCACTGACTCTACCCAGTGAGTGAGTAGGAGTCCTCCTTCACCACCTTTGCTTTCAGGTGCCTATCTGTGGCCTGGTCCATGGGCACCACCACATAAAGTAACACAGCCTAGATGTGTCAGTGGGTGGAGTTCAGGCTAAGGAGAGGCAAGAATCAGACTGTGTCTTTAGTTCCTGATTATAAAAAGGAAGTCTTCAGTTTTTTCTTTTATTTTTTTCGCCCATGTTATCACTTTTCCACATTCCAGCTCTCCCACATTGCTATTAAAACCTCCATGAGCATTCACGGGGATCTCAAATATTAACAAAAGAACACGTATCTTCCTTTCTTTCCTCCATGAACTGTAGTTGCTTGGCTTCCCAGACTTGATTCTTGGTCAACTTTACAAATCTTCCTTGGGCCTGTACTCTACAGGGTTGATGAAGTCTGTGATGGATGGAAGGCAATGAGTTCTGGTGAAAGCCTTCGTTATCCAAGAGATAACTGTGAGAAGCCTGTACTAAGTAGTAAAACTTGTGATGAAAATAAGTAAGGGATGGGAAGGGAGAGATAAAAGGTTGCTGCAGCAACAACAGCTGTGCAGGTGTTAAATATACTGATTAGAATTTTGAACTCCCTGGAGAACAGAGTTGCTAATGGCTTATTGCTGACCAAGTGTTTTAGAAGGACAATTGAAGCATTGCATGTTTGGTATGCAGTGATGTTACTTGTGTCTTCTCAAAGTTGCTTTCAAAGGAAAGCTGCTGTCAGTCATAATGCAGCCAGCACTGCTTTCATCTTTAAGGTTCCTTCTATTCTGAAAGCAAGGATTTGTTGTTGTTCTTCTTTACAAGAAGATGTTTCTTGAATTATGCTGGGAAGAAAAGGAGAAAATAAGCTATCAACAGTGTTAGTCAGGTTACTTGGTGTAGTACCAGAAAGCATCAAGAATGAACTCCAACAAAGGAAAAAGCAATGAGGGGAGTCACCATCAGTAGAACTCTGCAACTGGAGGGCAAAAAAGTCTGGGGAGAAACACCCTAAAAAAAAAACACACTAAAAAGAGAGGAGAAACATCAAAGCAGTCCTGAGCTGGGAAAACTGCAGACATATAGCAAACAGGAAGTTTGCACGGAACATTAAGAACTTGTCAGGAGGTAAGGCAAGTGATGCTTTTATTTATTTATTTATTTATTTATTTTTCTCCTGGTGTTTTGTTAAAGACGTCTTCAAACAGGAGAAAAATGGCATTGGTCAAAGTGTAAAAAGTGACCAATAAGCAGGCTGTATGTTAGCACAAAAAGTCAGGCACTCATGAGATTTTCATCTTATAGCAGAGATTCAGGGGAGAACAGACTACAAAAGAACTACCAAAAGTTCTTGGTAAGCTCTGAGAAAATGCTGAAGGAAAACAAACAAACAACAACAACAAAAAAAAACATTGAAATGTTTCTTATGATTCAGTCTGGCATATCTTTGAGGAGCTGTAACATTCCCCCAGGGAGGTAGAACTTGGTATGCAGATCTTCCTGCTGTCTTTTGACTCCCTGGTACCTATTGAACAACTGAGCCTTTTGTCTCTAAGCCACTAAGTGCAGAAGGCTTCAGCCTCAGTTTTGATTTCCCTCATGCTCTCTTTTGCAATCCCAGAACACAGACCTATGTCCAGGAGGGGGGCAGTTTGAGACATGTCCTGTTGACTTCTGAGTGTCGCTTATTCAGCATACCGAATGTGAATTCTCGTGCAACGTGTAACAAAGTAGTGTGATTTTTACTCTTTGAACAAGATGTCTAGTTTTCACATGCAGCAGACCTTGATATAATGCCTGGGTCCTTTTGGGTTCTGACCTCAAAATGCTAGAACTCTGCAATGTTTGAGTTCAGCTAGGATGTTTAAGGCTTTTGAAATTGTGACTAGGATTCACTCTGGAAAAAATCCTCTGCGTTTTTCTCCCAGAGTTCTAAAGATAAATGTATCTTTTAGAAAAGATACCTGATCTTGACTGAAATATTTCAAATGAATAGAGGGTAGCACCTGGCACACTTCATCGTGGGCTATGATTTAACATGCCTCACACTTTGCTCTTTTCTCTTTCCCTGAATATATTCTAACATCAGCTTCCAGTTTCCAACTCTTGTTATGCTGCTTTGTTCCAGTCCTGAACTAAACTGTATCTGAAATCTTGCCCCCAGTTATGTTGCGACAGGTAAGAAGTGTCAGTCTTCTAAAGCAGACACTACGTAATGTGGTGCAATACAATGAGCAGCCATTTATTAAAAAGAGATGTACGTATGCATCCCACTGTCTGATTTGAACATGCAGATGATAAAAGGAAGCAGCACAATGAGGATGCCATTTTGTTCATCCATTCCTGTACTTCAATAATCTGAGAACTTGAAAGGCATAAATATGCAATGAAATCTTTTTTTTTTCAGTTCTTTTTATATCACAATGCATGATAAGAAAAGAGACTTTAGATGAGGTATTTTAATATTGGCCCTCTTTCAATTGTTGACAACTGAAAAACATACAGCAACAATAAGCTATACAACCTGACCGTGAGGCAGCTTCTAAATAATTACTAGGCACAAGCTTGTCAATGCTTTAATAAAGTGTTATTAAAGGTAGGGGAATAAAATCAAAAAGAGCTGTTTATCAGCTTGCTTTTGTATCTGGAACAAGTTGGAGCAGACTGGTAAGAGGCTTTCACAGAATGCAAGGAAAATACTACAGCTAATTCGTAGGGTGCATTGACCTTTGGTACTATTGTTTCAGCAGTGTTTTGTAGATTTTTCCCTTCTTCAGTTTGTCTCCTTTACCCAATTACAAAGGCAAAATGGGGGAGGCTTGCATAAAAAATGACTGAAAGTTGCTTTCTGGTGGGACTTAAACCTCAGAACTTTGAAATAGCAGCTTTATGCAAATGTAACTCCCTATATCTTCCCCCCAAAATAAGGAAAAAAATATGGGCTAGTCCTTTCTCTACAAGAGCCCAAGTCAAATGTATGTGGAAACAAAGAAAGTTCACTTGGTGGGCCAGGAAATATTGGGGCAAAATTCAGTGGTGGTTTGAAATCTCTCTTATCCTGTGAAGAAAAATCTTGTTCAGGTTCAGAAATCCAAAGCACATTTTATATATCTGAATATAAAAATCAAGCAATCCAAAATTGAAGTAAAGGAGACAGCATCTCTTATATGAGGGGAATTTGAGAGGTGAGACGACTTAGTCTGGAGAAAAGAAGGCTCAAAAGGAACTTAACAAGTTACATGAATACTTGATAGGGTGGCGTGTAGAAGATGGAGCTACCCTCTTCTCATTGGTGTCCTGCAAAAGGACAAAAGGCTGTGGGCACAAATGGCAGAAAATTCCATTTGAACAAATGAAAATACTTATATATATATATAAGTATAAATATAAGTATAAATAAGTATAAGTATAAATAAGTATATATATATATATATATAAATATAAGTATAAATAAGTATAAGTATAAATATAAATATATATATATAAGTATAAATACTTATATATGTATAATATATATATAATATATATATATTACCCTGAAAGGGGTGGAAGAGTGAAACAGGTTTCCCACAGAGGTTGTGAGGTCTCTGTACTTGAAGTTGTTTAAAACCCAGCAGCTGGCCACAGCCCTGAGCAACCTGCTCTTGCTGCCCTTGCTTTGAGCAGAGGTTGGATGTGGCCATCTCCAGTTGTGCCTCCCACCCTCACCTGTTCCACTGTCAGAAGCCTTCCCAGCCCAGGCAGGGATAGTCTGCTCTGTGTGACTGCTATCAGCCAGGTGGAGTGGCATGAGCCAGAGCATGCACAGATGACTTCCACGGTTATGATGTTAAGCATCGTTTTCTGCCAAAAACTTGTATCTGCTCTTTAACCAGCACCTCTGGGCCCCACCTCCTAGCGCACCAGTATGTTCCATCTAGTCCTTTATGAAGGCCTGGTCTAAAACCAGCAGAAGTCAATGTGTTACTTCCCACTGACTTCTGCAGACAGGGCTTCAGTTCCTAATCTAGCTTTGTTCTCTGCTGGTGGCAAATGTGGATCGTAAAGAGGAGGCATTTTCCTGGTTAGTGGCAAAGGATGAGATGCTGCCACCTGGGCTACTCTAGGGCAGGATCTGATGTGAACTGCTGTTCTTGGCCTCCCCAAAGGAAGGACCTGAATCTCCCCAGTATTGAGGCAGCTGGTGGTACTGCTTGGGATGCACATTAATCACCCTCCAGAGTGGCTTGTCTGCAAAAGTTACTGCTTTGCTGTCACTGAAAGCTCCCCCACTGCTTGTGCGTGCATGCACACACACATTCCTGCCAGCCCATCATCTCTGACTGGCAGCTATTTTTAAAAAGCTGTCTTCTGTTTTGTCTCCTGCTTTCCTGTCTTTGCTCACGTGAATCTCTTGCTGATGCCATCTCTCCCTTTTGTAGGCATGGAGCTTTTCCCCCATATAAATCTGCTTTGCTTTAAATCGCACTCCACCATCCTCACCATCACCGGCAGCTCTTTGCCTTTCCATTTCAAAGGACAGACTTCCAGTTTATGCTGTCGCCAGCCAATTGCTTTAATACATAACCAAGCGCAACATGCCTTTCCTTTCCAACAGTGATTTGTTTTGCAGCAGCCTTTGTCTTGCAGACACCTGCAAGCTCCTTATTGATTTGTCCTGTCGGCTCTCCCTGCTTGGTATCTGCACTGTCAGGGGCTCTGGCTGTTCACTTCCTGCAGCTTTTCTCTTCTTGTGTAAAGGTGCAGGTGGATGCACCTGCGAGGCCTCTGTTGTCAGCAAAAATGGTGGGCAGAGAGCTGAGGCAGAGTTTTGTAGTTTTATTAGGGAATAGCCACCCCTGGTTAAAATACAGTGGACTTCCAATGGGGCCAGAAGAATAAGTAACTTCCTTGCAGTCTCATCCAAATTTATATATTTAAACAAAGCCCTTTTATCTGTCTCTGCACCCATAGAAAGTGCAAAAGGCTCCACTACGGTGCTTTCTGTGGCTTTATAAGTACATTTCCTTTCCTTTCCCTGCTTTCTTGTTGCAGCTGAATGAATGCTGTCCAGGGTAGTGAGTGCCCCCACATCCCAGTAGACTTGGCATTAAAAAGAAAACAAAGAAGAAAAAGGGTTTGATGTAAAATGACCATTTGCTTCAAAAGAGCATTGATTGAATAATAGATCAAGCTCCACTTTGGTGCAGTGTTTTTAATGAAAGATGGGCTTTTGCCTGCATGCTTCTGCACAGTATTAACTCAAGAGACTGAAAAGTATCGAGTCCTGTCTCTAATTTAATAAAACAGTGGTTAATTCTCCTCTGACTGCTTCTGGTTGCACTCATTGGCCTCTAAAAATACAAAGGTGAGATTTAGATCGAGCTCAGCCTTCTAAAGCTTTGATCAGCAGACTAGACTGGTTTTACGTAGCATAAACTAATAGGCATTGGGGTTTGGATTCCCAGCTAGAGTGAAAAAGGAGAAGGCTTCTGTGGTGCCTGGAGCAAGGCTGGCTTGCTTTGGTGGAGAGCTGATCCCTCTGCTCAGGGGTAGGGCTGATTCAGTCCCACTGAGCTATAACACCCAGAATGGCTCGTGCTGTCTAGGGGGTTTGCCAGTGGTTTAAAATAGAGAATCTGGGATTGTACATCTTGACCCCAATCTCATGTCATCACAGGAGACGTATCCTTCTCCAGTCCCCCTTGCAGTTCAGTGGTGTTCCTCCTGTCAATCCGCACAGTACTGCTTTTTCTTTATCTCCTGCTTCCTGTCCTGTGCAGAATTCTTCCTTCCACCCTCTACATGAGTCTTGCTGAAATGCCTGCGTGTGCTTCTCATCCCCATCTCCTCTGTCTGGCACTGTCTATGGAAATCTTGCCATCTACATGAATAGCCATAAAACCAGGGCATAATTATTACCATAAGCAGAAGTTGCAGTGTTGCTTTAGCCCAAATTCTAATCGCTTGCTGTTATCATGAGCAGTAAGCTGGCTTTGATAAATTCCTTTCTCAACGTTACTTTATTATAATTATTTGCTGTTCTGCTTTGAATCTGCAAATTATCTCATACAGTTATATTTACATATGCAATAAAAACTGGGTACATGATCTATTGTCTTGCCAACAGAAGAATAAATAATTTATGAAAGATTATTCCTGAATTTTGGCACAGCTGTAAAAATAAATAAATCAACTCTGCAGATGATGGGTTCTTAGAAGGTATAAGTATGAAACAAGTTTGAAGCACAACTCAGCACATGCACTGCTATAGAAGTTTTGTCTGAAGGCTAATTGTAAAGCCACATTCAGATTAGAAATGAGATTGTAATAGATTTTTCATTTGAAACCGTGTGCTAACAAAATATCTCTTTGTAAAAAGAACATAGTCTTTGAATTCGAGCATTTATAGTTTAGTCTATAAACCCATCTAAATGAAACAGTGAATAGTGGTACATCAATCACATTTTATGATTATGATAGCAACATGGCAAAAATGTAATGTACCAAATAAGTGTTAAAATTGATGGCTGTACCCTTTATAAGTTATAAATAATAAAGGCTTTTGAGGTGTATGTATTTTGTAGTATTGTTGTAAAATTGCTTTCATATTTTGGGTACAAATACAACAAAATCAGATGTAGAATTATTGCCATCCATTTTTATTTCTAAGCATATATACAATTGCTGATTGACAAGGACTACCAATCACATCTACAATAGAAATCCACATAAAGGAATGTTTCAGCAAATGTGTCTTAGAGCTTTTTACAATAAATGTGTATTGGAGCTTGCTCCTATACTCTTTTATGATCCTTGTAATTAATTTTCTATAGTTACTGATAAACCAGAACTTTTGGTTAAGAACAAGAAAGTAGTTAACTATCTGAAAGTCTCATGTGGAAGTTTTTAGGTAGAAGATCACGTAATGAATTTGACTTGCCTTTCGTTTTGTAATTGACCCCTGAACCTCCGCATCACCTTCTAGATTTGGTGACAAATCAGTACACTATGTACTGAACAGTAAATAATTCATGAGCAGCCTTAACCCTGACAGAAGTTGAGAAAGACTGTTGTAGAACTGTAAAAGAAGAAGTGATTTGTGAAATAGAAATGGGTCAAAATAAACAAATTACAAATTTCTTCTGAATTACTCACCCAGCTTTAATGCTTACAGTGGAGTACAGTCTGAAGCAAAGAATCAGAACAACTGTGGGTTTCCTCTCTACATCAAGCTGAAATACAAACTATTCGAAGTACTACTAGGACAGAAGTGGTATATCTTAATCTCTCTCCTAAATTTTCCCAGCTTCTCTTCAATCCTCCCACATCTAGTGGTTTTCAGGTTAGCAATACCTTTTGCTATTTCCTCGTGTCCTCAGTTTCCCATACCCACACAGAATTGCACTTGTGCCCTGGGAGTCTTGGGTGAAAAACTGTGGTTAACCTGGAAAGCTCTGTTGAAACAGGTAATGCATCTTCTCACTGAGTTAGTGCTCTAGGAACGGCATCCCTGTGGTCAGCATGTTCCTAAAGATGTCATGGACCAAAGGAGGTGGCAAACCTATAACCATAAAAGTTGTGGTGCTCTACGTGTCTCTAGATGTTGCCTCAGGCAGACTGAAGGTGACCCAGTTTGGGTAACAGATCCTGCTGATACCACCAGATGCAACCAGTCACACCTCATCTTGGTAGCTGGAAGGACCTTATTCATCTCCACTCAGAGCTCACGGAGCTGAGTTTGTGGGATTCCTACCTGCATTAGGAAGCCCACTTATCAGTGCTGTTGTAGTGATTCGCTACTGTCTTTAGACTGCTTCCAGCCCAGAGCTGCATTGCAGCATAATGGCTCAGTGGGTGAGGAGATCCTGCCTATGACAGACCGTTCTTTGCTGTCTCAGTATGCCTTCAGTTTCCTCAGTACATTTCTTCTGAGTCTTCAGTTTGATGTAAAACTCCCCACTCTGTTAAATTTGTACAGTGCTGTGTGCAGAGAGCCTGGCACGTCCTGCAGGCGTCGGTGTTTCAACACGAGTGAGCGATTCTTGTGTACCTGAAATATTTGTTGGGTGTGGGTTTTCTTCTGTTTGTTATTCTGCCAGCCATCTTTTGATCTTTCAGGATAGGAGGCCTTATTCTGTAATAAGTCAAGGTTTGTTTATCGGGCTGAAGAAACATTGAAGACAACAAGGAGTTCTTGGCTTGAGGAAGAAAGGACTAGCTGTGACCCTGGCCTACTACTATATATGTAATGACTGATCAGTTAGTCTGTAAGGAATCTACACAGGCTTATTGCACTTGCATACAGAAGTGAGAAAAAAAAACAGGTTGAATTATCGAAGGCAGTGAAACCCAAAGTTGTTTATCAGGCGGATCAATTCAAGGGGAAGCTGCAGCTAGCAATTCCATGTTTTGTTTTAAGTCTATCCATGTGTGCAGATTGCTGCACTTCGCTGTCTTCTAACCTGCAATACTTAAAAATTAATTTAGACTTCTTGTAAATCATCACTGATAACAGCCACTGAGGTGCTCTTTGCTGGTCTCTGTACATGGTACTGAAAGTAATCAACTCCATGTAGAAGTAATATACATGGAATTCAATGTTCCTTTGGGGAATAATTCATCTTCACATGCTGTCTTGCCCATGCCCTTCAGGTATATTTTCTTTAGCAGCGATTGCTTTGCAAACAAGGATATTGGCTTTCATATTGCTGCATAAATGCTGCTGTGTGTTATGTGCCTGGGGTGACAGCTCTTCCAGGTTTTGGGCTGAAAGAATGTTTCATCACCAAAGCTATCCATTGGAATAAGTCCTCCTGTCCTTTACCTGCTCTCAAGAATATGGAATGAGATTGGAGAATATGACCTGTTTGCATAGGATGCTGTTTTACTTTGCTTTGTACATGGGGTGTGCAGGGATGTCTCTCTTAATTTAGAAATCCATTTGCTGCTGTGCAGAGCTCTTTGCGCCCAGGCTTGCTCTAATGTACTTCTGAAAGACATCCTTGATTGTCAGGTATCTTTCCATAAATACATAGAGACCTTTCCAGACACAAGAATGGGCAGGGGCAAACTGCACTGTGTGTACTCATAAGTGTTCTTGCTAGCTCTTCGTAGGAGTTGAGAGGTCCATCTGTCTAGAGGCTTCTTTGGCCCTCATTTGCCTGGTAGCACCTTGTAGCCTTCTCTGGAGTTCAGCCTTGCTAAGTCCTGCAAAGAAGAGAAGTGGAGTGACTGCCTCCACTTTCTGTCTGGGATCTCAGCTTCCCTGACCGTTCCAGACAATTTATGTGACTTTTGTGCAGCCCATCCAGAGCTGAACTGTGATTTGGACCAGACCTCTGGAGTCTCCAAAAGCATCTGGTTCTCTTGATGCCAATGATGTCTTTCATAGTTCAAGAATCTGTTCTCCTGGACTGGCCACATCTGTTTCCAGGTTTATATGGTCTTCACTTCCCAGAATACAGAGTACTTCCCACCTGCCACCTCTGTTCTCTAGACCTTTCTCCAACTGAAATTCAGGCTATGTAAGTTCAGACAAAGCACGATTTTTACCCGCGCCAAACAGCATAGCATCACTGCATAATCTTGAGCTGGCCTGTTTCATGCTCCCATGGTCTGCTCTGCATGGCTCTCCTCCTTTCCTGTTTTGTAAGGTGCTTGTTCTCCCACTGAGTCATGGCCTCATCAAGGCTGCTTGCTTGCTCTCCCTGCTTTTGAATGGGTGAGCCTTTAGCAGTGACAGCTGAAGTCTTGGCTGCCATTGCTCAATGAGATTATTAGTGATGCTCTGCACATCAGCAGGTGGGGGAATCTGGAGCGAGGTAGTGACTCCAAGGTTCAATGTGTTTTCTGCCCCATTTCTGAAAGGACAGAACCTGAGGGTGTTTCTTAGACAAGGCTTGTTAATGAATAACAGCATATCCCAGAGCTGCCACTCTGCCCAACCTTTCATCAAACATCCTGGAGTCGAACTGTGTAGAATAACATGGGTGACTTGATAGCTGTTTCACTTTGCAAAGCTGAAGCATGAGTTAATCTGTGAATATGACTAATAGTACTCATAAAAAGGCAGGGGAAGTAAATTTCAGTCTCTGCACTGAAGAACTGATAGTAGGGCTGACTAATGGCAATTAATTATGTCCTGGAGTCTTGCATCAGAACCCCTTACAATTATTTTTCATTTTTCACACTGTGGCAAGGGATGTATTGTGCATTCAATGTGCTGTGCACTTTGAATGAATTCAGAGGAGATTGGCTCAGATTTCAAGGTAAAGAAATATGGGTTCTGCTTTTTAGATTAAGTCCCAATGGATTTGAAAATCTTCCCTTGGTTTAAAGAGTTTTATTTTTCTAGTACCTCAGTACCCTGCCTGTACACAAGACATTCAAACCTCCCTGTAAGGATGCCCAGGTTCCACTGGCATACTTGGACATTTCATTTCTCTAGGCAAGTTCTACATTGCATGAACAAACTAAAAGCACCTGGAAATGTAAAGTGTGAGCTGTGAAAATGGACAAATGGACTCAGTAACAGCTCATCTGCAATATGTACTTACTCCCAAAAGCCATTTAAATGCTGTCAGATGCTGGAAAGGCACCACAATGCTAATTCAGTAGGGATGGGATAGCTGTAACCAAAATGTTAAGTCAAAGGCTTTACAGACTGGAAATGTGGGCTTCTTAATAATACGGATAGGCTTCAAGGACCTCTCTTGCCTTGAAAACGTTCATAGGTTTTCAGGGAAATGGCTTTATTTCTCCACAATAGGGAAAATCAACTTAGGATTTTACTTAATGTCTGGATATGTAATGAAGCGGTACTGCATACAGACACCAAGGAGTCAGGGCAGTAGAGGCAGGAGATTTAAGCATGAAAACTATGCATCTTTTGTCACATGAATGGCAGAAGCTATTCATTAAACAGAAATACCTTAGCAGAATGCTGCTATAACTTCCAGCCATTCACAAGCTTATTAAAGCAATGCACAGGTGTTCTGGCCTCTGTGCACACAATGCGTGTTTGTTGTGATTTTATTGTGCATCCTCTGAATTATAATAAAGGTTGATTGAGTTGCACTAGCTTCTCCTGGAAGTCATATGACTCAGTGCGCTATAAAACTAATATAACTCTGTAAACCTATTTAACTATCCCATTTGGGAACGCATTTCATTGGATGTAGCAGCTTGACGTTCATTAAAATTAAAGACAGAAAATAGCATTAGGTAATGCAGTGCTTTCCCCCTGGCAATGCAGGACTGGCACCTCCTTTGTGTACCAGTGTGACCCTTTATGCTGCTATGCGAAGCAGTAATTTATTTTCACATGCTGTTGGGATGTTTTCTCTGATTGCTCCCTGTGATTCTTGTACAGAGTCATCACTCAGTATCCCTTTCCTCATTCCTTTGGGAGCATGGGATACCTACATAAATAGTTTTATACCTATTGATCTTCTATCTAGCATATAACAATAGTCAATTCAGGGGATTGGACTCAATTATTTAATTCCATATACTAAGTCCAAGAAAGGAGAGGTAGCTTTCAAGGTAGAAATAGAAATTTCTTACGTGGTGAATGTCACTGTGGCTGTTTAAAATAATATCAGGGACACTCGTTTTGCAAATACCGTGTCTGTGAGAGTTGCAGAAGTCTGTTTCCAGTGTTGTGTGTACAGGCTGGCTGGATCAGTAACTACAGGCTTTTTCAACCCAGCACCAGTCTGATGTACCTCAAGTTCTGAACTGGGCTGACTCCAGTTGAAAAGGAACAACTGGAAATCAGTAGCAGTATTAGAAAAGTTGAACGTGGAAGATACTGTTTATGAAGCTGTAGCCCCAGGGCTAGAACAGTCACAGATGTAGAGAGGCAGTACTTACATACTGACGTATAGAGACTGTTTACAGAACATCAGGATTAACATGGACCAAATGTGCCCTGGGTGTTAAGCTGGCTGATGCTGGGGTTGCACCAGAGATGCATCTGATGCATAACTTGAAAGAAAGTAAAAAAGCATTTTTTTTTCATTCCTTTCTGGAGATTTGTTGCTAAGCAATTGAGGAAACAGTAAGGCAAAAGATACGAGAGCATAATTCACTTTGTAAACAATGAAAATCTTTGCAATTTTGGAAGCTGCAGCAATAATACATAACAGCAGAAAGGAGAAATTCTACAGAACATCAATAGAACATTACGCAGGCTTTTTTTTTAAAGAGCACTAGAAGACTGACGACTATGTTGATGTAGAATTGAGTTACCATCACTGATATCAATCATTTCCCCACCGTGGCATGCAGGACCTATAACCACAATAAAGTTAGAGAGGTGAACGCATGCACTCTCACAGCACAGATTTATTTCATCTGTGTAACTTTATCACATCAAAACTGGTGATAAAGTCTTGCAATTTGTGGGGGGGATATTTCTCTTAATTCAGTTTCTATGAAGTTAGCTCTTTGCAGGATGGCTTTTTCCTTTTTTTTTTTTTTTTTTTTTTTTTTAAGAGTGCTGATAAACATGTATGTTGTGGTGGCTTTTGCCTCTGAATTAGCATAGCAAGCACTGATTTCTCAAGGACAGCAGAAAATTAGTTACTGCTTGTCCCTACAGACGAACAGATTTGAGAGAAGAAAATGCTCACAGCTATTCTTTCCCAGACATAGCAATAGCAATTTCTGGTTTATGACTTTTCCAAATGGTGTTGACACCCTGCTGGGGCAATTCCAACTAAGCTCCTACCTAGGGGACCTGCAGCATTCTGCTCAGTACCAATCTTCGTCCGATTAGAGTGACATTGCTCTCTTGAAATCAATGAAATGAAGACATTTTACACTGCCTGAGGAGTGGTCCTAATGCAGAAATACTTCCTTTGCTGTCAGCTCTGCAAGTTTCAGTGGGGTTTTCATCCAGCTTGGAGCTGGGCCTTAAGACTGTAGCAAACTTTTGTCTTTTACATCCACTACCAGTACATCAAGAAAGGGTGGCAGAATGTGTTCTCCCATTATCTTTACAAATAGGATCCAATCCTTTCCTTTGAAACTTCTAATTTTGGGAGTTCAGATGTGCTCACTGCTTCTGGGTACTTTGAGGCAGGTTGCTCAAGCAAGACCGTTCATGTTTCATATGTGGAGATATGGGAAGAACACATCTGGACATGTGAAGATGGTTGCACAGAAATTTCTTTCTGCTCATGCTTGTGTTCAGCTGTATTTTGCCATGAACTGTTCTCCTACAGTAAATAAAAGGGAGAAAGCCCTAACCCTTCTATTTAAGCGTGGACTGCTGCACAAGAAAGAGCTGTTTTATTTTAGATCAAAAACTTCTCTTGCTCACTTTTTCACAGCCAAGTCCTTTGGCCAATTTAGAAAACCTTTCCAGCAAACCGTATTAAGCCTTTTTAGCTGCCAAGAGAGTGGAAAGTTTTTGAGTTAACATTTTATCCTGCTTGCCAGCGTCTCTCATTTGCACTTAGCAAGGAAAAAAAAAAAAAAAAACACCATCCCAAAGCCACTCTCTAATCCTCCTGTGACACCTCTGGATTGCTGCCAGCTGATGCTGGCAAGTGCAGTGTTCCCCAGCTTATCAGGTCTGTTGTCCACGTTATGAAAGCAAACACAACACAGCTCGCACTCAGCATGCAGTGCCTCACCTGAGCAAGCCCACTCTGCTGCAGCTTTTTTTCCTTGGCTCTGTTTCTACATCAGCTTTCTCCAGCCATCTGCCGCACCTCGGTGGGGTGGGATGCTGGACCTTGCTGATCTGGGCTCTCCTGGCTTCTTCAGGAGAGCTTTTGCCTTCGCAACGGCAGAAAGAAGTGCAAACCTGGTTGTAAGTCCTTAGGTGAGCTGCAGCTTTCAGTGTCTGCCCTGAGCAATGGGGCCTTTGGTACTAAGCCCTTAATTAAGGGTCTGAAATGAAATTCTAACAAGTTGCTAAGAAGCCTTGTGATCCTTTGAAATCAATGGCCCGAATCTTGTTGATTGCAGTGGATCTGGGCTTTGACATAACATCTTTTTGCTTCATTTGCATCCTCAGAAATGCTAAGTAATCCATGGTGTTCTGTCCTTTTGTTTAAAAGCTCTGCAAGTTCATAGAGACATGCCTAAAAACATAGTGGGCATTTGACCTTCTGCAGAAAATATGAATGTTTATTTTTTTTACAGTTTTGCTTCAGGTTTTATATTTTCATTAAACTGCAGCAATTCAGATTTTATTTCCTGTGCAAGTCTGGTAATATAAAGAGCTTGCTTGATACGTAGGTGAACTCGTCCATGACAAATTACATGGAAACTATGGAAACACTCTGCTTAATGGAGAGCAAGGTCAGGCTGTCTAATGCTAAAAAATTAATAATTCCTCTGCTTTTTTTGCATAGGGTTTCTTGGGAGATGAGGGAAAGAGATCCAGATTAGTAGGACGCTGGAAGACTAAATAATGGAATTGTTTGGAGTTAGTTGAATTAATCATGGAGAGCAAATTACGTGACAAATTTAATCTTTTATTTTTTAATTGCTTCCCCTTATGCAAGAGAAAGTGTTCGTTTCTGTACGTGTTCATCAAATGATTTACCCAAACTGAACCACACTGTTCTTTATTACACTACAAACGTTAAGCTGGGGTTACTTCTTCCTGTTTTGATGCTGGTGTATACCAGCGACCCAAGCTGTTCTTTCCAAAACTGCACGCTTCAGACACCAGCCTTGAAAATGCATTTACCTTACTGGATTACTGCAGGAGAGGTCAGATTATTTTCAACAGCCAGAAAGGTGTATATAGGTATACTGACAGGATCTGGACCTATTACATTAAAATTTACATAGAGGGTGGTCGAATTTATTCTTACAATGAATTTTTTTTCCTTCATGACAGCAGTTAGCTTCTCTTTTCCAGGTAGACTTCCTCACACTATCCAACACGTCTATATCCAGCTGGTGGCCTGGAATCATTGTTAGTTCTCAGTGGAACAAAGATCATTTTTTGTAGATCTTATCTTTGAGGTTTTTGTAAGACTTCTAGTTATTCCCCCTGTTCCCCAATAGTATATTTCAGATTCTGATAAAAGTTCATTATTTTAAAACTGAGATAACCCAAATGTTTGTTATATAATTTAGCATAATAACATACATTTGAACTCAAATCACATGAAAATGAGGTCTAACTTCTGTATCATTCTTGCTTGGCCTTTCTCTTGAGCAAAATGTGATAAAGTCAGATCTGTTTAAAAGCATGAATCCTGAATGCTGAATGAGGAAGTGTTTTACAGATTTCAGAAAGAGGATAAATGAGTTGCCACACGTTTAATCTTGTCACCCTTAATCTAATTTTATTTAATGCAAATACTTAAGGTATTTCATGCAACAGTGTAGGCTGTACTGAGTAGTTTGACCTCAATAGGATTTCAGCATCTACTTGAATGTTATGCTGATTTGAAGTTCACAGAGTTAATTTTGAACGTTTTTGATTAAATGGTATGCCTTCATAACTACAGCATACCATGGAGGTGAGTTATTTATAATGATATTTTCTTCTGAGAGGCAGAAAGGGAAGGAAGGACTAAGACTCCACAAACAGTAGTTGGGACTCTGGCTGGGCTGGAAGGGACCAGGTCTGTGCCCTGCCTGAGTCAGAGAACTCTGATGGGAGCAGCTGGGCTGAGAACCAGGTGTACTCAGAGTGTTGAACCTTGATATTTTTTCATCCTTGCTTGAGAAGGATAAATAAGCAAACCTGTATTTCCGTGGCTACACTTGCATTCAGAAAAATTCCCCTATGAATCTGTCTTTATCATTGTCCTTTGTCCATGAAGATCAGTGACACAGCTTCCAGCACAGGCCCAGGTGCCACCTTAGTGGCTCTGTGAAGTGCCAGGACAGAAGATGTATTCATGACTATTTGTGGCTCAATGAAGTTTCTGTATGGGTAGAGGCAGAGCTCAACTTGAAATAAGAGTTGCTCTATTCCTAAATATGCAAGGGGCAGGGTCTGATGGAATGGGGTTTGGTCTGTGTATTGTATCTCTGAATCGTCAGCTTGGTTGCCATCTGGAGGGAGGCGATAAATAAATATAACTTTTCATTTTTGAGCTTTGCCTTTTTTCAGCACATAGGAAAGATTGTGGCAGGCCCACCTGAGGCTTCTGTCACAACACTGCTAAGTTCCTGTCTGGGAATTGTCATTTTTTGATAATGCTGAATGTTCTGCAGCTCCATAATGGTTCGTTGTTGTTTTTGTTATTGCTATTGTTTTTCTGACATTAATATCTCGGTTTTGTATTAGAACACTAATGTTCCACTGAGTATTTTGGACAGTCATTGGAAACATCATTTTCTCCATCAGTCACTTCTGTGAATTTGGCTTCCTCTTCACCCTGCTCTTGCTCCTGCATGGTCTGTAATTGTGCATTCCTCAAGCTTATGTTATATTTGGTATTCTCTGAGTGCTGACTGTCTGGAGGCCATTGCTGTAAGGCCAGAAAACTTACAAAGATGTGATTCTTACTAGCCTTCCCTTTCTGGGTTATAGATGCAAGGGTGTTTGATGCTATTCTCTCTGGCACTGCTTATACTGGGATGAATGATGCATACAGGGAAGGAATAACTTCAACCTGGGAATTAATCTTTGGTTGCAATTCAGATTCCTACAATTAAACCCTCTGGCAGGAATACCTAGAAAGATCATGAGTCATCTACTTTAGGCTTTTTGTAGCTGAATTTCACTTCCCTGCAGCTTTATTCAATACTTCCACAGCCTTGTGAGGCAAGGCAAACGCTAACTTCCTGAGAGTGAGTTCACCCACCTTTTGTTCAATGAAAGGAAGCTCATACTGAGTGGCATTAATAACTTCCCTCTGCTGGATTAGAAATGGGTCCACATTCACCCTACTAAACTAAACCAAAAGTCTTTCTGAAATAATGCACAAACTTGTTCTCCTTCTGCCACCTCCTTTACCTCCGTCTCAGCAACCTCCTTCTCCAGGCAGATGGTTGCCACCCCCTCTCAGCTCCCCTTGACACCCTGCCAACACCATGCCCAATCACCCTTGTCATCTGTCTCTTGTCTCTAACCCAATTCCCCAAGATATGACAGACTATGGTCTCCTCATTTTCCCTAAAAAGAAACACTGAACTAGTATGCCAGTACCCAGCAAATCTGGTCAAACAAATATGGTCAGGGATCAGAGAGGGGGTGGAAGGGTTCCCTATGGAAGATTTTTGACTTTTCAGCCAATAAAACTAGAAACTGTCAGCTCTGGGGCTATTTTTTTTCTTTCTGTCCAAAAAAAGCAACCATACTCTGCATACTTTCTTCCCAACTTCCCCAGTCTGGTGAGAAATGCTGCTGAGACACAATGTAGGAGCTCTAGTTCATTGCCTTGTGCATCATTCTCCCTCCAGGCTTACTGATCCCCCCTCTTTCCAAAGTCCCCCTCCCCGAGCCTCCCTAATCCTGCCTCCATACTTCCCATAGGAAACCCACCCCAGAGAAATGCAGAGAACATGTGGCATTTTAACACCTTGCCAGTCACATATCATTTTTTGGCTGAAATCTTAGAACTTTTCAGAATACTAGTGCTTTGGTTTTCCAGTTTCTCTAAAAAGTGGAAATTTTTCAAGGAAAGCAGATCTTCTCTTTTTAAGACATCCTCTCTCCTAGATTTCTGCTGAAAAAGGTTTTGATCAGCTTCAGGAACAAGCTGTCTGCTGTAGTGTGTAAGGTAGCCATGAAAAGCAATTTTTCTTAAGACATCTCTCTAAGAGCTGCTCTCTCCAAACTCAGCAGATGTTTTATCTTTGGTGAAACTGAAGTCATCTGATCATAGTACTCTGGTCAGGTTTTCTTTGAGTATTAAAGAACATTGTGTTCTCATCTCCCAGCATTAGGTTTGCACATAAACCTTTGTAAATTGGCCCCAGAAGAGTCTGGAGAATTTATAATCAGGATCACAAGGTATCTTCAGATAAGATCTCATGTGTGAAGTTAGACACATGACTTTCTGATGTGGGGATCAAAATGGGGCCATATCAACACTCAAACTATTTGGCAACACCTTGTCCTTTCTCTGTGTTGATGCCTTGTTTAATTTATTTTACATTTCTTAGCACTATAATAATGTTTGGTCGTGTTTGGGTAAATGATACTGGAGGTGACATATTTAAGAAAAACTTCTGATTTTACTTACATTTTTAATATTTCATTTTATATGGAACCTCTGTCAATAAGATAGGGCTAGTACTACTAAAGAAGAACTTTGGAAGTTTCTGTACACTTTGTTATCATACATAGATAAAAAGACACAGCCCCAGATAAGGAAACATAATAAATCAAGGCAAAGAATGCTTTAACTTGTCACCATGGATATATGCTTTTATGTGAATAAATACCTGTATCTTGAACTCATGCCAGTGGATTTGGGTGTAGGGGGCACTGCATGGGGATGCTGACTTCCTAATCCAGAATTTTAGTTTAGGCATATGACTACAGTCAGTATAGTCTTGTTGCTGCCTGTGGCTTGTACGTGGCCAAGTGGAGCATGAGCAAAGAAGCTGTGGTATGCCTGTACCTGTGTGCTACAATTTGCACTAGATCATCTGAGGATTCATAGAAACCAGGATCTATGTCTCTTGGAAGACATATAAGTACTTATTGGCTCTTTTCTTGTATGTAAGACAAACTGAGAAAATAATCTCAGGTATTCTTGCTTTCCCTTCTTGTCTTAATGTGTTTCAGAGAGACAAGGCCTGAAAAAGGTACTATATCTAGAAGCTAATGCTGCAGACAGCCAAGTCGATGTGGCACAACAGTCTGAAATGGTGGCATCTTTGTGCAGTGATGCTTGGGTTGACGTAGGCGTGGGGTGACGGTGTCGAGGGCAATAGAAAACTTCCTGCTTCTGCACAAATGTGTCTCATTTGTGTTACAAAACAAAGCTGGTGCAAAGTTGCATCTTTTCACTACTTAATTCTAACTGCACTTCTCTACATATATTCTTGCTGTACTCAGTTTTATGGTGTCTGTGGGGATGGCTGTTCTCTGAGTTTTCATTTTGTTTTATTATTATGTCATATGCACAGAGCTATCAATGAGAAACATGAGTTTAACTTTTGGTGATGAGTCTGTGGTAACTTTTGAAAACTTCATTAATTCTATTTAAAAGCTTAACAGAGACCTTAGAAGTGGTCAGTGGCAAACTGAGCAAGTTGCTTTCTTCTGAGACATTAAACTGTTATCAAAGAGACTGTGTGGCTGGAAATCTCTTTGTGTAACAACACCAACATGCACTGTATGACTTTCAAAGCAGCTCGGTGTCCTGGATGACAGCTGACACACTGAAAATTAGTGCAACTTTTACTCTTAGGTCATCAACTTCCCTCCTGTATTTCATTTGATACTCGAGCTAAGACAAGCAAGTTCGTAAATGTGAGAAGTGAGTCAAGAAGACAGTACTGTTGCTGCCACGAAGCTGAAACAATGATCAGCTAGGCTTGGGTTCCTGCTTTCTCTAGAACCACTGAAGGTCTGGAGGAGAGCATTTCATGAAAGGTCTTAAAACATTTGCCTTTGTCTAATTCTCCCAGGAAGACTTTCAAGATGTTTCTGTCTTCTGATGATTTTCACCACTGATTCTGGTTTTGCATTTGTTTCAGCCTGGATAATGGAAATTTCATTGATCTGTTTCTAGCAAGAGAAGATTTTTGGTTATCAGGTTGCAGCTCAGCAATACCAGTGGGAATTCAGAAGAAATTTTAATTTACAGGACTTGATAAATCTGAGCAAACAAAACTGCTTGTGCTTCATATTTCAGTTGCCTGAAGGGGCACAGATCTGTCCTCCTTAGCTTTAACAAAAAATGTGTTAAGCGTATTTCTTTCTTAACATAGGTGTAAAATTCAGAAAAAAAAAAAAAAAAAAAAAAAAGAAGAAAAATAAAATGTTATCTATGGTCAGGCTTTTATCTTTCCTGAACCTCTTTTCTGAAGAGTTAAGTACACGATGCAGTTATAAAACAGGTGAATAAATGAGCACTATCTTTCAGCAGCAGCTTCTTCTGGGATGCAATCTAACCAGCTTTGTTTAGAAAGTTTCAGGCTCCGTGATGTAATTTTAATGACATTTAAATTTAGCATTCATATTGCAGAACAAAGAGAGTTGCCCCTGTGCAGCAAGGTTTCCCGTCTCCATGCAGGGGTGAAGTCAATAAGCATTCTGCTCATGGCACCAAGGATCGTGCCAGGGAGACAGTCGTGACTAGAAGTGAAAACAAGTCCCTGCTCACCACCCTGTCATTAAATAAATATTTGGCTAATTAAAAAGTACTCATTATTTTAAGCAGTTAGGTTAGCATATAAAAAAAGGAGAATAGAAATCAATTTGTGCTTGCTGGGAAAGCAAACCCGATGACTACCTGAGTGCAATAAGCAGCAAGGGCTGAAGAGGGAACACACATGCACACTTTTCCTCAGAGTGCAAGTGTCTCTGAACCCGTATGGATAAAACATTAATTATTGTGCCACAGAGGAACCAGGGGGCCAAGAATTCAATAGGAATTGAGATTTTGGTAGTCTGTGGAGCTGGGGCCTGATCAAGGGGTGACAGGGTGGCCTGAAGGCAGGAACAGGCTGGTGGGGCCTGTGGAAATTTTCTCCAGAGACGTGGCTGTGGAGTCACAGGCCACCAATGGTGACTCTGACCCTTGGGTATCAGTGGCATTAGTGAGATTATCACTGGAATGTTCAGTTCTGGTGGCTGTCCTAAAAACTGAGGTGGGAAAACTTGGAAAAGAGCTGCAGAAAAGGGCCTAAGCCTGGGAAATGTGCCCTAGAGAGGCCGAACTCGAAGGAGGCTTCAATGCAGCAGCTCTGTAAATGGCTCATCTCTGAAATTGAGGGGATGGTCTTCAAATTAGCAGAGACAAAATGTGATCAAGCAGGTGGAATGGGAAATTCAGCCAAAGCTGTGCTAGAAAAAGAGTGTGATTTTAACAGTGGGGATAATTCCCTACTGAAACTTTTAATGAGGAGATATATGAGATCTTACGTGATTTTCTTTGCCCTAGACTTAATGGAACAGACTTCTAAAAGAGGGGCAAGAAACCCAAAGAAACTGGGTTTGGTGTTGGCATTGGGGTGTAGGACTGCTGGTCCACAGGCTGTAAGATGGTACAAGGCTGTGAATGATTGTGTGTGCTTCTTTAGAAGGGAGACTTTGGCCACAATATTTTATTTATATATCTGGGGTATTTTTCTTTGTCTTGGAATGAATAAAATGTTAATCTTCATCTTATGCTATTTTTCATTTTCATTTAAAATTGCAACATTTGAGAGTTTTTCTTTTCTCCTTAGAAACTTCTTCCCTTTCTCTGTTTTTATGGCCTGGAGGTTTTTTTCTCTATTTTTTATTTATCATCTCATATTACTGTGGCTTGAAGATATATAGCAATGACGCAGGCTGCTGTTGAGTTTTGGTTCTTTGACTGTTTTCTATTTTTAGATTGTTCTTAGTTGAACTGAAAACAAGGAGCAGCAACTGTATTGGCCCCAATATGCAACACGTTTTTTTTTGTTTTTTGTTTTTTTTTTTTTTCAGGAGATACAATGTGAATAAAATAACTTGCCCTATATTTGGGGACTATGCCGAACATGAGCCTTTTAAGGAACATACTCTACCTATATAAGTAATAGGTCTTGCTGTGACTGCCCAGATCTCCCCTGGACAATTGAAATCAGACTAAAAAACCTTGTATCAGCAAGATACGGTGCTGTGGCCAGCTGCAGTGTGATCATCCTACAGAGGATGGTGAACTAATGCTCTTCCGCTGTTTGGCCGTGAAACACAGTGGGTCTGGAGCACAGATGTCCCACTTTGCAGGTGGATGCCCCACCCAGCCCAGTGGATCAGTCTCCTTGTCTCTTCTGCCCGAATTTTGATTGAAAAGTGGAACATCTCCTCCAAGACAGACAGGAATAGTCTGGCACTTAGATCTTCAAAGCAGTCAGAGGTGACAAGATCCAGAATTACTCATTCAGTCTGAGTTGGCAGAGCAGTGCCTGTCACTCAGCCCCCCCGAGCCCAGTTGAGCATCCCTCGTGCAATTAGTTTCAGCCTCTCTTCTTTGCCATAGGAAAAAAATGTTAAACACAAATTTTCTCCAAGATATGTTGGCAACATGCAATAGATACCAAAATTTCCATGGGTCAGATTTTTTTTTTTTTTAAAAAAAAAGATTAAAATCCTTGTTACAACTTTTTATCAGTGTTTGTACTTTAAAGGAATCAGGAACTCCAAGTTCTACCCTTTCATGTAGCCAACTCATATCTAGCTCAAACTCCTTATAGAAAAAAAATCCATTTAGGACAAATAAAAGGAAGAGTTTTCATTTGCAGTTTCCCGTAAGAATAGTCTGTGAAAGACTTGTTAAAATTTATTTTTCTGATATGTGATTTCCTTTTTTTTAGCTTGAGTTTCCTCTGAGGTAACGTCTCTATAATTTCATCTGGATTACATGAAGTATGAAAGTTTTAGCTGAGCTGCTTTTGAAGAAGGAACACCACTATTAAGAAAGAAAGAGTCTGTGTGAGATTGTCATTTCTACCATTAAAAAATATTACTCAATTTTGCATTATAAAACCTTAACTATGGTGTGCTGTTTGACTAGATTAGAAAAGATGCCTTTTCCCAGTTAGTGTGAAAACATTACTCATGCCAAGCACTTAATGCTAAGGCACAATCCATTAACTATATAAAATTGCTTCAGGTAGGGTAAAACTTTTGTACTGGTTACATTTTTTTTTCATATTTTCATCTGATTCCTTTTCCCAGTTGTGTTCCCTAGTCTTGCCTTCATAATGTAGATATTTTGACCAGTGAATACCACTGAGCAGACCGCGTCCATGCTGCAAGCTGCTGGCCCAAGCCCTCTCCTGGGGTTGAGCTGGTGGCCATCTGAGACTCCTCTAGTCAGCCACCTTCAGATTTATCTGAAGAGAAAGCCTCAACAGGGACAAAGCTTTCTTCACACCACGTGGATAGATCAGACGCAGTCCAGGAAGTGAACTCGAGTGTCTGTCCCTAGCAGGTATCTTCATAACTGTCTGTTTTAAGTCAAACCTACTTAAATCTGGCAAGGTCCAACTATGAGCTTAGCATTTTCATAGAGTGTGGCTCCTGATATGTTTTATTCAACTTGACATCCTGGTTTTATCACTCTTTCTCCCTCACAGACCAAGCCCATGGGCAGACATATACAAGGCAGAACCTTACTGTCTTATTTTCCATCTCAGATTAGGTCTTGTGAATATTTGCTTTGTGATTATTCTCAAGTATTTCTGTCTAGCATCTGATTTAAAAATATCTTAGTCAAAGTCAAGCTTCGTGTAAGATCATCTGTTCAAGGCAACACCTAAGCTGAACTGTAACTGTACACCCAGTACTCTTGCTTGGTTCTGAGGAGAAGTGTGTTTGATCCAGGAATGGAAGGATTTCTGCACCTTCCATATCCATTGCTCTACACTTTTAGCTTAGGATGTTTCCTTGGCTTATCCTTCCAAAACCATGAGACCTCTTCAATTCTCCACCTATTTGCGGTTTCCTTTATTAATTGCTCCTTTTCCTTACCCATCTTGAAATCAAAACACTAAATGGTGATATAATTTGTCCTAACTAAGGATGCTTTAATCACAGAATCACAGAATTTCTAGGTTGGAAGAGACCTCAAGATCATCGAGTCCAACCTCTGACCTAACAGAAGAAGCTCTTGAAAGCTGTTTGGTGGTGGTTTTGAAGCCCATGCTTTGGTGAGCCCCAAGAAGAAATTCTAAGTACCTGGAATTTCACGGAGAAACCCTTCTCTATACTACCTCCATATCAGAGGCCTTTATGACTTGTAGCCAGTATTTGCCCTCTTCAGTCTGCATCAGCTTGAATTGTTCATTTGATTTTTTGTTATTGTTTGTTTGTTTTCTCATATTCTTTCACATGCATCACTAGTAGATGAGCTTGATCTTGAAGTCAAGGACATGTTTTACTCTCTCCTGCCTGGGGCCCCCTTCTATAATGAAATCTGTTTTGAAGCTGCAGGGGAGTAATCTGTTACCTGGAACAGGCACCACATGGGATTAGGTATAGTAGTGGCTTGGTAATCATTGAATAATATGGGTTGCAAGGGACCTCTGGAGGTCTTCTGAAAATGGACCCAGCACAGTCTCACACATGCTGAACAGAGGGGAAGGATGATTTCCCTTAACTTGTTGGCTATACTTAGCTGGTCTTTGCTGCAGGGAAAAGCTGATGGTAAGCTATGGCCAAATGTGATAAGAGGCTTACAAATAGCCCAAGAGGGTGAGGCAAACTGATGCAAATGGTACTGAGACCTAAGTGTTTGCATTGCTCATACGCCCACTGCCCCTGTGGATCTGAGCAGTCTGTGCATCTTGTGGTCTCCACAGAGACAACTGCATCCTCTCAGGCAGAGCTTGTGGGATTTACCACAACATTACAGAGAAATTCCCAAGCAGATGTTAAAGGCACAGATGAGAGTAGGAAGTACTTGTATACTGATGATGTACCAGACTGCAAATGAGTGCAGAGCACAGACGTTCTTCCCAGCAAAGGCAAAACGTGCCTTCTTAGCATGTCTTGATATAAACATATCTCCCTTTTCTCTTTTCTTGGTGTGCCATGTGTGTCTCCCTTTCTTCTAAGTTGCTTTTTGCTTTGACCTTGCACTGTGCAGGTATTCAGGGTCTGCTTGTATTATCCCTTATTTTGTCTTAGACCTGAGTTTAGTGCCCACCCACTGTGTTGGTCACATCAGCTTCTGAGACATAAAGCTTTGGGGCAGACACCCGGAGGGAGTGTGTGTGTGTGTGTGTGTGAAGGAAAGAAGCATTAGGATTTCTTCCTTCTCCAGTGCTTTTGCTGTTGTGCAGAGCCACAAACAGCCAGGATGGGGTGTGAATGCAACCCTGCTGAGGAAGTTTATTTATTGCTTCCCTAGCCATAGGCTGGAGCTGTGGATCCAACAGAACACCCGAGAGCAGGGTAAAGGGTCAAAGCCTGTTCATCCTCCCTGGAGGCCTCATCCCTTGAGTCCTCACGTGCTCAGGGAGATGAGTTTTGTACTGCCCTGCACAAGAAGGCAGTGGACCAGAAAGACATAATTTAAGTCCAGAAGAGGCTGTTTATAATACTCCATTCTCAGCTCCTGCCTAACATGGGCCAGAGAATTCCTCCCAGTAATTCCTGCTTTGTGTGCTGCATCCCAGCCTGTGTTTGAGCTAGAACAGATCTCTCAGATACAGGCATTTAGTCTCATTTTAACAACACTGAGATGCAGGATTTGCTGCTTTCCTTGGTAATCTTTTTAGTCTAACCATGCCCTTGAGTGGGAGAATAGGCCTCAGTCTGCTCCCTAATAAACCGGGAGTTTAAATCCTTTTATGAATTTTCCTTTTTTGTTGTTGTTGTTGTTGTTGTTTGTTTTGTTTGTTTGTTTTCTTAAATAGATTTTCTAACTAGGAGCTCAGTCGCTCAATCTTACAATCCTTCATCTGGACATTTTATTTTTTTATTTTTTATTTTTTTACTTCAGAAGCAGACCTGGCAGGCACTGTAAGTCCATTTCATTTCACCTTTTCCTCTGGATAGCTAAGGAATACTATTACTTATTGCTGCACTATATTAACATTATTCTTGCAGCCATTAGCTTTTCCAGTAATGCAAATATGTGACTGGTGTTGATGCTGTTAATTAATCATATTTATTATTTTTATCTTCTTCGGTAACATAGAGTCCAGCTGCTTATGCAGATGCCAGTCAGTCAGGCAATAAACCCCCCCGGCCCCACAAGACAAATTGATGATGGATGGCTCTGTCTCCCTGCGCTTATTGCGTATGCATTTGCTGATAAATCCACTGCTTTTTCTGCATCGTTGACCAGCAGCTTGAGACTCCTGTTCTTTTTCATCAGTAGCTTGTAAAATGTCATTTCAACGTTGCTTCCTCAACGTGGCCTGTGAGCTGGGCGAGGCTTTGGCTGTCCAGGCAAAATAAATGACTGCCCTGAAATTTGGGAGCAGTTATGGAAGGGAGTCAAAATGCTGTTAATGTGTTCCTGGGCCTGTCTGTCCAGCCACAGGATACTCTTCAGGGCTGTGTGAGGTATGAACATGCTCAGCCCCAACCACATCAGCCAGCTCCCATTTCAGGGCCAAGAATTTCACTTCTTGGCTTCCCTGAGAGCAAGGTCTGGACGGTTCAGGGGATCTACAAATGAGTTACTGTGACTAGCAGGTCCTGTTAGTTATCAGGGTAACCTTGTTAAGCTCTGAACCTTGGGGATAATGTGCTGAATTTCCCCCTGCCTTCAAGAGAAGCAGCATGGGGCTGAGGAGGTAGTAATTCATCAGTCCCCAGCAGCAATTACAAATAGCCAGGTGAAGGAGTTTCCTGAGAAGCTGTTGAGCTGAGGGGACAGGGTTAAGCCTGTTGGAAGGATTTTGTAACCCCTACCCAAATTTAGAGATCCTTTACCGTTCCAGACATACTGCAAATGTGATCATGCTGTTTGGTGTGTGCAGAGTTCAGCTGCATGGCATGTGAATGCTGAACTCGGGGTGCTCCTGTGATTTATCTATGCACCCACAGAAATCAGTTTCTGATCTCTTCCTTTCTGAGGTCTGAGCTCTGTGGGACTGTGGCATAGAGCAGCACTGAGCCGGGCACAAGAAATCAGTGCTTGAGCTGCATAAACAAACAGAAGGCAAGGGGAGGAAGGAAATTTTTGCACCCATATATTGCTCAGAGACAGAGAAACCAGAGGTACTGTTCTTTTGGAGAGATTGTAAGTCCTCTGTAGTGTTTCAATCCCATGGCTGGTGTTTCATCGTAAGCTCTGCTACATGTTGGCTCAAAGCTGCTTGCTGTGAGCAGAGGACTGGCTGCAGCACACCCACCATTGCACCGGGGAGCGTGATGTCCACACCTACAAGAATCTTTCCACTTGAGTTAGCTGTATCACTGTAAACTTCTGACCTCACATCTGGGAATTGCTCACGCCAAATTGAGATGTGGCTTGCAAGATTGCTGATGAGATCACAGCTGAAAAGCAGTGAATGTTTGCTTCTGGGGATAAGAGTGGGATCTGAGATGATACCAGGATCTCTGCAGTATCAGTTTCCTAGTGTAAACTGTGACGGTGACAGCAATTGCACTTCCATGCCACATTATTTTTTCCACCTATTTTTAGGAACACAAATGTTTAGTAATTTTTCCAGCACAGCCAAGCCTTGTACCTGGCTACAGAGTATGCCCTTAAATTATGGCACCTGCAGTATTTACAAGCAACGCCACAAGTGTTTCCCAGAGCCTCTGTCACTCCTGTAAGCCTGCATATCTCTCCAGCTTTCTTACAGTAAAATAACTGTTCCCCAGGAACACTTCTTAAAAACACATTGCAATGAATTTAGGGGGAAGCAGTTTGATCAAATAAGGTCTATGCCTACCCTCCCCTTCCTAGTGACTTGTTCTGGTAGCTGCAGGATGGTCCCATGGCTGTTTCTGCTGCAGGGCTGTGCCTGGTGCCACACATCCTGCATGTCTGCCTGGGGATACGGAAGATGAATGTTCCAGCTCAGAAATCACTTCTGCAGGATCTGTAATTTGTTTTGCAGCAGTAGCATGCTGTGCAAGTCTTAGAGCAACCTCTAAACTTCATTGTGAGTCTGGTTCAGAGCAAACCCTCCAAAACTTTTTATACCCACTCATCTGTTAGCCTAGAAGTGACATTCCACTCCCAGCACCAAATTCACTCAGATGAGTCCCATGCTCTCCAATATGCAAAACTAGTCCAACAAAGAGCTCTTCCTGTCAACAGGTAATATACATATCCTGATAACACATACATCCTGCTATGACATTTCATTGACTTTAAGACATTGTGATTACCTACTTTGGTCTTCCACACAGAGAAGCTTATCCTTCTTGGGGCCAGATACTTTATGTTTGAAATAAAGTATATGTTTTAATAAAACATATAATCTTCACTTACAAAGGTCGGATAGATAATGGTACACCATATTACCCTCTCCTTCACATTCTGCTCCAATGCTTAGTTATTTTTAGCATTCAAAATATCTTATTCTATATTTGGACTTTGTGGACTTAAGCATCCAAGCATTGGAAATTATCTTTGTTGGTTTAAAGGGTCTTTTGCACCGGGTGTGTTTCCATTCTTCCTGTCTCTTGCTTTCATTTAAATCACATTTTAAGTCTCTCTTGGATGAAGGAAATAGCATAAATGGAAATCAGAATTTCTGTTTCATAAAAGATAATGGATTGCATTGTGACATTTATTTTAATTGGGTGAGAGAACGTCCTCAATTCAACTATATTGCAAAATGCAAGTAACATGTTGGAGTCACCTCAGACTGGAAAGCTCTGATACGAGACAAATACTTAAGTCTGTGTGTTTTTGAGAGAAGTTTCGTTTAAAGTGACAATTTTGTGTTGAAAACGTTATTTATTATGGAAGGATAGTTTTGGATTTTGGATTTTAGTCTCTCCTTAGTCTCTTTTCTTTCAAGATATGTCTGTAAGACCTGCAGTTGACCAATGTCTTTTCAGAAGCATCAGCATTGCCTTGGAGAGTTCATTATTCCCCAAGCAGAGTAGACATAAACAGAGTGTATGAGACCTCTTTATAAAAATGTATAAAGATATTTTAGGAGTTTTTATCTTTATATTTTTCTCCTCTTATTTAATTTTCTTGCTCCACCTTCCTTTTCAATAGTTTCCCTTATTATTTTGGTCAGTTGCACAAACAAGTTGCTAAGAAAGACATTTACTCTCTGCTCATGTCATTGCTATGCATAGCTGGACTTGATTAGCCTTGCCATGATCCTTTTCTTTGAATCTTTCTTCCAAATACAACACTAATCTATTTTTAATAAATGTAGGTTAGTGGTCTTATTGTTTAATTATTGTTTAATTTTATTAGTCGATAAATCACATTACAACTACTTGTTGCCTTCAGCTTCCTAATGCGATCCACTTGGGAACCAAATTACGACTTTTTGAAGAACACTTATTTCTTTTACAAAACATAGCCATCTCTATTTTCTGTATGCTAGTATACATCCACAGAGATCAGGCCATCCACTCAGCATGGAGCTGCAGAGAACTTTGTCCCAGGTAAGTTCTCCCCTAAACTTTGTACACTTCCATTTCTACTTTTCTGGTTTTAACAATGACTCCCTCCTGAAAATGTTCAGGAAAAGATTTATTTTCTTGCTAACTTGCTGTTAAGCCTCCCTGTGGATGGAAATCTGCAGGGGATGATGATCCCAGTGGGAATTACTGGATGTGGATGCCAGGAAAGATGAGGTCTGCGCAGACCAGGGAGTATTGAAGTGTCCTTTGCCCATCAGTCTCACGTGTAGACTTTGGGAAGCTGAGATTCGTGCCACATCGTGGTCCTCTTGTCGTGTCCCTCTGTTCTTGTGGTGTTTCTGCTGTCATGTGAGAGGTCCCACAGCCACATATGCCCTATAAACAGATGTTAGTGTGGCATCTTTTGTAGGAAAGCCTTGAAATTCCATTGGATAGTCGTGTTTACCTTTATTATTGTATTTATGACCCAGGGGCAAGGCCTAAGGGCTAGGACTAATCTGCCCTATTGGGGCTGTGATCCTTGTTCCCTTCTGTTTTACATCCTAGACAGGATTCATGTGTACCTTGTGGATAAAAACAAACAAAAAACACCTCCATTCCTTGGGAAATCAAAATGTTTTGAGTTGCAGTTGCAGATGAAAACTGTGAAGTGTCCGATCAGAGGGGAAAAGGACTCAGGATACTCAGGATAAAGCCGTGACCATGAGACAACATTCAGACCAAGAGCTTTTCCTGCTCCAGAGTGTATTTCTCTCTCTAGTTTTATTCCTCAGTTGAATTTATTCAATTGCTAAGTGACAAATGTCTACATCTGGGTGGTTATTAGTTTCTTTTACATGCTTGCTCTTTTAGTGACATATAAACTTTAGTTTATAGGAGAGTAAACTGTTCCCTGTTCTTGGAGGTGAGTGCCCTCCCTAAATGTCAGTCTGCAGAACTGCTGCCTTCCCCACTGCTCTTTATTTACAATGCAGAAGGGAACAGCTCCAGCAGAAATTACATAGACAAGAGATGGACTGTTGCAGTGACCCCAATACTGGATTGTAAGAATACCTACCTAGATTGTGGGACATCTGGGTTGAAAATCTTTACCAATACCCAATACGCCTGTCACTGGCATAGTCCTATTTGGGAATACTGGCCATATTAACAGCCCCTTTCCTATTTGGCTTGGGTGAAACACTGTGTCCCTTTTGAGTCATTAGTTCTGTTCTGATTTTTGTAAATCTTGTCAGACCAAGGTTGCCATCAAAATGTTTATATGTCCCTGGAAGGGTTTGTTTTCATTGAATTGGCAGTTTTTGGTGGTCACTTAGACTATTTTGTTCCCAAAAAAACTATATATTTTGTAATAGATATTTTTAAAATCTATTTCAAAAAGAAAAGGAAGGCATACTAATTATATGTTCAGCAAAAAATTACAAATCTGGTTAAATATGCAGTAATAGCAGATGAGCTCAAAAAATTTGAAAGCTCTTCTGTTCACCCAACTATCAGGATGTATAGACCAGGGTATTGTATACATTCATAGGTTCTTGGTTCCAGAGAGCCTAAAATAGATAGAAACATATCAAAACTTTTATGTTAGCAAAATCATCTCCAAGCATATTTCAGAATTTTCCATCAGGGGATCTTTGACCTAAGCTTGGAAAATATATTCTGCTTTTCATTATGTTTCTTAGTCATAGAGTGACACTTTAGGTTCATTTCAGCAGCCAATGCCATCAGACTCAGGCGTGAGTTCTCCTGTGACAGCATTAGATCAATCATGTTTTAAAGAATGCAAGTAATTGCTCCTACTCCTTCTTCCTAGATACTCCAAAACTGACACTTTGGGTTCATGGCAACCTGAGTTGCTAACACGGGTTGAAAGGTGAGAGAAAAGTATTTCAAACTTGAGTTTTTAATACTCTTTTCTAAAACAAGTTGGCTTCAAAGAAAGAAAAAGAATATTTTGAAAAGTGCTACAAATCTTGGGGACTTGACTGAACTCGGAGCACTGTTGGTCCTTACTGAACATACACTAAGGTTATAATTTGAACAGGTAAGTCAGGATACTTGAAGTTCACATGTCTGTAATAACCTCTGTGAGCCAGGTCTGTAAACGGACCTTTCCTACACTAATAGACCTAAATAGGCAGTAGAAAATGCCACATAGGTGTGCCACCCTGGTAAATTCCTCATGAAGGGCCAGTATGTGTAAGAAATGGGTTACAAACCCAGTGAATGAGCTTTTTTACATGCTGTAGGTGTTCCTAAAGGCAATCGTGCTAAACTTTGCTAAACTTGCACTTCCTCTATTCATAATCTTGTACGCAGGCAGTGGAAATTCAAGCCAAGCTAAATCCAGACTAGAAACAGTCTGTGTGTTTTTCATAGTGATGGCAAGTAATCACCAGAGCAAATGTGAGGAGTTCTTGTCAGCTGTCTGTTGCTGGTATCTCTTAAACTGAGATTAGACTTTTTTTTTTTTTTTTTTTTTTTTTTTTTTTTTTTTTTTCTAAAACAGAACTGCAGTTGAAATAGGGTGAAGTCCTAGGTTCTGCATTACCCAGAAAGTCACACTAGATAATAGCAACGTTTACTCCTGACTCTGTAGCTTCAAGGTATACATTATTGACAATGTGGTAAAGCTGCACCACCAGAGAAGAAAGGCTGTGGGCAGTAGAAATTAAGACATATTGTGCTATCAGTATGCATTCAGAGAATATTCTCTCTAGCTTTACTGCTGATGTCCTGTTAAGAGGAATGTCCTACACATTTCTTTTTCTCCTCCAGTGTCCCTCAAGAGGCCCTGATGAATGAGAAGGCCCTTTGAGGGCATCCCGTGGTGGCATATCCTGAAGGCTTAGCTAAATGCTCTTGCAGGTGAAGGGGGATGAGACATGCTAGGACAGCAGTTTCTTTCCTCTCCCTTACCTCACGCCCAGATGAAGCTTATTGCTGACATTTTGCTCAGTGGCAGGAGGGCGGACATTGAAAGCAGTAAAGATTAAATCTTCTCCCTCCTTTGGGTTTTCTTGCAGGTAGCAAGTCAGGATGGGCCAGCACAAATCCCACCAGACAGATAGAGATGCAAAAGGTGAGGGAGTGGTACAAGCACTGAACTTTCTCCCTCCTGCTTGAAAATGCTCCAACCAGCCCATCGCAGGCTTCATCCACAGGTAAAGACTGATAATTGGTAGTCACCGTGTGTGATTAGGTCATGACTGTAAGAACTGCTACAAGGCTGGAGGTAAGGAAGATATACCAGGACAGTTCTGTCTCTTTTTTGTGCCTGAAACCCTGCAGTGCTCTACAGAGAAATGAGAAGCGAAAGGTTATATTGATAAACTTAATCATCTGAATCTGTTTTTGATGTGCCCTTGATACTGTAAAATCAAAACACTGCACCCCTGCCAGGCATTAAAATGCCAGATTTGAGGATCATTAAAAGCAGCAGCATGCTTAATCCTTACAGAGCAGCACAAATCTGCTCCTCCCTTTCTATACATGATTTATTTTTTAATAAGGGCGACCAAGATGGCAGCCCGTGCAATGCTCTGTGCTGCGCAAGCTGCTCGGCAGCAGGTTGTGATGATTTGCAAACTCTCTCTGCAGCGTTAATGTCTATGTGAACAACTTGGAGGAAGCAGTGCCTTCTTATTGCTTTAAATGCTTTCCCCTATTATACGGGACTTCTGCATTCTTGGTTAAGAAGGGAGTTGCAGGACTCATTATGTGGATATGAATTTTTAAATGGTGTATCTTTATTATGTTCTGGTTTCCTCCACGGACTCCCAAGTACCCAGGGTACAAAAGCTCATTCCCTGGGTCTTTGCACTGCTGTCTGCCCATCATCAGTAGGTGCTAACTGGCCGTTTTCGTAGGCCTGGATTATTAGCTTCATTCTCAAATAGTATGAGATTGGGTGTGGGACCAGATGAATCTCCAGCTGAGTTCTTAGGAACACAAAATGCAATGCATTAGAGGCAGCAGGAATTTGAGCCATTGTCCCAGCTCAGTGTGGCACCAGGAGTTCCCTGGGGTGGGATTCAACTCCCAGGTAAAGTCTGGAGCCTTCTGGACAGGTGCTTTGGACCTCACAGTGTCAGTATATTCAGAGAGGCTTGGTGGTGTTAGCCCCATACACCAGCCATCCACATGTTTTATACAGGAAAAGATGGCTTAATGTGTTCCCACCTGGGAAAAAAAAAAAAAAGGAAGCCAAGTAACCAACTTACGTTGTGTGACTTGGTAGTGGCCCTTCACCCTTTTCGACAAGACTCACCATCCCCATCCTCATCACCACAGCCTCCTTGCTTAGGGGCTGTCCCCTCTCCTGCTCTGCCAGCTGCATGTGGAGCATTCAGCATTCAGCTGGGGCTGCAGCCAGCAGAGCCCCAGTGGAGGGGGACTGGTGGTAGGCACACAGCCCTGATGGGGGTGTAATTTCTTCCTACAGCAGAAATTTTGCATTTAGACCAAGCAGCTCAGGGCATAGACATGTCACAGGTCAGTCTGGGATATGGCTGACATGTACCAGAGATTTTCTGTCCTCCCACTTTTCTCTTTTGGGATACAAGGCTATTATGCTAACCTTTATGGAAAGGTGAGGTTTTAAAGTAGGAGAGGACAACCACAGGGAAGGCAGGCAACAATGTGTGAACAACACATGAGTGAGGAAGGCACCCGCTGTCCTGGAGCATTTTCAAATGTTAAGAAAATATAATTGGGGGCACAAGTTGAAAGAGTGCACAGGGAGCTTTTAAAGTGGAGGGCTGGTGCTTACATGAAGGATGCCTCTCTGATCTTGGCAGCCTCCAGGAGCTGTCATATTCAAATGGCTGAAGGATTAGGAAAAGAAGTTCCATGCGGTGGACAAAATAAGGATCACATTTACCCTTTCCTTTCAAGTCCTCGTCTGTCATTCTGAGTCTTTGCTAAATAAACAAATCCTCACAATGTGAGCTACCATTTATTTGTCTGCATTTCAGACATAAACCTCCTTCTTTTATGCTCTATTTTGTGAGCCAGGGAGGCCATTCCGAGACCCTGGGGAAATGCAGTTGTGCATCTAATTTCCTGCGTGGCGAAGGCAAAGGTTTTCAAACATATCTGATGACTGTGGGCAACCACTCTGTGAGAAACATAAAGGGAACCTGCAACTCAGAAAATGCTGAGCCTTTTGAAAGCTGTCTGCTGGGGGGGGGGGGGGGGATAAAGGTTTGCTTGTTTTTTCCTTTTTTAAGCTTGCAGATGGAACTCAGCTCTTATGAGAGCAACGGATGAGTAGCATGGATATGAGCCAGGCGTAGGACTGGTAGGCTGTGTTGCGACTGCCCCAGATAGATGTGTTGATCCCTTGGCGTGAAGCATCCTCTGCTGTTCCCATCCCAAACAGCTCCTCATCATGGGCTAATGATAGAGCTGTGGTGTTGATTATCCTAACACACAGGGAAGGTTATAAAGGAGCCTGGTTTTCATCAAAGATTGAACTGGGAGAGTTCATTTCCCACTAGTCAAGCCAAAAGTTTTCAGACCAGCTGGGTTTGTTTTCCTGATGCTCTTGTACAAACTCACCCCACTTGTGTGGCCCGGAGACTGAAATATCTGAAGCTTGCCCTGTGTTTGCTAAGGGTGCATGAGCTGGTTCAAGGAGCAATGAAGACAGGAGCCTCAGATTCCGGGAGCCTCAGATTCCTCTGTTGTTTTTTTTGTGTGTGTGTGCTGAAGGATCGAAAGGCATCTCCCAAGTTATAAGTGCACTCCACCACTGAAATGCTACCATTTTTAGGATGCTCCATGAATGTCCTGAGGGATGGAAAAAGCTAGGGGTGGCATGTATTGTATAGCTGGGTGTACTGGGGTAAGTAGCCAAAGGTCCATGTCCTTATGACAAGATGTTCTATGAACACCTGAATGACCATGAGGCATAAGCAGGATTTAGCTCATGAACACCTGAATGACCATGAGGCATAAGCAGGAATTAGCTCTCATCTGAGGGACCAAAGTATTCCTTTTCTCTGTTTAGTAATACTGAAAGGCTCAACAGACCCCACGAGGGTTTGAACTGCTGCCTAGAAGACACTGATAAACTTCAAATGTGAAGTTTTATAATGACACAGGGTATTTTGCTGTATGTGACCTTGTGTAGTTAGAAGACAGATTTCATGTTTCCACCACTGTGGTAGTTCTTTCTGTGCTTCATCTCCTTTTTAAAAAATTATTATTATTATATATATATATATTTTAAAGAAACTAATCCTGTCCCAAAATCAAGCCCAAATCTCCAACAGACAGCACTGCCCACAGCATATGAAAAGACTCCAAGGGAAATATTTTGAAAATGTTGCAATTTGTTATCAAAAAAAAAGAAAGAAAGAAAAGAATATTCACTGTGCTTCTGCCAAGAGAGTTTGGCTTGGCTTGGCTCTACTCCTCCTTTGTATTCTGATCCACAGCTTAGAAGGGAAAAAGAGACCAGACAACCCAAGCCAGCAGTTCCCCATGCTCCCAGACATCACCTGCTCCACTGCAGGGACGATCTGGGGACATTGCCCAGGGAGGCTGATGGCATGGAGGGTCATAAATAGGGGTCCTTGTCTGGTCCCATCACCAGCTTACTTACAATACTTTTGGCAGGCAGCTCTAGCTTTCTGTCCATAATGCACTACTAATGCACTGCAGGTAATAGCCTGCAGTTTCGCTTGTGAAGTGCTCTGAGCTCGGTTTATCTCATTATAAATGTGGTAAATGTGATTGTTTTCTTCCATGGAAAAGATGAAGCTCAAGGTTCATCTCAAGGCAGTGAGATTACAAGGGTGGTGTAGCAGATAGAAGCTGTGTCTTGCTTTGATAGCTTCTCCTTGAGGAACAGATGAAGAGGGCAGCCACTTTTATCTGTTGAGAGAGTGTTTTTGGAAGGCTTGAAGGTGCTTTCTTCTCTCTCTCTTAGAAGCTATTAATTTCTGTTTTTTCTAAATTCTGTATTGTTTGGCATCATTTATATTACAAACATGTTGTGTGTATTTTAAAACATAAGAAAAAAAGGGCAGATTGATAATGTTGAGTAAAATAATTCAAACGATTTCAAAAGGATTTTTGACTGTGGTGAAGGTAGAAAATTTTGTTTGGAATGATCTTTGCATTTCATTAACTTATCCTGGACCTCCTCATTATTGCCAATGCAAACATAAGCCAAAGAACATTGATATGACTACAAAAGAGTTTTTCTTTGAATTAGTGCTGTTGCATGGCCTGAAACAGCACTAGCTTTATGCTTAAGACACAGAGCACCAGCGGGGATACAAACAGACCAGAGTTTGCTCTAATGGACACGGAGAATATGCATATTCCCTGGAAGAAATTCTCCCAGCAAGGTCTGGCTCTGTATAACATGTTCTGACTGTTTAAACAGCTTTTCATTATTTCCCAGATATATTTTTTCTCCCTTTACAATATTGCTGCTTCTTAAAGAGCCTTCTGTCGTGCTGCTGAGACCCTCCCAAACATGAGCACATTGGCACTAGCTGGCCCATTTGATGCATATTCACAATTAATGAATACGCCATAATTTGTATCCACTCAGCTGTCCCCTAGTATGGTGGCACCCGAGTGGATACAGAGGTTTTAAATGTGAAGGGCTGATTAAAAAAAGAGGGGAAGGCAAATTTCACACTTCAGTTAGTACTTGAGTCAGTCCCTCTGCTGCAGATTGCCTAATGCAGTCGGCTGCTCCCCACAGCTGCTGCAAACACGAGAAGCAATCCTGCTTGCCCCAAAGTCTCTGGTTAACAGCAAAGGTCATGGGAAAGCAATATTGTGGTATTTGACAAGTTAACGCTGCAATTAAAGAGAGGTTAGGAAATAAAATCCTGCTGATGGTTGGCTTATAAACGTTGGATCTCTGCATTTTGGGTGATATTCAGGACAGATGCCTATGAAAAGCAAATGAAGTCCATCCCTCTTGCCCAGCCTGCAGAAGTGTGTTTTCACACCAGGAAGGGCACAGACAGGATCCAGCACTGTTCAGCTGCTGGCCACCAAGGTGGCACTTGGCCATTTGTTCTTTTCCTCCATCCCCAGGTTCACACTCGTGGCCTCTTTCAGACCACCCACCTTCACCTCTCCCACTTCCTACCCAGTTTCAGCTCAGCTGTAACTCAGCCAGGAGATGGAAAGCACAGGGGACTTTGCTGCCAGTGGCAGGGTCTGCAGAGGGACAGGTTGCTCGGTGCTGCATGGAGGTGAGCAGGGTACGGAGGTGGGATGGGGACAGAAGGACACGGCGTGCACTGCCATTAGCGTGTTGGCAGCTACCTCTACTTTGGTCCCCCTGAAAGTTATCATTCTGGTTGCATGGCAAGCAGCCCACTGCAGGGACTGAGTAGGATGCTGGGGCCTCTCTAGGAGCAGCAGAAATCTTCACACAGCACTTAGGGGCTTTTATACCAATGGGGAGCAGAGACCACAGAGGAGCAGCCTAAACCTCTCTGTTGTATATCTCTCTTGGGGCAGGGATGTGTGTGACAGCAAGGGGACCTGTCTGGGTACCAGCCCAATCCAAGATTATTTTCTTATGGTGCTCAGTGGCTGGAATGGAACGACAGCTCTTGGTGCTGCCCCAGTGCAGAGCTGTGCAGCAGGACCTCTGCATGTGCATGCCTCCTTCTCCCTCTTCTCTTACAAAAATGTCCTTGAAAAAAAATTCAAGCAGTGTGTGATGCTCATCCCTGGAACCCTCTGTGTTATTCCCCAGCTGAAAGACCACACTTCTGAGATGTGACATTTATCAGGAAAATGAAAAAAAATAAGAAAAAAGAAGGAAAAAAAGAGATATTTGAATGCCCTCAGATTGTGCAAGCCCTTGAGCATGTTGGAGAGAAGCAATTCCTCAGATAAAGCTCTCTGTGGAAATACCCCAGGGTGCTTCATCTCTCTTGCTCCCACCGCCCAGGTGGGGGTGGAAAGCTTGGTGGAAAAATGCAGGCCAGAAGGGACCACAGAAATACCTGGTCTGTTCTGATCTCTGCAGAAGAATGCTTTCCAAATTGCCTTCCCATAGGATACAGGAGCGTAATGGCAACCCTCTAAGAAAAGCAGGATCTGCAGAGGGAAGAAATGGGCACCGAGTAGATGGGTGAAGGGGGTGCCTCTACACACAAACTAAAATTCCTAGGGGTGTCTCTTACCTTTCCTGCTCAGACACAAATCACTTTTTTCCCCTCTTTTTCTCTCTTTTTGTCTTTCATTTTGAATGGTATTTTCATTTTGAAGGTATGAGACGAAGTTACTTAAGTTACCAAGCACAGGGACAAAACATCCGTGACCCATTCTGTCTGCAAATTTTGCGTGAGACCCACTGAAGCCTGCAGTGGGTAAATGGACTCTCATAACTCTATTTCCACTCCCTTTTGTCCTGTCTGCTGCTCTCTGAAATAGCTTTCCTTTCCTTTGGTTTATTAGATTTGCCTGAACCTGGCTTTGTAACATTTTGAAGTGGCCAAGACCTCTCCTGACCGTTATTGCGGGCTGATGTGCTGTGCGCAGCTCACTGCTGCTGCCTACAAAATGCTCCTGAGTGCTTGCAGTGGTTTTTGTAAGGCAAAAGGCCAGGAGAAAACTGGAGCAGTGCCCCATAGTGGTCTGTGACAATAGGTCCATTGTAGTCCTTCGTATTAGATTTCAAATGCTATTATTGAAGATGGCTGGTCAGAAAATGGAATTTTCATTCTGCGGAAAACTCACAATTTTAGTTTTCAACCCGGCTCAAGAAGTCAAAATTAAATACTAGCTGAAGTCTGGGAAATTTTTGTTCCTGAAAATTTGAAATGGCTTTCTTGAAATGCTTCGTAATAGTAATTTAGAACATTTTGCTCTTATTTCTACTGTCATAATAGTTGCTAAAATTATTCTATTGAAACAAAATGATTTGAATGTATCACAATGAAATGTAATTTCACAGTGAAAGCGCTGATGGAATTTGATATTTTCCTGGAAAACTTCCCAATTTTGTCAAGAAAACCACCACTTACTGTTGTAAAACTGAGTAAGCAGCCTTTTCGGACTTGTTTTTATTCCATTGTCATTTGAGATATTTTGTGTAGAAACAGCAAAAAATCAAAGCCAAAGAACAGAAAGTCAGATTTGGATGTTTTGTTTTTTTTTTACTATAGATAACTAATGTGGAGAAAAGGGGCCATAGTTTTTGTTTGTTTGTTTGTTTTGTTTTGTTTTGTTTTGGTCTGGGTTACCTCTGACTTTCTCTTCAGTTGCGCTAACAATTTAGTCCCATTGGGTTCTCTTGCTCCTTAGTGGTACTTCTCTAATCACGGAGACGTCAGTCCAGCAACTGATGACAGGAAAATCCATTAAAGCCTTATGAGGACCATCTTCCTGCTCTTTTTCCTTCTTAAAAGGAAGGTGCTGCCTTACAGCAGCACCAGGCTGTGGTACCAGGCCTGAGAAGTCATCCTCCCTCGGTCCCTGCTGGACAGCCGGCCACGTGTGCTGCACACAGAGCAATTGGCCATGCCTCACATCTGCGTCTGCACAGGATGCCTCCAGTCCCTCTCTGCAACATTCTTAGTGTCTGCTGGATGCTCTCTGATACAGGCTGTGACTTTATTTAATTTTGGAACAGAGCTTGAAGGGCTGTGATGGCTAGACAGGGATGTGGGGAGGGGGGTGCAGGAGATGACAGGTATTAGATGCTGTCTCACAAACTGCTTCGCTTTCCGGATAAACACCTTCCCATCCGTGTATTTTGAAGGCCAGTCATCCTTTGCACCACTTGGGAACTATAAATGACAGTATTCTGCATCATGTATGCAGAGGGGCACCATTAAGGCTTACAGGGTCTCTCGGGTGGGAAGATCCCACCCACACCGAGTAATTCACGGCACGGCAGCTCCCTGTAACACCAGTACTCCTATTGCTTCTAACATGCCAGCTTTTAGGCAGGGGCATAAAGCCCACATTATTAGCATCCAAGACACATTTCTATTAATAGCTGTTCACTGGTTCTAAATTAGATCAGCATATATTAAAGGTATGTAGCTGAATTAAACTAGACTGAATATAGAGCTACTATCAGAATTTCCACATTTTTAACTGGATTTTTCATTGTCTTCTTGTCTTTATAACTACAACAAATTTTTCCTTAGGATGCTGCCTTGACAAAATACAGGGCTCTTACAGAGAGATAATAAATAACCTGGCATACATTTCCCCCCCACCCCACTCCCTGCTGCTGCATGATTGAATTTTTCAGCACCTAATAACAGTTCTTGCCAGCACAGCAATATCATTTCTAAATCTCAACACACAGGGAAAAAAAAAAAAAAAAAAAAAAAAAAAAAAGTAAGTTTAGACAATATTGAAGTGAAGCAACTAAAAGTTGGAATTGAATTCTTGGCACCGAGTGTGAAGTCTGCCATTTATTCAACTTCTAAAACATCCCAGGCTCCATTTCAGAACAGGCTATTGTGGATATTTTAATTCAACATCTGAGGACTTTGTGACTTCATTCCAGGCTTTTAAAAAGTCTATTAAATGTTCCAGTTGCTTTTGCAGAAATCACAATTGTCCTCTATGACTGACTGCTTTTTTGTTATTGGGTGTGTGGTGTTTTTTTTTTTTTTTTTCCCCTTCCAGCCTCAATAATTCAGACCTGTTAAGTGCTGACTATTTTTTTCAGCATATTGAAGACATAACACCAGCACTGAAATTTCAGCCAGGTACTGTACCTAACCCTTTCTCACTATGAAAATTCATAGGATTTCCAAAAGACCCAGCTTGTTCCCACTCACAATGCAACTGTGCCAACTGATTCTAACACTTTTGACAGAGATATGGTGATTGGTGAAGGCAGGCGAGGGAGAATAATGTATCACCAGAGTATAGGATCAGTCAGCTTTAGCAACAACAACAAAATCCAGCAAAGCTGTCTTCAAACCGAAATTGAAAGTAATGTTTTCAAAAGTAGCCACACTCTTCCAGTGGGATTCACTTGCTCAGGACATCACATGCCTGCAGGTCCAGGTACCTGATGGGGTTATCACAATATAAACTATATAGCCAACAGGTGCTTCCATAGCCCCTACTGCAATCTATAACACCCACTGCTATCTATATACTCATGGCCCTCTGTAGCACTATCTACTGGACAGTGCTGCAGAAATGTCTGCATGGTCATTAGCTCTACTTGGGCGAAGGGATTTTATTTGTTTTTCTTACTCACACTGGTCATTCAGTTCAGCTAAATGTGCCAAATCAGAAATACCGGAGTGAGTTTTCTTCCTGTCTCTTTGAGAGGTGCTGCACCGAGCTGGGGACAGGAGGTTAGTGAGGAGGTTTGATGTGTCATTTACGTTAACGAGAGGAAATGAATAATGAAGTGACTCGATGCCTGTGCTGTTAAATGCTGTGACCAGAAATGGAGAGTGCTGGAAGTGAAAACACGGTTCAGGAAATGGTCAAATACATGAAAAGAAAACTTGTCATTTGTCTGTAGGTATTGATTTTGGAAAAGGCTGGGTAGGTGGAGGTAAGGTAGCTGTTCTAGTGGCAGATCATTAAACACGTATATCAATTCACCTAGTACCCAGTCTTTTAGTCATCTTCAATTAAATGTATTATCATTCCTGTTGCATATCCTTCATAATAATGTTATTTGGGTTTCACAGTGTCGAATAGAGCACTGTCCTTGTGCAGCTAGCAAGTGGAAGAGAGATACAGGGCTTGTGTTATTCAGCAGCCCAACAGCAGACCTGAAACTAGACAGCAGATATTCTGTTTGTTTCCCTAACCACAAGGAACTGTTGCTTTTTTTTTTTTTTTTCCCCTGCTTGCTATTTTAGGAGATTTACAACCTAAAACACTAAAAATTACACCATAATAAATGTACATGTTGGTTTATTATGATAATACGCAATGAATATTTTATGACAACAATGTTGATCATAACTTAATATTATGAAGAAACTCAATTGCTCATGGACTCTCAGTTGTTTTAGTGCCAATCTGGGTTAATTAACCATATGAGAGAATTTGCCTCAAATTTATTGTGTTGTAATTAAGCTTGAGAGTTGTCCATTAATGCTGAATTCTTGTCTGAGTCTGCAGTGTTTGAAATACAGACTTTTACTCTGAAGTGGACTGCTATATGCTACTCTTGGTACAGCTCTAGCAATGTACTAAAAATCAGTGTAAGTCTAGCTGGTATGTGTGATTTTCCAAACAAGAAGATACAAAACTTGGAGCTGTGGTCCTGGTTGTTAGTTGTGAATTTGTTCCTAGCCTGGTGAAAAGAAAACTGCTGGGGTTGGCTGCCCACTCAGCCTGTCTTTGTGGACAGCTAACAAATGCTGTTCTCCTTCAGCACATGTTCTTCAAACATGTGGAATGTGCAATAGTGGAAAAGAGCATCTATAATTACAGTCCCAATTTCTTTTCTTCAGCAAGTGCATGGCCCAGTAGAACACCCTTGTCTAACGGGATCCTATCTGCTTTGAGAGCATTTTGGTTTTCTTTCAGAAGGATCTGAATATTACTCAGCATTGTACGTAACAGCGATGTGGGTATAGTGAGTGTTCATTCAGACACATTGAGGTTTTTTTATTATTATTATTTTTGAAATCCAAGTGAATATGTGCCTGTTTAAAGTGGGATCAGTTCAAGAAAACTTTGGTACTGGTCTATGCAAGGACTCATATTTTTGGATGTATAACATGATGTATTAACCTCTCAGCTTTAAGCCCTTTAGGTCCTGGGAATTCATAGCATAGCTTTGGGATGCATGGAGGAGAACTAGATGTTTGCTAGAGTAAACCATACAGTACTGAGGCCACCATAGATTTTCTGCTTGTGGCAAAATAAAAGGTTCTGCAGGTGTTATTCCGTTGGGGTGAGCAACGAGCTCACCCCAACCAGCCACTTGCTCAGAGGATAGAAGGCTGCTGGTGAGGATTGCTGAAGTTTCTTAATTTCGTCTCTCCTGGTCTTTGATTAACAGACTGTCAAGGCTGTTCTTCATTTACAGCACTGCAGCAGTGGCAGGTATAAGCAAGACAAATGTTGCTTTGATTGTATTTGACTGGGACAATGCAGTCAATCGTGACCCCAAGAACTTACTGGATGTGTCACTGTCAATGTGTTTTCTCAGAGCATGAGCACTTCAATCCATCATGGTAGTAACCCAAATCCAATGGAAGCACAAGAACAAGTAGTGCCTTGATACAGAATGTTTTCAGACTGGCGACAAAATATTTTTAGGTTTTGTTCATTCTGGCTTGTGACCAGTAGCCCTTGAAAACACATGTGCAGAAAACAAACCCCTTGCTGACCAGAGGGCCAGCTGATTGAACCATTTTCTGGAGTGTTTCTCAGCCCTTCAGCTGGAATCTTTAGTCCTTTTTAAAATGAACAATTAATGAACTGTGGTCAGATTGGGCTGTCTGCTCTCAGGGCAGCCCTAGCACAGCCAGTGGTCTGCAGAGGCTGAGCAATACCACACACTGTTGTGACTGTTTTTTGGTCGTGTTTGATTTGTCATTTCTACAGAGCTCAGTACTGTAGATCGGAAAGACAGGGGCCAAGCAAGGCAAAAGGAGACAGAGCTCTGCTAGACACAGCCCCTGGAGAGAACAGCCCAAGCACCAGAGGTGCCGTTTTTACAGTGAGTAGCTGCTTTCTCTAAACAGGACTTATAATTCTTGTCTGACCATCTTTGTCATTTAGTAATTTATTTGCTTCAGATTACGTTTCTGAGCTGAGAAGCCTTGGACTAGGCCTTGAGGTCAAGATCAACTCACTTGGCTCTGTCTCTTGCAGTAACACAGGGCAGCATTGTGGTGGTTCTGCTGCCCCCAGTCCTGCTTGTCCTCTCCACTGCACAGACCAGAAAGGCGTGAGCAGCCCCAGCTCAGCAACCCGCATGCCAAGGAGATGTGGCCAAGGGTGCTTCCCAGCCACAGCCTTACACTCCTGTCCTCAGGTGAGAGTTTCCTTAAAAGAAGAGACCTACAAAGGTATGAGTCCCCTCCCAGTCTCCTTCTTGAGGTCATTGCTTTAGCTTTGGGCTTACTGACATCTGTCTGGGACACAGGTTTCAGCTTCACACAGTCTTGCTTACTGAAATGTCCTGTATGGTGTATGTTAGCTTGTAAAAAGCCATCAGTGCTTGTCCACCTACTTACAGTGAGAGGTGAATACTCAGACTCTTAATGCTGTTTCAGCATACCTCTGTCCCTTGACCTATCTGCCATAAATTAGGTACTTCTAACTGCAAAATGGGAAACAATATACACCTGATTCAATTCCTTTATTTTGTGACCGAAGTGTGTAAGTCACATCCTTGATACTATTTAAGCAGTATGGCATATATTTAATGGAGACAACATCTATCCTGCCACCAACATTCCAATATTATAACTAAGTACTTTGCATTGATATTTATATTTCCAGAGCATTAATATTTTATTTTCTACAGAGTTCAGACATTGGAAAGATTCAAATACTTGCTGGATTGTGTATAATTCAGCACCCAAGAACTATTCCCAATGCCTATTAACAAATCAATCCACTATGTTGGAGAATAGCTTCAAAATCAATTACTACAATATCTCAAGTCATCAAGGACATTTTCTTAAAAATCTTTCAGCTAAAATATAGTGATATAGTTAAGGAATTATTTAAAAGAAAATTTGTTAGTGTCCTAAGTTTGTGCATGTAAGAAAGTTTGTTCTACTATGACATTATTTTATCATTAATTAGCAGTTCTAGGAAGATTCCAGTTATGGATCATAGATGATTCTCCTAGGCACTGAAGAAAGCATAGCAGAAAAGATTTTTAGGAGATGGTTGTTACCATGAGGAGCTACTCAATACAAGTAAGTACATTGGAGTGTCACCACACCTACACACTGACCTTGTAGATGCAGTATGTATCTATACATGAAACAAAAGCAAATGGAAATGTATCAGACTAGAAAGCCAACACTCTCACTGCAGTGTTTTTATGTGCAAAAAAAAGTGAGACATTTTTCCATGCAATAGTTGTTTGTGTTTTCAGTGGCTGAAACTGAATTGCCTGTAAAAGCGCATTATGTAAACTGGCAGTGCAACATTAGCCGTTGCTCTAGAGAATCTGCAAGGTAGGAGGTGGTAATCAAGAAGAGTTGGAAATAGTCCTCATAAAAGACCATTGCTCCTAAAAGTGTCTCTTTAACCACATGGTTAAAATGCTGCATGAAATTACTCTTGTACTCGGGGAAGCCTGATGCTGCTAGCATGTCCTGAGGCAAACAGTATCTGGACATTTTTAGCTAAGGTTTTGCCCTCCTCCTCTCTGAAACACCTGAGAATTCATGAGTTCACAGCACTGTCAGAAGAGAATGATCGCAGGAAAAGCTTAGATATTATGGAGCGTTTTTGTGATGCACAGAACCCATTTTTTAAGCAGGCTCACTTGATGTACTAGAATTGAAAAGTTCATATATAGCTTCAGTATAATCTTTGTAGACTGATAACATTTTGCATTTAATGAAGGATAAGTGAAATAAAAACTTTGTCTTGGAGGGGTTCATCCAAGGCACCGAATGCAGACATTTGCAAGAGCAGGATATCTAGTAGTAGACAGCTGGCTGAAAAAAATCCACAGAACAGCTACTGTTCACACCTACAAGCACTATAAAACATCCCATTTATGATCGATGTAAGACCTGAAGTAAATGAACAAATGCCACAAGTGTATGACAAAAAGAGGACAGAAGATGTTGAGGGAATCACCAACATCATACATCCCTGTGATAACAGGCCAATAAGTAAACAGATTTCCCTGAAGACTGTGGGAAAGAGAGAAGGCACATGATAGAGGCAAACCAGTAAAGCCTCAAAATTTCCTGCCAGTCTGGCCTGGCTGGATGGAAAATTCCCTCCTAGCCCCAAACCTGTCAGTTGAGTGTAAGCACTGTACACTTCAGAGAGCAGAATATCATTATGAGTCTCAGATAAGCAGTCTCCCTCATGTCAAAATTCAGCTGAAAAAGAAAAGAAGATGAAGAAAAAAAAAAAAGGCAACCAGACAGAAATACTCTGCATTGAAGAAAGAAAGAAATACGAAATCCTTGGTGTCCATAGCATGCAAGCAGTAGCAGCCTTGAAATATGAGATTTCTATCATGTGGCTACAGAGCTAAAATAGAAGTCACCAGACACCCGCTGTCCTTATGAACCTGCTCGGATGTATTAACAAATCAGACAAAATGCATTATGCTCAGGGACATTCCAGGATGATGAAAATGGAGTACAAGGTAGTGCCTTAAGGTGGTATAAAGCAGAGATATCCCGGTTACTGTTTCAAGAAAGAATCTGCAACACATGGCTTGTTCTGCTTTGTGTTAAGACAATCAAGTAATTGTCTTAATTACTTTTAATTTTACCTAGACTGTAACTTTCTCAGTGCAACTGTAATTAAGTAGTTGTTTTGCTACCTGATTAGGACTGTCTGTCTTTTTTAGGCTGTTCTGTATTTTCTCCCTTTAACAGGAAATGTTACGGGCCAGGCTGCAAGTCCAAGAAATTTGCCTGCTGGAGCTACTCCTTCCAAAAATAATTAATAGAAGATTGGTTACAGTCAGCCATAGCTTCTGCAAAAAAATCCCCTCAAATGGAATGGGAGCCCTCACACATCTGCTTGGAGGTTTTAATCCCAGCATAAGGTTTTGAGCTTGCATTTGTGACTTCAACCACCTAACACTGCGTAAGTCAAGTCAGACTTACTGGGGTTGAGGTCTTCTTTCAGCTGCACTACAAGAAGCACTTCTTCTCCTTGCCTTTTACAAAAAAGAGTGAGATTCAATGTGGAAAACAGCGTTGCAGTATATGTCCCCTGGAAATACAATTTTCCTTTCATACTTGAATAATAAAACTGCAACAGGGCTTCTTTCCAAGACAGGTTGTCCCACTCCTCCAGCAACCACGCTGCAGAGAACAGCTTCATTATCTCACAGCTGTCATCTTTTAACCTCCTTGGTAATAAGGTCTGCACCAAGCACCTGCTCTGTTAGCAGCTCCTGTCAGTGGGCTTCAGGCAGAGCCAGGGGTTATATCTTCCTGCCTTCCAAATTTGCAGATAAATTGGCAGCAACTGCATCAGCTGGTCCTTGGATTTTGGGATAGATACCAAAAACCCCGTCTTTCTTCTATTCTTCCCATTTTTAACAAACCTGCTTGAAGCCATGTTTGATATGGACAGCTGTTTTTCTTTTGGGTAACTGAAATCCCTAATGCTTCCTTTGGGCAGCACAGGGCAAGAAGTGATTAACTAAACAACATTGTTTGGAGCCAAGGAACTTGGCAGATGCTTGTGTCTTCAGTACCTTCACTCTTTTTGTGGTCTTGTTGGATAACTTCAGCCTCTCAACAGCCCCATAGGTGATTTATCAGGGGAGCTTCCTCAGCACCCAGCTCCTTGTTTCCCTGCAGGGGCTATGTGGGGATACCCATGAAGAATGGCATTGCTTCTGCCATCTTTGCCTGTAAGAAAGTAGCTAAAATAGGGAGAGATTGTGTCATCAGGGTGACTGCAGATGTAGTGTGGCCTTTGCTCTACCCATGTCAGAGATGGCAGAAGGGGAGCTGAGGGCCTCTCCTATGAGAGCAGCTGTCGGACTCAGAGGCTTCAAACAGATGTCAGAGGTGTTCAGGACCCTCTTGCCCAACACCCATCCACTGTGTGGGATGTGCAGTTACTTCACCTAGCAAGGTAAAGCAGTTACCTGTTAGGCTTGTCCTCAGACACAAGCTCAATAAAGGCTGGATTGGACCCTGGAGGAGTCTTCAGTTTAGGATATAGCCCAGGCAAACCCTGCCTTCCGTGGTTTGTGTTTGATAGCCCCAAGGGGAAAGACTTTGGTGTGACTTAGTTTCAGCCACAGCTGTGGACTATAGCAAAAGTACAGGAGAGTGAGTAATGCTCGAGGTGAAACAAGACTAAGCGGCTGAAGCAGCAGGGCATGGCACAAGCTGATGCACTGAGTGGTGAACTTTGCACACCTCGACTGAAAAATCTGAAAAATTTAATATATAAAACTTAGCCCTAGGATTTTTTTTTTCTACTGGTCTAGGATTAATCCCTGTTAAAATAGGCTTCTTGTTTGAAATTGAAAAATACACTTGCTGGTGTCACCTTATAAAAATTGCATTGGAAAAGGCATAGATCCAATTTAGAGGCCTCTGGCTGAATTCGTCACTACCCAACCTGACTGTATGGCCAATACAGGCAGGAAGCCAAAGCAATATAAGATGCCTAACCTCTTTGTTTGTCCTGGACTTCGAAGGGGCATGCAAAAAGACATTGAATCCAGGACCCTCAGGTTACATTCATATGAGCAGATTTGGCCTTTTGGTGGTGCTCCTATTTCACTTCCTTTCCCTCTTTCTCCCCCTACCTCTGTGCCCTTTGCTGTGAAATCTCACCTCCTCCTGCTGTCTCACTGGTGTCATAATGTGCACTCATTATTTAGGCTGAGTACCCAAAAGTGGCTGCTAAGTGGCTGCAGGATCACAAGCTTGCTTTCAAGGTGGATCTCTGAAAGAGAAGACAGCATCTGAATGAGAGGAATTGGCCCCATCTCCCCTTCACTGAGAAATGGATTTTCTTTAATGAAAATCTGACTCCTTTGTGCTAAGAATTTTAAATATGTTTTCCATTTACATAAGCAATAGGCTAAATCTGAAAAGTTAACGATTTTTCTAAAAGGGAGAAGAAGAATCAGCACATAAAGTTTGGAAACCAAGCCAGACAGCTTGGTTATGGGGAGAGGGATGGCTGGTAAGTGATGAGGAGGAAAGTGAGGCGTCAGGACTTGGAAGTTCAATACCCAGCTCTGATTCAGTGGGTAATGCATGAAAAGTTGCTTAACCTCTTTAAGCTTAGGTTACCATAATGGTACACCATAGTACTTAGTTATCTTCTGGGCATTTGAAAGATTTATGAATATGAGGCTTGAAAAGTACATTGCCATCAGAGGATGAGGAATATCACTATCCACAGATGCCAAGAAGTACTTGTAGTCTCAGCACTTCTGTTAAAGGCTGAACAGAGGAAGTGTTCAAAAATAATAACAGCAGAAAAAGGAAGCTGTTAGACTTTCCTGAATCTCCAGCAACACGTGGTGCTCATCCTTGTAGAATTTGATTTACTGCTGCTGGAGAACAACCATGTATTATTATCTCTTGTTATATGCCATGTACAATGCAGTCACTGTGCACAGAAATGCAGCACATGGTGAGGTGCCATGCAAATCCCATCGGCACCCCTGGAACAAGAGATGGGGGAGCAGCACTACTTGCTTCACAAGACAAGCTTGACCCTCAGCAGCCTGAGCTAGAGAATTACATGTTCAAGTTTGAAAGTCTTCAAATGAAAATCCATCCCTTTAAAGCTTAGAATTTTAGGCTCTAATTTTAGGTTTGACTGACTGTAGTCAGTACAATACTCCAGTTTTAGGTACTGCAGATATTGTAAGTCCTATACTCTTCTAACACCCTGTTGCTAGGAAAAGCTGCATTTGATTTCTTTTCAGACAGTTCAGATAGCAGTGAACAAAGTCAAGCGAGAAACAAATGCTTACAAAGCAGAACTTAACTGAGAAATATTTCCTGAGTCGAACTTGTGCTCTCTGTCCTTTTTTTGACTCACAGAAGTGGGGAACAAGCCCAGCTCAGGCTGCAATGGGAAAGTGAAGTAACAAAGAGTACTGTGTGGCTTTGATTACTGCTGGCTGAACAGTACAGATGTTCAGGCTTGACTGTCTGCGCAGCAACTGGCTGATACTGCAATATGAACAGCTTCTCCTCCAAAGCGAGCAGGTGGAGGAACACACAGACCTGCAGGCAGGTAGGTGTGCAAGAACAGACCCACTGCTGTAATGGTCCTGCAGCTCTAGGCTACCAAACAAGCTCAGGAAGGCAGGACTGCCTCCCAGTTCCCATGGAGGGATCTCCTCTCCGGATGCACGCAGCTAGCCCAGGTGGTGGAGCAGACTACAGCCTGGCACACAGAATCCACGCTGCACGAGCTAAGTGAGCATGGTAGAAATTCTGCTGACATTAATAATGTAATGCAGAGTTAAGGGAAGATTTTGGCATACTCCTCCTCATAGGTAGACACCAGAGACGTGTAAATAAAAGCACATGTGGAAAAGTCAGGAATTGCTTGTTGCTTTAGACTACTTTTGTTTCTCAGTAAGGGATGCATTAGCCCTTCATTTTGCTGGTGTAACTAAAATTATTAGTTATTCAACTTTGTGGTTTTTATTATTATTATTATTTATTTATTTGTCTGTTTGTTGTCTTTTTGTGTGTGTGTGTGTGTGTGTGTTGTGGCTCTTGGGCTGAGGAACTTAAAATAATGAATGTGCCATCTGTTAGCAAGTTTAGCTACTATTATTTAGATTATAACCAGGAGTGTATCTGACAAAATTTAACAGTCTTCCTAAAAAGGAAGGGGTGGAAGATAGAAAAGTTGAGCAGTGCAACAACAAGAAATAGGACACAGAAGTTGCAGGTCCTCTGAGCAAAGGGAGATGCTAGAGCTTTTAAACAAAGATGAGTGTTTGCTTCCTGCATTTACCATGGTACAAGGCATGCGTCCCAGCAGGCTGCTTGTGAAGGGATTTTTTCCATCACACAAACTTACGTGGAGCCCACGTGTCCATCATGTAAGCTGACACTCATCTGCACCAGAAAGCGCTCTTCTCCGTTCCCTCCCCTGGGACAAGTCTGCCTCTGGGCCCACTGATCCTCTCTTACCCTGAGGATTTTCTCAGTATACAAAGCAAATCTGGCATTCCTCATGGCCAAAGTACTACTTACAAGCTTCTCCCGTAGTGTCAACTGGCTAAATTAATTAGAGTCCAGCTAAATCAACATCCTCTAGTGCTTCTCTCTCCAGTTTGTGCAGTGAAAACCACAGTCTTCGTGTTCTTGGAGAGCAAATTGCTTTATGTGTTGTAATTGCAGAGCACCTCTGGCTGAGTAGCAGAATACTGAGGGTGATTTGCTACAGAGCTGGGGCTGTCAGTTCAGGCTTTGCACCAGACTGGGTGGTCATTTTGGCTGGGAAGCCAAAAGTGGCTTGGTTATCATGCAACCTATTCCCCTCCCTCGTGTCCCATTAGCTTCAGGACACAAGACATAACTGCACTATTATGATAGACTGGCTCAAGTTGATCTTGCTGTATCATTAGTGCTGAGGGCCATTCAGAAGGAAAAGGGTGTGAAGCAGAGGAAGCAGGGACTTGATGAGCTGGTATCCAGGTCAGTAATTGATAGTCTAGGGCCACCTGCCCATCTGTTTTTTCCACCAGGTCAAAGAGCTTGGTGAACATGTTTGCAATGGGAAAAGGTGATTTGACTTTGATGCACTTCCATTTCATTGATGATGTTTTGCCTTCTGTAATTCTGGAGAGAAACATCACATCTGGCTGCTGTGCCCTGCTTAAATGTCTCATTGAGAGACCTCATTCCTCAGATCCAGGAATGTGTGTCTGGAATCAGAAACAAGACAATCCCAAGGGCTAGTTTGGGCCTCTGGCTTGCTGGAAACCAGGCCCAGGCTTGTCATCTCTGCTGCATATCTTCTTGATTTGTAGAAGGAAAGATCAGCCTTAGGTGCACACTTGTCTGTTTATTCCTTGACAAAGCCCTTCATAAGTGCTCATACATTTTGTATTTGGTGTGTTTGTGCATTTCCAGCACACTCTCCCTGGCTTCTCTTGTCTGGAGCAGGCTTTTCAAATTCCTCTGCTCCTGCAATGATCTTTTAGAGTAAACACGGGTTTTGTGTTAACGTTGTTCACTAGGCAAATAATGCACAACTTACATGCTCCCTTCCTGCCTCTGGTACTGGACATCTCTTTGTGTGCTCCTTTCCCATGCTACTGGGGACCACAAGCACCCAGACTGCTTCCCGAGAAGGTGCTACGGTTGGAAGTGGTTTAACCACATCAGGATGATGCTTCAAGGACCAGGACTTGCTGGCTGGGAAATGGTGATGTGCCAGTGCAGCTCCTAGCTGACGTCTCTGTGCGGTGCTGCCTGTGACTGTAGCAGTGGAAGTCCCCTGTGCCTCCCTGCCTGGTGACTGCACTGGCTCTTCGCACGGTGGGGTCTGACCCTGGGTAGCAGACTACAGTGCTGCTGACTTTCTCCAGGCCTAGATGATGAGCACATTTTCAGAGCAACTTTGGCTTCAGTGTCTACCATCTACAGGTCTACCAAAGCCTCTGGGCTAGGTGTCCTCACTCCGTCCATCCCTTCTTCATGGCAGCTCCCACAAATCTCCTTCCCTCCCCATCCTATTATGTCTCCCAGAACATCCTCAGTCCTGCAAGGGTACTGAAACACATTAGGAATACTGGAGCTGAAAAAACAACAGGGTTGGAAAAGGAGCATAAAGTATCTTATTTGTATCTCATTATTGATTTATGCTGTCCCTTCAACAGATACTTCTTTTTCCTCCACTGATCCACTTATTTTAGTGGTGCTGGGAAGCCATAAAAGAAAATTAATTCAGTTTAATGTATTTGATGCATTTGTTAGAAAACCTGTCACTGAGTTTTTCAATAATTAGAAATAATTCATTTTATCACCTCTTTCAGGTCTTGACTCTATCAATATGAGTCGATTATAGAAATCTAAAGGTAAAGTTTAAGCCAGTATTGGGCTATATTCTTGTTGGAGCCAAAGCTTGGTGATAAATTGTTCATAAACTGCATCACAGAAGACTGCTTATTATGTCTTTGAGTTACATCACTGTCTCCCTAATTGGCTTTGATATTGCTGTGCTTATTTTAGGACACTTCTGATGAGTTAAGAATATTCTTTCTTCCACTTTGATACAAATGTTCTACCCGAAGATCTTTTTGCACTCTGTTCAAATTTTATTCTGATGCTGCATAGGACATTAAACCAATTTCATTGCATTAATTTTTGCCTGTCGGATTGCTTCCCCATTTCTGTGGGCACGAGGCGAAGAGTCAAGATTAAACTGAATAAATTTAACTTATATATTAAAATACCTGCTGAAAATAAACATCAGGTTCGTACAGCTATTTTGCCCTCATCTGGTTCAGGTTCAGTGGACTTGGCTCCCCTGAACAGTGCGGTTTGGCCTGGCACCAGCTGAAGATGTGGTTCAGCTGTCAGCATCTGACACAAGGCCCTCATGGATTGGGTTAAACGCAGCCAGGAGAAGATTCGACTTGATCGGTTCCAGACCACACACATCCGTCCGAGTGCCTGCACTGGGACATTGCAGGCTAGGTGTCCTCACTCCGTCCATCCCTTCTTCATGGCAGCTCCCACAAATCTCCTTCCCTCCCCATCCTATTATGTCTCCCAGAACATCCTCAGTCCTGCAAGGGTACTGAAACACATTAGGAAGCTAATGTCTAAGGTGCTCCGTGGCTGCTCTGTCATTCCTCTGCTTCTGGCTACAGAATGTCCCAGGGAAATCAGCCAAATGTCCCCACAACCTCACCCCACCCGTGACTCCACCCCATGGTATCCAGGTGGCTCTGGGACTCTTTACAGGCAGCTGAGATGGACTGAAAGCCCTTCGAGCAAAGACCTATGGTTGAGGTTATTTCAGGTTAAGTCCTCTGGCTGTTAGGCTGTTATGTTATAAAGAAAGTGACAACTGTCCTACTGCGAGTGTGTCTTTCACTGAGCATAAAAGTCTGAACCCCTGCAAGTCCAGACATGATAGTTTAGCTAAGAAAGTGTTGCCTTTTCCTGTGGAAGCCCAGGGAACATGCTGGTCACCTCAGAAGACACCAATTTAAGGACTAAGCAGTGCTGGAGAGCAGACAAACTACATCAGTACTGGGACCTGAGCCTGGCTGTCACCTGGAGGATCTGATTAAGGAGATAAAAGAAGTATGCTCCCCATCCATCTCCATCTCTTCCAAGAGCAAACGCCTTCTACCGGGTCATGGGAGGTGACGACTGAAGCCTCACTCTACTTCAGAGTGTTTGGGGATTGAGTCATCGCATGGCAAAGAGATAAAATGTTCAAAAATGAACATACTGAGTCCTAAAAAGCATAAAATAATATTGAAACTACTGCAGTCAACAAGACAGATGCAGCCAACAACTCCTTAAAAGTTATGGGAAAGTAAGAAAATCCTTCTTGTGTCTGGCTGAAAGTGAGGATGTTCTGGAGAGAGCTCAGCCTGCTGAGCTTTAGCAAACAACGGAGACCAAGGAGAGAACAAGGAGGCAGGAAACCCATGGGTGCCTGAGTTCAGTAAGAATCTCCTGTCTGTTCCTTTGGTCATCATTTTCTATGGTCGATAGAGAGCATGGCTGCCTTAGCTTTTAGTCTGTAGTGCTCCCTGTCCTCACTCTTTCACCTGCTGATTCACTGCAGGATTTTACATTTGCTTTATGTCTTTTAAGGCATTTTGAATTCCTAAATATGGAGAGCAGTCATATTCTCCTGAGCACAAGACTTATTTGGCTCAAATGGTTTGGACAACCTTGTCTGGTGGGAATTGTCCCTGACTGTAGGAAGTGGGTTGGAATTAGGTCTTTAAGGTCCCTTCCAACCCAAACTGCTCTGTGATTCTGTGATGCTATGTCCAGTAGTCCACCAGAGGGAAAAAATGTTGTCATAACTTGCGTCAGGCAAGGTCAATGAAATGTGAGCAGTTTTTAGAGGCCAAAAAAGAGTGGGCACTTGGGAAATTCAGAAGCAAAGTGGGACAAAAGATAATTCTCCAGAGGGTCAGGAATAATATTTCTCTTGGCTCTCTAGAAGAGTAGCATGTCTGTTATGGTCATAGTGCTTTTCTTCATTAAAGTGGTATCCTGGCTTCCAAACACCCTCTGTAAATTGAATCTGTGCTGATGTGTGCCCTAGGAAAGCACTCGGGATAATAAATAGGTGGTTTTCAGTGCATTCTTCCCTGTAAATACAGACATCCTGCATTTTCCTTCTGAAAATGATATAGAGTTCAATAGTTCAAATGAATCACAGTGACACTCGCAAATTATTTCTTTCAGAGATGTGAGATGAGCTTGACACAAGATATTAATTACTGAAATCTATCTTCATGTCAAACACATAATCAACAAAGAAATCTGACAATGGAAAAATTGAAACCATTTCTGGACTGCTCCTCCTCAAGCTACCTCCCATGGTAGTTTATGGATGTCATTTCCAATCTTGTGTTTCTCACAGCCTCCAAAACTTTCTGGTCAAAAATTCTTGATTATAACAAGAGTTTAGTTAGGGACAATCCCAACTCATCACCCTTTGTGGGGAGTGGCATCTCACTCAGGATGGAATACACTTTGGGACACAGAAGTGTGTTGAGAGCGTTGGCCATTTCAGGGATGTTTGAAGATCTTCACTTCTCACTGCATTTTAAGATGTACAGAACATTGCAGCACTGCCTGTGTCATCCACTGTTTCATAAATATAACATCGACTTCTTCACATACTTATTGCACAAGCTAGTCCATGAAAATATTGTACAGGTCATCTCTTGAGGTACAGAGATGGGAAGAAGAATGAGAGAAGCTGGTTTCATTATGCTCAGGCTCCTAGCTTTGAGGGAGCACTTCAGTGAGCTATTTATTTTAGTTTTCCTTTTTACACTGCCATGTCACTAGAGAGACAGCCAACAGACCCTTAGATAAGCTCCCGGTGAAGCTTGTGTTACAGCTGAGAGCCGTTAGCTTGTGGCACGCTGGAGGTCTGCTCTGTGTCATGGCAGGGTGATAAATGCACCTCTTGGGCACCTCCCATTCTGAAGTTCTGGTGGAGTTTTGCTTGGAGAGGGGGGAATCTCACAGACCAAAATGTGGTTACATTTGATCAGTGCCAGGTAGGACTGTGGATGGCGTTTCCTGCTCTCTGACTCCACTAATTGGCTATGCACATTGATAGGAAGTTTTAGCAAGGATTTTGATGTGAGAAGTTATAACATAAACATTTGCAGAGTTGTCACACACCCTGGACTCTAATGAAATACCTGTGTGCCTTCCTGATGCCTCTGGGTGGAAAACTGGAGTATATCAAGTAAATAAATTACTTTCCACAATTGCCTTCAAGTCTATCTCCTTTAAATGAGCATGGACAAGAAACACAGCTGTGAACTTATGCCACAATATTTTCTTTTTAATTTTTGATATAATCCAAAGCAATAGTCTTCTGGAAGCTGGCTTCATCACTGTCCAAAGGTATTCAGCAGAAGATTAGCTCTTGCTAGTGTAACTTGTCAGGTTTTCAGCTTGCTGGGAGAGCTGCCTGTTACTGCTTTGCATTCAGGGCTGCTCAGGCTCATTCCACTTCCTCCTAGATTCATATTTAAGTGGGGTGATCTCTTGGGAGGAACGTTGTTGACTTGCTGAAAAAGCAAAGAGATTTCTTTTGTTAGAATGACTTGCAAGTCTCCTTCCGTCTCAGCTGTTACACCAGGTGGACACCTGATTTACAGCTCTGCCTAATTTACAACTCACTGAGATCAGATTTAGCCCAAAGACTTTCTTGAGTTAAAGCAAGTGGAAACAGCTAAAAAAAGACAATGGAAAGGGAAGTGCAGTGTAAGGTTGCTAATGAGAGGAGTAATTAAGGGTAACTGTCAATTCAGGACACAACATGAATGAAGTAAAACATTGACATTCAGATTTGCTACGAAGTGCGAAGTGCTCTGTGCTAAGGTACAGCAAAGAGAGAGGGGATGTACCCACCTCTAGGTGTGTGCTGTGCTGTCTGCTACAAGCTGAGATCCATGAAAACAGGTTGTCCTTTTGTAGTGTCATGAAAAACCTGGCAGTCAAGTACAAACACACCTCCTTTCATGTTGGTAACCTATTGAGAGAAAGGGAAATTCTGTAGTTCTGAAGCTGGGTAATTCTTGCCTTTCTTTGTTGCTTAAGATTACAGTGAATTGGCACCAAAACTGTGAGGTTGGATTTCCCAAATTAAGCAAATAGATACACTTCAAACACTTGTGTCAAATTTTATTTAACAAAGCAAATATGGTTTTCTATGAGAACAGATGGTTTCATCTTTCCTGCTTCTGCAAAATGTTTTGTTTCGGTAAGACATAGTCATTATCTTGGTTGTTTTTTTAAACTTTTGCTTTATGTCTGTTTTCACCCCTACCAAATCTCTGGGTGCATTAGAACCCAACTTTGTAACTGCAATAAGGAGAAAGTAACTTTACCAATTATTTTCATAATTTCTTAAAGTAATGTTTTTTCATTCTAACATGGAAAAAAAAAATCACAATTTCCTTTCCCTAGAACTTCTAGTCAACTTTAATTTTAAAGTGAGAGGGCAAGGGACACAGTTTAAAGTACTGGATGAATAACCTGCATGCACCGCATGCACTGAAAGAAGATGGATTGCATGTAGTTCCCTTTCTACCTTTCTCTTGTAGACCATCTTGTTTGATGGACAGCCAAGCAAAGGCTGAAATGTGCAATGGATAGGCTTCAACGGCTTTTTTTTTTTTTTTTCTTTCTTTCTTTTTTTTTCCCCTTCCTGACCACTGGGATTTAACTTGCAATGTTTAGCATGGAACCGTACAGTCTGGTAGAAATTCAACAGCACAATAATTACAGAAATAAATCACCAATATCTGCTCAGTGCTTGTAGAAATTAAGATTATAAAGAACTAGAGAGCTCTAAGTACTAGCAGTTGGAGAAGACGGTGCTGGAAAGTAGTTTGTCTCTGAAGTTACCTCCCTAAGGAAGAAAGTTAATTATCTTAATAATGTTCCTATTCTTCGGGAACCAAAACTTTGGAAATGGGTCTGAACTGAGGTATAGGTAGAGAAATCAAGATATGTGCCTGAATATCAAAGCTGCAGTATTCAAGGCGTTACCTTCCAAAGAGAGGAAGAGATACTCTTCCTAAATATCTCAGGCACCTTTGAATCTTGATCTCCAAAAATATTCTGGCTTTTGGTTTTTATGGAAAGCATCTTGGCTCTACGGTAAGCTTATTATGGAACATTCTTTATGGAAAGTTCATCTTGTGGGATGCAGAAACCTGCAAGCTTGACCAAGAAATCCTCAATCCTGGAAATGTCTCCAGCACAGTTCTTTGACCTGCTTGCCCGTCCTTTTCTTTGGCAAGGGTGCAGTGTCATCTCTCCACCCGTGGGCCTTCTGGTCTAGTTGAACATTCTGCTCTTTGGGGCAGCCTGGCTGCTCCCAGTACCTGTGAAGAGTACACACACGATAATAAGATCCTGTGTCAGGCAGAGTCTCCAGAGATTAGCAAAAAAGAAACCAACCATGCTCTGCTTATGCAAGGGCTGAGGCTAAGGCAAGACATGGAATTAAGTACGTCCTTGTCCTCTTTCCAACCTCTTTATCTTCTCCTAGAGATAAGCATGGCAATACTCAGTATTGCAACAATACACATTTGTGTACACTGTCCCCCTTGTTGTGGCTCGATACTGTACATAAACAAAGAGCTTTGCAAAAAAAAAAAAAAAAAAGACTTTCTAATGTGTATACAGATACTGGAGCATTGTTTTTGTTGGCTCGACATGCACTAAAGCAAGCAGGAGCCCAGCTACTGAGGAGAGGTAAGTTCATTACAGGCAGTTGTTGAGTTCAAGCATCACTTCATCAAGCTTGAAGGTTTTTGGAACAGATCCACATTTTCTCACCATTTCTTGGAAGGGTCCTCCCAAAAGGATGAACTGCCAGCCCCTGTATGTGGTCTGACCTCAGTGCTGACCAAGAACTGAGGGTCAGGGCAGGAAAACTGATAGCAAATAAGGCACAAATAATCATAAAAGAGATAGGGGGGCTTTTTATGCAGTTCTTGAGCATAAGGATTGAGTTTCTGCAGCCTTCATTTGACTTACACCAACGAGTAGTGCAAATGTCTTATTGGTATTGATTTAGATTATTTTGCTAAGGAAAAGCTTCTTACCTAGGTGGAAGCCTATATTCTGTGAGTAAAACATTTCATAAATGACAGCAACTGTACAACATTTATATTAGCAGGCTGGCTATTTTTTTCTGTGCTAAATGCCAATGTTGAAAGGAAACAAGAAGCAGAGTCCTTTCCATTCTTCAGAATTTTGGGTAATAGGGATTCCAAACCATTTAAATTTGAAACCACAGAGATGCTAAAAAAAAAAACCACCCATGATCAAAAACAATACAAAATACTTTATAAATATACTTCAACACCACTCATTCATTTTGCTTTGATTAAAGAAAGAACAAATCACTTCTGACATTTTCAAAACAAAATGGGACAACCTCAATAAGTCATTTATTTTTTTTTTTTTTTCTATCTAATAATAGTTTGAAAAGGATATCCAGAGAAACATTTCATGTTCAGTGAAACTTCAAGGAAATTCTCTTCTGGCTAAAAGAGGTTCCATCTGCTCTGGGATTTAGAATATCCCGGGTTAACATTTATTTTACAGGCAGAGAGATCTATTTCCTGGCAAGACCACCTGGCTGGTGATTACCAGAGACAACATACACAAGTCTCAGGATAAAGGTTTCTGTCACAGATAAATCAGTGTCCCAGCAGTACATCAGTGGAAAGTAGGAGAGGAGAGACTGTAAGGCTGTGATCATGTGAATTTATTAGAATTCAGGTCATGCTGATATATGAAAAATGCTGTCATGGAACAGTAATTCACTTTACTTTGGACTAGATAGATGAGGAAATGTAGCATCTTGCCTTCGTTTTCAGAACTGGTAACTGATATGCATGGGAAATGTGAAATTCACTGTTGGTGAGGAATGAATCTGTAGTGGAGAGAAAATCTGAGGCTTAGCCAAAACTTTCAAAGTGACTAGTGACACCAGATTACTTAATGGAGTCTTATTTTTGGAACAGTAGTCTAGAAACATCTGTATCTGTTTGATGTCTCTTCAAACCTGGACACCTAATAATTGAGAAACACAACCTAACTTACTAAATCTTGGTCTTAGTGATTAATTTTAGACTCTCTCTGGAAAAGAGAACTGATACCAATACTTCTGTGGACAAAAAAGAATTGTGTATTTGTAAGTAATTTAGCAGTTGTCAACACTGGTTTGCAAGAATTGGAGGCAAACCTCAAAAAATTAAATATGATCTTTTCATAGGACCTTTTTAACATCTTGGTTTCCCATTTTCAGACACCCTTTTCTAAGAACATTTGTTTATTGCCCAGAAGTGGGCTTGATCAAGTTTATTAGCATGGTGTCAAGTGACATCAAGTGGTCATCTGAAGAAATCATTTGTGTCTTTCCTTCAGAGCAGTGGCCATAAAGAGTTCTGCAAACCCCAAAGGGCTGAGGTGCACAGACCTGTAGTAAGAGTTCAGTATTGGTCCATGGTGCTGTGTGAAAAACATCAATAAATGTATCATTGTTGTCTCTGAGCAATCACCTTATACAATCCATGAAAGACTAATATCTTCCCATGATGGTCATGAATCAAATATTTGAGAAATAAAAGCTTGAAAACTACTTTTTCAATCAGCTGTATCTGCTGGTATCAGCCAATGCATTCCTTAAATATATTGAAACAGAGTTAGTTTCAATAAATGTTGTATTTGAACCTTAACAAAGCTATGGTCCTTACCATCAGTATTAATCTCACAAGCATCTGAGAACTCTTGTAAAATGTGGGTGGGCCATGTTCTGGGAGAGTGGATGAGTGGAGAACGGTAGGTGTGTACTGTCTCCCATTGCAGTAGGAGACATAGCAGATCAAAGCAGGTAGGTGATCCTTACCCTCTGCTCAGGACTGGTGAGACACATCTGGAGTTCTGGCTCCAGCTCAGGGCACCCCAGCATGACAGAAACGTGGACATACTGGTGCAAGTCCAATGAAGGACTACAGAAATATTAAAGGACTGGTGCCTCTGTAAAATGAGGAGATGCTGGGCGTCAGCCTGCAGAAGAGAAGGCTCACTGGGATCTTACCAACGTTTATAAATACATTATGAGTAGAAGTGAAGATGGAGACACTTTTTTCACTGTTTCTCAGTGAAGGGACATGAAGCAATGGGCACAAACTGAAACACGGGGAGTCCTACTAAAACATAAGATGGATTTATTTATTACTGCAAATGTCATCAAACACTGGAACAGGCTGCCCGGAGTTCTTGTGGAGTCTCCATCTTCAGGGATATTCAAAACCCAATTGGAAATGGCCCTGAGTAACCTGCTCTAGTGGACTCTGCTTGACCATGGGCAATGACCAGATGGGTTGAACTAGATGATCTCCAGGGATGAGTCCTGCCTCATCCAGTCTGTGAGCCTGCAACTCTCTTTGATTGCACCGGTACTGAAATACTTGTTTTGAAAAAACTTTCATCTCTTGTATTATTTTAGTGTGGTTTGTGTTGTTTGTTTGTTTGTTTTCAGATTGTTCCAGTCTTCTAAGATGTCATTTTCTAGTTTAAAGCCAATCTTTCACAAAACTTTCAATTGGCTGTAGTTCCCAGAGTTGCTGTGTGAAATAAATAAATAAATAATAATTTAAAAAGTTCCATAATTATTGGCCTGGCTCTGGGAGCAGAAACACTAGTACTTGTAACCTTTTAGTCTAGACTAGTTCTAGATTCCTACCAGATCTGAGATATTGCTAGTAGGCTGCACAGATTATGTACCTGAGGACAACAAAAGAGCTTTTAAATTCAGCTCTGTAATTCTTTATGTAGGTTATTACAATCTCAAAGTCTCAGAGTTCTGTTGATATTTAATTACAGAAACTAAAAAATAATTTAATTTAATTTTAGTTTTAAAATTTAAAATGTTGATCTCTACTTTTGAGAAGTACTTTAGGTTTTTAAAAAATTAACTAGGTTAATGTCATCTCCTCCACTTCTCTGGCTAGCCTTAATCTCTGGTGGGATTGTACAACTTCAATCTTTTTTCTGTTGCTAAGGCTGTATTGATAAATATTGTTCACAGAAGTGAACAGTATACTAAATGTGCTGCAAAGAAGTTGTAAATCAAGATCTCTTATAGTACCTGTTGTATGCCTGATCTGTTTAAAGTGATTTGTTTTTCCTCGGCATTTCAGTTAAGGTGTACTGAAATTTTTGTAGTTATAACTGTTAGACAAGAAGCATCTCTCTCCCTTTAGAGGTATTTACCTACAGAGAGACAGACAAAAAAAAAAATAATCTGTTTTCCTAAGTAGGAATATTGATGCATTCAGACAACATTTGTTACTTCATAATGTTCATTTTTATGTGCTTGGTAATTTAGAATAAATGAAGGCAGAAATTTCCCACAAATTTGGAAAAAAATATGACAGGATTTGTTTAATGTTCTGTGGTGATGGGATGGCACTAAGCCCATCATAAAAAAATAATTTCTACCTGTCTACTGGGCCTTGCTTCCTCACCCTGTGAGAGGGACTCACAAGTGTGAGGGGCTAGAGACAAGTCATAATGCTCTTATAACATCCCACGATAGAGTCTGTTTCCATCGTACCAATGTACCTCCTCAATGGTACTATCCTATAGTGATGATCAAGAACATCAGGGGATGAAAGTGCTTAATTGCCTCCTTGCAGTAAAGTTAGCTACAGCAACTCCCCAGTTCCTGACATGTCCCAGATTATTATTTTTTTAATGCTTTATTTAAAGGAAAAACAAAAATGGCCAGAGAATCATAGAATGTGTTGGGTTGGAAATGACCTTAAAGATCATCTAGTTCCAACCCACCTGCTCTAGGCAGGAATGCCACCCACCAGACCAGGTTGCTCAGGGCCTCATCTAACCTGGTCTTGAACGCCTCCAGGGATGAAGCACCCACAGCTTCTCTGGGCAGCCTGTGCCAGTGCCTCACCACCCTCTGGGTGAAGAAGCCATGCCTGGAAGTGTGTGTTAGGTGTGGCTCTGAGGTCTTTCTGGAGAGAGTCACTACCCCCACCTGATATCAAGATACCTCTTCTAGATACTTCAGTCTATGGTAGGATTGAGAAGGCCAGTAGTGGGAAGAGCAGTTTTGGTACTGGGCAGAAGATGTGTCAGCAGGTACCTGGCAGAGGTTGACAGCATGGGGTTACTGCTGAGCAGAATTTTTCTGACTTCTAATTTGTTACTTTGGCACAGATTTGAATTTGTGTCCTGCTCTGCTCACTCTCTTTAAAGGCTACCTGAAAACTAGCAAACTCACTTGAGAAAAGTCCTTTTATACCATTCAGATTCAGACTGTGGGAAGCTTTGCGTCTGTCCCAATGCTAAAGTACGTTTTCATATATCAGTACTTTTATTACATCTCATCCCATTTCAACGTGGGTAACCAGCTATTGAATCAAAGCTCCATAATATTCCTGCAGTGTTTCCTGTCCTGGTGTACACATATTTTCATGTAAAATTATATTTGTATCAGTCATTGAACACTCAAAATAATCACTATCGTTTAACATTTTTACATGGTCTTTCCCTTCCCATCCTTCTCAGACATGAACTCAATGAAACCTTTAGAGGTGTGAAAGGTTCCAGACCTTTAGATCTCTTTAAAACCTTTGTTTTTACAGGAGAGGTAATGCTTTTCCCTATAGGTAAAACTATTGCCATTCTAGGAATGTATTTGCCAAGCAGTTAATAACTATATCCTAAAAGTCAAATGACCTAGAGCTTTCTGAAAAGCAATGGAAACTTCTTCATCAGTGAGAATGTGTCAGTATTTTCATTAAATGCAAAATAATATTCATTACATCTAACAATGCAAGTAGAAGAGGTTTACATTTTATCCAAATAAATGAGCAAACAGACCAAGTTCAGAAAGCAACAGGATGGAATGGAATTAAGCTGCCTGAAAAGGTTTCTCCCCTAAAATAATCATTCCTTGCCACTGTATCTCAGGTGCTTCCGTTTTTCAATTTATTTCTTAATTACATTTTCCTATCAGAATTTTCTTTCTCACTTCAAGTGCCATAACTCATCTATCTCTTTTCCTTCCTTTCTAAAAGTTAGCTTAGATTCAGTCAGAAATGAAAGTGGAGGAGCAAACTGGAACACTGATTGAAATGGAAAGTAGCATAATTTTATTAAGGTACAAAATAACAAATGGAAAAGTTTCCAAAAGGTAAAGAAAAACAAAACCAAAAAGCAGCCATGTAAAAAATTGCCGTCAAAATACCCATGGTTGAGAAAATTTTGTCCTGTATTTTAAAACATTTCTACAGAAAGGTCACCAAAATGGCTGGCACATGAAGGGGGTTTGACATGCTTTCAAAGCACAAGGGGATGTATGGCAGAGCACTGTTGCGTGGGACTGGTGAGCTGCCCAAGAAGGGGGATCCAGGCTCTGATGTCCAGCCTGCAGGCACTTGGCTGGGGCTGCGGGCAGAAGATCCACAGCCAGGAATTCTCTTCTGCAAGAGGAGTCCTGCAGCAGTTACATGCCATGCCACCACCCTGTGCTTTGCGTCACAAGGTGCTCTGTGTTTTTGGAGCAATCCCACCACACAGGAGCAGCTTATCAGCTTAACCTTGCTAGAATTCTAGGCTATATCTATGCTGGTAAGTGTAAAATAGCCAGGGAGCCAACTGAAATGCTGGACCCTTATCATCCACACTGCTTAGCTGATACCTCACTCTCCAGCTCTGTTATGGACATCTACAAGTCATTTCTAGGCAAATCTGGGACAAGGAAGGTGAACTCTAAACAACACCAATGTGAACCAGCTCATTTCCTTCGGTCTAGCTGTTTGAGACTGTTGCCTTTGGCAGTGCATATGTGGCCCAGGCAGCTCCATGGAGGAGCAGCATGCTTGGTGTTTGATCTTCAAGTGGTGCCTTTAGTTAGTTCTGCAGGGTGAACAGGTACTGGTGAGGCATTGAGTTTGGGATATCTGTCAATTCAATGGCTTCACAAGGTGATGTGTGGAATGAATTCTGGTGTCAAAAGGGCCTGAAATGATTGAAGTGAGTGGGGGAACTTCCCCAGGCTCTAGGGTCCCTATGTCTGACCAGGGTCACAGAGCAGTACCAGGGACTGCTGTGGAGACCAGTGGTGGGCTGGCTGTGCGTGTGTTTCTAGGAAAGTGACCACAAGGTTTCTCTACATCAGCAACAGACTTCTGTGAGCGGGCTGTGTTCTGGCCAGTTGGAGGAAAGCAGAGTTTCCAAGCACTCCGTCATAATGTGTTAGTGCCCCTGCTGTCTTGTTGGCATCCCATAGGCGCTGTGCTCTACTAAGATGTATTTTTGCTAACAAATTCTGAAAGCCTATTAGGAGTGAGTTTTGTGTCTTTATCAGCAAAAATGCAGATTTAATCTGATATGAAAACTACTAATCCATTAGGACTCGGACATTTCATTAGCATGGAGAGAAGCTTTTATTGCCTGCTCAAGCTCATAAACTTGTCTCCAACTGGAAGGGAATGGCATGTAGTTTGAAGTCCCCGAGTTGGGTAGTACTTGTACCGAGGTGCCACATCAATCTCATTTGCCCCAGGGGATTCTTGCAGCAGTTAAAGTCTATGCTTAAAGGTTGCATGAGGAGAGGCTGCTGCTCATCAGCAGCCAGGAGCTTTGCCTCTGCAGTCACTGTGCTGGGAGCTGAGAGGTTTCTTGGGAAAGTGCTGCTTGAACAGGGATAGTCATTAAGCTACTGGCCAGCCAGCTAAGCTATCCCTATGAAGGTCTGACAGAGCAAAGCAAGGAAAAGAAATGTTTACTGAGAGTCAAAGGTGAGGACTTGTATGGGATTTCCACTCAACAGCATCAATTCCTGTCTTAGAGGGATGAAACAGTGAAGGTGGAAGGTGTCCTGCATCCTTTCCTCACAGTGTCACTCTGTACTGTCTCACCGTGCTCTGCTCATGGTCCTTTCAGCTCCATGTTACCTTCATCAGAGCTCTGCCTCCCAGTCTTCTCCTTTCCCCTTCTGTCTCTGCCTCTGCATATACCTAACTGCACTATCTTACTCCACTACTCTTCTTCCATGGTTCAGCTAGTGGTCCTCCTCTTCCTTATTCCCAGGCTTAGGAAGAGTTCTTCTGTGCTATCTCTTCTTCAAAAGCTGCCAACGGCATAGATTTGAGCCTTGAATGATAGCATCTCTTCACAGTGCTCCTGGAGGGGACAAGAACCTTTCAGGATGACTGTACTGAAAACAAAATGTCAGTCTTCTGTTTTCTTCCCCTGAACCTGAATTTTCACACAACGTTAGAAAAGATTATACATAGGCTGCTACTACCACAAACATGGTGTAGATCTGCTGCAGGAAAAATGTTGCATAGTATAGGTGTAAAGTAGCAAGAAGTGGGCCCTTCTGCATTTTCTGCCTCTATTACTGAGGCAATGGAACTGCATTTAGGCTGGCAGGGGAATTTTTATGAATATTGGTGCAACCCCACCCCATCAGAATCTAAATATTTATGCTGTAAGAGCCCCAAGGATGAAAGGTTATTCAGAGCACCATGCATTAAGCCCCAAGATTTGAAGTCTAGTCCCCTGTGTGGCCAGTATCCCTGTACTGCCAATGAAGAGAGACATTGCCTCCCTTGAGAGAAATCCATGGAGCTGATGTTACCCCTAAAGACCTGCCAGCCCCCTCCCCTTACTATCAGAATGCGAGGTGAGAGCTGTCTGTTGTCTCAGCCTTGTAACTGCCTGCCTCATAAATTGAACTTTTAACTTACCTGCTGAGCAATCTGATAGCTGAAATATGTCACTGAAGTAAAACTTGGTAACCTGATACAGCAAAAACTGGTCCTGGACTACAATATATGATTCATTAGAAGAAAGACAAAATAATCAGTGTGTTTGTCTGACCACTTCAGCCATTACACAATAGCTATTTGCAAATCCAGGGTTATGTCTCGCAGCTGGCACAGCCTGGCTTAGATAAATATAAAACTTGCTGTAAGGGAATAGCTCGTAATTGGGTTATGCACAATGTTTTAATTAGATTTACGTAAATGCATACAATGCATTGCAGAAATCAATAGCTTGAAGAGCTTCTTTGCTTTTATTGTTTCATTCAGCAACATCAAGTCAGCTGAATTTAATAGTGTGCTTACACTTACCCCAGCCCTCCAAAATCTGCACTCCTGCTATGACTGATGGTATGCTTGAAATGCTCAGTGCTGTGCTGCACAATCAGCTCCAGGGAGCGGGTCCCTTGCACAGTGCCTTTTTATTTGCCAGTCTGTGCACTTGCAGACAGTACCTCTGCAGTACAAAGGGAGGAGGTAGGAAGCATTTTAATTCTAGGAGGAATTTAAGAATGAAACAAAAGCTGTGCCATGCAAAACAGCAGAGGTTAACAGTAATTCATCTGACTTGGTTTCCTGACACGGGTTTGCCAGGTGTTGAAGCCACAAGCATCTCTGCAAATGGTAGCAGTGGTGGAGAATGAAGCCAGGCTTTTTGGCGTGACTAGAAGAGCCTATGAACTACACATATGTTTCATACTCCATGCCAATTGCATGTAAGAGGGATCACACACCTCAGACTGTGCGGTCTTCTGAGACTGAAGCTGCAGCCTTGAACAAAGTCAGAAAAATCCACTGAATTGGGTGTTATAACTTGGTGGGTTTCACAGCAACAAGAAATGGCAGAGAAGAGGTCACCCCTTCATTAAACTCTAATATGCTTGTTGTTTCTACCGAGACTAAGCAAAACAAAACAAAACTCAAGGGGTTGCCAATATTATTTTAAGACTGCAAATGAAAATATGTTTCCTGTACTCTTCTATCCTTATTTTGGAGTTATAAACCTTGTTCCCAAATGGTTTTGACCAAAAACAAAAAGCAAACAAAAAAAAGAGAGAGAGAGAAAGAGAGAGAAAGATGAAGAAGCCTAGGCAGTCCCTGCCTCATATGAACTCTCAGAATGGAGAAATTTATTTATGGTGTGGCAAAGCTATAAATAATTTAAAATAGGTTCTTTAAAGGGAGTGTTTTTTAATCAGGCCTTGGGTGCCTGCACGCAGATATCCTAAATGGCTCTGAGAGTATCTCGCTTTCAGTAAGTGAGCAATGGAAGTTGGTGTTGATAAATGTATACTGTTAACTGAATTCAAAAAACAAAACCATGTCTATCCTGAACAATTTTGGGTGCTAACACTGATTTGTACCACCATAAAAGTTAAGTTAGAAATTGATGAAAGGATAGAAACCGTCATTATCAAGGGCTAAAGCTTTCATTCTGTCAGGAGTGTAGTTAGAGGGACATCAGTGGCACATTTATCCTTACACAGGCTGACAAATGGACTATAAAAATCTATGAAAGAAGCACTTGTTAATAGAAATAAAACCTTTTGACCAGCTAATTTGTGAGTTTTCATGCTTTCTGTTTATTTCAGTTCATTTTTTGTTCCCTTACCTTTTTTTGCTTGTCATTAGTTTGGTAGTGCTATCCACAGCAGCACCTTGGTTCCAGAAAAAAATGGTGTGGTCAGACAGATCTGGTGAGACCCATCTTTGTGTGAAACTTGGGTAAGAGGACCAACACCAGAGCCAGGAGTATCCAAGTAAATACTGTTTTCACCAAAAATCCCATGATAAAAACAGCTAATAGAGTTATGTCCTTGAGCATCTTCATCAGCCATATCCTGAAAATTATCTTGGTTGTTTCAATGAATTAAGGACTGGATGACCAAAAGCTGTTTTCCAGTAAGGAAGGTGTAAGGTGCCATTTATACCAGTGCACAATCCTGTGCTAACCAAGAGATATTACAGTCACCAGGACTGTGTAGATCTCACTTTAAACCTTTTTCAGTTAAAAAGATTTATATCAACGATGACATAATTAAAATACATGGAGTCACTTTTTCTCTATAATGAGGACTTGGATCATGAGCTGGTCATAGATGTAGAACTTACATACAACAAGAAACATGCATAAATGCTAATAAAATACTTAAAATGAAATCAAAAACCACTAGGATTTAAATAATAATAATAATAATTGAGTCTCTGAACTGTAATCTCCAAAATAACCTGGTTCGATACTTGCCAGAATGGGAATGAGGAAGAAAAGCTGAATCTTCAATAAAAGCATTGCTTGTATTCACAAGAGTGATACAGGCCAGAGTAAGGTAGTTTGAAACTTCACAAAGGAACAAACAGGAAGATGGAGCAAAGGACAGTCAAAACCACAAGAAATGATAAATAAGGGTCACTGCTGTTTGGACTTGACAGATCACCTGAAAAAAGAGAAAAGAAAAAAGAAAAGAAAAGAAAAGAAAAGAAAAGAAAAGAAAAGAAAAGAAAAGAAAAGAAAAGAAAAGAAAAGAAAAGAAA